>JARCFY010000001.1:152200253-152853065 GCA_029233225.1 Lepidodactylus listeri
CCTCTGAAGTAGTTTGACTGCTGTCTTTTCCCAAGCTCATTTCACGCTGGTTTCAAATTTCATTCCGGGGGGGGGGGGGTCTGAAGAGTACTAAGCAACAGCATTTGTTTAAAGCAGTATAATGCTAGCTTGACCAGAGGAGGGCAATTAACGAATGTAAACATTAATTTATAAACTAGAACAAGTATGGTTTGAAACTAGAAACAGGTATAGACAGGTTTTTTTGAAACTAGAATGATTCTAGCGGGAAAGTCAGATATAAATTTGACCTTTGTCTTAACCTGGAACTGCCCTCTCCTCTCTGTCCTTTGTTCTTCTCTTGCTTCACATGTCTTTTGATAGAGTCACACAGCCAGCTTGGTGCAGTGGTTAAGACTAGTGGACTCTAATCTGGAGAAACGGGTTTGATTCCCCACTCCTCCGCATGTAGCCAGCCGGGTGACCTTTGGACAGTTGCAGTTCTCTCAGAGCTCCCTCAGCCAGCCCCACACCACATAAGGTGCCTGTTGTGGGGAGAGGAAAGGAAGGTGACTGTAAGCTGCTCCAAGACTCCTTTGGGTAATGAAGAGCAGGGTGTAAAACCCAGTCTTCTTGTCTTCAGGTTTCTCCTGGAGAGACAATGCCCTCATACTCAGCTGGCCACTTGTGTTAGGTAAAGCACTCTTAGATTACGCTTCTCTCTCTCTCTCTCCTTTCAACTATAACCTGAATGTGAACTGGATCTTCTTGAATAAATGTAAGCTCTACTTTTTTTGCAATATACTTCTTGGAAGATTTAATTACTGCACTCACGATCATGCTTCTATGACTAGGCAAACTCTGCTATATTAACCAAATATCCCCAGAAGCACAAAATGAAGAAATGAAATCTGACTGATGAATATTGCATCACTACTGAGACTTTAAAGAGAAATCTACTAGAAAAACTACAGCATGATAGTAAAAACTGTTCAGTTATAGTTATTTGAATCAAACTTTGTTATATTTACATGATTCCTCTTTGCATTTCATGCTAGTATTTTCCCTTTCTAGATTTCTTCTCCTTAAAAAAAACACTAAAAGAAAGGAGAGTATTCAGTAAAGTAAAAAGGGGCTATTCAGAGTTTCATATAGTAACAACATTCATCTTTGGGAAGTCTTTGTTGATTGTCCTTGGTATCTATAGCAATAATGTAAAGGAATGAAAATGGCGGTGTCCCCATATCCAAGAGAACACTAAACTATTGTCTTATTGCATATAGGCCATGGTCTAATGGTTTCAAAGAGTTTTCCAAACAAGAGAAAATGGTATCCGTGTGTCACATGACCTCTTCAGTCAATTATATAGCAAAATGTATAGACACTTTTCATTCAGTCAAAGAACTATGGCAAAAATAGCTCCAGTTCCAACATAACATGAGTGGTTTTATGTTTAGTGTCCAACAATATTTGTTCCCAAATATGTCCCTCTTTGACCACACCCATCCCCCTGCTCTGCTGGCAATCATGGGACCTGCAGGGACTAAAGCCATACTGGATACAGGCTGTAATAAGGAGGGAAATTACAGGCAAGGGTGAATGAAATAGCTGGTTGGATCCAGCCCATTATATTTTAGCTTGACTGACTGAAACCCAAGAACTACAGAGGCACCAGGTGTCAAGGGACCCCAAACCAGGATCCCTTGGAAGGGGGCAGGTCAAGCAAGACAAAGCCCAAAAGACTGACATGTGAGTCCTCACACCTCAGGGTAGTGCCACCACCAACCCCTTTCCACTACCCGGACAGCCAGAGACAGAGGGACAAAGCCTCCAGCCCTCCTGGGACTAAGCTCAATAAAGACTGGACTCTTACAAGACGAGTTTCACACAAAACAATCTGGTATCTGTTGCCAATGACTGCTAAAGTAGTGGATTCAGAGGCTGTGGTCACACACGCTAAATAATCCACTTTGAATCCACTTTCAATGCACTTTCGAACTGGATTTTGCCAGTTCACACAGTAAAAATCCAGTTGGAAAGTGCACTGAAAGTGGATTGAAAGTGGATTATTTAGCATGTGTGACCACAGCCAGATTGAAGCCCTTGAATTCAAGAACTCCACAAAAACATTGTAAAGTGTTTTATTTTAAAATTGTGCAGAAATAGTCAATAAAAGAGCAGTGAACAGAACAGTGAGGATAAAATTAACAAAGCTAGAAGTCTAAACTAAGCACATTTACAAGCATTGGTTCAAGGTCCAGATGTTATCCATCAGGGTTGCCAGGTCTCCCCTGGCCACTGGAGGGGGATGGGAGTAGGGTGGCCAAATCCTGGTTGGGAAACTCTTGGAGATTTGGGGATGGAGCCTGGGGAGGATAGAGACCTCGGTGGGGTACAATGCCATAGAGCCCACCCTCCAAAGCATCCATTTGCTCCAGAGGAACTGATATCCATAGTCTTGAAATGAGCTGTAATTCCGGGGGATCCCCAGGTCCCACCTCGAGGCTGGCATCCCTAGCTTCAAGAGAAGGTTTCCAGTCAGTATGAACGGTGCGCAAAACAGTGTGCAAAACAAGAAGTGTCCTGAAGTGAGATGTAATCCAGACACAGAGCAAGATCTTTCCTATATGCCCAACAGCCTGCATTGGCCTGATTCTAGTTAACCAATTAAATGTACAGCAGATGTCACTTGACCAATTTTAAGTATTGAGCGGGAGGCGATGAATCAAACAAACAGGCTTTTATTCAAACACATTGCTTCAGCTCAAAGACAGCTCTATGAGAGCGGCACCTTAATTTATACTGTTTCCAACTCATAACTTCAAACAATGTAACTATGTACAAACAATCCTATTGGACCTAAGCGAGGCTCAGCAATTGGTTACCTAGAGTGGCTTAAGGACCAATGAGAGTCTTTATTTGTTAGCCAATCAGAAAGGGCCTTTTGCATCCCAAAGTCTCTGCAAGCTGTGGCTGTAAAATAATAAGAATACAACAACCAATCAGATGGCTTTGCCAGTTAAACCAAATGGCCTGCAGGTGCACTGGATTCAATTAACAAATGCCTCCTCTTTCCCATGAAAGAGGCTCTCAGGCTCTAAGAAGATGGGATGTACTCTCCTAGATTCTTGGGTCCTTGAAACTGTCAGGCCTAGTGGTGTGACTGGCAGCTGGGTTACTTCCCCTTTCCTTTATCTGAATCAATGAAGCTACAAGTAGCTTGAGCTAAGTTTTTAGAGAAAGAAACTTCCATCATTCCTAGGCCTCAGCCTAAACTGTTGTTTGAACTGAGCAAGAAACTGCTTAGAAAGACCAGCTTCTTGACACAAGGTACTGTCACTATAAAAGAAGAAAATTATGAAGATTCTTTCATCCCTGCCCCGCCCCCATGATTTCACAGCCCCTGATGGGCTCCCAAATGGCTGGTAATGCTGCACATTACTTCATCATACTATCCCCAGTCCTCAAGGACAGGTAATTACAAAGACACCTGCTGCAAGTCTCCAGTGCAGTCTCCTCTAAAAGAAAACTTATCAAAACAGAACAAAAGCTGCTCTGAACTTTCCAGTACAGAGTGAAACTGGATCCACAGAAAGATCACTGAAGCCAGTCATGGCATCAACAGGGCTACTCTAATGTCCATTTCTATTCTGTGTACCAGTAAACTGATTGGCAGGCTGATCCCATATAGTGCAAACCAAAACAGAAACCCAATAGCACCTTAAAGACTAGCAATATTTATTCCAGTATGAGCTTTCGTTAGTCAGTGCTCACCTCTTCAGATACAATGGGAAGGAAAAAAACACAATTTCCCTCCTTCAAAAGAGAAAATTACAGGAGGAGAGGAGAAAAGAGCAAGAAGCTGAGCATAAATATGGCCTAGTAGAATAAATCAGGTGAGATACTCTATTTGGGCCCATATAGCATAGTTATTCTTATAATGTCCATGCATTTTTAGGGAATTTTTTAATGCCTGGAAATATTTTTTAAGCTGCCTAGAATATAATTTATCTTATAGGATCAGTTTGCTAGTCTCATGTCATTATCCTGGTAATTATGTGGCCAAGGAGGAAAAGAAGATAGGGTTGAACAAGAGAAGGTGAAGCAGAGACCAGCATGGGGGGTGGGAATTTCTGGTTAGTCACCCACTTGTACTTCCAATGCAAGCCAACAACATTACCACCAGCTTTTTAACAGATGTTAAATGTTACACACAGCTACCAGGCAAAGAAGTTGTTATAGGTGTGGTGGGTCAGTGCTAGTAGAAGGGCGCTGACCTGAAGAAAATGCCAGTGATCGAGTTGGCTGTGCATCAAGCAGTGTACAGATACACTGAAGATGGCCTTTGTGAAGATGAGAAGAGATGGCCTCATGTGAAAGGAGTACTTCGTTTGTTTTACATAGAAATGTCTCCTTTCTCTAGGGAATGGAGAAGCAGGTCTTAAAGGATCTGCTGGTGCTGTAGGGGGTTGTGGATGCAAGATGCATACATAGAGCACTCCCAGGTAAGTATTAGAAGAGAGGAATTGACCTCCAAACACCAGCACCACACATAAACGTTAGTTCATAGGTACCTCCAGATGACTCTTCAAGCAACTGACAGCTTAGTAGTTAGTAGACATCCCTACAAAATGTGGTCATAATGAGTACACCTGCTCAGCTGGAACTGATATGTTTACTTTTTGAAAGCGCTCATTTGTGAATGAGACATGGCCAAGTATTTTCTCTCTTAAAACACTGGTGTTGAAATTCTCTCTAACCATTACCGTTGGCTGAGGAGTGGAACATTTTTTTAATTTATGCCTTTATATGTGCATGTGTGCACCTGGAAGTCATGGCGACCTCTGGTGACTGACTCCTACTGGGGGTCTGGAGGGTATTCAGGTTGGTGGCTGAATAAAACCTGCCCCTGCCTCTGGTATTTCAAGGAGGTTTCCCCTCCAAATACCTGCCAGAGTGGACTGTGCTTAGTTTCCAAGAGCTGACAAGATCAGGCTTGCCTGGGCTATCTAGGTCAGGGCTGTGTAGAAGAGTACATATTGACTTGCCATAGAATGCTTTCATTAATAGCAGCTTATGGAAATATCAGCTAAGATGTTTGTTCTTGCATTGCTTGACAAATGACATCATTGAAGGAAGATGAAAAGGTGCACATGGTGGCTATTTTTTCATTAGGTGCACTGGAAAGAGTTACTAGTCAATTTCCTCTGAACAGGTTATTGAAATGATCATGAATTTAAATTCAAGAACAGAAGGGGGTGATTGGGTAGATTTACCATCATCAATCCATGGCTGCAGTCTATGTACTTATGGTGCAATCCTGAACAGATTTATACCCTTCTAAGTCCACTGAAGTCAATGGATGTAGAAGGGTGTAAATCTGCTTAGGACTGCAGTGTCAGAACAACTAATACAGGTGGCTCATTTCAAACAACTTTGGTAATGCCAAGGATCTATCAAGAATGGAGATGGACGGAAAGACTGTCAGCGTAATGAGGACAGCTCTGGAAGAACAGGACATCAACCAGCTCATCAGTCCTTTGTTCTGGAGAGCCAACATAATTGGTAAGTAAGAGCCTCCACACATTCCATGGTTAAGGTGAATTGAGAGTGGGGAGAAAAACAGAGACTTCGGCCGAGGACAGACTGGCAATCTGGCCCGCTCTGCCTTCGCTTCTAAAGCGGAGGCAGAGAGGGCATCCAGATTGCCGCAGCTGTCCCCCATCGGCGGCCCGCACTTACCCGCATGCGGGCCGCTCTCCACGCGCTGCAGCCGGAGACCTCTTGGAACTGGTCTCCGGCTGTCTGGGCCCGCATTGCTGCCGCTTCCTGCCGGTCTGGACGGGTCTACGGTGCACAGGAAGCGGTGGCGGAAGTGTGGACGCGCTGCAAACAGGCGCGCCTCGCTGGACCAGCCAGAAGCCGCGCGCCGCAGCAGAGGAGGCTCCAGAGGACAGACGGCGGTGTGGACGCGCCGCTCCGCCTCCTCTCCGGTAGGGTCCCGCAGCACTGTAACCAGTGTGAACGGGATGCCCCGCACCCGTTTCCCCGCGCAGCTTCTGCCCCCGCAGCTGTCCCGGGGCGAAATGCCAGTCTGTCCTCAGCCTTCCTTCCAGAACACAAGTGGTACACAACACTATATGCACAAGGGAAACTGTCTCTGCAAACAAGATGACTGCAAAAACCAAGAGCAAACAAAATGGAAGGAATATGGGTGGCCATACTGGAAAATGTGTCTTTGACGCTTTAACCTGCAGATTTACCATGGCTTTAGAAGAAATCGTGCAATACTGAATTACCTCTGTGAGCCTCCCGTTCCTTACAGCACACCAGGCATCCCACAAACCTGTCAAATTAAAGGTAATGAGCCATGTGTCTATCTCAGCACCATCACATTATACTGCATTAACAGGTGATGGAATAAATACAAATGGCAAGTCCCACCAAGTAAGGATTTTCCTTCACTCTCTTCAAGACATTGGAGATATTGTGGAATAGTGGTTAGAATGTTGAACTGGGAGACCGCTGGATTTAAATAGCCACTCAGCCATGGAGCTCATTGGTTGACCTTGGTTCCCCCAGGCCCCACCTGGAGGCTGGCAGCCCTACCTTGGGCCAGTCACAGTTCTCTCAGAACTCTCTCAGCTCCACCTATCTCACAAGGTAACAGTTGCGGGGAGAGGAAGGGAAAGCAATAGTAAGTTGCTTTGAGACTCCTTTGGGTAGTGAAGGATCTCCCGCTTTTACAACTGATCTCCAGCTGACAGAGATCAGCTCCCCTGGAGAAAATGGCTGTTTTGAAGGGTGGACTCTATGGCATTGTACTATGCTGAGGCCCCTCCCCTCCCCAAACCTCACCTTCTCCTGGCTCTGCTGGCAGAAGACTTTACAGTGAGCATTTAAGCAACAGTTTGTCCACTGATTGTACACATAAATTCAAGGCTGCCGATTCTGGGTTGGGAAATACCTGGGGATTTTGGGGGTGGAGCCTAGGGAAGGCAGGGTTTGGGGAGGGGAGGGGCAGGGACCTCAGCAGGGTATAACACTAGAGTCTATCCATGAAAGCAGCCAGTTTCTCCAGGGGCCCTGATCTTGGTTATCTGGAAATCAATTGTAATAGGGGATTTTCAGGTGCCACTTGGAGGTTGGCAACCCTATTTGACACACTGTGATTTTTCATTGGAACTCCTTCAAACAATGCTGCCTCCAAGCTCACTAGAAATGGAGAAATTCACAACAAACCCTTGATCCCACAAATGTTTGGTAGATGCCTGCTCAGTGTAGTGTAAACCTATGATAAGTTTTACCAGATAAAGCCTCTATACAGAGAAAATTGACACTCAAATGTATCAATTAAAGCTATTGCTCTAGAGTCATATGAAGAAGATAGTGATACAGAAGGAAAATACCTAGATGAAGAACATCCATGTTGTAACCTTGCCTTCAAATCTGAGCTGAAACAGTTCTTCTGATGGGTGTTCCCTAGTCACTTGTTATTTTGTTTGTAATTCTGTTAAAGGTGGTGTAATAGGATAGAGCATAAAACTTTCCACTTGAAACAAGTATTCTTATTGTTTTGCCAAAAAAACTAGCCGATGATTGTTTTTGTATTTCAAGGCCTAGAGCCACCAAAGAATTGACTATTACTCATCTAAAGGCAAAGAAGTTTATTGCAGTGCCACTTCAGTCTCTGAAAAAAATTCAAAATCAGCTTCATGTGTACTGAGATATCAGCACTTACTTATCTTGTTTGTCATTTTTAAAGATGGCAGCCAAGTACCTAGATTAGAAAAGTGATCCTCTGAGCTAAAGCTGCACTGTATACACACACACATGATAATTCAGACACCTACCTCACAGGGTGTCTGTTGTGGGGAGGGGAAGGAGTTTGTAAGCTGCTCCGAGTGAAGGGCAGGGTATAAATCCAATCTCTTCTTAAGCAGGAGACGCTGCTACTATAGGATAATTTCATATCTGCAAAGAAAAGTGCTTTTGCAGACTAACAACATACAAAGGTAAGGTTGCCAGCTCTGGGTTGGGGAAATACCTGTAAATTTGGGGGGGGGGGGGGCGGAGCCTGGGGACAGTGGGGTTTGAGAAGGGGAGGGACCTCAGCAGAGTATAATGCCATAATGTCCACCCTCCAATGCAGCCATTTTCTCCAAGGGAACTGGAGATCAATTTTAATAGCAGGAGATCTCCAGGTACCACCTGAAGGTACCTCCAGCTAATCCTGATACATTTGTCTGCATGTGTGCATGTACATGTGTGTAGTGGTGAATTTGGCAGGATTCCATGTAAAAATCACAAAGATCCAACATTAGGGTTGCCAGGTCCCATCGTTCCTCCAGCAGGGGGATTTGGGGGATATTCTAGGGGTTGGTAGGGATGTCACGTGGGGATGCTCTGGTATTTGGGCGAAATTCTGTTTTTTTCGCCCTCAAAACTGTAGTTTGCCCAAATATCAGAGTGTCCCCCCACAACATCCCCAACATGATGATGTCACTTCCAGTTGATATCACTGCATCAGGAACGTTGCACAGTGATGTCCCTGGTTAGGGGTGGGGCCTCTCCTGCCTGCCAGCTAGTCAGTGGCAAAGCCGAGCCTCCGAAACTGAGGGATCCCTTACCTAGACCTGGGGGCTGTACAGTTTGTGGATACAAATCTGAGCTGTAATTTGGTGGTAGATTTGAGAGGCCTCCATGTAATAATAATCAAGATCTGTATAGATTTGGCTTTTAGTTTTCCCATAAGAACTGAAAACTATTGTGTGCAATATTTATCTATTTTCTTCATTTATATCCCACCTCTCTCCCCAAAGGGGGCCCAAATGGCTCACATCCTCTTCCACCTCTCCTCCATTTCATCCTCAGAACAGGACTGTGATAGGTTAGACTATGGAGAAAATGGCTGCATTGGAAGGTGGACTCTATGGCATTACACTCCACTGAAGTCCTTCCAGCGAAGTCCCTCCCCTCTCCCATCTCCAAACTGTTCCCTCCTAGGGTTGCCAAGTCCAGATTGGAAAATACCTGGGGACTTTGGGGGTGGAGCCAGGAGAGGGTGGGGTTTGGGGAGGGGAGGGGCCTCAGCATGGTACAATGCCATAGAGTCCACCCTCCAAAGCAGCCATTTTCTCCAGGGGAGCTGATGTCTGTCAGCTGGAGATCAGTTGTAAAAGCGAGAGATCCCCAGGCCCCACCTGGAGGCTGGTAACCCTATTCTCCTCAAGTTTCACCCCCCCAACCCCCCAGGTATTTCCCAGCACAGACCTAGCAACCCTGGGTTACACTGAGAGAATGACTGGACAAGGTCAGTTAGCAAGCTTCTACTGCTGAACTGGGATTCCAACTTGGCTCTCCCATCCAATCAGTACACCACACTGGCCTTCAGTATATGCAAATCTATTTAACGGGGACATGCTACTTTATTTCTGAAAGAGGAATGATGTCCCTCATCCCTTGTAACTGTGATTCACAAAATAAAAACTAAGCAGCACATTATTTACATGTAGGGCTGCCAAGTCAGCCCGGGGGGTGGGGGATCCCCCGCTACAGGGGTTCCCGATCCGCCGGCCAGCATTTGGCTGGCGGGGAGAACCCCACCCCCCTCCCCAACGTAATGACATCACCCGGAAGTGACGTCATCACTTTGGGGGCGTTACCAGGGCGACGCTCCGGCAATGCCCCCAACGTGCTGACGTCACTCCCAGGCGACGTTGCCGGGCGCATGCGCGAAGCGCGTGCGCCCGGGAAACTCCCGGACGACGGAGGACTCCCCCCCGCTGGTAAGTTAATAACACTTGGCAACCCTATTTACATGACAAGGAACAGTAGTGGCTTTAGACCAGGGGTGTCAAACATAAGGCCTGGAGGCCAGAACAGGCCTGTCCAGGGCTCTTATCCGGCCTGTGACCAAGTGGTGCAACAGAGGGAACAGGAGGCTGCTCAGGGGAGTGGGCGGAGCAATTCCAATTGTTGCTTCAGCGCTGCGGAACAACCTTGTCTGCAGTAGGCATACAGAACCCCTTTGCATCAGTGGCAGCCTCAGTGGCAAATTGGGAGTTGCCACAGCTGCATCCATACCAGCTCAGGGTTCCGAGGTGAGGTTGCATGTCTTTCTGCTTGGCCTGCAGCTCCATGGATGCTGTCCCAGAATCTGGCTGAAGGGGTTCAGTGCTTGCACATGAGGGGTGCTGACGATCCTCAGATGAGGCCTGCTGGCAGGCCGTATTTGTACCCCGCATGCTGCAGCTGTGCTTTGGCCCATGGGGGGCTGTTCTTCAGAAATTTCTTCCACACATTGAGGGCCTAGTCCTGCCATGGAGCATGCAACTTGGCTGCAAGGCCTCCCACCCCCACAGAACACCCAGCAGCCTTCAACTGTGGACGGCTGCCGCCTCGTAAGGTGTGTGCCAGAGATCTCTGTCTATACTGGGCATTGGATGGCCTGGGGCCTCTGCCTCATGTGTGTGGCCTTGAATACGCAGTGACTGCTCCCCCATCAGATGAGTTGGTGGCCTTCAGCCTGGGGTGGCTGCTGCCACACGGGGACAAAACAGCTTACTGATGATCAGTGTTACCTCTAAGCTGAGTCAGTGTGAGCTAGCTCATAGGTTTTTAGCCTCCAGCTCAGATTTTTGTCTTAGCTCAGGAAGGATGGCTCCAGAACAAACTAATTTATGCAGTAGCCAAATCTCCTGCTCACAACTTTAACACCAGTAGATCACAAAGTAGAATTTTTGCTCACAAGATTCCACAGCTTAGAGGGAGTATTGCTGATGATCTCTGGCTTGAACACCCACCCAGCAGCACCCCACCATGGATTGCCTGCGGACCTTGGCCAGAGGTGGCTGCTGCCACATGGGCTTCTCTGCCTAATCGGGCTTTGCTTTTTCCAGGTCCTGCTGTGCATGGGGCCTTGCACCTGGGCCACCACCCCACTTCTGCAGGCCGCAGGAGAAGGGTGTTTAGTTCAGCTCATCTTCCCAGTTTCCTTCCAAGGTGGCTTAGGGGCAGAGCTTGCAACATCCAGTTGCTTTGTGTTTTTACCCTGGGATCCCGGTTCACAGCACTGGCAGCAGGACCAGGCTAAGGGGTTGGCCTCCCCTCCAGGCAGCATGGGGTGTCTGTCCAGTGCAGCACTCCTGGCTCTCCAGTCCACCCAGGTGGGTTTTCTTCTGTACACACCCATGCCCCAGCCCATGGGGCCTTTCAGTGAGAACACAATAACTCAGAGCTTACCTTTATAAAGTTTCTATCTCCGGTACCTGGCATTACATTTTATGGCACACGTGGCCCAGCCTGACAAAGTGACATTTATGTCAAATCCGGCCCTTGTAAGAAATGGGTTTGACAGCTCTGCTTTAGACATTCTTACACTTAAAACTGAAGCATATTTTATGACCATTTCCCTGTAGAATGGATATAAAAGGGCACCCCTGGTACTTCATACCTTATCAATAAAACCAGGTCATCAACGCAGATAATCAACTCTAGAAGCTTTAACACACCCAACGACCTTGCTTAAACACACCAAGATAAACGATCTACTTCCATGACTCTTATTTATTCCATACTTGAGGCTCCTGCTGTTAACTCGGATTAAAGGAGAAGTTTACACTTGGACCCCCCCTTTTCAGGCCGCAATTAGTGATCTCTCCCTGTCGTAGATCGCAGCCTAGAAAAGTTGATGCACTTTTCTTTACAGTTGTATCTGACTTAAATGGAAACATTCTGACTTTGTCAGCCACCGCCTGTATAAAAGGGGTCTTGCCCAGCGATTAAAACACAGTTGTCTTTCCAGCTGGAAAATGCGTGGGGCTGCTAGCACATGGGGCTTGAAGGTACAAGAGAAAGGGCAAGCCCCGTCTCACGGCGTTATGTAAGCCAACAATTCCCCTTATCTCCCTGTCACAGAGTACAGTCGCCGTCCCTGGCTGCTGCAGCAAGAGGGAGTTTCCCAGCCGTAGCAACAGTTGCTGAAGGCGGCGCCATAACAACAGCCGCCGCAAGGCAAAAGGCCGCGGTCGTGTCGCTCTCCCGTGAGGCCTGCACTTTAAGAACTACAATCCCCATTATGCCGCGCGGCAACGCGGGGGCCGCTCTTTACGCGTCGTCGCAAAAAAAAAAAAAAAAGGAGCTCGAGAACGGGAGGCGGAGCTAACAGGAAGGGGGGTGGGGGTAGGGGTGTTGGGTCCGTCTTTCCCCTGCCGTGTCCCCTTTTCTCAGCTCGGCGCAGACGCCATGTTGGGTTGAAGGGAAGATGACAAGAGGCGGCAGCAGTAGTAGCAGCAGCGGTGGTGGCCGAGGGGTCCCGGAGAGCGGCTGGTGCTGAGGAGAGGACTCTCGTCTCCCCCCTTCTCTCCCCTGCCTACTTGTCCGCTCCGGTGCCGAGCGAAGCGGCTCGGCCGTGCCAGTTGTGGGGAGGAGGGGGGCTCCGCCAACCGTCTGCTGAGGGAGCCCCTGGAAGAGGAGGGGGAGGAAGAGCGGCGGCGGCGGCGATGAGAGCAGAGACCTGAGGCGAAGAAGCGGCGGGTGCTGCTGCCACTGCCAGCCCGAGAGGCGACTGCGGTTTAAATCCCCCCTTGAGCTGCCGCTGCTGCAGTTTGAGGGGGGAGGGTGTTCATTCTTTTGTCGCCGTCCCCCCCCTTTTCTTTCCCCTTTCTCCCTTCCCTTCTCATTTTTTATTTTTCCCCCCCTTTAATTTCTTGCGCTTGGCGGGGTGGGGGGGACGGGGACTCCAGTGTTGCAAAGCCTCCAGGAAGGGCCCGAAAGAGGAAGAGAAGCCTCCGCCTGCCTCCGCCAGGCTTCTTATCTCACTTTTACTTCGGGAGGATTGCGAAGGGGGTGCTAGGAAACAGCCCAACAACTTCGGGGCCGGAGGAGGAAGGAGGTCGCTTTACTTTATCTGCCGGAGTGCCTGTCGCGCGTCTTAATGAGGTGACTCGGACGCAGAACTATCCTCTGAATCATCCCCGTCATTCATTATTGGTCTAAGCTGGAGAGGAAGAGCGACAGAGTGGTGGCGGCGGCGGCGGCGCGGGGGGGAGAAGCCTCCACACAATTCATGTCCTTGTGTACTTCTGCTTGGTCTACCTGGCACTGCTGCTTGGTGGTGTTGCTGCTGACAGGGATCTGCTGCCATCTCTGGTCTCCCTGGTGCTCCTTTGCTGATCGAGCCATTTAACACCGGTTCCTCCTGGATTTTTCCTCCCCGGCCCAACAGTTTCCTTGCTGTGGTTCAGCTACTTTTATTGTGGAGGGGGAAAAAAAGAAAAGAAAACTCAGAACTTAACAGACGCCAAAGACTGGTTGGCTGGAAGATCGCTTTGCTGTATGCGCTTGGCTGGCTTATAAGAATTTCTTGTTTTGTGTTATTTGAGACCACCAGGGTGATTTCAAGATGTCCAGCAGTGTCCCATCTGATATGGTAAGTCCATAATTGGCTTTATTTCCAGGAGTACAATGGGGGGCAGCCATGTGATCAAAGGAGAGCTGTTAGCAGAACGTTTTGATTGATTATACTGGAATTAATTGATCTCTTCCGCTACCTTCCTGTTTAAAATTGTAAAATGTTTTAGACTCCAATATGGGCGAATATATATTATTTTAAATGAAACCAACAGTACTTCCTTTTACATTTGTGGTTACTTACCTGAAACCAGTTGAAGTCTTACCAGTTTCCTGCTTATTACATTCCTCCTTTTTAAATTCTTGGCTCTAATGGAAGAATTAATGTCATCAGAGAGTTTCATAAGGCTAATCGACTTATGCAGTATAAAAAGCTGGTTCTTATCGCTTCTTTTCAAGGACAACCAAACTCTCTGTGGTGGGCTGTTCTTAAACCAATATTGGATTTCTTAGATTAGGAAAGCCCAGCAGTGGTCTATCTAGGTACGTTTTGAAATTTGAGCAAAAAGAGTTGAAAGCTTAGTTTTAGAAGGATACCACCTACAGGTATACTTAAGAACAAACAAGCCTGTATCTGTCGGATATTTCTGAATTCAAGAGCTGCTTTAAATCCATGTACTACAGAAAAATACCTTTGGGTTTTTCACATTCAAGTGTAAACTTGGCGTTATGTTGTTACTGCTGTGCTATGCCACTTAAGGATAATTGGTTATGGTTTCTGAGTACTGATGTGCCAGTCATGCTTTGTATATGTAGCTAATTAGGCTTTTCAGGCCATAGTCCATGTTTGGCATTAAGATATTTTTCCTTTGGTGCTGCACAACAGGAAAAGTGTAATTTGTGACAAAGGCAGTAGTATAATAGTTTAAATGCTGTGTATAAAGCCTTTTGCTCAAAGTGACAAGAATTGTGGGGGGAAATGACCTAAAATAATAGAAAACATACTCATGATTTTAAGTTCAAATTCTTTTATTTGTCAGATCTTTTCACCGGAGTTGTGGCAAATTGTCAGCTACGGTGGTCGTACTACAATTTCCTTGTAACCTTTTTTTAGCTTTGAGATTATGAAAATCTGTGAAATTGCTTTTTAAAATATCTTACTGAATATGTTAACTAGAGACTGTGTGTATGATCTAGACAAGGTTCTTTTACATCCTAGGGAATTTCAGTAGTAATTTTTTTTTTAAAAAAAATACTCAGATGGATCTTCAAATTAGTTTGACTGAATGCCAGCCTCTCACCTCTAGGAAAATCTAGATATAATTGAAGCCTAAATGAAGTTTTTTTTCTGTTTTGATGACATTTTTGTTCCCTATGGGATGGGTAGGATAGATGTTTGCCAGGCTGTATCTTCATTTGTCACTTGAAAATTTGGCAGTTTGTATGTTCATCACTTCATCCTATTATGTATATGTGGGATGTGTTTTTTAAAACTAATAGTTTGGGTGTTATCAGTCTTTTCCCCAAGAAGGGTTAAATGACGGTGGAAACAAGGCTCCTTTGAGTTCTTAGAAAATCTGATTACTTTTATCATTTGGAAATGTCTATGCAATGCAACACTTAAAACAGTTTTTAAATCTTATAGATATTCAAGCCTGTGTTAAGAGTCCAAATGTAACTGAGTTCAGATCCTTAAAGGCAAAACAGGTCGATTCATATATAGCTCTTAACAGATGATCCATAAAATGTAAGGAAAGCAAGCTACATTCATCCTGATTATATGTCACTTGTGTGCAGGAACAGGCCCAGTATAACCTGATGCCAGAGGTGTTTGTAGGACATACAGTGTTAGACACCTTCCCTTCATTTCTTATGAAATATTGGTATTTGGCTACTCATACGTCATCTAAAATATAGAAATAGAATACAGCTTCAGTTGTACTGGAAGCTTTGGTCTTTTATTTCAATCACATTTGATATCTCTTTCAGCTACTGTCATTTACTCAGTAAATATTTCAAAACATTAGTCCTAAAGCGATTAACATAATAATATTGTCATTTGCATTCTATTAACATATGATGATAGCTGCAAACTAAATTCCATACATACCAAGTATGTAAGGTACTGTTGATGTAGCAACGGATGTTGCACAAGGTTAAGGTCTTATAAACCTTTGAGAATTTTATCTTTTCCATGAACTTCAGTATAGTTTCCACACATACATAGCAGTCACTGCTTGCAGAAGGTACTAAAAGAGAAACCAGGGCATTTTCATGATGTAATTGAGCTTTCCAGGCATTGAAAGGATGTTTTTGCTAGCCCCTTTGTGCACTTTGGAAAAGCTAATGTCTAGAAATTTAGTCTTTTTTGTTTTAGTATATTGGTGTATGAAAATAGGAAGATGCACATAAGGTAAATGCAGGAAATGTATATCAGATGGAGAGGAACCCGTTTTATTTTATCCAGATTTTCTGGAGGATACTTTAAGTGTGAGCTGGAGTTCCAGCATTATAGGAAGCAGATTTTATAGGGTGATCCTAAGCAGGTCTACTCAGAATCCTACTCGAGTCTACTTACTCCCAGGAAAGTGTTATTAGGATTGTACTGCCAATTACTTTTCAATTGCAGTAACCAATTTTGACATACAGTAAACTAGGCAAGTGACCTTAAACTGTCAAATCAGGAATTTTCCTTACTTTATTTGATATATCTATCACCCTTTAAATCCACATTAGTGCACATAGCCTCTTCCTTTTGTGTGATTTCAATTGCTTTATAATCCTATACAATATTTTAGGGTTTTGTAATGTGCCACTACCACAGTGTACAGCTGAACTAGCTGCAGTGAGCTGCTAAGCTGGTGCTATTTCCCACCATTATCAGTGGTGTGACTGGAAGAAGAAACAGCTCCCTTGAAAAAGCCAGATTAGCAGCTTGGGAGTGTTTTCACATAGTGGTCACCTTAAGAAACCAGGTGGCTGCTGTGGCTAGGAGCGTGTTTGCCGAGCTCTGGCTGGTGCGTCAACTGCATCCATTCCTGGGTCAGTGAGATCTAGCCACAGTGATTCACACGTTAGTTCCATCTAGACCAGACTACTGCAATACACTGTACTTGAGGCTACCCTTAAAAAGGGTTTGGAAGCTGCTGCTAGACTGCTGGTCGCGACTGCCTATCACAAACATATGTTCCCAGTGCTACAGCAATTACACTGGTTACCAAACTGCTCTTAAACCCCATTGAAGGTGCTGGTTTTGTCCTTTAAAGCCCTACATGGCTTGGAACTGGGATATCTGAAAGACCGTCTTCTCCCATATGTTCCTGTGTGGGAATTAAGATAATGAGGAGATGCCCTCCTGACTTTCCCACCAATTAAAGATGCTTCTTTGGTGGGCACGTGAGAGAGAGCCTTTTCTGTGGCAGCCTCACAATTATTGGACAACCTTCCCAGATCGGTGCGCCTAGCCCCTTCAGTGTCAGTCTTCAGGAGGCAGTTGAAGACAGCTTTATTTAGGATTGCACTTAAATTGATTTAGTTTTTATTATTGACAGTCCTAATTGGAGTTTTCAAACTGATTTTTATGGGTTTTATAGTAGTTGTTTTTATTGTGTTTTGTAAGTGGCTCTGAGTTCCGTAAGGGAGAAAAGCAGCTAATAAACATTTAATAAAATAAATAAACGTGCATTGTAATACCATCTTGACAAGAAAATCCTCTGTGCCTGGCTTGTCTTCCAGGAAGATATTGTGAATGATATATATGGGATGCATGGATAGGGGCTAGTCTCCTTCTGTCTGTTGGCCTTTGGGGATTTTTCCAAGGTAGTACCTAATGAGTGCTACAAGCATGAAACTCTGGGGTTCAGAGCAACTGGACTACAAAAATGCAGGCCAAAGTTGAGTTTTGTTTGTATGTGAATTTTTTGTTAGCTATTATTTTAAATTCATAAGTTCGTGAGTGGTAAAGAGCTTTTAAAAGATGAACTTTCACTTTAGCGATTTTTAGTTGCTGTGATTGCTATGGAGGAATCTGAAGATCACTTTAAGAATCTAAAGGATTTCCCATTAAAGCTACTGTTTCTCTTCCTTAAGAGGCCTGAATGTAGCTTTGAGATGAAAATGTCTTTGTCAGAGCTTGAAAAAATCCAGATGTCAGATTGCCCGTGGTACCTAGAAATTTCATATCACAATATGTTGTATTGCATGTCATAATACTTTTGCATGACTTCCTTATCATTGCATATTCATGTAGTTATATCCACTGGTGGTACGTTAATTCATTAACCAATTGCTTTACATACAGGCCCCAATGTTCAGGTTTTTGAAGCAATCACGAAATTATGAGAAATTGGGGGAGTAGTTTGGTTTAGGGTTGGAGGTTAGCTTTTTGTTGTGATGACAAACAGGGTTACTCCAGATTTATTCATGTATTGCATAGCTTTAATACAGTTACAAGAAACTTAGGTTTTGTGGTAGCATTAATTAGAAAATTTAGTCATTAAAATACGAAACTATGAAACTCCTAGAATTCAAATAAAATTTGTCAAGGCCTGCCTTAGACCATTGATTTTTATGGCGGTTGAGACTACTTCAATGATTGTTGTAAAAGGTCAATTTTTTTTCAAATATGCTGTCAAAAACGGAAAGCATAATGTTGTCATGGTTGTTTTACTTCAGCCAGACAGTAATGCTCAGTGGATCCCATTAAAAGTTTGTGTCATAACAGAAATATGTTTGAGTTTGTCCTAGACATAGGTGTGATTAGATAGTTAAATAAATGTTGGCCTGGTAGGTGCTATGACAATGCTTTTTGTTATGTTGCACCTCTGAGTCATACATTTTGTTATGTTCCACCTCCAAGTCATACATTTTTCTCTAATTTGACAAAGTTCGGTTTGTTAATTTCCTGTTTCCAAGCAGCATAAACTAAGCATCTCTGCAGTTTCATTGCCACAGGAGGTGGTAGCAGCTACAAGCATGGACGGTTTCAAGAGGGAATTAGATTAACATATGGAGCAGAAGTCCATCAGTGGCTATTAGCCACAAAGTATAGATAGGAACTCTCAGTCTTGGTGGTTGGGGGGGCAACAGTGGGAGGGCTTCCTGCCCCCACTGCTGGACCTTCTGAGGGCACCTGGTGTTTTTGGCCACTGTGTGACAGAGTGTTGGACTGGATGGGCCATTGTCCTGATCCAACATTGGCTTCTCTTATTTCTTATGTTATGTTCTTAGTTGTGCGCAACTGATTCTTGAAAAAATGTCTGCAAATTTGCTGGGATCAAATTGTGGCTGAAATGTCTTAATGGTCTTTATTTTGACAGCACAGGTTAAAACAGTTGGGCCATGTGGAATTAAACTTTATTTATATGAGAAAAGAATGCTGAAGGCATTTAAGGTGTATGTTATAGGAATCTCTTATGGCTAAAGCCATTAGGGTTTGCAAACAAAAACATTTGACAGTGACCTGATAATCAGGTAAGCTACATTACATCCCATTAATTGTATGTAAAATTATTTAAAATACAGTGATGCATATATGGTACTCTAGAAATATATATTCTCTGAGGCTGAACGGTTCAAGATTTCTTACCACACAGAATCACAATTAAAAATTGGTTATTTCCATATTGGTTGGCACCTTCCCATTTTGTGTAGTTTGAGTGCTGTGGTGTTGTGGTCTGGCAGGGTTCCATGCCACTCAGCTGCTTCTGAATTCCGCTTAACTCCTGATACAAATGATACTTCTGAAAGCCATCTTGCTATTCTTGACATATTTCAGTGTAAAACACCCATCTTTTATTAAACAAATTTAGCCCAGTTATCTTGTGCAAAGTAATATGTTATGCAAATTTAATGAGTAGTCTTGAATTTTTTAACAATGGAAGTTAGCATAATATCTACATCTTTTTCTAGTTTTGACTTGAACTAGTTTCCTCAGGAAGATCCCCCCACCAAGAATTCAGATATGAAGAAATGCTGTTTTAAGAGCAGCCATAACCAGCTGTAATGTGTTCTTCTGCTAGGCATGGCGCTCTTCACAGGTGCACCTTTCTTATTGGACTCCTCCCAAGGAAGTCTGTCAGTCCGAAACTGGAATTTTTAGGCATCTATTTATATGAATTTACACTCCCATTTTGTCCCACAATGGGAAGCCAAAGTGGGTTGTTCTCCTCCCCTCCATTATTCTCGCAACAACCCTGTGAGGTAAGTTGGGCTGAGAATGTATGATTAGTCCAAGGTCACCCAGCAACTTCCATGGCATAGTACATGGCCTTCCAGATTCTAGTCTGACACTCTAACCTCTGTATAACTTAATTTGCCAAGGTTTGCTAATATTAGCATATTGCTTCCATTTGAATGTGATAGGGTTTTAAATATTATATTGTGCTTTTTTTGTTTGGCTTGTAGGCCAGAAAACAGGGTAGAAATTGCAACTATAGCCAGAGGTATAAACTTTTATTAATAATTCACAGAACATCTTCAGCTGTTTTGCTCCCTGTTTGACTTCCATGTAAATGCTCCAGTGGTTATGGCTACTAATTCCCCCCCCCCCTTTAAATAGTCTGCAAGCTCTGCTTACTTTTTTGTGATTGTGTCATCACATTGTTGAATACAGAGTCAGAACACCAAATTTTCAATGGCATGGAATGCACACAATATTGGAGTGTGATTCTGGGTGTGTGTAGAATACTGCTTGTCATGCTTTTGGTCTTTGTTCAAGATCTCTTTTGGACTGATCTAGAATTAGCATCCTTCATTTGTCTGTTCTTCCCCCTCCCCTGAGACCAGCTAATCTGACAGTCCGCCCTTCAATATTAAATTCTTCTGTAGACTAATACAGCTTCATGTTTCCTGACCTCATTCCTGCTATATTGTCTCTCTTCACCCAGCTCAGAATGCCTGCTCTAAATCCACCTTTCTTAATTGTGGTTGTCTTGTCACCCCTTTCCTTAAGGCTCCACACTAGCTTTTTGTCATCATGTCAGTTCCAGGTGCTAGTCCTCACTTTTAAAGTTCTTCACTTTATACACCAAACTGGAGCCCCCTTTTCAACCACCTCTTATTCCCTAGGGTTCTGCCAGTTTTAGGGTCCTGTGTCACTGCCTCATTTCCATTCTGTAAGCCTAGTGCTATGGTGCTTCCTGCAGCTTGAATCCTATGAACTGTCATTGCAGCAGAGTTAGAAAGAGGAATGTTGTTGCTTCCCTTCCCATTGGAGCCCCTGTACATCTCTGCTCCATCCTGAAGAGCCCTGAGGAAAGGGGTTGGGCTCTGTTCCTGGAGGGTAGAAATTTCCACCCATGTGTGCGCTCTTGCTCTGTAGAAGAATTCCCACAAGCATGGATGATTTCTGCCAATTGCAGCTACCAGTGCTGGATCATTCTCAGAGGTCTCCTGGGCCTTGAAAGCAGTTGGGGGCAGCTCAAGGGACTACGGAATGGGGAGTGATTTCAGTTCACCATCTGGAGTTTTAGCTCTAGTTATTGGTAACTGTTGTATTTTAATTGTAGAGTTTTTATGTTTTTATTCAATGTTGTACATTGTCCAGAGCCCTGCAGTAGCAGGGATGGGTGGTTCAAGAATCTGATAATAATACATGGAACGGTAAAGGCAGGACGCTCCCTTTTATGAACTCTGCTCTGTTCATGGTTCATAAGATCCAAGATTATGTTTGGAATTATCGTGCAATATCGGTGCCCTCCTCCTTCAAATTCTGTTCAAAATAGCCATTAATGTTAACAAACCTTACCCTTAACACAGGACTCAACGCATCTTGGGTGCCAGGTTGAAGTGGCAACTGCAAGCTGGCTCCTGGCAGGTTTACAACTTTGTTATGATGGATGATTTAAGAAAGCCCAGTATAGGCAACGAATCATTGCAGAGTTCTCAATTTTCCCTGATGAGGTTTGCCTCAAAGGTGCCAAGGGCCAATTTGCTCTACACCAAACTGGAGGGCAGGGCCAGTCTGATGATAGGTATATTAACTCAGATGTCCCACTTCTTTTGGGAGCTTGCCCCTATATAACTGTGTATAGGATTGCAGCCTTGAACATATCTCACTATCCAGCACTCTCAAGGATGACTCACGAAAGCTCATGTTGGAGTGTTGTTAGTTTTTAAAGGTGCCACTACTGCCAGCCCTGCAACAGCTTTCTGTGTATCATCACAGCATCCCCTCTCTTTTTTTATCACAGTGACAAGAGAAGGATGTCTCTCTTCCTTTAACTATGTTTTAACTGTTCCTATAAGACTTGCTACCTGGATTTCCTTTTTTTTTAAATTATATTTTTATTAGGTTTTCTGATTTTTTACAAATTCAAATTACCTATTTATACATTTATATACAGGGAGCCTCCAACTTAATCCAACCAAGCATACAACTTAGACCAAGTCAACAACGTATCCGTCTTGGCCTGCACATTCAGCAAATAGCCTAATTTATCCATTTCGGCCCAGTTGAGCAACAGCAAGATTTCTTCTTTTCGCGGCAAAATCGATACTTTCCATAATTTTGCCCTTAAGATACGTGCTGCAGTTACCTGGATTTCCTAAGTATTCATGAAACTGTCCCATATTTGTCCAACAAATTTGCATAACAATAGACTAATTTTAAGCAATCTAAGAACAATTTGTTTGCTGTATCCTTTAAAGATTAGGAAAGGTTTTAGTTTTGGTACCCCAATTATATATTAAATGCTTATTGATTACTTAGAATCTAGAATCTGATTACTTAATATCTAGAATCTGATTGGTTGCTGATTTCTGCTAAAAATGTTTTTTTCCAAATCTAGATGCCAGGGAGCTTCAGTCTGATCATATCATATCTAGTCAGAACTAGGTCCTACTAGGTTTAATGGCACCTACTCCAATAACTGTGTAGGATTACAGAGTGATGATTGTTAGTCTGTTGTAGGAAAAACCATAAGTCAAGTGGCACCTTAAAGACTAACATTTATTCCAGCATGAGCTTTTGTGAGTCAGAGCTCACTCCTCCAGTTTATTGTCTCACATGCATTCAGCATGGGAAAAGGTGGCTGAGGTGGGCTTTGGTGTGAGATAAAGAAAGTGTTCTTTGTTGTCTCTGGCAGGCATGAGCTGCATCTCTCTGAAGCAGAGGTTTTTGCAGTGTCTGGCAGCCTTCCTGTTCTTTAGAAAATTTATGTCAGTCTTTGTTTTTAGTTTCAGTGTCAAAAGGCAAGTTGCATTGCATGCATTTGGGCAAAGGACTGTACCACTGTAGCATTAATTGGGAAGTGGTGGAGGGAAATCCTGCCAAATCAAATTTGGTAGCTGCTTTCCTCTAAATGCAAAAAACATTTCTCCTGTTAGTATTCTCTACTGTAGTGGATCATACATGGGGAAATGTATTTTGTTTTTGGATTTTTCTTTGGACCAGTGTAGCTGACTGGAACTTCTGTTTCCCATCGCTTATATCTTAGCTAATATTTATTCAGTGCTGCTTTGCTGGGAATTATAATTTTCTGCCAGTTAGTAGGTTAGGGGGACAGAGTGCTTTGTTGTTCGGTTAAACTAGGATTGGCCAGTGGGTAATCTTGAAAATTATGGTGTTGCTGCAAAAACACTGGCTCAGCATTTCCAAAAACAACTTTTACCACCAAACGCGTATAATGAACAACTTCTCCTTAATGAGTGGTATGAATTTAAAGGCCTTGGAAAGGGAAAGAAACTCACATAATTTATAATGCTGGCAATGGCTAATGCCTCAGGTCTCTGTAGAAAGCTGCTGAAGGTTGTTTACATGACAATGGAAATAATTGTATTTGTTACAGATAAGTCTGGCTCCTGAATGTTTGGGCTGGCTCCTAGATCCAAAGAAAATTTTCTAACTTTTGCTTAGTTGCTCTTCTGTTTCTTTGTTCTTCACTCCTTGTTGCTGGTCCTGTAGTTGGACCTGCCAGTCATATATTTTTGATGGAAGTAGAGGTGTTCGGGCCTGTTTGTGTGATCTGTGAAGTGGTCACTGGCACTTCCTTTTTCCACCTTGGTATTTGGTCATTCCTCTAAGTACAAAAGGCAATCAGATGACCAGCCAAGCTCATTTTCTGCTTAGTTACTGGGTTTGTTGTGAATGCAGCTGGCAATCCCCCCCCCCCCCAATATGATTAGGAATAGTTGCTAAAGAATGATGATTCAAGTGTGTCAGTCTTTCTAGTATGGAAGTAAGGGGAGCAGAGCAAGCCCAGTACAGCAAGTTTTCTTCTAACATAGCAGCAGATGGAGTAAATGATCTAATGCAGGCATTTCAAGCAAGTCTGTTCTTTGTCAATTACTGATCTCCAGTAGAGATGAACTTTGACTTGGTTTGTCAGTGAGACTAATGAGGCTATTGGTTGCAGTTACACCTAAACCACACAGTTGTGGTTTAGTGGACAAACACAAAATATAGGGCTGAAGTTCAGTTTTTGCTAATGGAAGGCACTTGTCAGTGGAGTGGGGTGTTCAGGCTTCCCACTCACTTGCTTCAGTGGCAAAAACTCAGACCCCTTCGCTGACTGAACCTGACCTTGGATCCAGTCCGCAGTTTACCGGTTCCGATGGTAAAGTTGAACTTTAGCAGAAGGAGGAGGTAACTAACTGGACTGCAATAGAGACAAGAAGAGAGACAGTGAGCATATGAGCCAGAGAGTCTCCAAAGCTTGTTTGTATATTGCAAAGTGTAATTTGGTGTTATGGTGGGAATAGTCCCAGGTTTGATTTAGAATGGGTCTTTTTGAAAAGAATAAATTCAGTTGACAATGTGAATATACACAATCGATATATATTTTTCTGAAAAGCACTGGGAAAACATTAAGCATGTGTGATTCCAGAGAAGTCCACCAGTCATATGCTGTATGAGACAGAATGATGTCAGGGGACATAATTTGTTTAGAATGCCAGTATGCGTACCCTTTTAAACAGTCCCCTGCATTAAAGAAAAATCCACACAAATAGAAAACAACTACAGACACGTTTTAACCCAGTCCTCCCTCTCGTTGATGTGTTTGAGGTAAGTGTGTGTTAATTCACAGGGATCTTTTTGTATGGGAGAAGACTGACACAAGCAATGCTATCTAGTCTACCACCACGAGTGTTCTGCTGCACACATTGATCAAGAATGTGTCAGCTTTTATTGGAACTCTCACCTCAGGCTATCCCTTGTGCAGCTTGGCTTGATCTGTGTTCAAATGGTGGCCTGGTTCATGGCACTGATTTTTGACCATTAGCTTTAAAAATGACCACACTTTTAACTGGTCTTCAGCTGTACATGTACCTAGAAGTTAGTACAGATAACCTTTAGGACCTGGTTTGTCAGTGAGCTCACAAATTTATCTTTTGTGATAATTTCCTCTTGCTTCCCTCTTTGTCTCCTTTTCAGATTGCTCTAGTGATAAGCATGTCCTTCACAGGGTTTGAACCCACATAGTAAAAGGACGGTCACCTCCTATGTGTTCTTGTCCACCAGTGACTGTGCCCACTCAGTGACTGTCTTCAGGCTGCTCCCTGGTGGTTCACATGGTCCTTTTCTATGGTGGCTCCCACTCTGTGGAAAGGCCTCCCAAGATCTTCAGGAGGCTCTTCAAAGCATGTTTGGCAGGGCTTTTGATAGGGCATGTTCAGCAGGCATCTTTTGGGGATTTTTTTATTGTACTAGGTTTTAATTAACATTTGAGCCTAGAAGACAGGCAGCATATAAGTATCTTGATAAATTAAAGAATTAAAATGTCTTATTCTTTTGTGGCAAACTGCTGCTTGCACCTGCATTCAAATCAGACTCCTGTGTTTTAGCAGACAAACACAAAACATAGGGCTGGATCCAAAATTCACTCATAGAATTCTTTTCTGTCAGTGGTATCATTGCAGGGCTTGTCCCCAAATTTCTTGCCCTTGTATGTCTGCTAATCCCCCCCCCCCCGGAGTTTAAAGTTTATCCCACCCTGAACAGCCCCCTCCCACATTGATATTGTCAGTGCAGTGATGTCACGCGGAAGTGACATTATCAGACCAGGCACATTGCGCAGCAATTCTCTAGCATTTTGGCTAAAAAAGAGTTTTGGCCAAACTGCTAGAGGTTCGACATGCAACTTGCCTGGCGTAATGACATCACTTCCTTGTGATGTCATTGTGCCGATGCCCTGCCCTCCCCACTCCTGGAAGGTTCCCTCGCACCCCACAATGGCCGGGTAAGTAGACCTGACAACCCTAGTGCTCTTAGGCATCCAAAAAATGGATAATAGAACTTTTCCTTGGAAGTGCTACTTTTTAGATAGTCACCATTGGCAAAAAGTGTTGTGTTCCCTGGTGATGGATCCAATGGATAGTCTGCAGAAAGGTTGTGAAAGGAAGGGCTTATGAAAAGCCAATCTGGAAAAAAAGCCATCTCTATAGTAAGTAGTCTGCTGCCCAGTAACAAGATTAACATTTCAAGTGTGGTGGGGGATGGGGAATCCTAACAAAGTAATCAAATGGTCAGAATCCACAGACCTTGTGGACTAGTGCTGCTTAAGGGAAATGATGTAACCAGATCTCCTGCTAGCTGTGGCAGACAGGCTGACACATTGGAAATTCATTCCAGAGGGGTAGCCACATTAGTCTGTCATTGCAAAATAAAACAGCAGTCCAGAGCACTTTAAAGATATTACTTCACACAAATGCCAGTAAACAGGTTCCTTATTTTTTGGTGAGATGTGGGTGTAGAGGTTAAACAGAGTCACCTTTAGAAATCCTGCATATTATTTATGGGACAGTATGCGTGTGCATGCTCAAGTTCCCCTTTCTGAGGGGCCTGAAAGTGTATTAACCATATGAGGATACACTGAGTCCCATGTTTAAAGGGAGTGGTATCTAAATGTCCCAGCTCCAGATGTTTCCCTGGATTTTGAGCACCTTACCCCCAGAGCAAACTAATTTATGCAGTAGCCAGGTCGCTTGCTCACAACTTTAATACCAGTAGTTCACAAAGTAGAATTTTTGTTCACAAGACTCCACAGCTTATAGGGAGTGTAGCCCTACACATTTATCAGATTCTGTACTCTAGCTCATAATGAAGCATTCAACAAATCTGATACCCTAGTCAGCCATTGAGGTACTGTGTGCATATTACACATCTTACAAGACATTGAGTGATCTAGGATATATATTCTTTGCTTAAGTCTTTTATTCTGATCACTGTCCTTCAGTACAATTACTGAAGATTAAAACTAAGAATTAAGCTATACATAAATAGCTATTAATATTTTAAAATGCTAAAATAGAGAAGTGGGAAAGTGAGATGGAGAGCGAGAGGAGTTTTGCTTTTGGTGAAATGTGAAGACTTTTATTATGCAAGGGGTCAGGATGGGGAGCAGATTTGTTGACCAGTTTAGTTTTACTTTTCTTTTGCTAAAACAAAGTCTTCTATAATTGGCAAGTCTAACAAGCTGCTACTCAGAAGTGTAGGGTGGACACACTGCTCTTCTAAAGGTATAACTTTTAGAATGCTAATCTGATAATAGACTACTTAACTGTATCAGTGACTAAGCTATAAGTCTGTGTAATTAAATGTGTAGTTCTGATTTGACTTCATGTGTCTCCAGAAGGCCTAGCTTTTTGAACTGCTTTGGCTTGGCACAACCCTGTAGCTAGACGATTTTCAGTGGGGGGGACACTGGATGGAGGTGGTTGGGAAGAGGGAAAAAAGGAGGTACATGACAGCAAGGGGAGTGAGCACACGCATGGTGGAGAACGGGGGGGGGGTATGGTGGGTAGGGGTGGGCTGGCATATGCATGCACATCAGGGCTCCTATCCCCTCCCCCCTCCTTCCTCCTACTTCCTACCCCAGTACACCTGAAAGAGTGGGAAAGGCGTGCCCAATCAGTTCTGTGTGAAGAAAAGCAGCTGCATTTCCTACCTACATGTTTCCACTTCATTCGTTTATGGGGGTTATAATGTGGTGGGGTGGGGAGAGTTTCTGTGGGAGATCAAAGGGGGGGGGAGCATCATCCATATCTGATTTAGTGGCTCTTTGCTCATTCCAACACCATGCGGGCCGGGGAAAATGAGATTGTTCCCAATCAGCCACCAAGGAGAGCGGAGTCCTGCATCTCTGTGGCTTTCAAATGCCTCCAGATGACAAATAAGAATGTGGACTTCTCAACCTCTAAGTGGCTAACCCAGCCCATCAGAGAGTGGCATGCCTGGAACCAGGCCCAGGGCTCCCTCCGCCTCCCAGGGAACGGCACATTCATGAGGGGGCATCACCCCCCAGCCCCTGGTTTGGCATCCTGTGAATGTCAGTACATCATTTAGGTGCTAGGAAAAGCATGTAGTATTATGGGGCATTTATGTCCATGTAATATCAAATTCAGGCAACACAAAATTCAAGATGAATGTTGCCTTTTCTTTAGTTAAAATGCGTGGTGTCATCTATGTATGTGGAACCAGCAGTGGAATTATTAGTGGATCCAGCATACCTAGTTCTTTCTTTGGGGTTTCATTTTAACCTTTTGTTTGTGTTAGGTCAACAGAAAACAGTAATATATAGAAAACTAAATTTCAGAGTTTTTTTCTTTTTAGTCAAAAGACAAACAACCATTAAACAGGGTACAAAGTTTTTGGTTCTGCACCTATTTCTAATTCTTGCTTTGTGCTTGTGGCCCATTGTACTAGTTTGGATTATTGTAGGCTGATAGCAGTGGCCTATCTTCTTCCTTAATTAGAATTCCACTCCTGTGCAGGAACTCTTTTATAAAATATTTTATGTACATAAATATATAAGAAGTTATTTCACAGGAGTCTCATTTCATTTCATTTTCATTTCTCTAACTAGTTATAATTTTATTTCAAAGTTTATTTCAAAGTTTGTCATGTAGCAACATAGAAAGACAAGTTTCAGTGGCTCTGTGAATTACTCAAATGCAAATGAGTACATTTCCAGTTTAAAATCCCCCCCCCCAATTTTTTTTAAAGTCATAGAAAATGAACTCTAGCTCTTGGCTTAGTTCTGGACATATAAAATTCACAGTACCAGGCAGTTGATGGTGATTTCAGCTAATCTATAAAGTGTTCATAATATTTATTTTCCTTATTTTCCCTCTTTCATCTGGCCGATATATCAGACTTTCCCTGCAAGGGTTTAGAACTGTTCCAGGGAGGGCTGTCCATGCAAAGTATGTGGATATATTTCATTACTTAATTTCATAGAACATTCTAATCTGTTTGGCATCTGAGTCCAAGTAACATTAATCTATCTAACATTCTTCCCTTAATCTGAAACAGCTTCCTTGTAGTTTTGGTTTTAGTGCATGAGTACACTGCTTTTATTTTGTAAGATACATCAAGTAAATAAATAAGTGGGGCACATATGATACAGTGAATTTTATTTGGAATGAATTATCTGCCAAATGGCTTATCTCATATGCCATTTTTTAAAAAAAATAATTACAAATTCTTTAATACTGAAATAATTGGAGGACTTGAGGCACTTGTGAAAATATTAAGAATTTTGGATAATACAAGGCTGGAGGAATCATATAGTATTAACTCTAAGCTTGCTATATTTTCCTAAATATTTTCAAAGCAATTAATTTCTATTGCAAGCCATTTAATTAAATAGCCCTCTTGCCAATTCCTGTGCAGCAGAAACAGGTCCATGACTTGTTTCTTAAAAAACTGATGAGTCAGAGAAACTTTTCCTGTGTTACATTTCAGTTTGACATACAGCTGCATAAATTTAATGCTACCTTGAAGAAGACCATATAGTACTTTAGCAGTGTTTCAGAGGAAGTTTAACTTTCAGGTTAAATATGCGAATAAAATAGTTTGCAGCTAATGGGATAATTTGACTAGTGTTTTTTTTTTTTTTACTGATTTGTCTTGGTAGGAAAGACTGATATTGTGCATTATGTATTATCATGAGTGCATTATCACTGTAATGATTTTTTGCCAATTATACTAATGCTTGACTTGGGATCTCTTTCTCCAGTTGCTCACAGGATGGATTAGGAACATGTCTTAGACTTGTAGGGCTTCTTCCTGGGGGGGGGGGGGAAGTGAACAATCAAGAGGAAGATTCAGTGGTTATTTGAAGGCAAGACTTCCCCTGGCCTGCAGAGACTAAACCTCCTGTTTGGTTGGCTGGTTTCCCTGAGATTGGGTGAGGGGGAGAAGCAGACCCTAAGCCTGCTCCCAATGTCTCTGGGGAAATTCTTGGCAGAAAAATTCATCTGAACAGGGCCGGGGTCATATTTATCCAGCCTTTCTTTTTTCCTCCTCTTAGAATTATGAGGTAATATGAATAGCGGCAGTGTATTTCCAGGTTTAGGGGTTTTTTCTAAGTTTTGGTAGGGCTTTTTAAAGAGGCGTAATGAATAAAAATCTCTTAGAATTCACAATTCCAGACTGAAGATGACTAGCAAAATGTTATAAAAAGGAACTGATACTGCATTATTGATTTGATTTGGATAAAAGAGCAACATAAGTACATTAAATAACCATAGGTTCATGAAATGTTCTGCTTCTCTAATAGCGTGTCTGTATTATGCCCCAGTAGCTATCATATTGCTTTACATTTTCATCTTTTTGCAAACTTTGTATAGAATCTCTGTTAGTGCTGTCATTTTGCATCTTTGCTGAATAGCCTATAATTAAGTGTGCCTGAATTAAGTTTTAGATACACAATAAGTGAACCATTTTTTTTCCCCAGAGGGACTTCATACTGGAAACTTTACTGGCACAAAAACTTAATGGCATAATTTGTAATCAGTCAGCAAGGTACCTTTTTGTAGAAATGTACTGACATTAATGAACTATCAATATTTAATTGTAAGATGAAGCTGTTTACTTGAGGCAGGATTTTGGGGGAACAAAATAGCTAGCCAGTGACTTCTTGGTCATCTTGTGATACACAGTTGCACAAGTATGCAGATAAATTTGAATTGCTAGCATTGCAATCTTAACTACATCTTCTTGAAAGTAAGTCCTAATAGTGTTGGTGTACAATGAGTATGTATGCTAAGGAACATGATCCCAGCCTCTGAAATTTGATAGATGACTGTACTTTTATGGCAAACTAGTAAAAACAGTATACAAATACACTGCTCTCTTTGAAAGGTTCCAGGTTCCTGAAGAATGTTGTTGGTAGATCTACTTTCTTACAGACTGCTTGACTCAAAAGTGAAAAATAGTGTACTTCCTGGGCTGTGTATATAGAAGCAATGTTTCTGTTTCTGCGTACAGTTCCCCCTCTGCAGAGAGTGTACTCCTAAGTCCTAAAATAGCAAATCACTATCTGGGAGTCATTCCTTTAAAATGAGAAACCTAGATTCATGAAAATACTAAGGCCACATTAGGATATGACAGTCTTTATTTCTTCATGATGAGCTTGTCTGGTTTGTTTTTGCATTCCCTTCCTCCTCCTTACTTGTGGACCTGAGTTTGAAGGCTTCCTGGTTTGGGAAGTTTTCGATGTTATCTCAATCGGTTGTGATGTCCAAATTCAGTGACACCATGTCATGAATAAGCAGGAGTTTGTTCATGGCGTCTGAATACAGACGAGATATGTACAGTATAAGAGTATACTTATAAGTATAAAATGGGGATGTAAGTATAGACTGGGGCTAGGATAGATTTCGATGTGGGGTGGGATGGGTTTAGGGTTATGTCACTTAATTCCCTCCTGAAGAAAGCTGTGTCTTCAAAATTTATCTTGATTGACATGCATTCCTTTAATATATTGATTACTCTAACTGCATTTATACAGTTCATCATAACTTTCTTGAAGAACACAATGCACAAATTATAATGCACCCTAGTACTTCAAAGTAGACAGCAAATATAAAAGTTACTAAAAGAACATGGATCTTATTTTAATTGCTGAGCAGTAATTGCAGCTGTTCTCTCAAGCAATCTGTTATTTCTGTATGTGAGCTGATCCACAATTTCTCCTGCTTAAAGTAATCTAGAAAATAAGATCTTGGGAGATACTTGCTAGTTCTGTAGCCACCTTTCTTAAGTGATTGACAGCACTCACATTTTATTTTGAATTAAGACAAGAAAATTCTGTTAACATTGCTGCTAGAGAAATGATAGAAAGAAAGTATATTTAAGTAGAAAGAGTAAGTTTGGGTAAAGTAATTTTACTAGTTATTATGTTCTAAATGCATATGGTTGGTTCCTGTGGACAGGAAGAATTAAAGATTGAATCAGGGAAAAATGTGTTTTAGAAGATACTTTGAAAATAGTTTCAATAACTTTAAAGGCTTTTCATTTAATGTCAGTGCTTTGCTTTCCTTGAGAGACCTTGAGAGAGAGAGAGAGGAGCCAGTCTGGTGTGGTGGTTAAGTGTGCGGACTTTAATCTGGGAGAACCTGGTTGATTCCCCACTCCTCCACTTGCACCTGCTGGATGACCTTGGGCAAGCCATAGCTCTGTATCAGCTGTTCTCTCAAGGACAGTTGTCTCAGAGCTCTCTCAGCCCGACCTACCTCACAGGGTGTCTGTTGTGGGGAGAGGAAGGGAAAGGAGTTTGTAAGCCGCTCTGAGACTCCAAGTGAGTGAAGGGCGGGATGTAAATCCAATCTCTTCTCTTCTTCTTGGCTTTGCTGAGGCAGCAAAATAAGCTTTTCTGGGATCATGAACTAGTAAAGATTTTCATCAACTGTTATATAAAGTCTCAAATGCTAGTAGATTAAAATCTTTTCAAATGTGGAAGTTGAGGATAATTACCACTTAATAAGTTTCAATACTGTGGCCATTTTACCCTTTCACTCTCTGTGGGGGCATTCAGCAGTAAATAATGCTGTAAAAATAATCTGATTGCAAAAGAGATTGGTGTTTACTGGGTAGCCAAACATGTCCCGCTCTACATTGATTATTTAGAATCTTTCAGTTTGAAGGACAAATCTGAAATGGGAATCTTAGTGTTGTCAAAGCCAGACTGGAAAAATGTCCCAAAGGAATTTTTGACTGCTTGTATCATGAGAGCGATATAAAACCCCCAATCTCTGAAGTGGCCTAATATGAAGTGTTTGTTTTATGCTGTCTAGGAAGGATTGAAACTTGAGAGTTTCAATAAGAAGCAGTTGGTAAGCTTTCAAGGGGCGAAGATGTAGAAATTAATACTTAGACTCTGCTTGATTCAGAATGATAAATACTTGGGGAAGTATCTGGTGTAATTTTTTCCCCACCTGTATAACGGTTTGTTTATTGAATGAGTCTACCTCAAAGAATAGGTATATAATGACTGGAAAATTTCTAGGCACATAGATGCATAAATGTGTTTGATGCTTGCAGTTAGGATACTGTTGTCTGTTGCAACAAAAAATAAACATGAGTTTAGTGGCATCTTAAAGGCTAACAGAATTTTAGTGTAAGTTTTCATGGATAAGAGCTCACTTCTTTAGATGACGTGTGTGAAGTTTCACTATGCATTCAATTACTCTTATGCCATTAGACTCCTTTTCATTTTTACTGAGGAAGCAAAACTTCCATCCACCTCTGAAGTAATCATGTTTTTAATATTGGAAAATATATTTTCTTCTGCATTTATTTATTTTCCTTATTTATTTATTTTCCTTCTAATTTCAGCCAAAATGCTTTCTCTCCTATTATTGTGTATCCACTGTAAATCAATCCTTGGAGAATTTTACACAACACACATAAGTGTGTGGGGTGTGAATTGGTACAAAGAAGGTAAACTTTCCACATACTTTTGACTCAGAAATCTAGTATGAACAGTTCAAAATGTACTGTCATTCTAAAAATTTCTGGAGAAAGATAAGAAACAGCTGTTGGGAATTTATTTATTAAAATATTTATATCCGGCTTTTCCACTTGGCTCATGGCAACTGACATATTTCAGTTAAAAGTATCACAATTTAAAACATACAAAATGTCCAGATGACATCCTCCCAGCCTGTAGTCTGTACCTTTTTTTAAAAAACCCTGGCAAATAAGATGTCCTTGCAGCATCTGCTGAAAATTTCTAAAAATGTTGCTCTCCCTTACCACTTCAGAGAGCCTCTTCCAAATGGGAGCTGCAGTGGAGAAGGCACAGGCTCTAGTTGACGCCAAGTGGAGGAGCAACCAGTTGGTGCATGGAGATATGTGGAAAGAGATGGTCCTTTAAATAGGTGGGTTCTAGGCCATAAAGGGCATCAGGTATAAAACTCTGTTGTTTCAGGATCACATCAGTGTGCCAGACTTTGAAATGGCAATCTCTAGAACCATGCAGTACATCTTCATAAATGCAGCCTAAAATTAGGACCTTTGGCATATTCTGTCTGAAGAGATGAAGCCAGGCCTGGTGTATGGAATGTGTGCTGGATAACCCCCCCCCCCCCCCCCCCCGTACTATACAATTGTGATAGCTGCTGTCCATGGACGGCAAGCAAGGTGGTGGGAAGTCCAGCCCAACATACATAGTCCTTGCTATAGTCTCACTTTCACATACTCGCAGTTGCTGTAACTTACTTTGGTAAACAGAGACCAGAATTATCCTCTGGTTTTTAAGAAGAGCAGTGTTTTACTTCTGGCACATTATATGGTGCGGCGCGCACACACACGCTTTTCCTAACACAATGGCAACCTGCTGTTTTAGTAGGGCGTACTCTGTTGATAGCTCCTAATGGTGGAAATGCTCTAGATAATTCTGTTTGAGAGGAAGTCTAAGCTTGAGCTGTCGTCTGGGCAAATTGGTTCAGTTTGAAAATATTGGCTTTTTCATCACTGCTTCTTATAACCTTGGTCTTCTCCAGAGATAGAGGATTGTCTGATTCAACCTTCATGCTAGTAAGGTGCAAAATTAGTTTAGTGGTTGTAATGATATTCTAAACCAAGAGTACTTTAATTGAGTCTGATCTGTATCTTCCACTAAAAAAAGTCTCAAACACCAGAAATATAGGAATGTTACAGCTTTGTCCAATGTCCCATGCTAGTTCAGTCTCCTGACCTGTGAATTATTGGGTGTTTGGACCCATGTTACCCATGAATTGAGAAATGAATAGTGGTGGTCTGGGATTTGACTGCAGTTGCAGTGGGTTTTATATGTCTCTTACATTGCTTAAAGCTGCTGTGGTCTGAGAGAAATTGTGATAGATAATCAAGTCTCTTCCTCTGCAACATAAATGGCCCCTGAGTGATTTTACTGACGCATTTAGGGAGGAAGGTGGAGACACTCGGCTGATTCAATACATGCATCAAGAACTAATTAAACTTTAAATGTTACTTCTGAGGCAGATATTAGAAATATTTATAGGCTTCGATAAGGAACTGTATTGTGTTAATAGTAAGTTTTAGTCTTCATTGTATGCAAACTCTTCAAAATATGAAGTTATATTTTTGTGGAGGGGTCTGTTCAAATTCTGGCAGTCTGTGAAAGCTACAGTTTGGGGTAGGCTAATGGCATAGCACTCTTTCAGACCATCTTGGTCTTGGAGTAGGCTTATGTACCAGCTAGTCTCTTTTTAGGAGCTGGTTTATGAAGCAGCGGCAGCAAAAGATTTTCCTTAATGCTTATTATCTGTAAACTACTATGTCTGACAGAGCTGTTCCAGATAGTAAATAGCTACTAAATCAGGACTCCTTTGGACTGTAACATTTGATGCAAACAGGGGGCTGCCATCTCAACCTCAGTTAGGTATACTTATACTCCCAACTACGGCCGAGTGGTTGGGATCTTAGATGTTAAAAGTTTTACACATGCACCCTAAGTGAATGTCTTGTAAATATTTTAATTCCAGCTTTAAAAGTGTGCTTCACAATATTTTACTTCACTACTAATAAAACCAACTTGGTGAAATGCATGAATTTATAGAGTTATCTTATAACTGAATGGTACCTACCATTAAAAGGTATATGCTGCTCTCCAGAGACTTACTTGAGGGGCAGTAATGTCTGCTCTGATTGGCAGTGGCTCTCCAGGGTCTCATGCAGAAGTCATTTCTAGCCGCCGCTATCTGAGATCTGTCTGAAAGCTGAACCACGGACCTTTCAAAACGTAATACTGAACGATTGCCCTTTCGCTATTGCCTGTTGCTTTAATTAAAAAGCTGTTTTGCAAAATTATTTGTAGAATTGGCAGGTTTTGAATTTTTTTAAACTCCTAAATTATTTAAAAAACAAGTATACACTGACCATTTCTTGACTATTTGTGTAGCTACTAACTGTTTAGAAAATAACAGCATCTGACACTAACATTTGAATATGTATCTTAGGTTAGACACCTCTGTAGTATAAAACCTATTGCTCAAATGCTCCATACAGGTTGGTTTTTTGTTTTTTTGTTTTTTAAAAAAACAGCAAATGGCCATAAAACATGACACACAGAAAATTTTTTAAAGGCTTTCTATGGGATTTTTAAAGCACCTTTAAATATTTTGAGAATTTGTAGGCAAAACTAACATGAGAGATATGAATATGGGACTCCATGGGCAGACTTGATATTTGTTCTCTCTGGGCTGCTGATTATCAGTTGAGATCCATCCTTTCTTTGGCCACTGTATAAGGAATGAGTGCATTGTCTCTGTATCCTTCATGCTTTGAGGCATTCGTAATTAAAACCACAGCTCATGGGTACATCACATGCTAAATTCCCTGGATCTCTAAGAATAAGGCTACATATGAAACATTCATTGTGATATATTTGCAGTCTTTGTGCATTCATTTCAATTCTGCTGTTGTCAAAGGAGATTGTGGTGTTATGGGCAGATAGCCATACAAAAACGTTTCAGATGAATTGGCCCTTAGACCCCACAACCCACCTAAATTTCAAGTAGGAAGGAAATATTTTAATTTAAAATACTGAGCAAAGTTCTGGGTTATCCAGAATTGAAATGGCCTGATTGAGTTTTTCTGGAAGGGCTGACAAAGTTTAATCACATATTCAACTGTAGTTCATTTGCCTTCCAAGTAATTGCTATGAATGTTCTTTTTTAGTCACTGATCCTGCGTGATATTACATTCATTCATCCACTATTCTGTTGATTTGTTACAATGAAATTCTGTTAACTCCTAGGTTGCGTCCAGGCACTAATTAGTCATTATGTGTGGAGTGAGCCCAGCTTGTCTGAGGCCCCTCTGCTCTTTGCTCTCCCCCCCCCCCCCCGGGTTACAATGTAAGTTTGTAATGCAAGCATGAAGTTTAACTGGGATTAGTTTCTTCTACCATATACCATGGTATTCCCTGTTACTAGATACAGATGTGAAAGCTGGACAATGAAGAAAGCTGGTAGGATGAAAATAGCTTCATTTGAAATGTGTCGTTAGAGTTTTGTGGATTCCATGGGACAAATAATTGGGTCCTAGATAAAATCAAGCACAAACTTTCCCTAGAAGCTAAAATGACTAAACTGAGGCTATTATACTTTGGTCACATTGTGAGAAGGCAAGACTCACTGGAAAAGACAATAATGCAAGGAAAAGAGGAAGACCCAACATGAAATGGATAGACTCAATCAAGGAAGTCACAGCCCTCAAGTTTGCAAGACCTGAGCAAGGCTGTTAACAAGAGGACATTTTGGAGGTCACTAATTTTATAGGGTCACCATATGTCGGAAGTAGGGTTGCCAGGTCCCCCCTGGCCACTGGCAGGGGCTGGGGAGATAGGGTTGCCAGAACCAGGTTGGGAAATGCATAGAGATTTTGGGTGGAGCCTGGAGATGAGAGGGACCTCAGTGCGATACAATACCCTAGAGTCCGCCCTCCAAAGCATCCATTTTCTCCAGGAGAACTGATCTTTGTAGTCTTGAGATGAGCTGTAATCTGGGAGATCCTTAGATCCCAGCTGGAGGCTGGCATCCCTAGTCCCTAGACTTGATGGCACTTAACATGCACAGTTTCTTCTCTTCAAGTTGGGATTCTAAACCAGGGTTTGATTCAGGCTTAGAATCCCAGGGTTTGGGGAAAGAGGGGATAACTCTGCTTAACCTACAAGCCTACATTTTTATATCATGAGTAAATGAAGTTACTTTCTAACCGGTATTCTTTGTGGAAGAATGGAGGGATGATGACTAAGGCACAAGTGGATATGAGTCCAGGAGCAAGCTGGGTTCAGGCACATCCTGCCTTTGTGATGCCTGGATCTAACCTTGCTGTCAGAATTGCTGGCTGCTTACATAGAACTAAACCTCAGTTATCTATTTACAGATTGTATGCTGTTATATTTGCATGAAAACCACTTGTCATTAGTTTCGCAGACTTGCATATTGACAATGTTAGTGGTAAGCGGAGATTTCTTAGCTTTCTGTGGCACCACTAAGTGACAGCATCTCTTGTCACAGGTTGATGCAAATTGACCATGTTCAGATGAATAGCTGCTGAAAGCCTTGGGGAGGTCAAGACAATAGGCCACTTGATAGCTACTTTATTTAACAAATGCACTTTTCTTCTTTTTTAAAAAAGCCCCAGGTCTTCTTTATAGCTTTGTGTGGTATTTGACAGACGCACAATTTTGGCAAGAATGGTCTACGTTCAGCTGTGTCCCTCCATTCATAGCTGCTTGTATGTGTATCTTGTGACTGTTGTTGACTGATCTTTGCAAAAGATAGCTGTAAATTTGTATATGTCTCTGTGGTGTGAGATTTTTTTTCCCATTGGAGAGGAAGCTTATTTGCCCTTTTGTTGCATTTTGTATATTTCAGATTTGATTTTGTCAGCTGCCTGATCCACAGGGAAAGGGTTTTGATAAAATAAGTATGGGAAATGTTAAAGATATTATTTCAGGCTATTAATGGATTTTGTCATGTGGAAGTTGTGAGATGGAGAGAGTTTTAATGGGTTGCTTTCCCATTGCAAAAAATATATGTTTTATATATTCAGACACCCTGAGTAGTAATGGTATATCCTAAGTTTACTTGTAAAATACATATAAAAAGGTTGGCCACTATTTAGAGCCAAAACACTTTTAAACCTGCCTTTAAAAAAAAGGATTTGTCATTTTGAATTATTTCATCTGAATAACTGATTCTGAATACTGAATAACAGTAACTTATCTTAAGTTTTACTGTGTTCAGTTATATGTAGATTTTTGTTGACTGATATGTTTGGAAGTAACATGTTATTGCAAAAGATTGAATATTTGCCAGATGTCTGGAATATTTGCTATCAGTATTTGCAGATGAGAATTTGAAGAGGAGGGAGTATTCATTTTACCAAATCTAGACCATTATGTCCTCTCCTTCCACAAATGTTGGGGTGGTGAAAAGTAATTTCAGGTGAAGACATTTTATATGAAATTTTAATCTGCAGGATTTTATTTTGAGGTTTTTCTTGTTTGGTTCTAGAACAGTTGTTTATTCTACATGTTTTACTTTACTTATGCCAGATCTGAATGTGTACTCTTTATTAATTTCCCTCAAATAAAATTATAGGATTGTTGTTCTTAAGTAAAACAAAGTTATATGATTGAGGTTTATAAGATTATGCATGGGCTAGAGCAGGTAGAGAAAGAAGTCTTTTTCTCCCTTTCTCACAATATAAGAACTCGTGGGTACTCCATGAAATTGCTGAGCAGTCGGGTTAGAACAGATACAAGGAAGTACTTCTTCACCCAAAGAGTGATTAACACATGGAATTCACTGCCACAGGAGGTGGTAACAGCTACAAGCATGGATGGCTTCAAGAGGGAATTAGATAAACATGTGGTGCAGAGGTCCATCAGTGGCTATTAGCCACAAAGTATAGATAGGAACTCTCAGTCTGGGGCAAGTGATGTATTCTTGGTGCAGGGGAGGCAACAGTGGGAGGGCTTCTGGTGTCCTGGCCCCACTGCTGGACCTCCTGATGGCACCTAGTATTTTTGGCCACTGTGTGACAGAGTGTTGGACTGGATGGGCCATTGGCCTGATCCAACATTGGCTTCTCTTATGTTCTCTAAAGTCCTGCTATTGGGATGGTGATACAACCTATTTGTGTAGTTCTTTGTAACATAGAGGATTTTCCAAAGCAGTAGCCTAGAAGGGCCAATTTTGCTTTCTGTGTCCCAAAGACATGATAGCTGTTCAGCCCCCGCAAGCTGGTCAGTGCCAAATGGGGTTTGGAAGAATGCTGTGGGCACTGCAGGTTTAGATCCCTGTTTTACTGTGAAGCCCACTGGGTAATTACATTGTTACTTGGCTAGCCCTTTTAAGGATGAAATTTTATACTTCATGAAAAAATGTTACTAGTAAATACTTGTGCTTGTATATTGCAAAGCAAAATAACCAAGTATGTCAGCTCTGTATTCATGGGTTCTGAGCTTTGTGGTGTTTTATGCACCATTCATTGAGAGTAGATTGAAGGTACATGTACAGTTGTACAAAAGCAGTGTCAGCATTTGTTAATGTGGAGTTCTGCTCCAGGGAAGAGGGCATCATCCTTTTCCTTGATCTTCTCTGCTTTAAGTGATGGAATGTTTATGAAGAGCTATATTTAGCTAAAACTAAGGAGAAAGTGGACCTCTTGGTTTTAGTTTCATTTAAGTCTGGTTTGCTTGTTTCTACTAGTGTAGATCAGCTCAACAATCTTTTAAACAGATGCTTCAGATTAGCCTGAAAGCTATCTGTGATGTAAAATATATATTTTAATCTTATGTATTACTACTTGCCCCCAGTAACTTCTGTTCATTTACTTAAATGTTTGAAATTCTGACCACCTGCCATAGGGTACTTAATGATTGCTTAAACAAATTCCTTAGTATTTTCACTCCATTAAGCCTGAATATGATGTGCTTGGACTTCTTTAAGTGTGTGTACATTTACATTCCATTAATTCTGCCACTCATTTAATTTCAGTCCCTAGCTCATGTCATATAGGTAGCTCCCTTGCTGTTCAGGTAGCCACTGGGGGGCCATAAACACACCAAACTTTTGAAAATGAGTAAAACTAGTTTAGAAGTTTGGTGTGTATATTTGTTAATTGTGTGGCCTTACCTGGAAAGGAGCTGCTGTTATAATCAGTATATTTGCAGTGCAGTGTAAGCTAGTCAATTTCTGTTCCTGGTTGGTAACCTTGTTTTTGCAGCATGGTCCCTTTTGTTATGGCCTCATTATCATATAATGGGAGAGAATAGGGGAATGTTTGGGTTCACGATTGTGGATCTATGCTTCCCCACTAGGTAACATAGCATGTTTCTTTGTGTCTATTCCTCAGTTGCTGTGTCAGTGCACATCCTAGATGTTCTGTTCTGGTATATGAGCACAACTTGTGAGGTGGCATAGATGTACATTATCTTCTGCATTATCTCAAACCAAATCCCAGAGAGGTTTCAGATGCAGTTTAGCTATTTAAAACATGCTTCATCCAATTTAGGTTTCCCATCCCGTTTAGGGTTCCCAAATCAGCAAACAATAAAACTATTAAAATAAAATTAAATAAAAACATTTAAAACAGAACACAGGAAAAGGATGAAGGGTGAATGTGAACCAGTGAGGGAATGCCAGACAAAACAGAGAAGTCTCTACCTATTTGGTGGAAGACTAAGATAGAGAGGATGAATATTCTTTGGTGAAATTCTGTAATTTTGGTGCCACAACAGAGATGGCCCTTTCATCACTTGCTACCTGACTAGACTCTGATGGTAGGAACACCTGAAACAGGGCCTGTAAAGATGAGCACAATGGTTGAATAGGTTTATATAGGAAACAGAATGACAGAAATGGTTAACTATCTTGCTTGTGGCACAGGCAATAAGGGAAATTGGGCCCTCTATTGTATGGACTGACACAACGGTTGGGTGTCCTTATGGCTCCAAAATCTGTGCTTTTTATAGTCCTCAGATTCAAGGCTCTTGATAGTTTGGGGAATTAATTTATACTCCTGTGCTGCATAGGAGGTTGTCTTGGCCCCCAGCTGTCAAGTAACCAATACCCTGTGAGGGCCTGAGCACATCTGAAAGCTGCAGCTGTATCCAGTCAATTTTCAGGGAAAAGATGGAATGTTAGGGGGAGAGAGAAGAGTAACAATAGCAGATGGGTGACTTTTGTAGATCCGAAGTGGAGAAGCAGTGTCTTGAGGGTGGAGCAGGCTGTGTAGATTAGGACCCCAGCATATAAGTGGGTCTAATCAGTCTGAGTGTGTTCTTCATAAAGGAGAAGTCTGGATGTTATTGGGGGGGGGGGTCAAGACTTTGAGGTCTGACAGAAAGAAATTAACTCAGGGTGAAGTCCATGAGTGACTTCTGATTGAAAAGTTATCATTCTATGGTGAAATTACATCTAAATTCTCTGAAAACAATATAAACTGCAGAGTGTAATACTGAGTTCAGTGTTACCCAAATTGGCTGTTTCTTTATTAGTGGGGGAAATTAGCTTAAAGGAGACAAGCGAGAGAGGGCAACTTGGGATCTCCACCAATGTATAGCAGGATTATTCCCTTTGAGAACTCTCAGAAGAAACCAGATGTTCAACTGGAAGTAGTTTTATTGAAAAATAGTAAAAAGTAAAAACATACAAAAACATACAAATTAGGTAAGAGTAAATAAAGGGAGGAGTGGGGAGATTAAGTTTAGAAGAGGTTTCTAGCAATCTAGAAACTTGAGGTTCGCAGGGGTGGGAGGGTTGACATGTTGTTGTGAGCATTTCTTGATGACCCTGAAGTACAGGATGGGAGACACTATAGGTTGTTAAGTATTGCATAATTTAGGGTTAAATAGGCAAGGGGAAGAATGACCAGGTATGGATGAGGTTAATCCCAGGTGAGGTGATGTTTCTTTGGGAGACCCATTGTTTTAAAGTATGCATTTCTTTTGGAGTGGGGAGGAGGATTGTCTGCTGGCCAGCCTTTGTAATTCACCTACCAAAATACCTTCCTGGGTCACTTTGATTTCATTCTTAGGCTAAGCAGTGCCCTGCAAATATGATTTTGGGATGATATTAAGGAAAGGGGGCTTATCTCTATTGAAGAGTAAATTATCCCTAACCAAGAGGAGGGGGGTCTTACTGCTAACACCAGGGATCTACTTCGTGTATAAATCATTCATGAAACTGTAACCCATGGACCAGAAAAATATAGATCTCAAAAAAACTTGTGAAGTTACATTGTTCTGTAACATGCACACTCTGGCTGCAACCACTGAAAAATAGTAACCATTTTGAGAAGGAAAATAATTCACAGCTAACTCACAGCTACTGTTGTCATTTATTTATGTATTTATTTAAAATATACTTTTATACTGCCTTTCCACCCAGTCAAAGTTCCCAGGGTGGTGCACATAAAAATTCAATAAAAACATATACAAACAATACCAGAAACAGGGAGGGGGGCTAGTAGTGGTTTTTGGGGATATGCCAAACTAAACAAAAAAAATCTTCATGTGCTGGTAGAAGACACTTACAGAGAGAGACCAACAAATCTTCCTGAGGAGGGAGTTCCAAAGTTTTGGTGCCATGTTAGAGAAAGCTTTTTCTCTGATTGCCACCCATCTAGCCTCAGATGGTGAGGCTTTGAAGGTCTTTGAAGGTCAATACCAGCACCTTGAATTGAGCCTGGAAGGAAATTGGAAGATGGAATAAGACTGGACTGATACGGTCCCTGCGACCCACTCCAATAAATATCCTGGCTGCAGCACTGTATATCAACTGCAGTTTCTGGATAGTCCTCAAGTGCAACCCCATGTACAGTGCATTGTAGTAATCTAATCTAGATGTTACCAAGACATGTACTACAGTGACAAGAAATTTTCTGCCTGGGAAGGCCTGCAGCTGGCTCACCAGCTGCATCTGGTGAAAGGTACCAAAAGGAGGCCTGGGTCCAGGAGTACCCCAAGCTAAAATCTACTCCTGTAGGAGAAGTGCAACCCCATGTGGAACAGAAGATAACCCATTTCCTGGGTTAGGCTTACCCCACGAGTAGCATCTCTGTTTCAGTTTTAGCCTTCATCCATTCCAAAACTGCCTCCAGGCACCTGTTCACAGCTTCTGCAGCCTCACTGGGATCTGCTGGTATCGCAAGATAGAGCTAAGTATCATCAGCATTTTGGTGGCAGCTCAATCCAAATATCTGTATAACTTCTCTCAGTGGCTTTACATAGACATTGAAAAGCATGGGGGGCAAGATGGAACCTTGAGGGACCCTGCAGAGATCAAGAGACAGAGCAGCAGTCCCCCAGCACCTCTGAAACCTGCCTTTGAGATATAACAGGAACCATTGCAGAACAGTGCCTCCCAGTCCCAAAAGATGATCCAGAATGATACCATGATCAGTGGTATTGAAAGCTACCGAGAGGTCCAGGAGAATTGACAGGGTTCCCCTGTTCATATCCTGGCACATGTCATCTACAAGGGCTCCAAGGCCATTTCAGTCCCATAACCAGGCCAGAAGTCAGATTGGAATGGATCCAAATAGTTCGTTCAGGAATCCCTGAGCTTGGCCAGCCACCACTCATTCAATCCCCTTGCCTCAAGTATGGTACATTTGATACTGGACAGTAGTTGTTCAAGTCTCCTGGGTCCAGAGTGGGTTTCTTTAGGAGTGGATGCATCACTTCCCACTTCAAGGCCAAAACAACCACGCCATCTCTCAGGGAGGCATTTACTGTCTCCCAGGCCCAGTCTGACAGGCTTCACCCCCTGGCAGATTTTAAGCAGCCACAGTTATTCAAGCGAGGTAGTAGGTCTCAGACTTCCAGGAATTCTGTTCACATCCTCAGACTGCACAAGCTGAAAAGTATCCCATGCAACTGGACAATTTGGCACCCTGGGACCATCCAGTCCTGTTGCTGCTCATATAGAATCCAAGTTGGAACAGATGTGAGAGATTTTATCCACAAAGCACTTAGCAAAATGATCACAGTGGCTGCCTCTAGCATCTTAGTGGCCTTATCGAGCCATAATAGTGACCTCACAATATTGAACTCACAGTTCAACAGCCATCAAAATAAATCTCTAATCACACCATTCTAATAATACACATTTCCCAGAAATTTCAATGAGTCCTTTTACACTACCATGTGCTGAACTGCTCTGATTGGGTGTGTGTGTGTGCCATTCTTTCCTCCAATGGAAAAAAGGAGGCAAAACTCCTGCCCTAGCAAATCTTCAGAGGCACCCAACTTCTAGCTTTTGAGTCCTTTCATTGAGTTAAAGGTAGTAAGCAGCCTTAATTAATTTTCCAGAAATAATTGTCATTTTTGTTACAGGTTTTAGAAAAACAGATTGAGAAGCAATTCTCTCAGGAAGTACACTAAAACTTTCCAACCTATAAAAGCAATTCTCAGAAAACTCCTTCCACTTTTCCAAGGGTCCCCACAATCTCATTGAGACTGTGGCCACTTCTGGAATTTTGAGACCAAGGAGTGGACACATGGCTGGCCAGAGGGACAGGAACCATTCAGAAAACATTAGGAGGTAGCAAGCCAAGCTTCCTTCTCTAATAGGAAGTAGCTGTTTCAGAATGGGCACTCAGCAGATACAAAGGTGGTGAATCCTGGGTTCTTGTCAAGCACCTCCAACTTTAATGAGAAGAAGATTCTTTGGAAAGAACCAAATGGGCGGCAGAAAACCCATTGGTTTCAGTACATAAGTACGTTACTACAGTACGTAAGTATACTGGTAAACCATACTTCAAAACTATAATACTTACTAACATGAAAGTCACAGTTCTGGTTTTCCCAGCAGGTCATGCTGCTGGGAATAAGAATCAAGCTTTCCTACGGGCATGATATTAATCTCAGCTCATCTTAAAATATGTATAGTTTATTCTAAATGAGCTATATCATGCTTCATTAGTTGTTGCATAGTAAAAGGGAAGGGGAGTACTACTTTGCATCAGCAGGACCAGTTATTATCTAGACCAGCCTAGAGGGAGGCCCATCCATCCAAAATAGCAGGAAGAATAACCTACACAGTCCTATTCATAGTATCCCAAACCAAAAAAGGAGATTACTATAGAAAGCAATTTACAGAACAAATCAGGCTTCATGAGTTGGGGAGGGATGTCAGGAAGCCAGAAAACCCAGGGTCTTTTATTCGGTTGGCTTAGAGAAACTCATTTGTAGCTCTAAACATATCAGTCATCTGACAGATGTGGACACTTCATTGTTGATCAATTCCAGAGAAGTCTGTCAGTATAAATACATGCAAGATGTTGTATTTGTCTCATATTTATGCAGCTGATCTATTTAGAAGAGTGGGTATTAACTTGATATTTGTCCGGGGCAGTTGGAAGGTATTTCTAGGAGTAGTGTAGTGGTTATAGTATGAGAGACCCTGGGAGCCCCATGTTCGAATACCTGCTTTGCTGTGGAAGTTTGGGCTGGTTGTGCACTCTCAGCCTAACCTAATTCACAGGATTGTTGTCAGAATAAAATAGAAGGGAGGAGAATGGTGCAAGCTGGTTTTGGGTACCCAGTGGGAGAAAATAAGTTAATTGGTAATAGAAACCAAAGAACTGAGGCAAAAACTCTTTAAGAAATATAAGCTCTTCATTCTGGTTTCTTGATTAATGATGTTAGCCAGATGAAAAAATTTGTTAATGCAGATCTTGCAAAATGTTCGGTGGTTCTAGGAGTTAGATTAATCCATAACAAATAGAGTAAACTCATAATTGTTAATGGAGTAGGCCAGGCCAGTGATGCCTGTGTGGCTGTCTGTGGAGGTGGTGGCCTCATCTTCTGCTGGGCTGGTCTCCTTCCCTTGTGGGCTGTAAGGGACTGGGAGGTGGTTCCTCAGCAAAGGTGGCCTCCCAAACCACTGACCAACCAAGATTTTTTCCCAGTGGCTGTACTAGCCAGTCTTCTCCTAGGGGTTTCACTCTGCAAAGTGTGGGGTTTCCCTCCCTGCAGGCTGTTCCTACTCAGCTGCAGCCTTAGCTGTCTTTCAGCTCTTGGTGCAAGTCTATAAAATTTAATTATTAGGGAGCAATCCTAAGCTGGTCTACTTGAAAATAAATTCCATTTTATTTACTGGAGCTTACTCCCAAGAAAGTGTTTTTTAGGATTCTAGCTTTAATAACTCACCAAATCTCATTGGGGCTGTGTTGCCCTAGCAACTGGGAGATCACTGAATACTGTCCTCAGCTCCTTTAAGCAGGAGAACTGGCCATTCTGTGCTTCTCAGGATTCTCCAGCAGCCAGGCAACTTTAGCCAAGTCTTCCCCTACCCCTCCCTTTGGGGGCATGTCCATACCTCTCAGCTCATCAGCAACAGCGTTTAGGCTGGCTGTGGCCAGTAGGATCCGCCACAAATGCTTGGGTGAAGGGACTGCTGCTCCAGTTACATGGGGGAATTTTTAAGTCCCTATAGCAATGCACAGTATGGACTTGCAGAGCTCTGGGTTAATGGACTAAAATCCAAATGGCTCTTTAAGTTACTAAAATGGCTTGTAAGATGCTACAAAATGAATGTGAATTCCACTGTGTGTATTCCAGTTCCTTTATCAGTTCCGGATAATGCCAATTGTTCAGCCCTTAAATGAGCCTTCTGAAAGGAAATTGAAAGAGCACTGGGGAGGGAGAAACTTTATACTATCAGTACTTATACCATATTATTATTATAGCAGACATGTATATTGCTTAACTGAGCTAATCGTGGAGGTGAGAAGGGGAAGTAATTCCTTAAAGGTCCCTTCTGATTGTGGTGTTCTGCGGAATATGAGAATCTTAGCAAAAAATGGTGGGAGATCCTTGGTAGAATCTGAGAAGGCTGTCTTGCAGGTAGTCATCAACTGAACCTCTGTAAGTACAGGTTACCACAGCACCCACTCCTCAAAACCTGAATGGGAGTGTGGAGGGGAAGAGACAACAAGGGTGGAGTCTCCTTACAATGAACATAAAAGCAGACTCCTTTTCCATTGCTACCAATGGGGGAGGGTCTGTTACCCTCCACTCACCAAATTAAAAACTTTACAGACAAGAGTACAATCTGCTTAAAACTTCATAGTGTAAGTAGACTTTCAACAGAGTATCATGGCAACAGCTGTAAAAGCTTTTTTAAAAAACACGTGTCATGTTTCTAACAATCAGAAGACAAATATTAAATACATTTTTAATGCCTGTTTTTGAAAAGTATTCTTTTTATTCTGAACTCGGTAAGTTACATAATAGATTACACGGTGGCAGTTGCTGTATAGTGCTTTATATTTTTATTTACAGAGATGATTCAAATGTAGGGAAAACGTGTACTATCCTGTTTTTAAAAAATCTGGCCAGTTTTAAGAAAATAAAATCACTGCTTTTTAATTGATGGCATCCCCATTTATTTTTACTTTGGAATTTCCCTTGTGGGGAAAAATAATGCAAGAAGCTATTCACAAATATATGAAGCATAATTTTTATTGCAAATGTTTGTAGTTAAAGAGAGTTGTAGTTAATGAGAGTTGCACTGAATACGCCTTTGTATGAGTTTGTATGTGTGGGTGTTACTATCTGTCTTTGAAATGCATCAGAATACTCTGCATCCGTATTCCTCTTTCCCCATACTCTGTAGCGCCCATAAGGTACACAACTGTAACTCACTACCTTGAAGAGCTGTACTTGGCTGGTATACATGTGTATTTTACTGCTCCCAAGAACTATAGTGAGAGTAAATGTAACTCACTACCTTGAAGAGCTGTACTTGGCTGGTATACATGTGTATTTTACTGCTCCCAAGAACTATAGTGAGAGTAAATGTTCTAGTGACCATTGTTTGCCTAAAATAATTATACCTTAATTTTTATTTTGTACATACATTCTGGGGGGGAACTCACATCCCTAAACACAACCAATCCACTACAGCCTTGATGGTTAACTCTTCCTTATTATATTTGTCAATGCCATCCAAAGGCATTTCTTTTTTGTAAATCAGAACAAATATCTTAAAACCCATCCCTGAACTTTACAGTGCTGTCACCCTTCTTTGACCCTACCTTGAAAATCAAGACTAGTTGCCCGTCAACTAGTTGCATTTCTGAATATCCAATGGTAATGGGGACTTAGAGTATGAATTTGCTGTCTGATTAAAACCTTTGTCAGCTCTTGCATATTTGATGCTACAAAAAGAACTTGGAAGTGCAAGATTTTTTGCAAGTTAACAGCTCCTACTTTCTGCTTGTAATGTAATGTCTTAAATTGGCTGTAAGGACACACTGAAAGCTATGGAGAACAATTAAAAGAGAAGCTTTAAGTTTAAGCTTTCAGGTGAGAACATCATCCTTCTATGTGGTGGGTGCCATTTAGTAAAAAAAAGTCAGTTTAACTTAATATTATCTGCTATTAATCTATTAATGCTACAATAGGGGGTAATTTTAGCTAAATTTTTATTGTTAGTGCTTGGTTTAATTTTTGGATTGGCTGTGTCTTATCTACATTAGCAGTGATAGGGTCAGATGGTACCTGTATGCTGGCTTGCCCAGTTGTATAGGATAACTTTCAGTTTATTCATTTTGAGGATGTGGACGCCATTCTTCGATGTCTGAGATCAACCATCTGCTTGTATGATCCTTACTCCTCCTAGTTGCTTCAGTCTGAAAGAGGTGGGGCTGGTTGAATGAGTCTGATAGAGAATGCTTCCTTGAGAGAAGGGGTATTCACTTCAGTCTTGAAAAGGGTGGTGGTGTATCCACTTCCAAACTTACCTATCATGGGCCCAGAGGATCTGAATGATTGGGTGTGTGTGTAATGATTCTAAAATGTCATTGTGTTGTGTATGTTTTAATTTATTAGCTCCCTTTGTGGCCCTTGTGAGGACAGAAAGGTGGGATATAAATTCTGTAAATCAACTATAGTCAACTTTCAAATGTACCATCCTCGGAGCAAGGTGATTTTATAAGTGGTATCTAGATGTATTCTTGGATGAAGCAGATTGTTTGGACTCTTTCCAGTCTGGTTTCCGGCTTGGTTATGGGTCTGAAATGTCCTTGGTCACCCTGGTGGATGACATATACTTGGAATGGACAGACGGAGTGTGTTGATTCTTTTGAGTACCATCAATATTGCTTCTCGGCCTTTTGGTACCATCAATCATGATATCCTTCTTGGGCACCTTTTAGGGTTGGGACTGGGAGGCAACCTCTTGCAGTGGTTTTAGTCCTGAAACCTACCTTCCAGGCAGAAGATGGTTCTTGGAGGACTGCTGCTCAGCCCCTTGGTCTCTGACCAGTGTGGACCTGCAGGGTTCCATCTTGTCCCCCATGGTTTTTACCATCTACATAAAACTGCTGGGTAAGGTCATCTGGAAGTATGGGTTTTGTTGTCATCAGTAGGCAGATGATACTTAACTGTATCTTGTGCTTCTAGCAGATCCCATCTAAGTTTTAGAAGTCTTGAATCAGTGCCTGGAGACAGTTTTGGGCTCAGAACAGGAGATACCTCAATACTGGAGGTGATTCCAGTATCACCTCCAGTACTGAGGTATCTCCTGTTCTGAGTGGGTCTGCACTCTTCCTAAAGGGAACCAGGTTGCAGCTGCTGTGTGCTGCTGGGCCTAGGCCTTCTGTTAGATAAGTAGTTGGCAGCAGTGGATGGGTGTGTTCTTCACCAGCTTCAGCTGGTGAGCTAGCTGTGGCCTTTCCTGGTTAAAAAAATCTTACCACTGTGTTGCATGCCATGGTAACTTCTGGATGATTACCTCAGTGCCTGCTACATGGGGCTGCCCTTGAAGAGTGTCCAGAAACAACAGTTAGTACAGAATGCTGCAGCAAGTACATTGACTGGCGTGAGCAGGTCATAGGGACCATATCACTCCAGTCCTGTATCATCTACATTGGCTTCCAGTTCATTTCCAGGCTCAGCTCAAAGCGCTGGTGTTGACCTTTACAACCCTATACAGATTGAGACTAGCATAGCGTAATGACCACATACTCTCATAACCCTTCCTGACCTTGCTCTTGTTGCCCACCCCATCATGTGGGGCAACCCAGTAAAGAGCCTTCTTGGTTATGGCACCAGCATTCCCTCCCCAGGGAGGTTTTCTATCCCCCTCTATTGTTCTGTTTCATTGGGCTTTCCTTTATTGTCCCTCCTTCCTGTTTGTTTTTTAATTGTTTATATGTGTGGGGTTTTTTAAACCATGGGGGAGGGCAGGATACAAATATGAAAATAAATAAATACATTTAAAGGTAGTCTAAATGGGTTTTTTTTAAGGGGCTGCAGTGGCTCAAGTGGTTAAGATGCTGAACTGTTAGCCGAATTGCTTTAATTTACACTTAGCAATCAGCAAAATACACGGGTTCTTGCCAACTATACCAGGGTCCCACCCCTCCCGGGAGTTCTCAAGGAAAGAGGCACGTGAGGCAGATATCCAGTTAAATGTAGTTTACTGGACAATGTTGTTCAAGCACACCAAAAACGTAATCACACACACAATCACACAGGCCTAATGAAATAAAGGGAGAAAATAGCACATTCGCATGAGCAGGTTATCGTTGGTGGGGAAAAGCACAGTACCTTAGATGCGTTGTCCGATGTCAGGAAGAATTGGATGGGGAGAAAAATATAAAGGCTATGGGGACACGAGGCTTGAACCTGCAAGACCACGTGGTTCTCCTGGATCGCGAGCTCCAGAGAGAGAGGATTAAAGATGGAGGCAAGGGTTGGGTACAGAAAGCTGGACTGAAGGGGTAGTAAAGCTGATAGAGGGCGACGGCTCAAGAGGCCGAGTGTCTCTGGGTTTGGACTTTTATTGGGGGTCTTGGGGCGGGCTTTGCAGACCACATCCCACTAACACACCTACTAGGCGGTCCGTCCCTTCTGGACCCTTCCATAGGTTAAAGGTGAACCAAGGGAGGAGGTCCAGGGGTTGGGCAGTGTTGCAAGAGTATGATCTCATCCGGAGACAGACACTGAGTCTGGGGTCCGATGACTCACCTGGCCAAGTCCATTGTTAATCAATGACTTTGGTCTGTTGGTTAATGTCTGGCACATTAGTTGCTAGGTAGCGTAGTTAGCATAACTATCCAGGTGTGTAGGAGAGGGGGTAGGAGTTTGACCAGCGGTTGCTGAAACAGAAAGAAACCTCATGGCAAGAGGAGTCCTTTGTCTCTGGTGAACTATCTAGGGTGTCAGCCTCCTGGCATGGGCTGAAGCTGGCTCCTATTATGAAGAAAGCACATGGCCCTTCCATTCAAGTAGCCCAAAGTTCAGGTTTATGAATATCACAATTCATAAGAGCACTCAAAGTGCCTTGCTGGCCAACAGAACTGCAGACCAGAAGGTCGGTAGTTCAACAGTTCGAGACCCGAGTGCTGCATGATGGAGTGAGCTCCCGTCTCTGGCCCCAGCTCCTGCCAACCTAGCAGTTTGAAAGCAAAAAAAAGTTTAAGACCTTATTTTTTAAGCCTTTGTGGTTTGAGGATTCTAATGGCATGCTGTGCTTGTGTTGCTTGTTTGTAAAAGTATTCACAACTGTATTTTCATAAAACATGCTGTTGCAAATCTCAAAACGTGGGAGAATGCAAATAACACATTGCTAACAAGGCATCTTAACTATCAGTTGTCTCAAAATATGTAGTTTCCTCTCTTGCATTGTATTTCATAATACGTTTAGGAGACAAGATCTGTATGTTTTTTTGGGGGGGGGCAGATGACTTATAAGTAGTTTCTTTTTTTAAAATGTGATCGTGACTCCATTGTTTCACTGTTTAATTTTACAGCGATCTATAAAATCCCCCCCCCCAAATGCTATATAACCAAGATAGTCTCCTTTAAGCAGTTCATAATCCTCAGCGGAATCAAATGTATAACAGATGCTCATGCTCTGATCTAGACTGGGAAAACTGTGTTGAATGTCTGTGTCTGTTAATCACAATTGCATGTGTATTTACAGGCACATCTCCACCCAGATTCATGTACAGAAAATATGTGCATAGTGCAGGATTTGGGGCATCAGTATTTCAAGCAGTCTCAATTTTAAAAAATGGAGAATTTTTGGATAATGTGTGGTTCCTTTGTAACATGTCTGTAGAGTTTCCTTTATTGCAGGATGGTAGTAAGAAGTGACTTAACTTGTCTGTTCAGTGTCCTGCCATAGTCTGTGAAAAATTGGCATCTTAGATAAATCTTTATAATGCAATATTAGCACTTTCCTATTGCTCTTGAAATATATTTTTGGACTTCCGGCAAGACTTGCGAGCATGGCGGACGTGCTCTGCCGCATCTGCGGGGAGTGCAATCCATACCCGGCGGGAAGAAGGGGCTCTGGACTGGTGCCGAGCCCCCAGAGACCCCAGTGAGGGGGCTCTGCCTGGGGTGGCCCGAAGGGGATCTCTCCCTACGGTGGCGACCGAGGGATAGAGATCCCTTTTCATCACCCCCATAGGTTCCCCCGCCGTGGGAGCCGTATGGCTGAAAGCGCAAATCCGAGAAGCAGCAGAGAGTGCAAAGCAATGAGGCTGGAACTGACAGTTACGCATGGAGAAAACGTGAGTCTGAAGTAAGAAAAGCAGAACACAGCGGGAAGACGGCGGGAGGAGTGAAACCCACCCACCCCCCTCTCCGGGACTAGCGTACTTACGAGACTCTTTACGTGGCGTTACTGCAGGAATAAAAGCCCATCCGCCTTGCTAGATGGCAGCATCGCTCACTTGGAGATATAAACTTTAGAAGGACATAAGTGCTATTTGAAAATTTGCTCCTTTCGTTCATCTTATCTATCTATAAACAAAGAGCGTAGCCTCAACAATGACGGGGAAACCGAAACCTTCCCCCAAACTAGGAAGTACAGCTCCGAGTTCAAAGGTTGATACCACGGAGATGAGTGCGGTGTTCTCTTCGTTACTGCAACCTCTAGTAGACCAAATGACAGCTCTCAACGTTAAGATGGACAAAATGCAGCTAGAACTAAAAGAGTCGAATAAATCCACAGAGAAGCTGCAGCGAGAACTTCTGGAAGTAAAAACTTCAGTAAAAAACCAAGACGCAAGACTACAAAAGGCAGAGAAGGAAAAGGCCTTCCACCACGATCAGCTTTTGAAATTACAAATGGATAGATCGAATTTTTTCCTAAGACTTCAGAATGTGCCAGAAAACACAGGAGAAGACCTTAAAAATTTGCTAAGTGAAGCACTTGAACCAGTGACAGGCATGAAAGCAGCGGATATAAAAAGCGATATGGATATGGTTTACAGAACCTATCCAGATTATACTAAAAAGAAAAGCCTGCCTGGTGAAATTATGATAAGGTTCTCCAAAAAATCTACAAGAGACGTGGTGCTTAGGACCACAAACAAAGCAGCTCTGAAGATCCTGGGAGAAGAAGTAAAAGTGATGAAGGATATCCCATTTGAAATAAGGAAAAGAAGGAAAGCCTATGGAAAATTGACATCTTGGCTCCAGTCTGAGTCTATCATCTATCGTTGGAATACTCCAGAAGGACTATGCTTCAGCATCAAAGATAAGAAGTATAAGATTGACTCTGTTCAACAAGCGAAAAAATTTCTGGAAAAAAGCACAGAGCAGAAAACTGGGAGAGACTCAGATGGTTCACTGGCCTCGCAAGAAAGCATGTATGGATTTGATAGCTCAAAGAGTGAAGAAGAAGTGTCTGACTCGGAAAAAGGAGCAGCAGCTCCAAAAGTAGATGAGACTGTTAAGACAAGAAGAGGACGAAAGAAGAAATAGTGATTAAACTGTTTTATTAAGCATTGCACTTATGTATTATAAATTGTTTAATTAACCGTATTTCTCTAGGTGGGCGTGCCTGCCAAATAGTTTTGATATTTTTTATAGTAGCAGTAACAAGTAATTGAAATTTATCCAAGGTTTTAAATGCTTCATAATTATATTATGTAATAAGGTAGTATTAAGCAAATGATAAAGTACTCTCTGTATAAGGTATATGTAGCTTAGATTGTAGCGTTATAGTTGTAGTTATAGGGAAAAATCAATCAAAATTTATAAAAAAAAGAAAAAGAAATATATTTTTGTATCAGAAGTATGAGAGCAAGATGATAACTTGAGGATAAATAGGAGCTACCAGTGTCCTGGCAGTTTGGCGGACAAGGGAAAGATTATCCACCTAGTCCTCCTGCCCTCCCATCTAGTCCTCCCGCCCTCCTGTTGCTGTCTGCTGCACTTGGTGTCAGCTAATGCTGCCATCTCCTGCCCGGGAGGTGGGATGAGTTGCTTGGCAATGTCAGGTGTGTGGAATGTTGTTATACTTCTCATGGCTCGCTTATCGCTCCTGGCTCTGCTCTGATCTTGGGAGACTGTTGGTGCCTGCCTATGTATCTTCCTTTGTGTCTAGCTTTATTTCTTCCCGCTTTTTCAATGAGAACCTCAGGCCAGTATTTGGGCGCCTTTTACATGACTTATATGATTGGTTACATCTTTTTGCAAGACCCTTTTGAATTCTGTATAATTGCCCTGTCCAGGGATTGTTCCAGCCATTGCTAACACAGAACGTTTAGATGACCACAACAGACCTTTCTCAATAAAGACTACCTTTTCTTAAGGACACTTGTTGGTGACTGACTCTGTAGGACTCTCACACTTGGTCAGTGTGAAGAGGCCAAGCCTGAAGCGACTGTGAGTGCTAGAAAGATCCTGAAGTGCCTAATTTATTACACTGACTGCACCTAGAGAAGCCTGCATGCTGACTCAGCTCTGCTAGCAGCCAGCTCCTTCTGCGTATACAAGAAGGGTACCTTTGGCTTGTCCCTCCAGCAGGAGTTCTGGGGCTGGCATCACCCTATTTGGCATCTATTGCAAATGATGATTGTGGAGATCTAGAGTAGGGCACTTGGACTTGGCTGGCTTCCAGCATGTGTGTTGTTTCATCTTGGATCAAGGTGGTACATGTGGTGGGAAGATATGGCAGTGGGAGGAATGTTGGTGCTGAAAGACATAATGGTGGTCACTGCATGTCTAATCTCCATTCCATACCTCAAAGTGTAAGTGAAGAGGCTCTGTTAAGTGGCTGTACTTGGACCTTAGTGTTGTATAATGCCAGGTCTGTGAAAAATAACATCTCTACAACATTTGACCTGTTGAGTGAGGAATAGGTTGACCTGACTGCATGACTCTGATATGGTCACTCTGACACAGCTAACACTGGCTGGGAATAAAGTCCTTCACTAGCTTGAATGGGAGGATGGGTCAGTGGGGTAGCATTTCTTTCCACAAAAATTTCTTCATCACTAGGTACCCAGTGCAGACAGAGGCCAGCTTTGATTGAGTGTATCTTGTGCTGGGCAGCAGGGACATATTAGGGAACTTGCTGGTGTACTGTCTACTTAGTTTACCAGTGGGATCTCTGGCTGAGCTGACAAACTTGGTGCTGAGAACTCCCAAGGATGATTGTCCTTGGAGGTTTCAGTACACATGCTGAGGCTGCCTTGTCGGTTCAGGCTCAGGACTTCATGGCCGTCAGTCTCAGAGTGCAATGGGCCCAACACATGAAAAGGACCTATACAGGACCTTCTTTTCTGCACCAAGGAGAATCCTTGTGTTGGATCACTGTATTCTGAAGGCATGGTTGAGTTTGCTGCCTCCTCTCTACAAGGGTGGTGGACCGATTCGGGTGGTCTGCCCTTGGAGATTAATGGATCCTGCTGGTTTTCCAGGTGGCTCTGTGGGATTTGGCAAGCCTCCCCAGTGACTCTGTGGAAGCCCTTGTAGGTAAATGGAATGATAGGCTGACTGAAGCCATAAATAGAGTTGCTCCTTGGTGCTGTCTTCCACACTCTGTGAGGCCCTCAGCTCCTTGTTTTAACAGGAAGCTGGGCAACATGAAGTAGGCTGGAAGATAACTAGAGCAATGTTGGTGGAAGACTTGGGATGAACAGACAGAGCACACCATAAAGCCCATTTGCAGACTTATGGGGGGGCAGTGAGACTTTCTTCTCTTCCACCATTGCATCAGCAGAATCTCATCCAGCTCAATTGTTCAAAGTGGTTCTTGACTTGAGAACACCCAAGTCCGATCCTGCAGGTGATGGAAATTTGGCCCCCAGCAGTGATGTTTTTGCAAGGCTCTTTGCTGACAAAATCTCTCTCATCTGTTCTGACTTGGAGGCTAAGTTGAGGGCAAATCCAGTACCTGAGGTATCAGAATCACCTTTGGATAGTTTCAGATTGATCCTGCTGACACCACTTAAGAACATAAGCCCACCACTTAAAAACATAAGTGAAGCTGTAGTGGATCAAGCCAATGGCCTATCCAGGTCAAACTGTGTCACACGGGGGCCAAAATCCAGGTGTCATCAGGAGGTCCACCAGTGGGGTCAGAAATCCAGAAGCCCTCCCACTGTTGCCCCCCCCCCCCAAGCACCAAGAATACAGAGCATCACTGCCCCAGGCATAGTGTTCCATCTATACCTTGTGGCTAATAGCCACTGGTGGACCTTTGTGCTCTGGACTCATGCCCATCATGGCTTTTAAAAACTTGCTGGGAAAAAGGTGTTGGAGCGTTAGTGAAAAATCAACTCCTCCCTGACTGAGGGCGGCTCTTGCTAGACCTTTGAAGGAGGCAGTTATTAGCTCTTGACTCAAAAAACCCCAAACACCCTTCATTGGCTAGGAATGAGGTGGCTACTTAACAGGCTGTTATCCAATTTACTTTTCTAGGGAAGGTGATAGAGCGTGTGTGATGTCACAGTGGCTCCTGGGTTTCCTGAATGCCACATCTACCCTTGACCCATTTCAATCTCGTTTCAGGCCAGTTTTGGTACTCAGATGGCTTTGATTGCAATGATGGGCAATCTTTGTTTGAAGCTGGGACAAGGGACTGTCTTCTCTGTTGATACTGCTGGACCTCTCAGCATCCTTTGATACAAATGACTGTTCAAGGATGGGTGTCAACGTGGCAAATGGGGTTCAGTGTGGCCAAGTGCAAAGTGATGCACAATGGGGCCAAAAATCCTAACTGTAAATACACGTTGATGGGGTCTGAACAGGCGGAGACTGACCAAGGGGGAGATCTTGGAGTCATAGTAGATAACTCACTGAAAATGTCGAGACAGTGTGCAACTGCCATAAAAAAAGGCCAATGCTATGCTGGGGATTATTAGGAAGGGAATTGAAAACAAATCAGCCAGCATCATAATGCCCCTGTATAAATCGATGGTGCAAACTCATTTGGAATACTGTATACAATTCTGGTCACCACACCTCAGAAAGGATATTATAGCATTGGAAAAATGCAGAAAAGGGCAACTAGAATTATGAAAGGGTTGGAACACTTTCCCTATGAAGAAAGATTAAAGTGCTTGGGGCTCTTTAGCTTGGAGAAATGGTGGCTGGGGAGACATGATTGAGGTTTACAAGATTATGTATGGAATAGAGCAGGTAGAGAAAGAAGTACTTTTCTCCCTTTTTCACAATACAATAACTCAGGGGCACTCCATGAAATTGCTGAGCAGTCGGGTTAAAACGGATAAAAGGAGATAACTTCTTCACCCAAAGAGTGATTAACTCGTGGAATTCACTGCCGCAGGAGGTGGTGGCAGCTAGAAGCATGGAGGGCTTCAAGAGGGAATTGGATAAACATACGGAGCAGAAGTCCAATTAGCCACAAGGTATAGATAGGAACTCTCAGTCTGGGGCAAGTGATGCTCTGTATTCTTGGTGCTTGGGGGGAGGGCAACAGTGGGAGGGTTTCTAGTGTCCTGGCCCCACTGGTGGACCTCCTGATGGCACCTGGTATTTTTGGCTACTGTGTGACAGAGTGTTGGACTGATGGGCATTGGCCTGATCCAGGATTGGCTTATTTTATGTTCTTATGTTCCATTGTTATCCACTGGCTTAAATGTGTTGGTATTAAGGGGGTAGCCCTATGGTGGTTTCACTCTTTTTTGTCTGACTGGACACAGAGTATCCACCAGACGTGCAGAATCAATTGGGTGGGGTCTATCTTGCAGGGTGCCACAGGGTTCTTTTCTGTTACCCATGCCACTGTGATTGTTCAGAGCTTTGGAGTTGGGTGCCACCAATATGTAGGTGACATCCAGCTCTGTATTTCATTATCCAAGTCTCCAGATATGCCAGTTTGGGTTCTGTACCTTGAACCAAGAGGAAAGGCAGGGTATAAATGTTTTAATAAATAAATACATAGTCTCTTGCTACATAGCTGCAGTCCTAGCTAACTGCAGTGGGTCTAGTTTTTAAACATTTTAAACTTTTTTCTGAAACATCTGGCTGGTTGGTTTCTGAAAAGCTGACCACAGTAACTTTTGTGTAGTTAAACATTGTCAGCTGTTGTTTGTTGTCGAGATTTCCAGTGATTAAATTGGAAGCCTGGTTTACAAAGGTTTCCTACAATAATCCCTAGGAGTCTTTTAACTTTGTGTGCGTGTGTGTGTGTGTGTTTGAAGTTGTTTGAAGTTTTATGTGTGTGTGTGTATGTATGTGTGTGTGTGTATATATATATATATATATATATATATATATATATATATATATATATGGTAAATTATTTTGACTTACTTTGTTTGCTGTCTTATACAACTTCTGACTAAGATACCTGTTTTAAATGCACTTGCCTCATTGATCCAGTGTTGTAAAATAGTGCAGATTTTAGCCATAATTGTCAGTATACCGTTCTGTAATTTTGACACTTTCCTTATTTATTTATTTTTGCAGATAAATTTGCGCCTCATCTTGGTAAGTGGAAAAACAAAAGAATTCTTGTTCTCACCAAACGATTCGGCAGCAGACATCGCAAAACATGTATATGATAACTGGCCAATGGGTAAGCAATAAATGTTTTAAAATTTATTTTAAGTGTTCGGTTAGTACTTTCAAACTATTAGTGGGAGGGCAGAGAAGAGAGAGTCTTTATTTCCCAGTGCAGAATGTTAGAAATGTTGAATATGGATGGGTACTGTATTGCCCCTCGGTGTGGTTTTATCTGTGCCTTGCCTCATATTTTCTGTATGGTTTTTTTCTACCTAGTTTTTCTAGTAACGAATATCATTGGCCTGCTAATGTAGGTCCAGTTGGCCAGGGCCGGAGGGAAACATGGGAACATTCTGTAGTAAATGCTGCATCTTATTGTGGAATTATATGTTTAGTGACCAACTAAAGTTTGGACAGGTGAGCTGGGTGAAAAGTGGATGAGAGGAAGTTGGAAGGGGTAGAGGGTGGGAAAGGGTTTAGCACGTGTCACAATGCTTTCCCCCTGAAAGTAGTATCTTCCATCCTAACACTGCTTTGTAACAACTGGTGCTTTCCAACTCAAGTTGGCTGCCAGACACTGTTGAAAGTGCTCATGTGCCTCAAAACAGAATCTGAACATGCATCTGGCATCTGTGCACAGATTTACATCCATAGGCTTGACTCTTACACTGTTGTTCCATGCATGCTTCTCTGCTTTCATGGCAGGGGCAGTCCTCCACTGCAGGGCTTGCTTCCCCCACTTCCATTTGTGCAATTCCTGTATTTTTCAGAGAGCCCCAAAGTGTCAAGTATGAAGGGAACCTAACTAGGCAGTGTGGAACTGCCTCCTCAGTGCCTGAAGAGAAGGGCACATGGAGCAAAGGTACAGGATCCAAGCCTTGGACTGCAATATGATGTCTTAGTATGGATGCTTAAGTCCCTGACATCATTGGGCTATTGCACAGAGCGATGATTTCTTTTGAAAACCCTGTTTTTGCTGTTGCTACTAATGTAGCATAACCTCCAGATAAGTTTCGTGCACCCCTTCAACGCATGACAGGCATTTCTGACTGCCATGCCCGCAGGGGTCTCTTCAAGGAATCTTTTTAAACCAGTGATTGACACAGAGATATACCATTAGATCAGTATACCTATATGTCAATTTCCAATTTTAAAAACCCTCAAAAAGCCTTTCTAACAGCAGCACAGCAATGTGGGGGGTGGATACTAGGGATGGGCACAAACCAGCTTACAAGCCAAAATTCAGGCTGAACTTGGGCCAATTTGGAGCTCAGGAACTGATTTCAAGGAAGGTGCATTCCCCAAACATTTACTGGACTTTTGGCCGGTTCAATTCAGCTGTTCGGGGCTTCGGTCTCTCTCTGCTGGCTCAGCTGGTTCATGCTCCCTCACACAGCCCCTTTGAACAGGCTGCATGAGGGAGTCTGAGACAGCTGGGCCAGCAGAAAGGAGAAGGTGAAATGCCCCCAGGGAGGCACTCCACCCATGTATTTAATGCTCTGGTTTTGCTCCCCCCCCCCCAATTCAAAGTGGCGGGGAGCAAAACCAAAGGGTTAAATGAAGCCTCTTCCCAGCCGATCCTTGCCCCCTTTCTCCTGGCTGCAGCAAGTCATGGTGGTGATCTCCGCCCCTGCCAGCAGAAAGGAAGGGAGGGAAGAGCTGACATTTTCCTTCCCTTCTTTTCTGCTGGCAGAGTCTCCCTGCTGCCCACAGAAAGGACGGAGGAAGGATCTGAGATCTTCCCTCCTTCCTTCCTGCTGGTGACGGCTGTCCCCCCACCAGCATGAAAAAATGACACTGTCTCCAGCAGAAAGGAGGGGAGGGATGATCTGACATATTCCCCCTCCTCTGTTGGCTGGGGGGAGCCGCTGTCAGCAGAAAGGAGGAGGAAAATATCTAGCAAAATAGAAGGAGAGGAAGATCTCCCTTCCTGGGAGATCTCCCCCCTCATCCACTGCTGGCCAGGGCTCACTGTGGCCAGCAGTAAGGTGGGAGGGAAGTCCCTTCCTGGGAGATCCTCCCCTTTCTGCTGGCTGCTTTTTTTCAGGCGGTCTTTAAATTTAAAGGGACTGCAGAAGACAGCGTGGAACAGTTGAACGGTGAGGAAACAGCTTCCTCCCTGCCCCCAAAACAGCTATTTTTCTGGCTGTCTTGTGCAGTCCGTTTAAACTTTAAAGAGACTGCACAAGACAGCCCGAAACAGCTGAGTGCCAGGGAGGAAGCTGCTTTCCACCACTCAGCTGTTTTTCAAGCTTTCTGCAAACCCTTCGTAAAGGGGATGCAGTCCCTTTCAGTGGGGTTTGCAGGGCCAGGAACCGGTTCGGTTTGTAAATGAGCCTCCTGGCTCAGTTCATATTCAGTTCATAGTTTAGCTACAAACCGAACTGAACCACAGTTTTCCGGTTCGTGCCCATGCCTAGTGGATACCACAGGGACAAGGGTTGTGGAAACGGCTGCTGTGTGGGCAGGCCTGGGAAAATCTGGATTTTCCTACCAACATGGCAGTTGTGATCTTTCCCTAAAACTTAGAGCTAAGCAGATTCAGGAAAGATCAGAGGACAGCTAGGGAAAACCTGGGACGTGCATGAAGGCACTGCAGTGCTGGGGAGGGGGGAGAACCTCACTTCCTAACAGCGTGAAACCGAGGGCAAATTTTAGACCAAACTGTATGTAACTGACTGTGATTGCAGCCCTGAGTTGCATTAGCAGTGTTTATGCAATTATCTCTCGTGAACATGTGGCTTCCCCTCTGACCTTTTCCTAGATGAGAGCTATATCAGTTCCACCATTCAAATGTAGTTAATGCACAGCAACCTTTTGTCTCAGTGATACTCTCTCCACTGTTCACTGAGAGTCACATGCCATGACCATCAATCTTAAGAGCCACATGACTACTGTATGCCCTTTGATCCACCACACCAAAATGCACATACATTAAGATACATGTATTAATATTAAATGTATAATTTACCTTCTTAATTACTACAGCACCCCTGAACATGTGGGGTGGTCTCTCCTTTCCATTGTTGAACCTTAGCCAGGCCTTGTGTATCTGGAGTGAGGGGAAAGTGCTTGCAAGTCAGACGTATCACACAAAATAGTGTGCAAGCTTTCAAGTTCTGCACGACATCCTATTTGGCTGGATGCTAAAATAAAAATGGTTCCTTAAGTTAAAAATAACATTCAGATTGAATTCTAGCATGGCAAGAAACAGGGTGGTTATAGAATCTGTCTCTGTGCTAAGTGGGAACCACAAGCCAATCACAACCCCCACCAGGCAACAGCCTTGCCCACTTTTCTGAAGCCTGGAGTGGGTGCCATGTTGGGAAATGGTGCTCAGAAGAACCACAGGTGGCAGATCAAAGAGCCACACATGTGGCTCCCAAGCCACTGAGTATCACTGTTCTACTGCAATTTGATAGTGAAACCTTGATTAGTGATAATTTAAAAGCTGTGCCACCTTAACCAATAACTAATTCAAGTCAGTAGGAAAAATTCACATTCAAGGGAGGGATGCCTTAATGAGTGAGCACAGCCCAAGTTACGTCCTGCTCTGGTCTGCATTGTAGCTCTAGATTAATGAAACCTGGGATACAAGGATGTGATCTTCTGTGCGTTGCATGGACACTTTCCCATCCCATCATAATGCTGATTCTGCTCCTCATACCAGCTTCTGCATTTGTACACTGACTGCAAACAGTTCTTTTCATGTCATATGTAAAGTACTCAGCGGCTGCAATTAAAAGCCTTGCCTTCTATTGAAGGCAGAGCTTTTTGAGCACATGGGAACCATGTCGCCTTCTATAAACATGGCATGCTTTCGCTGCTTGCATGTATGCACGTGACTTGTAGTACTATTCAGAAATGGATTTCCAGCATGCTTAAGACCATATAGACAATTCACAGTGTGAAACTTCTCTGGCTTTTTTCTCTTTAGCCCCCCTTTGTTGACATATATGAACACTTCAGTTTATATTTGTTCTAATGTAGTTGGAAGTCACTGTTGACTCTTTTTTAACAGAAGGGAGATGAGCTAATGCTTTCACATTGGACAACATCAGAACATAGTTCACTTAGGTAGCAGGTTGTATTTCTGCAGAATTGCAATAAGTATGACCTCCTTGTAGGTCATAAGAGAAATTGCTATTTGTTGCAACTTATTTAAATCCCTGTTGACTCTCAGGCTAATATATTTCCCTGAGGTAGTATTTCCCTGACATAATTTGTCCTTTGTTTGAAGAGGCAGACTGATATAGTTGTTAGTGTGTCAGACAAGAATTTGGGAGGACCACGTTTGATTCCCCACATTGTCATGAAAGCTTGCTGGGTGACTTTATGCTATTCAGTGTCTCAAACCTACCTCACAGGATTATTGTGAGGATAGAATGGAGGAAATTAGAATGATGTAAACTGCTTTGGATCCCCACTGGGGAGAAAAGTGAGGCATAAGTATCTAAATAAAATTTCTCCCTGTACCCCATAATAATGAATCTGTTGCTCAGTTCCCTTGTATTCCTAGCATCAGTTCATCCTTAATGGATCTGAGTCTTTTGTATCTCAAGCTAGCCAGAATGTTTAGAATTAGAAAACTCGGGGAGGGGTCGGGGGGGGGGGATGTTAAGCAGAGAGCAGTGATCAGCAGGCAGGGTTTGACAGCTACACTAAGGACCAAATGAAACATCGCAATTCTATATATGGGAGATTTCCCCAATAGATTCTCTGGCTCAATATACAAGAAAAAATATATATTTCTAAAATCCTTTGTACTCAGTGTAGTCCAGAGCTACATTAGAATGTAGTCATGATGCAGAAGAAAAATATTTTCACTGAGGGAGGATGAAGCCGGTATCTTTCCTTGACTTCAGGATACTCCTGTCACAACCTTTGTAGTGCTTTCCCCAGATTCTGGTAACTGGCCCAGAGGCTAAAAGCAGCTGGATCCATTTTTTTCTTGGAGACTGACTGCCTTTGGTTTTTGTTTTTAATGGAAAGAAGTAAGCAGTGGGGTCTCACAAGGGGCAGTACTATTTAATTTATTAATAAATGATCTGGAACTAGGGGTGAGTACTGTAGTAGCCAAGTTTGCAGATGACACAGAATTATTCAGGATGGTTAAAACTGACTGTGAAGAGCTCCAAGAGGACCTCCACAAACTGGGTGAGTGGGCGACAATGTGGCAAATGAAGTCCAGTATTGGTAAGTGTAAGGTGATGCACACTAGGACAAAAACTCCCAACTTCAAGTATAGCCTAATAGGGTCTGAACTTGCTGAGACTGAGAGGAGAAAGAATTGGGGGGTCATAGTGGATACCTCATTGAAAGTGTCAACCCAGTGTGCAATTATTAGGAAAGGGATTGAGAATAAAATGGCTGATATTAAAATGCCCCTGTAGAGATTTATGGTGTGGCTTCATTTGGAATACACTGTATAATTCCAGTCACTGTATCTCCAAAAAGACATTGCAAAGCTGGAAAATGTACAGAGGAGGGCAACCAAGATGATGGTTGGAGCACTTACCCTCTGAGGAAAGGCTGAAGAGTCTGGGACTTTCAGTTTAGAAAAGAGACAGCTGGGGGGGGCATGATAGACATTTATAAAATTATGCTTGAGGAGGAGAGAGTTGGCAAAGAGAACTTTTTTCTCCCTCTCCCAAAATACTAGAACTCCTCGAGGGCATCCAGTGAAGCTGATGGGCAGTAGGTTCAGGATGGACAAAAGGGGATACAACTTTATACAGAGAGTGATTAAAATGTGGAATTTGCTGCCAGAGGATGTAGTGATGGCCAAAGGAATAAACAGTTTTGGTAGGGGTGCCTCACATCTCCATCAGAGAGTATAGTTCATGCAGTCCTCCTCCAACAAGTCTACATTGGAGCTGATGAAATTCATAAGATTTAATTTTAAAGCAACCCCCCAAATATACATCAAATCAATACAATGCCTTAAAAAAGTAGTTTACCTTATCATTAATCATCAAAAGCACTTTATACCTCAGAGGAGCATCAAGTCTTCAAACACCCATGAGGAATAATGCCAAGCTCTCAACTAATGCAAACTCCAAGCAAGAATTTCGAGAGAGCAAAATTGTCAAATTTACAAATTAGTGTTTGCAGGTCCACCTGTTAAAGGGGCCAGGTCAATTTAAGCAGGAAAGTTCTACCATTAGATTTAGACTTGTAGTATATGTCTGCAACTTTTAGCTCTAAAATTTTTTTGGACATCTGTAATGTACTAGTCTACTTTTTGAGAGGTCACTAAATAAAACTGACAAGGTCTAGCATTTGATTCAAACAAAAAATATGTATCTGTAACTTATTAAGAGGTCACTAAATGAAACAAGCAAGATCTAGCATTTGATTCAGTTATGCTTGGCACTATTCCTCATGGGTTTTTGAAGCTTTGATGCTCCTCTGAGGTGTAAAGTGTTTTTGATGATTAATGATAAGCTCCAGTATAGAATTATCGAAGACAGACTGCATGAACTGTACTCACTAATGAAGATATAAAACGCCTGATACTACTTGGGATCTATGTTAGTAGTAGTCCAGTTTAAAGAGTTTAAGGATCGCCACACCTATGTGGACATATTCTGGAGTTCTAAGCCTTGCCAAGCTCATTTCGGCATTTAGTGGATGTTCCACAGCTTTTGAAAATATTGGTCCAGTTCAAGGTTTATATCTTTATTGATGCCATTGTTTAAAAGGACCCTTTCTCACTTTGGTGGCTTTGTAAATACACACCCCAGTCTTGTTCTTCCTGAGCTTTCTATCTTGAGATTGGTTTACGTTATTGTATTTTTTTCATTGTGTATGTATGAAATGGTAGAAAATTGGATATTAGAATACTTACGAACATTTCGTAATAAAAAAAGCTTAGACTTGCTGTCTGAATATTTATTGTTTTAAAAAGCATACAGCATTTATCTTAGGCTATTAAATTAGATTATCGTGTCTATATTCCTTTTCTATTAAATAGAAAGGGGATTAGACAGATTCATGGAGGTTTATTCAATGGCTACTAGCCATGGTGACTGTGGGGAACCGCCACATAAATTTTTGAATCCCAGAGCCAGGAGGCAACATAGAGCTTTGGCCTCTATGCCCTGTTGTTCGCCCTCCAGAGGAACTGGTTGGCCATTGTATGAGACAGGATAATGGACTAGATAGACCACTGGTCTGATCCAGCAGGGGCAATGCTTAACTGCTAAAAAGCATGGATTTTTCTTCAGGTTCTTTAAAAACATAACCAGAGCAAAGGTCTGAATGGTTTCCAATCAAGGCACTATCTTTGTCCCCAGCGGGGGACTTTGGGGGGCGTTCCTGGAGGGGGCAGGGCATCCCCAACATGATGACGTCACATTGGGGATGTCCCAGCTCCAAGCCCTGCCCCTGTGGGTCCCTCCAGCTGCAGGCACTTAAAGGGACCCCTTTAAGTGCCCGCAGCTGCCTCTCGAAGATCAAGTATGGGGGGCCCTGTCCTGCCTGCTGTGAGCACTTAAAGGGGCCCTGCCCGATTGCCTAGCAGCAATACTGTTCAGAGATCGGGCGCGTGGTCCGCAGCCACCCCTCTTCCTCCTGTCTTTCAAGAGATAAGAAAGAGGGGTTGCTGCGGGTGTTGGGGCTTGGGCACTGGCCAGGCAGTGGGGAGAGCCGCCCAAAAACTGGGGGGTCTGGCAACCCTAAGGCACTAAGACATTTTAAAAAGTGCAAGAATTTAGCAGCATGAAGTACTATACTAAAATGGCTACTGAATCCGTTGTTCAGTCAGGTTGCATAGCGCCTAAAAGTCTTTGTTAATTGTGATTTAATATGTGATGACTTTGGGGGTATCCCGGCAAGATGTGTATACAGAACCTCTTTTTGAAACTATTGCTCAGTCACAGCACTTCTCGCTCATCTTGAAGACTGAGCATTACAAGCATAAAGATAAAAACAAATCTGAATTATTACTTCTCTTCAGCTACTCAGATGTGTAGTTTGGACCCAACCTCAGATTTTGGGATAGTTTTTTTCTAAGGAAGGGCGGGGGGGGGGGGGCGGGAATGCAAGATTTAAGAATGTATTCAACATTTTTCTTTCAGTTTTGTTAGAACCCAGTAAGAATAGTCATTTCATTCCTGTGTTTTTACAGTTTTTGACATCTTTGTCTGGTTTTCTAAATGTTGACACTGAGTAGAATATTTTGCACTTGTGCGTAGGTTCATTTCTGTTTTCTGATTAGACTCTTGAATATTCAAGCTGTTCATTTCATAGTTTAATAGAAGAAACATAATGGAATTAATGAGCTCAGTGCTAGATTGTCACATGTAATTGTGACATCAAAGAGAATTATAGGCGTTAAAAGGGGGGGGAGACAGGGCTGCAGTCCTTAATGCTTCTATGCATTTGGGGCTATAATTCCACCCCCCCCCCCCCGCCTACCCCACCCCCCCAAACTGCACCAGTTTGTAAACTCACATTTTCTGCAGTACAGAATTAAGTGATTCTGGGAACAATCCTTTATAGTAAGTTGTCGAAGGCTTTCACGGCCAGAGTTCATTAGTTGTTGTAGATTTTCCAGGCTGTATGGCCGTGGTCTTGGCATAATGACTCAGCCCTATCCCACCTTCTGAGTAGATATAAATTTCCTGCCTACCATATTCCTTCTCACATTGACACAGAGGGTACTCCATCTTTCTGTGTGATACCTCTGAGGAAGCAAGTCACAGCTCCTGGCGAAACGTCAGGCACTACAGTGCCAAGACCAAGGCCACACAGCCTGGACAATTTACAACTAATCCTTTACAGGTCTACTTAGAAGTCCTATTTTATTCAGTGGGGCTTACCTCCAGGAAGTTGACCTTAAGATTGCAGTCTTTCTGTTTTAAGTCTTCCTGACTATTTCTTTTAAAAAGTGAAATATTGCCTAGGGGGGGGGGGGGGGTCTCTGTGATCTCCAACAAAGTGAAAAAAACACATTGTATTTATGATAATTTGTTCATGCTGATGCACCACTTAAGATAAGTATTCAGTATCGATCTGGGTAGTCTTGTTCTCATTTCCAAGACGTTTTGACTTGCAGGAAGGACTGAACCATGCAAAAGGTATTTGGGCTTTTTAAATGCTAAAGTCATTAAATGGGTATTTTCTGACTGTGTTTATGAATTAAAATGTTTTTTTCCCCAAGTTGGAAAGATTGAAGGGCAAACTTCTGAAATGTTTTTTTCCCTGCTTCAATTTACCATTAAGTAAGATTTTCAATTTAAGCCATTATATTTACAAAGGTTAGCATTAATTCTGTGAAAAGCTAAATTTGGCGTCTCATTAAAGGTGTTCACTTAGCCCAGACTGGTGCTGGTCTCTTTCAAGAGCCGGCAATCAGGGGTCACATCAGGTTTTTTTGGCTGGGCACCTGCCATGTAAGGGGTGATCCAGTTTTGTAGGCTCTAGCCCAGGGGTGGCCAACCTTGCTTAACGTAAGAGCCACATAGAATAAACGTAAGAGCCACATAGAGATGTCTGAGAGCCGCAAGACAGGAACAAATATCACACACACGTTTTTATTTTTAAAAATATGCAAATTTGCTTTTTATTAACGTTAAATGGGACTGCCAAAAATAAAAACAAACGAGGAAAACCAGTTATAAGAAAGAGAGAGAGAGAAACTAGGAAAGCAAATAGATGGGAGGGAGGAGGGAAGGAAGGAAGGGAGGGAGGGAGAAAGAGAGAAAAAGCATGCCTCCCCTTTGCTTCCCCAGCCGCCCTGCCAGGAGCCGCACAATATGTGTGAAAGAGCCGCATGTGGCTCCCGAGCCACAGGTTGGCCACCCCTGCTCTAGCCATTGGGATACATTGTGACTTTCTTGACTTAAGTGGAAACCAGAGATGGCAGCTTATTATCTATGAGCTGAATCCATGTTTCTTCTGTTCACGGGGGGGGGGGGGGGGGGGGGTGCTGCTGCTGCTCCAGAATGCCTCCAGGCCTCAGGGCTGGCTTTTCCTTGGAGTAGGCAGTTGCAAACAGAGCTCAGTTTTCTCTTGTGAAGACCTCACCCTAGGGCTGCCAGCCTCCAGGTGGGGCCTGGGGATCTCCCGCTTTTACAACTGATCTCCAGCTGACAGAGATCAGCTCCCCTGGAGAAAGTGGCTGCTTTGGAGGGTGGACTCTATGGCACTGTACCATGCTGAGGCCCCTCCCCTCCCCAAAGTCTCCAGGTATTTTCCAACTCAGACTTGGCAACCCTACCTCACCCAAAGTTGTTAATGTTCATAATACAGTATGTGTCTTCTGTTAGCTGCAGCTAGACAGGGTTGTGATTATCAGTTGACATTCCTGCCTCCTAATTCTGTTCTTCTCCCAGCCATCCTCACTGCCATTTTGATGGATAAAAGGGCTTCTTTGCCTCCTTATTGGAAGAAGAAGAAGAAGAGATTGGATTTATACCCCGCCCTCCACTCCCCAAGGGAGTCTCAGAGCGGCTTACAAACTCCTTTTCCCTTCCCCTCCGCACAACAGACACCCTGTGAGGTGGGTGGGGCTGAGAGAGCTCTTTCCCAAGCTGTCCTTGAGGGAACAGCTGGTCCAGAGCTATGGCTTGCCCAAGGTCATCCAGCCAGGTGCAAGTGGAGGAGTGGGGAATCAAACCCGGTTCTCCCAGATTAGAGTCCGCGCACTTAACCACTACACCAGACTGGCTCTCTGGAAGGAAGCTAGGACGGCATTTGTGTAATAGATGTTTTATGTATGCAGTCATTTACATTGTGTGAGCTGCCTTGAGGGCATAATGAGAGAAAATGAGAACGTTAATGGCCTTGACACTCTCCTTGTGCTTTTTCAGACTGGGAGGAAGAGCAGGTGAGCAGTCCGAATATTCTGCGGCTTATCTATCAAGGACGGTTTCTTCATGGCAACGTCACATTAGGAGGTACAGAGAGCTGAGTACTGTGGGTGATCTTGGGCGGGTCTCTAGGATGGGAATAGCGATTTCAGTATCATTGCATGATTTTTAGGAATATATTGAACATCATCTAGTAAGAGCATAAATTTAATGGGGCTTTGCTGAAATTGGTGAATTTTAAAAGTGCTTAATTTTCAATACAATCTAGTAAGTGTTTTTAATTAAATCTGCAGTGATATGCCCCACTTATGTAAGTTTCTAACTGAGCCTTAGGCTGCAGCCTGTATTGATGAAAATGAATATTAACATCCAAAGTAATAGGAAGATTTCCACATGGATTGTTATGCTGTAGGTCGCACATTGCTTATTCTTCAGCTATTGTACAACAGCAGTAAGTATACTCTTGCAAACCAAAGTTCTCATTGTGACTGGAAATTATGTCTTGGAGAAATACTTTGGATTTGGATTTTTGTGTGCCACTTCTATACTGAAAACCATTTTAAAAAAAAATCTTCCTATATAATCAGTATTCTAAATAGAGGCTATGAGAATTGTTTAACAGCATCCAAAATCTTAGCACTGTTAGTGCAGTGCGATACTGGAATGAAGGCAAAGGCTTCTTGCTGTGTCTTGCACAGCCTTAAGTATACAAGCCGTAAATGGCCTCCCTTCAGGTACAAAAGCAGTTCAATTGTGCCCCCTTGTGGCATACCTTTCTCAGTGTGATAGGAACATCCAAAGATATGGTAACAATAATTTTTGTTACTTCATGCTGGGTTTTCTTTCTTTTTTTAAAAAAATTCACTATGATGTACATTATGTTGACATCAATTTGTTGTGTGAAATGTTAAGTTCCCTATTCATTCGTTACAGATCATGCATCATTTTAGAAACCTTGATCATTTTGCCTTAGGTCCCCCCCCCCCCAAGCTTATTAGGCCCAGACAATTTAGGCTTTTTATAGAACAAGTACTCCAGTCCCACTGATCCTTGGCTGCCTTTTCTGCATATATGGTACCCTTTTTGAGATGCAGCAGTCAGAACTGCACATAGTATTAATACTGTCAGTCTGTATAAGAGCTTTATGATACTGGCTCTTTTTTTTTTTCACCAGCTTTACTAATAATCCCAGCACAGAAATTTTGCTCTCACTTCTGTATTTTTGTTAAACTATCCTCCATGACCTCTTTTCTGGACAGTCACTGTCAGTTTTAACCCCATCAATTTATACGTCAAGTTAAGTTTTTTTGTCCCATTGTGCATTATGTTACATTTGAACATCATTTTATGTTTAACCTCATTTACCACGTTATTGCCTACTCACCCAATTTGGAGACATTTTCATGGAGCTCTCCACTATCTGCTCAGGTTTTCACCATCCTGCACAGTTTACGTCCTCTGCAGATTTAGCCATTTTCCTGTGCATTCCCACTTTCTGATCACCTATGACCAAATTAAAAAGCATCAGTCCTGGAAGACCTCACTTTTTCCTTCCCTCTTCTGCCACTCACTCCTGCACTCTGCTTGTTTATAATGTCTGCCAGCTCATTCTTATCCACATTAATATGCACAAAGAACTCCAAAGGTCAGCAAGGGAGGACTTTCCTTCACAGAAGCCATTCTGATTCTTCCTGAATACTACATGTTCCTGTGTGCATGTAATAATTCTATCTTAAATAGTTTCCATCAAATTTCCCAGGATGCATGATAAATTAAATGGTCTATAATATCATGGATCCATCTGGATTCCTTTTTAACAGTCTACATTGTGCTTGCTGTTTTCCTGTTCTTGGGTAGGGAGCCTGATTTTATTGAAAAGTTCCATGTTACCATTAGGAGATCCACAGTTTCACAGTTGAGCTCCTTAATAACCCCTGGGTATGTGCCATCTGTTAGTCTTTAATTTGTCATTTAGCCCTAGAGCTGCATCTCTTCTCACCTCTATTTGGCTTCACTCCGCAGACATTTCTAGACAGCAGTTCCAGTGTGGATAGTCCCCCCTGCCTTCCACAGTGAAAACTGATCGAGTTCATTCAGTCTCCCTGTTTAGCAACCTTATCACTCTTTTGCATCCAGCAGCCCAACTACCTCTTTGGCTGGTTTTCTGATTCTTAAATATGTAAAGAAACTTATGGATTGCCAAAAACCAATGTGGTTGTCAAATCCTTGTTTGGCTTGCCTTAACATCAACATTTGTTCTGCCAGAGCCTGCTTGTTCACCTCATTTGGACACAATTTCTAGTTTTTAAAGGAAGCTTTTTATTTCTTTATTGGCTTCCTTTATTTTGTTTAACCATGCTGGCATCTTGTTATTTTTATGTAACCTTTCCTAATCTTTGGTATACATTCTGTCTTGAGTGTCAGTTATTGTGGATTCAATTAACTTCCAAGAATCCTGAGTAGAATGAAGTGTTTACTCTCTTCCTTTTGACTACTCCCCTCACATTTTTAATTTTTCTCCTTAAGTCATATGTGGCCATGTTGGATGTTTTGGGGCAAGTTTCTGTTCACATAAATGCTGAATTTATTAGCACTGTGTCAGTATTCCCTACTGGTTTAGCAAAGTTTACATCTCACACCAGTCCAAGAACATCTCCCTTCATGCTGGGAGTCTGCTGGTCTATTTGAGGATAATGACCATCAGCAGTTTCTGTTTTGGAACCCAGTACCAACTTGAAGACTAACAAAGTGTATTCCAGAATAAATTTCTTGAGTCAGAGATCATCAGATGCATGGAATGACCATGCATTTGAGCAAGTGAGCTCTAATTCATGAAAGCTTATGTTATAATAAGGTTTGTCTTAAAATGCTCCTGAGGTCTTGCTCAGTTTTCCTACAACGGCCTTACATGGCTAAACCTTTGAAATTAGTTTCTACTTCAGTTAACTCTTATTCCTTTGTCTGTCTCATATGGTAGGAAAAAAAGGGACCTGCTGCAAGGCAAATAATCTAAAATAAGGTGATTTAAATTTAAAACAATAGTTTTTAAAATTGTTAGTTCATAATGACTTTAATACGTCCAAGCTATTACCTAAAATTGCATTAACGTTTCTAAACATACTGGGGCCTGGAGTTCACGGACAATATTTCCTTACTGTAATTCATAAAACCCCTTGTACTTTCGGTAATGGGCACTTTAGGTGTGATACTTGCAGGAGGGTTACCAACCTCAATGTGGGACCCAGAGTTCTCCCAGAATTGCAACTGATCTCCAAACTACAGTGATCAGTTCACCTGGAGGAAATGGCAGCTCTGGAGGGTGGACATCACATCCTTCTCTAAGCTCCGTCCCCAAATTCCACCCCTAAATCTCCAGGAATTTTCCAAGCCAGATTTGGCAGCCCTAGCTCATTGGCAGGCTTTGAAAATGATGCTGATCTTGGCAGTGATGTTTCCAACATTGTTTGCAACTCACGTGGAGGTGAAGAGGGATATTTAACCATTCTCCTCCTTTTCACACAGCATTAAAACTTCCATTTGGCAAGACAACAGTGATGCATTTGGTGGCAAGAGAGACATTGCCAGAGCCAAATTCTCAAGGTAAGCTAAACAGAATTTGAGTTTTAACTTTTTTATTTAGGAGATTTATATCCAACTTTCCTATTTAGCGGAGCCTATAATGCAGTTTACAAGAAATATGATTGTGGAATACATGCATAAAAGGCACTGACTCGAAATAATAATGGCTTAAAACAAAACATATGTAAAATCAGGCAGCGTCAGAAAAAAAGTCAGTGCAAGAAAACAAAAGCTCACTCCGGTCCCAAAGTTCATGTGAAATAGACATATATTCTATGAGAGAGGTCGCTGGGAGACCAGGAGGAAGCAGACTTCAGGAGGTAAAGAATTTCATAGCCACAGAGCAGCAATCAAGGGGGCCTGGTCACTCCTAACCTCCCTTCTGATAATATGGCTTATGAAGTTGGAAGCTGATCTCAGGTCTTGAGCAGGGGTCACATCTAAAAATCAAAAACATCACTTTGAATGGGCCCGGAAACAAACCAGGAAGCCATGGAGTTGACAGAATATCAATTGTGTTTGCTGATCACGACCAGTTCCGGTTAAGACCCTAGCTGCTGCATTTCAGGCATTCCTCATAGGCAGCCCCACACTGAGCACATGGCAGTAGTCTAATCTGGATGTTACCCAGGCCTGCTTTAACCACGACAAGGTCTGCTTTCTTCATTTGGTGAACCAGCAAAAGTGCTCCTTGCTCCTTCTGTAATCTACAATAGCAGTTTTGTAAACGAACAAACCCTGCTGCTATAAATGCCCTTTTAGCTACCCAAGTAACATGCTTTACCCCAAATCTTTAGTGCAGTTCAGAATTAATCCAAACCCTTGTATCACACACTCATCTCAAGCAATAGTCTTAAACCTTTTCTCTTCATTGTTCTGCAGGTCAGAGGAATCGTGAAAAAACTGGAGAGAGCAATTGCTGTGTAATCCTGTAAAAGCTCTGCTGTATCTGCTACTTGTGATGTAAAATAGTTTTTGTTTTTCATGCTGCTGGACTAGAGGAGACCAACATCGCTTCAGACACCCTTAGGAAGAGCCTATCTGTGAATCCATTGAACTGAAAAATTACATGAACACTGTCGCATATGTTTTTTTTTCTAGAGCAATGAACACTTTCCCCCCTACCTTTTGATTGGTGAACAAACTTATTAACGCGTCACTTCTCCCGTGCATTCTGTCTCCAGGAAAAGGTTAACTATTCTCTTCAACAGGAATCATTTTGCTGCCATAAAATCATCCTTAACCTGAACTTTAACCAATCAACATTTATAGATGCAGCTTGCACTAAAAAAAGAAGGTTGACAATATATAGACCTCATCCACAAAAGTTCTAAGTATTTCAAGCAGACAGAAATGATTCAGCACTGGAAAACACTATCGGCAGTCTTTTTTTTTTTTAATTATTATTCAGTAATGGCCAACTGAAGGAGGGGAGGAATAATTACTAAATTCTACCTAAAGTCAACTTTAGTGGCCAAACTGGCACAAAATACTAACTAAAATTGATTCTGACTTTAGACACTATATATTTTCACTGCAACAAACTATGTGCCTGTAATTTTTAAGCACTCTGTAGAGGGCTGTTCAAACGGAATTTTTTTTCATCAACATGCACTCTTCTCTCGTACATTAGTTGAGTGCTTGTACAGACAGCACAAATAAGTGCAGAGAGTGCATTTCCTAGCCTTAATATGGGAGGGGTAATTTCCTGTAGTTCATAGGCTTTTATTAATGTGCATAAATATTAGAAGACCTCATTTACTAATCAATTTTATGTCTTTGAATATCAACAATTGATGTTTTTCGGTCATTCTTATTCATCTGTACCTTTGTGTCCGGTGTCATGCTTCCTCATTAGTGACTTCAAAGGAATAACTAAAAGAAAAAAAGGACAAAAAAATCCTCTGCCATATGATGACTTTTTGTTTATGTAATCTGCATTTGGTATTAGTGCTTGCAATTGTATTGGAAATCAGAAGCTGGTTTTTAAAAGCATACGTAGTTAGTTACAAAGGATGCCATTCTCTTATTTCATACAAATAATTTAACAATTGATATGCTAAAAAAAATTTTTGCACAGCACTAAAGCATGAGTTAGTTTCATCTAAACCTGTAAAAAAATTATAAAAGATTTTATATTTTTCCACTGGGAAGAAATCCTTCCTAGTTGAAATTACAAATATGTAGAATATATTTAATAAAGATCTTATAAAAACATAACTATAGAACTTAAATATAGATTGGCGTGTAGAGTAATACAGTAATAATCCATATAAATAGCTCTAGGCTTTTTAAAAAAATTGCAGGTTGACATTGTGTTCTGTACTTGAGTCCATGACCCTTACAAATGTTCTGTGTTTTCTGAATGATCAACTTCATTTAAACGTAATGGGTTATTTTATTCAATGTTATTGCTTTGACAAAATGCTTTATATGCAGTAGGCCTACAAAGATATTGTTCATAATGATCAAAATTAAATTTGTATAGAGCAGAGTTTTAAAACAAATTGTAAATAGCACTAAACATTTTCTTTCTGCAACCTGTACTGATAGATTCTTCTGTAAACTAAATAAAAGAAGAATATTGTAGTGCACTTCGTTGTGATTTGAGGGCTATGACCTGGCCCGTTTTCTGCCTTCAGTTCATTTTCAGTTATCTTCAAAAAGAATTGAAGCTACTTCAGACTAGAGGACAGTACTGTTCAATGTTAGGGCTTGGGTGAGCAACTGAAGGCCTATGGCAGCCATGTACATTCCTTATTGGCAACTCAGAGCACTCTGAGTTCTTTGGTGTGCTAAACAATATCCCCCCGCCCCCTTTAAAGAAAGAAATACCCTCTTCATATCATAGAAACTTTGGAAATACAAATAAAGCATTTCTAAGAGGCTCAAACAAGTCAGTACATTTAATCATTGTTTTGATGTATTTTTATGTGATTTTTGGACATTTACGTTGAATTAGACTGAATGTTTATTTCACTATTTAGGTATCTGTCAGGAATTATTTCCGGAATATAAATTAACGCAATCGTCCCACTTCCTGGAGAGATTCAGTTCAGAGTTTATAAGAGAATTCCCCCTGTTTATAGAAGAGAATTAGTAGTACCTGACTCTTCACCTACGGAGGAGATAATGTTTGCTCTGCCTGTCCCAGTATTTAGGACTGGGTAATGGTTATGTTAATTCCAAAAGTCATTTACATCTTTAACTCCTATTGCCTTCCCCTGACCCTTCATGTTTTTTCCTCCCTTCTTATTCCAGAACTGTTCTGCAGCATGATTTTTCTGTATCTGTTGATTGTTATTCTTTAACATCATTGTATTTTACTTGTTATATTAAGGGTTAATATAATTAAAAAAAACAAGGAAATCGGCTTCTGTGATGAAGGGGGTGTTGTTGTTGTTCAGTTGCACAGTCGAGTCCGACTCTTCATGACCCCATAGACCTGGCGTGACATGGCCCATGGGATTGCAAAAAGTCACCCTTCATCACAGAAGCCGATTTCCTTGTTTTACGTTTAATACAACATCAAAATACAATGATGTTAAAGAATAACAGATACAAGAAAATCATGCTGCAGAACAACAATTCTGGAATAAGAAGGGGGGGAACAGCAAGCCCCCCTGCACAGAATGCAATAACTGAGTTTACAAAATTTATAACCATTCTAACAGTGTGATAATTGGTAACTATATACATCCATTTAAATAACTCAACAATAAAAACTGGAAAAATTGTTATAGAAGTAATACATATTTTGGGTGAGGGGACTGGAAAATGAATTAATCATCAGATTTCCAACAAAAAGGGCTGGTGATCATTCTAGAAGACATCTAGTTTTAACCTATCCTCCAGGTATGGGAATCCCTCAAAGAATATTTCCTAGGAGCCATTACTTGGTGTTGGTGGTAAGGGTATTCCTGGCTGAAATTAAAGGTTGGGATAGAACACAACAGTGGGTACAGCTAGCTGTTTAGGGGGGCTTTGCTGGTCTACTGTCTTCAGTCAAGCCTAGAAAGCAATCAGGATCTGGTACAGAATGATTCGAATGGTTATCCCACATTATTGGTACTAAAAACGCTACTGGAACTCTGCTTGTGACCTTGTCTGATCATAGTTTAACTGCTACACTGACTGCTCAGTTCAGTACACACAATTGTTCAGATTTCTATGGCTGCTATTTCAGTTTTGTTAGGAACAGTACCAGATGACTCTTTTATGGTATTTGTAAGAATCTTGACAACAATTCAGACTTTCTTCTGAAGTCTGATTGCAGCTTTGACCACAATCAGGGTGTGTCTGTACTTGTTCTCAATCACACAGAATGCATCCGAAAGTTCTGGGGGAATCTTATGCTGTCTGTCATACCTTTTACTCAAGCGGTCAATAAAAAGCAGGGAGGATCTTGAACCAAAGGGGAGAGGATTCCCCTCCCTCCAATATCTAATAGTGCCTTTTCAATGAAATCTATCATGGTGAGTGAAAAATTGTGTAAACAATCTGAGGGAGTTTTCCATGACAATCAGCCATGCAACTGAAGGTGTTTTCCTATAAACTGTATGAATTCATTCTCAGCTATAGAAAGGCTGTCTCAGTCTAGAAGCCAACTAGTTGACAACCCAGTACTGTATATAGGCACAGAAGCAAGTTCAGCCTATCTGTACAACTGCTGGTGCCTGTTTCTAGCTCCTGGCAGCAGCCTTCAAGCAGAGCTTCTCCTGGGCTACAGTTGTGAAATTCCAGAGCAGCAGGCTATGGCACAGGGTCCCCAGCATGGTGGATGGGCCAGGTGGGTCTTCTGCACTGCAAGGCTTCTGATTGACTATTGGAGATTTGACTGGCTGTGCAGATTTTTTAAAACCTTGCTTTGGCAGCAGCTGCCAGCATAGCACAAGGATCCGCACTGTGTTACTGAAGTTAAGCTGTGGCAATCATTTTGTGGCTGGCTGTGCCTCCTGTGGCAGCTATTTTGTTGTGCCCCACCATGCCTTATCAGAATCCCAAATGTGCCCACAGGCTCAAAACGGTTGGGTACTCCTGGGCTCTGGTACAACAAGCCTTCCCCATTACTCCCTTTCAACCCGTAGCATACATCTGTCTCTGTTTGTGTATCACCTAGCTGCATCTTTGCCTCTGTATGAATTCTGCATAATGGCAGCCCTGTAGTCTCAGTACTCAGGATGCAAGAGTGCCCATTCCATCCATGTAGGTTGTAGATCATAACCCAGGATGTGTCAAGTAATATCAGGCACCAATCCCAGTAGCCTGAAATGAATGATACTTTTTCCAACAACCAGCTGCTGTGATTGCTGGAACTGGAAATCCTCTGGATGTCTAGCCTGTCCTTCATCTCAATAGTGTGATATGCATACCTCCTAGTGGACCATAGCTCCTGACAGTGTGGTCTGCGGCCCCATTTGGGCTGTGATGGGCACATGAGCTAGCCACAGCTGCATACCGACACCGTGCGCTGTTTCTTTCTGATAGTGGGTATGCAGGGCAGGCTCATGACCCAAACAACTTTCTCCAGATGTAAGAGCAGTGTTGACTTGTAATATATGCTGGGTGGGGAGGAGACTGAAGGTGCTGATAGCTTAAGTGCCCAAATCCTCAGACTAGGACTGTGTTCCCAGACAAGCTGGAACCAAGGCGAGGAATATTCACTCATTCCCTTTGCAAGACGGATCAGCAGCGGCTAATCTTGGGCAGGGCGAAGTGCAAATGAGGGGTGGACCACTTCTCCATTTGTAGCACTTGGCTGACTAGTGGCAGATAAAATTCAGGCGAAGCTGAGAGGAAGCCAACATAAAGCAATAAAAGACAAGCATGAATATTGTGCTTGCTTATTTTTCTGAAGCAGCAGTATTAATGCTCTCCAGCACCACTCACTGACTTGAGTTGAGGTCAAGCGGATCTGCAGCACTTTTTGATTTTGTAAGTTCCTTTTTGCCCTGACCTGGATAGCCCAGGGCACCTCAGTTTCGTCAGAACTTGGAAGCTAAGCAGGGCCAGCCCACCAGTGAATACCAGCATCACTACACAGAGGCAGGTAATGGCAAATCACTTGTGAATGTCTCTTTCCTTGAAAACCCTATATGGGGTCATCATAAATTGGCTGCAACTTGATGGCAAAAAAAACAACAAAAACCTGTAATTCTCAATTATTTTACCCTTGGAACACCTTAGTGAGGGTAGGTTCTGTGTTCCACTTTACAGATGGGAAGCAAAGGCTGTGAGAGACTGGCTCAGTACTGAATGTGGAATGCAAACCTCCCATTACTAAAGGGCTAATCACTGGCGATGCTAAATAAATAAAGGAAACACCTCTACTGAATCAACTCCATTTTGCGTGTGCACACACAAAACACCCCCACCAACCTTACTGATGTGGGAGGCAGGTAACACAATCATTTCCAGGTTACTTTTAAAAAATGAATACGTTTTTATAGCTTTTCAAAAATAGTACCAACCTGGATGGCCTCGGGCTGGCCCACTCTCACCAGATCTTAGACGCTAAGCAGCATTGGCCTTGGTTAGCACTTGGATGAGAGGCCAAGGAAGTCCAGGGTTGCTAGGCAGAGATGGGAAAAAGCAAAATCATCTGTGTTTGTCTCTTGCCTTGAAAACCGGATGCAGTTGCAGTAAGTCAGCTTTGACTTGATGGCACTTTCCACCACCAGATTATTATATACCAGTGTTAAAATAACCAGGGAATATCTGTGTGGTGTTTTGACTAAGCTATGACTCAGCAGGTCCCTGGTTTGATTTCTGAACTCATGAAGCTGTGTTATACTGTGCATGACCAAGCCTTAATCTCTAAACCTCATCCCCCCCACCCCCCCAATACAATCTGCAACATAGTGGAGAATAATATTGATTTACCTTCCGGAGTTGTAATCTTTACAAGGTAATTTATGTGAAATGCTTTAGAAAACTCAAATATGGTTATACTTTCCTTATTTGGAAGGCTAGGTTTTCTTCCAGATGTGTCATCCAGAAAATCTGCATATATGAACAATGGTTAACAAACCTTTTCTTTTTTTTTGTATAATGTAATACACCTTACATTCAGGATCATCTTCCTTTTGGGTAAATATGGTAGTGAAAGTGTCAAGAAAGTGTAACACATCTGTACTGAACCTGCATACCCCTGTCTTTCTGTATTATGAGACATCTTAAAATTACATCATTGTGACCGCTGGTTATGCCTCCCATTGGAAGCTTGCTGTTTTTACAGCTCAGGATCAGCGGGATTCAGAGAATGAGTCAGTAATGTGTGCCTCATAAGGCTCTTTTTAAAAGACTGATCAGTTCAATCAGGTTCGGCAGTTCTTGCCCTAGTGGAGAGCTACACAGCACTGCCTCCTACACAACTACACAGCACTGCCTCCTGCCTATGCAGACTTATACAAGTGCTGCTGATTACTACATGACACAGGGAGATTGAGTTAAATTAAACAAAACCTATCACACACTCCTAACGCTATGACAGCCAATGAAACATCGCAGTCATCCAGATGCATGTTTGCCAGTCTGCTGTACTGGTTAACTGTGCAGACTCTAATCTGGGAGGACTGGGTTTGATTCCCAACTCCTACACTTGCAGCTGCTGGTTGACCTTGGGCAAGCCGTTGTTGTGTCAGAGCTTTTCTTGAAAGGGCAGTTTCTGTCAGAGCTCTCTCAGCCTAACCTACCTCACAGGGTGTCTGTTGTGGAGAAGGGAAGGGAAAGGAGTTTGTAAGCCGCTCTGAGACTCTTGAGTGAAGGGTGGAGTATAAATCCAATCTCTTCTCTTCTCTTCTCTTACATCAGAAAACCAGAGAAAAAAGCAGGGACTGAGGTCATAACAAGGCTTCCATGAGATATGTGAGACTTTACCTCCACATTTCTACCTTTCTACGACACACTACTAATATATACTTTACCTGCTTCCAGCGTATGTATTTGTTACACATCCCATCTTTCTAGAGCCCGTTGTATTGCTTTCACAACGGGCTTTACTGCTAGTCATGCTATAAATGCCAGTGGGTGGGGGAGGGGGCTTCTGCTTCCACAGAGGTTTAGATGCTGTAATTTCCTCCCTCCCCCCCCCCCCCGATTATAATAAACCAGACTTATGTAATTGAAACTTCAACTTTTGATGCTGTTTGCTGCATCCAGTGATGCTGTTGAGATTCTTGCTGTGAGCAGGGGTTTTTACAAAGGCTGAGTCTCTCCTCTCCTGGGGGACCCATCCTAAGGAGACAGTTCTAGGCTGAAGAGGCTCTTCCAACTGTCTTTCTGAACAAGTATTTGCAGAGATATCCAATCCTTTTCCAGGATCATATCAGAGAAAGCCAGTTTGGTGTAGTGGTTAAGAGCGGTGGACTCTAATCTGGGAGAAGAGGTGTTTGTTGAGCCCAGATTTCCACTGATTTAATGACAATCTATATTTAAATTTGCAACAGCAAGCTAATTTGATATTTTTCAAAGTATATTTTCTACAAATGTCTATTGTGATCCTGGGGTTTTTTACTTAGAAGTCTTCATACAGTTCCTTCAAGCTGCATTTTTGTGAATACTTACAATGAAGTAAGCCTCACTGAATAAAATGGGATATACTCCTGAGTAAACATGAATAGGATTGAGTTAGTCTGATTTTGTGCCATTTATTCCACAGTAATGTGCTAAGTACTATAAAAACAGAGACAAAATGTTTACACTGTCTGGAGGGGGAAAATGCCTTGTCCCTTTAACAGAGGCTTAATGGGATGTTATTTACCAAGTGGTGTTATTTACCTCCATGCCATTCCCACACATTAAGCCTCTACTAAAGGGACAAGACATTTTTCACCAGCCCTGTGAGGACAATGCTGCAAAAGAGACTACTTGGTTTGGAAACTATTTGAATTGAACATACTGAAGCGTCAGTACTTGACCTGAAGGAATTGGTGGTAATTAACCTGTGGAACTCCTTGCTACAGGATGTGGTGATGGCACATCACCTTTAAGAGGGGATTGGACAAATTTCTGGAGGAAAGTCCATCACGGGTTACTAGCCCCTTATTATAGATGTGAGATACAGGAGCTGGACTAGATGGGCCATTGGCCTGATCCAGCAAGCTCTTCTTATGTTCCTATGTTCCAGCCGCTCATACAGCCAGCCAGCCACCACTCTACACTGGAAATAAGCGGGAATGAGAGAGCCCAGTGGGAGTGAGAGAGCCCAGAGGGAGTGTATAATCACTGCCGTAGATTGTTGATTCATGGGGAATATACATTTCTTTAGTGTTAACCAATAGTGTTAGCTATTTTTGGTATAGGGGTAGATTTGTATTGGGTACTTCATTTTTTTTAAATTTTGTGTTTTTGTAGACTTCAAGTCTTGAACACCCAAAAATGAATACAGCAAAAAAAAGCAAAAACAGATAGTGGAAGATCATTCCAAGAGGCTTGGACATTATTCAGGTTAAATTGCCATGCTGGCACTTTGCAATAAATGAGTGGGTTTTGGGTTGCAGTTTGGGCACTTGGTCTCTAAAAGGTTCGCCATCACTGGCCTTGGTCCAGCATATGTTCTGTGAAGAAAGTGAAGGTATCCATATAGGGATTTTATACTAATGACCATTTCCTGTCAAGAGATCCACTTTTCAGAATTTCTATTCAGCCAGGCATTTCAAAATGGCAGCTGGGCACCTCTTCATCTTGCGTGGATTTAACTCCAGTGAAGAGTCCTTATGTTTTGTTTCTGTTCTACATGAAAAAGCTGTAATCCAAAGATCTCTGACATTAAGTGCAGACAGAGATAACTTTCTTAACATTAGAATAAATGGAGAAGCTGGGGAAGTACCACGGTGTGTCAGGCTGCCAACAATCTGGAGGGAAAAGGCCCCGCCCCTTTAACAGACACTGCAGAGAATAGGGGCATACTCCTATGTCACAAAAAAGCAGTTGATGACCCATCCCCTCCAGAGGGCCTAAATCCCATCTCCTGTGCCCTGGGACTTCTACCTCACATGGGGGGAAATGACCCCGACCCATGTGACCCTCCTGAGAGGGCTCCAGGGTATCATGTGACCCCTCTATGAACTTGTTTCATTGCCCCAGACCAAAATAAAAGGGTTTTGAGTTTGTGGGATGCACAGGTGGGAAATTGAAGGGCTATAATGGACCCCCACTCCAGAGAAACCCTAAAGGGGAGGATGTGACCCCCCTCTATAAACCTGTCTCATTGTTTTGGGCCAACAGGAAAGGGTTTTGAGTTTATGGGATACATTGGTGGAAAGTTAAGGGGCAAAAATGTACCACAACACCTGAGAAACTATGAAGGGGCACATGCTATTCCTCTATGAATGTGTCTCATCACCCTGGACCAATAGAAGGGTTTTAAGTTTCTGGGATGCATGGGTGGAAAGTTGGAGAGTAAGTTCCTGAAAGCGTCCTAAGAGGGTTATGTGATCCCTCTAAGTATTCATCTCAGTGCCATGGACTAACAGGAATGGGGTTTGAGTTTGGGGAATGCATAAACTACAGCACCCCATCTCCCACTTGTGATGGACACAAACCAGGAAAATGCAGTTCAGTTTGTGGTTTGTGGCGTGCCCAGCTCATGAACCATGAACCATCACAAGCTTTTAAGAAGAAGAAGAAGAGATTGGATTTATACCCTGCCCTTCACTACCCGAAAGAGTCTCAGAGAGTCTCCTTTCCCTTCCCTTCCCCTCCCCTTCCCACATCAGACACCCTGTGTGGTAGGTGGGGCTGAGAGAGCTCTCTTGGGGATTGCCCTTGAGACAACAGCTCTGAGAACTTGTGACTGACTCAAAGTCACCCAGCTGGCTACGTGTGGAGGAGTGGGGAATTAAACCCGGTTCTCCCTGATTAGAGTCCGCACTTCTAACCACTACACCAGACTTAAGAGCCAACTGTACTGGTTCCATTTGTGAGGTTCATGGTGTGGCAGAACACACACCCCAGCATGCTAGAGCCACCAAACTCACTGGAGATCTGTTTTGCATGAAGACTGATTTCTCCACTCCTGTTAGCCCAGAGAGCATATCCAGGAAAGCTTGTGTGGGTAGATATGAGATAATTATGTTGAATGCAGCAGATTCCAGTACACCTTCCCTTTGGAAATGTCCTCCTGTCCTCCTCCTCCTCCCATTAATCCAATGCAGCAAGTCTTGTAGGAGGGGGAGCAAGAAGATGCAAAGCTCATCAACTCATCTGCTTGCTGTAGTTGGGGGTAAATGCAGAAAGCATGCAGGGATGTGGGGAGAAGCATGATATGCAGCTTGCCTGGCCTCCAGCTGATTGTCTAGTGGAGCAGAGCATAATTTTTGACTGCTCGCAGGTTGCTAGTTTCTCTGTGACTAGCATGATGCAGAGATGGGAGCTTTCTGCCCTCCTAAGACACCACACCCTAGAAAGGGCAGATAAGAGCACGTGTGTTTGTGTGTGTGTGTGTGTTTACATTAGCAACAGGAAGGTAATTATTCACACAGTATGCTCCTGTTACCACTTGCATAATTTCTTTTGCCATAGGTAACAAACAGCAAAAATTATGTTTAATTGTCTGGATGATGCCTAAAGCATTTCCTTTCTTTCATCTCACAAGCGGAAGCTTTGAAACACACTCCCACACGTCCCCACAGAACATTTCCTCCCACACCTAGGACCTGTTTTGAGCTGGAATAATGAAACATAAAAGTGGACGTACACGTGAAAAATGGGGGATCCAGGAGCTTTCAACCCTAGGCACCTTGGATGTAGCCCCTGTGCCGACCCTCAAATCTGCTTGCAGTGCTGAGAGGTGGCAAATGTATCTTGAAATGCATTTCCCCAAACCTAAACAGTGACCTTGTAGATTCCTGTAGCGTCCAAACCTCCCTCATGCCACCTGTTTAAGACTAGCAGTCTGTGACCACATCATGCAAAGAAACAAAGATGCAGAAGAACCACAGTTTCTTGTCACATCAGAAACCTAGGTCCTTCATTTCCTTCCCTTTTAGTCTATAGTGTCCTTTGTTCAGTTGCAGTTGCTAGGTAAATTCTGGCGTGCCAGTTATGATATTTGAAGCTCAGTGAAAATTATCTGCTAAGGATGCACAGTCTGAAATTTAACTAATCAACATTTGATTCAAACTACATCCCATTCAGAAATACTGGGAAAGCTCCTAAGGGACGCCAGTCATTTCTAATATTCAGGAGCCACTGGAAACCTTCCAATATGCTGCTTATTTTGGCACCTTCTTGTCTGATTTCCATTTCTGGGGCAATGGCAAGCTGGAGGGGCTATAAAAACCTTTAAGCTTATTCATAAACAGTATAAATGGGTTTTTTGGGGGGAATGCTGAAATGAACTGGAAAACAAAATGGAAAGAAATTATGTGCACATCCCTCCTATCAAGTAATAGGAGGACTCACGACTTGCTTCTCATCAAGTGGGCTAAATGCACCATGCATACATATTACTTTGGTTTTCTGCCATCAAGTCGTGGCTGACTTATGGCAACCCTGTGGGGTTTTCTAGGCAAGAGACCGTCAGAGGTGGTTTGCCATTGCCTGCCTCTGTGCAGCAACCCTTGACTGCCTTGGTGGTCTCCCATCCAAGTACTAACCAGGGCTGACCCTACTTAGCTTCTGAGATTGGATGATGAGATCAGGCTAGCCTGGGCTATTGAGGTCGGGGCAAAGATTGTGTTCCCCGCCCTTTAAATAAGGATGGAGTGGAGTAAACACTTGGGGGGGGGGGCTGTGAAAGTGCAGGTTATCTGTGGCAGCCCCACAGGGTTTTTGAGGCAAGAGACATTCAGAGGCAGTTTGCCATTGCCTGCCTCTGTGTGGCAAAACTTATGAGCTTTAATGAGTCACTGCTCACTTCTTCACTCTTACTCTTTTCTACAGCTACAGACAAACACATCTACCCATTTTGATCTAGAAAACCTAGACTTTTTGGTGGTTTCCACCCAAGTACTGAGAAGGACTTAGCTTCTGAGATCAGACTAGCCTGGACTATCCAGGTCAGGGTACACAAATGTTATTACAAGGCAAATGGTGATACTCATCCTAAATCATTCGCATCAGAACATGTTTAAAATCCGTGCTCAGTCAGACCAAAGGTTTTCATCTAATCCAGCATCCTGTTCCCAAAAGTGGCCAGCCAGATGCTCCTGAGAAGCCCTCAAGCAGGGCATGAAGGCTGTCTCCAACTGGTGCTTCCTGGCCACCATTACTCAGTGGACTACTGTGGACTACTGTGGACTACTGTGGACTACTGTGGACTATCTGAACCTGGAGATCCCGTTTAGCTACGATGGCTAATAGATGTGGAGTTTACTAATTACGTTGTTTTACTGAACCATTTGAACTCAACTGTGTGAATGTTAAGGCAAGAGGAAGAGGGAAGGTCTACTGAAAGGAAGAAAATAGTGCAGTTGGGAGATGGATTTTTTTTGAGAGAGAAATCACTAAGGTTGCCAACCCTGGGCTGGGAAATACCTGGGGATTTGGGGATGGAACCTGGTGCGGGCAGGATTTGGGGAAGAGATAGATCTCAGTGGGTTATAATAACCATAGAGTTCACCCTCCAAAGGAGCCATTTTCTCCAGGGCAACTGATCTCTATAGTCTGGAGATCAATTATAATTCTGGGAGAGCTCCAGGCCCTACCTGGAAGTTGGCAACGCTAGCAAATCAGGAGGGGGGCGGCGTTCTTAACGTAGGAATAGGTATACTATTTGAAATTTTCTGTTGTTGGATGATTCCTCTGTTAAAAGGATGTACAGAACTGTACCTTAAGTAACACTACACTAACAAACTCAGATGACAGTTTATTTGCTGTCCCACTTTCTTGCAATTGAAATAGGTGAAACTGTTTAGCCCGATCTGTATTCCACTGCAAAGAGTTTCCATACCCTACCTGAAATTGCATTCGCAGCCAGGCTGGGCCTTACAACATTACTGGGGGTTTAGCAGTGCAGATGTCTCCCGACCATTCTGCCGTGTTATGTCCTCTTTTTTAAGAAATATTTTTTTATTTTTAAATAATTTATTATGTTTGATTTATAGCCCGCCCTTCCCTGCAAAGCAGGGCTCAGGGCGGGTAACATTAATAATATAACAATATTAAAACAATAAATATAAATTAATAATTAAATACGAATTAAGCTTAAAATCTATATAGTACCATTAAAAATTAACGATCAGATGGCAACAATCCAACTCAAAAGAGATCCTGCTTCAAGTGTGTCCGTGGATGCAGGAATGAAGGTACAGCTGGACAGCTGGACGAGGTAAGTAAAGTCAGAAAATGTTCTTTTTATGGTATGAGCTGTCATGGGGGAAAGCCTGCTGCATCAGATGCTGGTTGGTATTGAGTCGACGCGTGTTTTTGAAGCCCTTGAATAAAACTGATGGCACATTTCCCCCCTGGTTTTTGTGGTTTTTTAAAAGATGCTTTTTCCACCTAAGTGTCATGCTTATAAATAGCTCTGCTTGTCAGACGATCAGTTTTTTGCTTAACCGAGACAGGTGCTCTGAGCGGTACCCCAGGAGAGCTGCAGGAAAAGGACAGCAGCTGTCAAAGGGAACTGGAGGAGGAAATGGCATGGTGGGTGCCTCTTGGTTTAAAATTCACTAGCTCGACGTTCAAACGCTGCATAACAACCCCCCTGGAACAGACAGTCACTGTGTGGAAACGCAGGAGGTATCTTCCAGCCTCTACCTCCTCCCTGTTAAACAGCACAGATCCCGTTGAATAGCACAGTGGCATGTATGGTGTCTCCTGAGGAACTGATGATTAAAATCTATCAGACTGGTTGGAAGTGAAGAATGGTTTGTGGAAAGTTCTAGAATCTGTTGGAATGGAAAGCCTCTTTCTTCACCCACCCACCCCGGTAATACGAATATGAAGAGAAATGTTCTCACATCTGGTGTTCTAGTCTTTCTGTCACACAAACTCTCTCATGCACGTACGTGTACACACACACTTTGTCACAATTTAAAAATTCCACTTAAATGATCCTAATTAACCTTCTTCAGTACAGCAGCCGCTCCTTTGCTTTTAACCATTCAGTGTCCTTCAAACACACCGAGTGCTCAAAAGAAAGACAGGGAAATTTAAGCTGAGCCCTTGCAGTCTTAATGCAAGAGCAGGTAAAACAGCCATCTGAGCAAAACCTCCAGGAGAGGCTCTCAGACCACTGCTGATAATGAGCGGCTTCCACACCTGCTGGTGCCCGGCACTGCTTTTCCATGTCAGGAGGTGGAAGCAGGAAGCCCTCCATTTCTTTGCTCCTGATGGGAAAGGGGATAGCAGGGGTGGCTCAGCACAGCCAAGAAGCAGTGACACTGTTCTGCCCCCACAGGCAGATGGCAAGCCCCATGACGCAAGCAGTGGGGGTTGCTGTTAGGCCTCCTGACTACAACATGGGATCCAAGCCACAGTGCTGGGGGCTCAACTGGGACATGTGCAATGATCCAACAAAAGCTGGTGCTCTGTCGACGCAGCCTTAAATTGATGGGTGTTTTTAGATAGGACAGAGACAGGCCTTTTTAACGTCTCCACCATCTTTAATTCAGATGCAATGCCTAGAATGTACATCTTGCTTACAATAGCTTCCTTATGCTTTTTTCCTCCACATCAGCAGCATTTGCTCAGGCCAAATAGAATGAAGGGAGTTCAAAGTTGCATTCAGTATCGAGTGTGAAAATGCACTTTGGTGGGTTTTTTAAAAAAAAATGTCATGTATGTTTAGGGGCACCAACTCCAGGTTGGGAAATCCCTGGGGATTTGGGGGTGGAACCTGGGGAGGGTGGGGTTGAGGTAGGGAAAGGACCTCAGCGGGGTATAATGTCATAGATGCTAGGCTACCCTCCGAAGCATTCATTTTCTTCAGAGAAACTGATATCTGTAGGCTTGGAGTTCAGTGGTAATGCCAGGAACCCTCATCTGGAGGTTGGCAACTTTATAGCAGGTTGTAGCCTCGATTTGGTCTTCTGTACTGAAACCAAAGCTCAAATACTTTGGCCACCAAATGAGAAGGGAGCACTCACTGGAGAAGACCCAGATGCTGGGAAAAACTGAAGATAACAGAAGAAGGGGACGGCAAAGGATGAGATGGTTAGACACAGTGTTCCCTCTAAGCTGAGTTAGTGTGAGCTAGCTCACAATTTTTCAGCCTCCAGTTCACACATTTTTTTCTTAGCTCAGGAAGGAGAGCTCCAGAGCATACTAATTTATGCAGCAGCCAAATCGCTTGCTCACAACTTTAATGTCACTAGCTCACAAAGTAGAATTTTTGCTCACAAGACTCCACAGCTTAGAGGGAGTGTTGGTTAGACAGTGTTATTGATGCAACAAACATGAGGTTGAGCAAGCTCCAGAGGACAACAGAGGACAGGAGGGCCAGACATGATGTGGTCCATGGGATCACAAAGAGTCAGACTCGACTACACAACTGAACAACTATTACTACTACTGCTGCTGCTGCTGCTGCTGTAGAAAAAAATACTAGTAGCAGAGGAGAAGTCCTTCAAAGAACTTGGAATATGGTTCTTCCCTTCTCCATTTTGCCCTCACAACAACCCTGTGAGGAAGGTTAGGCTGAGAGGGAGTGACTGGTCCATGCTCACTGGGCACATCTCTTAGTTAAGAAGGGATTTGAACCTGAGTCTCCCAGGCCCCAGTTCAGTGCTCTGATTACCACACCACCATACACCTTTGTTGTTGACTGATCACTGCCTGATGAATAGGTGTGCCAACCTCTAGATGGTGGCCTGAGAACTCCTGGAATGGCGATTGGTCTGCAGGCGACAGAGATCAATTTCCCCTGGAGAAAATGGCTGCTTTGGAGGGTGGGCTCTGTGGCGTTATACCCCACTGAGGTCCTGTTCCCAAGCCTCCCCCTCCCCAGCCTCCACCCCCTCCCCCAAATCTCCAGGAATTTCCCAACCTGGAACTGGCAATGCTATATGAAGTTTAGCATGTTGGGAACCTGCAAAAGGGGCCCATGAGCCTGGTCCAACTTCAGAAGCTGATGGATCTGAATGTTCCTGACCACCCTGGGATTATGGTTGGTGCTTCTGTGGATCCCTGTTGTATGATTGGTGCTCCTGTTGAAACTCAGAATAATCTGGGGAACATGGGAAGAGCCCAGGTGGTTGACATACGAATTCCCACATGCTCTACATTTTTCAATAGAGCCCACTCTGTTCCTGCATTTACTGAGGAACCAGGGGATTAAATGGGCTATCTAATAACTTGAGCTGGTGAGGGAAAATTCAGAATATGGATGACCAAGCTTTATTTGTGGTGCTGATGATGGTGATGTGTTTCTGCTTTTTCCTTCATCTCCTCTGTACCTGTGGATAGCTATCCAGTGGACTTTTCAGACCTATCAGAGGGCTACTTCATGAAATTTCTGAGGATGTTAACTCAGATGACTCAGTCGGTTAGGTCCTGTCAAGTCGCAACCAACTTACGGTGACATCCAGTAAGAGGCTTTCAAGGCAAGTGAGAAGCAGAGGTGGTTTGATATTGTCTTCCTTTGCAGAGTCTTCCTTGTGGGGTCTCCCTTCCTAGTAACGACCCTGCTTAGCTTCCTAGATCTGATGAGATCTTCCCTCCCAGCAATAGGTATAGGACAGATAACAGGAAATACTTCTTTACTCTACAAATCATGAAATTGTGGGATTCACAGCCAGTGGAAGTGGTTATGGTGATGAGCATAGATGGCTTTAAAGACGGTTAGACAGATTCACGGAGGATAGGTGCATCAATGACTAATAGCTGTGATTAGGAAAGGGAACCTCCATATCTGAAACCTAGTGCTATGAGACAATATCAGGGGAAGGCCTTGGCCTTGTTTGTTGGCTCTCCAGGTAAGGTTGTCAGGCTGCAGCCCACAACCCCAGGGAGAAATTTGGGAGTTGTGTCTGGTGTGCTGGTGCTGTGCCAGCACACTGATGTCACTTCTGGTAAAAATTGGATGTGACATCCTTAGATGTTCTAGCAATGCATAAACTCTATGGTTTTACCTGAGAATTTTTGTAAATGCTAGAGCATCCACTGGAAGTGACGTCAGTGCCCCAGCATGCCACTGACATGTGCTCCATCCCCCCCCCACTTCCAGAGATGTCAGGAAGTCTCCTACTATTGTGGAAGGCCTGGCATCCCCATCTCCAAAGCAATTGATTGGCTGCTGTGTGAAGGAGGATGCTAGATGAAGCGCTGGCCTGATCCAGCAGGGCTCTTATGTTCCCATGTTCTTATACTGGGACTGGGAGAATGAAATCTTGCTACTGAAAGAGAAGCAGAGATTGAAGGATTTCCTCCAGCCTCTCTCTGAAGCCCAGAAAAATGTTGTGCTATGTGGGAAGAAGCTACTCATTTCTGATCCTGTCATGTTAAAGATAATTTTACCATGATTTAAGCAGTAGCACTCTCCTTTCTGCTCTCTGTGGTTTCACACATACCCTTTTTGGCAACAGGATCCACCAATGAAGTGGAGGGGGTAATGTGTGAAAGTGACTTAAATTTCACACCAGTTCTGTTGATCCTGAGGGTCACAAAGCAGATGATGGTCATTATTATTTTGGACATTTTAAACAGATATTCTGTACTGGCCTATAAAAGAAGAAGATAAGAGAGAAGAAGAAGAGATTGGATTTATACCCTGTCCTTCACTCGGAGTCTCAGAGCGGCTTACAAACTCCTTTCCCTTCCCCTCTCCAGAACAGACACCCTGTGAGGTAGGTGGGGCTGAGAGAGCTCTGACAGAAACTGCTCTTTCTCAAGAACAGCTCTGTCAGAATTATGGCTTGCCCAAGGTCATCCAGCAGCTGCAAGTGGAGGAGTGGGGAATCAAATCCAGCTCTCCCAGATTAGAATCCACACACTTAACCACTACATCAAACTTACTTTCACCCTGTGTATGAATCAGGACATCCCTGCGTATGAATCTCCACATGAAGCATGCCCTTCCCACATTTTCTTTGGTGCTTATTATAAGGCTGGATGTGCTAAAGGTCCTCCACCCCATCAGAAAGATCCCCAGATGGGATATACACCTACTTAGTGTCTGTAAGCAATCTAGAAATAATGGTGGTGGTGGTGGTTTGGAAGCCTACAGCAGTGAAGTGGGAGTTACAACTGTGGAAGAAAAGAGATGTAACTCAGTGACATTTTGGAACGTTGCATAAATAACACTTTTTGAACACAATGTTTAAAAATTGGACCTGAATAATAAAAATATGTCTTCCTATTGCATTGATTCCAGCTTTCTCTCACCTCGGCCAGCTGGTCTGACCCTCAGTGACTATGTATTGTCATTGTACTTAGTGATCATTTTCTGCCCTCGGTATGCGATTTGTAACATCAACATATATGAATACATTAACGGAACTATATTCAGACACGGAACTTAGTGCTCCTCAGCTCAGTAGAAAAATAGATTGTTAAAATAATTGAATAGTAGCATACAAATCACTTGATGTGTGTGGGGGTAGGAGGTTCAGTACTTGTTGAAGTATGGAAGATAATACGGGTTCTCTTCTAGTTTTATCCCCCGTGATTCACAGACTGACTCATTTAAGAACATTGCCAAGTTACATAACTGATATATTTTGAAAGATGCAATGTTCTTGAAGGTTCGCAATGAATAAAGCACATATTGAGGGACTCTATTATTATACCACTGATTCTCATCAGAAATGGCACATTCTGGAACAAAAGAAGGACTGGAAGGACTGGAATATAAAGAGGAGTCAAGTGGGATTCACACAAGCCCCACCAGCTAACAGTTCGAGGCTCTTGAAAAAAAATGGCACTAAATTATTGCATGATGAGAATCAGAGCTGTGGTTTGCCAGCTGTCCCCTTTTTCTGGCCATGTTAATAATCTATGCTTTGGTAGTCTTGTGGCTGGACCACTGTAACACGCTCTGTTGTGGGTTTCCCTTGAAGACAACCCAGAAGTGACAGGTGGTTCAGAACATGGTATCCCAACTATTATCAGGGGCTAAGCCATGGGAACACATCTTGCTGATTGTAAAACAGCTGTGCAGTTGCCACTTGGTTTCCAGATTCAGTTCAAGGGGCTGGTAATGGCCTTGAAAGCCCTTCATGGGCTAGGATTTCCATCTGTGGCCCTCCCCATATTTCCCTTTGGACCAGTTATGTTCCTTTAGCTGTTGCCCGTTGCTGAGGGCTCCCCCCACTTAAGGCTGCCCACTTGGCATCTTAGCAAAGCCCAGTCCTTACCTTGTTTTATTGTCCCACTTTGTGGGACAGGTTCCCTGAGGAGGGTGCTATACAAACAAGATTTTAGAAGCTGTTGTCCATCTGTTAGGGTGCATTATGAGATCTGAGCTGTAGGCATTTTCTGAGGTGGGATTAATAGGGTTCTGTTTTATTGTGTTTGGTTGTTAGTTTGGAACTGAAAGCCTCCTTGAATGGTAAGAGAAAGGAAGGGTGTGAGTATTTTAATAAATTGATAAAATGTGACAGAAGTGCTGGCCACCACTCTCTAGTGGATGCCTACTGTGTTTTTAGAGAAAAAGATCTAGACCACAACCCAGAAAGGCTAGCCACAATTAAGGCACAAATTACCCTTTATATGGACCTCCATGGTATTTGACACAGACTGAAGAAGAAGAATCTGGGTGCATATTTGTGTAGGGGGGGAAGAGGCCACTTTACCCTTTTCCCTCTGGTTCTTTTTTCAGATAGAAAGTTTGTTTTTCAGCTGCTGGGTGGCAGTGATCTCATATCTCTGCTGTTCTTGGTGGAAAAAGCATTTTATGTAGCAAATCTTTCACCGTTGCTGACATCATACTGCAGCAGTTCCATTGTATGCTTATCAGACAGCGGGCCTGAACTACTGGTGGAATGCCATGAATCGCATGCCTGGAAGGCAACAATGAAAGGCGTGAAGTATCAGTTTCCTGTCATCCTGGTGTGAATTTTTTCAGCTCTTGACAATAAGCAAACTTCAAGTCAAAACCTACGGTTAAGAGTACTATAAGCAGCAACAAAAGGAGAGTTCTGATGTTCCTTCTTTTGTCCTACTCTTGGATGTGGCCATTTGCTCTCCATATAGGGTTGCCAAGTGTCCCCTGACCACCGGCAGGGGATGGGGTGGGGGGGGCAGATCCAGGTTGGGAAACTCCTGAAGATTTGGGGCATGGAGCCTGGGAAGCACAGGGACATCAGTGGGGTACAATGTCATAGAGTCCACATTTCAAAACATCAATTTTCCCCAGGGGATCTCAGTAGTCTGGAGAGATTCCAAGGGATCCCTACGTCCCATCTGGAGGTTGATATCCCTCTCTCCAGAAAACCCCTTGCTAGTTCCTTGCCCTGAGAAAATCCTTGAGATGACACTGCACCTATTATAAAAGACAAGACAGAGGGGGCTGACGGCAGTAACAGTAGTGAATAGAGAGATGAAGGGATGCTGAGAAGCATAATTCCTCACCATGGCTGTGATCACACGAGCAGTTTGGCCTGATGCAGTCACCCCTCCCCTCTGGATCAAATGAGCGCAGTCACACAGCCTCATCTGTCAGGTGTTCCCCCGGCATAATCATCCCGTCATAGGATGACTTGAAGCCGGGTTAAAAAGGCACCACATCACAAGTGGTGTTTTGGTTCCCTACACATTCATTGTGCATGACCGGATGTCTGAATGCGGGGGAGTGCTCACAGAACGGATTTGGCAGTCTGAACCTATAGATCCATTCCCACAGTTAGGGAGGGTTTTTTGAATTTTTGCCTATATGCACATGTGTGTATATGCACACAAACACATATGCACACAAACACATATGCACACACATGCACACAAGTGCACGCGTGCACACACACTTATGTGCGCACGCATGAGCACACATGTGCACATGCATTTTGGAAAATTTCTGGGCAGTATGCTTTGTGGCTGAAGCACTGCAGTTCTGTGGAATCTTGACCACGGGTGCAAGTAACCCGCAGCAGGGTGCGCTGTCTGGATGATATGCCCCACAACATTTTTGTTGTTGTTCAGTTGCACAGTCAAGTCCAACTCTTTGCGACCCCATGGACCACATCACACCAGGCCCTCCAGTCTTTAAACAGGTACAATTAGAGGCGGCACCATATTGCACCAAGCCGCCAGTGTGACCACAGCACACATTTTGCAATGAGGATTGCCAGGTCTAGATTCTGAGGAAATTCTTGCATCTGAAGCAGAAGTGGGGCTACTGCCCATTCTTTATTATTGAATATTGAACTTTGTGCAAAATGGTTTGGATTTTAGCTCTTGCCCACAATGGGTAGCCTTCTGTATGCCAAGGTTGCCAGCTCTGGGTTGAGAAATACCTGGAGATTTTGGGGGTGGACTCTGAGGAGGACACAGTTTGGAAAGGGGAGGGACTTCAATGGGATACAATACCATAGAGTTCACCTTCCAAAGTAGCTCTTTTCTCCAGGTGAACTGATCTCTGATGGTGGGAGCTCAGTTGTAACCCCAGGAGATCTCCAGCCACTCTCTGGAGGCAAGCAACTCTACTGTATACCCATGAACAAGGCTCATTTCGTAGCAGGAGCTCCTTTGCATTTTAGGCCACACACCCCTAATGTAGCCAATCCTCCAGGAGCTTACAGAGCTCTTCTTACAGGGGCTACTGTAAGCTCTTGGAGGATTGGCTACATCAGGGGTGTGTGGCCTAATATGTATATGTATATGCCCATGAATGACTTGCCTGCTTGCTATAACAATAAGCAAGAACATGGATGGCATTTTGTGGCCAAGCTACACATGAATTGCATAGACCCTCAAGTACAGGTTAGAGTTGCTAACAGCCTGAAGGGGAAAAGTGTCCTGTCCCTTTATCAGAGGCTGAATGTGCTGAAATGGGTGGCTTGCTGGGTGGCCTTGGGCCAGCTACAGACTCTCTGCCTAACCTACCTCGCAGGGTTTCTGTGAGGATGAAATGGAGAAGGAGAGAATGCTCTAAGCCGCTTTGGGTCTCCACTGGGAAGAAAAGTAGGATATAAATAAAGAAAAAAATAACAAAAAAGGAATGGGTGGTACGAGGCTTAAGCATTCTCTCTCCCCCCTGTGTCAAAGCAGCAGCCATTTGGGCTTTAATACAAGAATTTGCACACAGATTACAGTTTAGTATGTAACTGTGCCTTAGTTCCTATTACATGTCCATAGGGATGTAGCTATGAAAGCTAAAATAGCTTGATTTATTGAAAACCCCGAGAGTATAAATTGTGGACGAGAGAAGCAGTGGAGTCAATTCCAGCTCTGTTACCGACCTATTACTTGGTGATAAATAAGTTGATCATTCTCACCCTCAGCTGCTCATCTTTGAAACAATCCACATGAGAATATTATTTAAAAAGTATAAGGAAAATGCAGACTTTACATGTCAAAGCACTGCCTGCATAAGAGTATTGTCTACTGGAGTAAATGGAGACTCCAGATTATGTCACTGGGAAATGGTTGCCTTCCACTGTTTTCAATCCCACATTGATTTTTAAAAACTTGATATAGTTCCAGCACCTGAATGTCCAGCATGGGCAGTCAAAGCACTTTTGATAGTGATTTTGATTGACCTAGAAGGGTTTAGCACTGCTGAGAATAGTACTGGGAGGTTCCTCAAAGCAACTGTTCCTTTATATTTTCCCCCTCCATGTCTCCTTCCAGCATAACTATTTCCCCACAGCCTTGTGGCTGACCATGGCATTCCTCAATCAGTTGTTAATTATCAGTTGCTAATTTGGGTTGCAAGAAGGTATTAAGAACTGCTTTCAGTTCTGAGCCAAAACCATTGCTGATTCTATTTTGTTTAATTGTATCATCACAATAATGCTGGGCTTTTAAGTAGTTTATACATTTTTAACATTTTTTGCTGTTTTGAATTTTTATCATGTTTTCATTTGTAAACTGCCACAATCAGGTTTTCAGGAGAAAAGGGACAGAAGTTTCCTAAATATGTAAATAAATAAATAAAGCCCCAATTGTTAAAGAAAAAAAATAAAAACAATGAGAAATAGTTTTGGTTGCAGTGAGAACATGCTTCACAGTTAGGGCTGCCAAGTCAGCCCGGGGGGCGGGGGATCCCCCGCTATAGAGGTTCCCGATCCGCCAGCCGGCATTCAGCCAGCGAGGGGAATCCCGCCCCAGAAGTCGTCCGGTGAGGACGACCCCCATGTAATGACGTCACCCGGAGGTGACGTCAGTAAGTCGCCGTGGCGCACGCGCAAAGCGCACGCACCAGAAGAGCTCCCGGGGGGAGAACAACTCCCCCCTGCCGGTAAGTCGCTGGTACTTGGCAACCCTATTAACAGAGCCATCTTTAGCAGTATTACACCCACCTAAGTAGTCAATAGTCTATGGCTTTCTGAAGTCTCCTGTACTCTGTCACTCTGCATGGGACAGCCCTGTAATTCCTCCTGCCCACAATAAGAACTGATGATGAAAGACTGATTCAAGAAGGCCATTGCTGTGGTGTGGGGAGAATTAAAAGTAATGAATTAGGCTGTGGAACAAAAGTACAAAAGGAAAAGTACAATGAGAAAGTGAAACTATCCTGAATGGACTTACTTCTGAATAAACTCACGGTAGGATCTTACCCATGCAGATCTTCATGAGGAGTACGGGGCCATAATAAGCACTAGTTTCAACAGCTGCAAAGGTGCAGAAAGGGACTGACTGGCCATGAGCAGTGCAAAAAAGTCTCTTTTTAGTGTGGAAGCAGCTGGAATCGTTACGAAACCCTCTGTATGGGTATCTCTTTCTACCTTCATCTTTGATTAAATAGATACGCTGAACCTCTAGCATTTGGATAGTAAAACATTTAAACGTTAAAATAAATAAGCCCACACCAATCTAGTTTCACTGTCAGCAAATAAAACTATTTGTAACGGCAGAGAACAATTAGGAAAGGAGAACACAAAGGACAAAAGAAAAGCACAGTATGTTCGAGAGGTGCAAGGGTATGAATAATAACCAGTGCTGCATTTATTAATATAGGGAAGGAACAATTCCAGATCCAATCTAATTGTTCTTTGTTTCCTTGCAGCACATGGTATCTATTATTGCCTTCCACCAAGCTGTTTCTGTTAGCTGTAGGACTCATTCTCTTGCATTAGGTGCTCGGTCTGATTTCCTCAGGCTCTTAATTGCCTGCCAGCTGAGCCAAGATATTGGAATGTTTTTGGTGGAAATGCCGTCAGGCCTTGAAAATAGGGCTGTCAAGTCCCCCCAGGGGGCAGGGATTCCCCCGCTAAATGGGTCCCCAATCCGCCGATCTGGATTTGGCCAGCAGGGGAAACCCCACCCCCAAAATGGCCACATCAGGTCAATGCGCCCGGCGTGATGGTACCATAGAGTTTTTAGGGCAATTACCAGAGTGTCACCCAGTGACATGCCCGGTGTGATGATGTCACTTCCGAGCAATGTCATTGTGCCGAGCGCAAAGCACGCATGCGAGGGTCCTAGACCGGGAGCGGGACTCCCCCACTCAGACACGTAAGTGACTTGGCAACCCTACTTAAAAAACACTTTCCTGGCACTTTCCTCTGAACTTACCTCTGAGTACATTTGCTTTGTTTCCTTGCAGACTGTTCCTCGAGGGAGCACTTGGGATCAATCACCTGGTAAAACAGTGACAAGGAACTCCTATACAGAATTATTTTTAGTCCACTGAGTTCAATAGGTTTAGACTGGAGTAAATCTGTGCAGGATTGCACTGTGAGTCAGCTAACCCCAGGGCCCAAACCAGACTGAGAGTTTAATCTTGGGAGTCAAGTAATTTGTCTAGCTGTGAGAGACCTTCCCAGGCTAAATTCCCCCTCCTTTCCTTCATCCTGCTGCTAACAAACTTGCATACCTGCCTTGAATTACGCAACCTGCTTCTGCACTTTCTAGTTGCTGATTATGAAACATGACATCCTGCTTGCCTGAATTACGGAGGACAATCTTAGTTTGCCTTGGTTTGCACCATTTGCTTCTGGGCCCGTTGCTGGCATCCCCGACCCTATTTATTGTTTATTTATGTATGTTCCACTTTTCTCACACTAAAATTGTTGGGGAGGCTAATGGTATATTTTAATGAGGCTAATGGTATATTTTAAAGAATGGTATATTTTAATAAGGATATTGTAACTATGAGGGATCTGCCTTGATGAAGCGCTGAAATGGGGTCCGAGCCATCCCACTGTGGAAACCGCAGGAAATGCTGTGTAAAACTACAACACGGAAAAGAAAAAAGAAGAAAAACAGACCACAAAACAGGACTGTTTGCATTAACGTGTCTATTGGCATGCATTCATCCTTAGAAGTTTGGTGAACTGTTTGTAAATAGAAACTTTTGTTGATTGTGAAAAGGTAAAGGAGTTACACTAAGCTCTGATAATACAAAGATACAGTTATTATATCCAGGGGTCATTTTGTAGAAAAAGAGGTACAGGAGCTCATTAGCATAACTCATTAGTATAACTTATTTGCATATGCTACACCACCTGGCATCACCAGAAGTATGTCAGAAGGCAAGAAAGAAAGAAGAGAGAGAGAGAGAAAGGAAGAAAGAGGGAGGGAGGGAGGGAGAAAGAAAGAGAGAGAGAGAGAGAGAGAGAGAGAGAGAGAGAGAGAAAGAAAGAAAGAAAGAAAGAAAGAAAAAGAGAGAGAGAGAGAGAGAGAGAGAGAGAGAGAGAGAGAGCTGGCAGAGAGGGGACAGTTACTAATCCAAGCCTCAGAAATACCACTATTCTGGGAGGATAGCTTTAGTGGTGGCTGAAGCCTTCAGAAGGCTGGTCGGAGGAACAAGGGCCTTTCCAGGGGATGGGGTCATTTTGCTGCAGCCATGACATAAGCAGGCATTCCCCACCGGGGGGGGGGGGCTGGCACCAACTCCCGGAGCTGCGCTCCCTGGAGCTCCTGCTCGAAATGACCCCTGATTATATCACAGTTGTATTTTGTTGTTTATGACTTGGAAGCTGGCAACCCTGTGAGTCTCAGATTAAAACTGGTTCTGAACAAGGCCTTAATCTGCAAGAAGATACTACGAATAACTCATATGCATACATCTTCAGAGTCACCTAGTTTGCAAATGAGAGCCAGTGTGGTGCAGCTGGGCTGAGCATTGGACTAGGATCTAGGAGATGGGAGGTCTGAAACTCCACTCTGCCAAGGAAACTCACTGGGTGATCTTGGGCTACTCACTCACTTTCAGCATAACCCACCTCACAAGTTAGTTGTGGTGAGGAATAGGGAGAGAGAGGCATGATTGTAAAATGGGGGAGGGGGGGACTGACTGTAAACCGATTTGGGTCCTCCTCAGTGGGGAGAAAAAAAGGGGTATAAATAAGGAAATGAAAATTGTTTCTCCATTCTTCTCTGTTATGTTCTATGTTCTCTTATGTTGCTGCATCATTAGGGCTCTGGTATCCTAACTCCCTCAATCTTATTGGCTACTGATTAAAGACTCCTTTTTGTCCTTAAGTCAATCCTAGGAACCAATCAAAGAGCCCTGCTTAGGTCCAATCAGATTTCGTATCCTTAGTTACAATGTATATAGTTATGTGTTGGAACAGTATAAGTTAAGTACCGCTCTTGACAGAGCTGTCTTTTGAGCTGAATGATGTTGAGAATAAAAGCCTGCATTGGATTCATCACCTCCTGACTCAATACTTAATATTCTCCCTTTAAAATACTCTGAGAATGGAACCACCTGATTGCCCCTTCCCCTTCTGCTGTCTACTGTAGCACTTTCCAAAAAACTTAGTGTCCCATTGGTTTCTCATGCCAAATATTTTCCACGTAAGCTGCATGGTCATGCTTGTCATAGAGTAGGGTCAGGGTCACTGCTGACGCATTGAAAAGGAAAACACATAAAATGTTACGTTAGAAACTGGCATTGCGTACCACAGATAGAGAGACTATATAAGAAGAAGAACAAAGGAATGCAGAAATAACGAGGTCTCCTTCTGGTGCCCATAGATCTAAAAGTGGGGAAAACTTCATGCAGGGCAGTTATAGAGAATTGTGAAAATGACAGAAGAGGCCTGACGGGCTATTAGCTCAACTGAAAGCTAGAGCATCTCTGATTGCCTTTGCTTGAAGACATCCAGTGAGGGAGTGCCTCCTCCCCAGCCAGTGTTGCCAAAACTGAGTTGTGACTTTTGTGGTGTGATCATGAGGCTCAAACTGCTGAGCCGGCTCTAGGCCCATATGCAGTGGAAAAAGCGATGAGAGAATGCAGGGGTCCGTTGGGGCCGGAGCGAGGCGGAGCAAAGAGAAGTGGCCACTAGGGCAGCCACGGGCCGAATCAGATTCTCTAATCTGATTCAGCCCGCTGCCGAATTGCCGCCAAAATTCGGTGGCAACTTTAAAAGCAACTGGAGGGGAGGGGGTTTGAGGGAGAGGCTCCAAACTTGCAGGGTAGCTGCTGGAGCCTCTCCTCAAAATACCCACCAAGTTTCAAGAAGATTGGACCACAGGGTCCAATTCTACGGGCCCCCAAACAGGTTGCCCCCATTCCCTCCATTGTTCTCTATGGGAGGAAAAAAGTTAACATTTTTTCCCACCATAGAGAACAATGGAGGGGATGGGACAACCTGTTTGGGGGCCCATAGAATTGGACCCCGTGGTCCAATCTTCTTGAAACTTGGTGGGTATTTCGAGGAGAGGCCCCAGCAGCTACCCTGCAAGTTTGGAGCCTCTCCCTCAAATCCCCTTTTCTCCAGCCCCTCATATACCCTATGAGTTTTTGCCATTGATTTCAATGGCCCATAGGGTATAATGGGGCTGAAACTGACATTTCCTTTCTGACACACTTCTGGTGATGTCAGGGGACGTGGCATATTAATGAGTTATGCTAATGAGTTATGCTAATGAGCTCCTGCACCTCTTTTTCTACGAAAGGACCCCTGAGAGAATGTAAGAATGCTGCTGGATTAGACCATCTAGTCCAGCAACCTGCTTCACACAGTGGGGAACCCCCAAGAGAAGAAGAAGAAGAAGAAGAAGAGATTGGATTTATATCCCGCCCTTCAGTCACTTAAGAGTCTCAGAGCTGCTTACAAACTCCTTTCCCCTCCCCTCCCCACAACAGACACCCTGTGAGGTAGGTGGGGCTGAGAGAGCTCTTTCCCAAGCTGTCCTTGAGGGAACAGCTGGTACAGAGCTATGGCTTGCCCAAGGTCATCCAGCCAGGTGCAAGTGGAGGAGTGGGGAATCAAACCCGGTTCACCCAGAATAGAGTCCGCGCACTTAACCACTACACCAGACTGGCTCTCAACAAACAGGGCACAGAGCCAACAAACAGGGCACAGAGGCCAAGGCTTTCCCCTGAAGTGGCTTCCCAGTGCTGGTATTCAGAGGTTGGCTACATCTGAGTATGGAGGTCCCCTTTCGTCACCATTGCTCGTATCCATCGATAGACCTATCCTCCATGAATCTGTCTAACCTAGAGTTAGTCCAACCGAAAAAAAGAACTGCGTACAAACAAGTCAAACAATTAAACAAAATTCTTTAGTGAAATGTTAAAGTACGAACAACTTCCAGAACATATATGCAAATGTGAAACATATATCATTGAAACAACTCTGTCTGCTCAAACAATGGTACCATAGAAATAATAGCAACAACAGGCGTTCACAAGCTACGCCTCTGAAGATATTTATGAATGCCTGTATGGTAAAAGTCCAACATAAAGCAAACTTCTTCTTAAATGACATCAAGGTATGACTCTTCACAATACAGGTTCCATAATTACTTCATGCGTTTGCTAGCTGTGAAGTTCTTTTTTCGGTTGGACCATCTACTGTGTATCCCCCTCCCCCTGCTTTTTTGTTATAACCTAGAGTTAGGGCGACTGGCAGGAGTCTGGGAGGGGGGCAGGGCATAGGGTGGGCATCTATTACTCCCACCCCCACTGCAAAAAGGATACTGCTGGTTGGTCCCCCCCCCATCCAAATCAGTGTGTTCTCTATGCATGCACTGCCATCTTGGTTGTGTTTGTGTCACCTTCTCTCTCCCCCCCGCACTTTCTCACACATTCTGCCCAATGTGCTCCCGACTGTGCGCTGCTCGCAGGCAAAGAGTGAACCTAGGTTTATTCTTGGCTGCCAGGAAACAGATGCACCTAAGACATCAACTAAGGCCAAGCCAAGGCCCGAGCTGTAATGTTGCAGTAATGGGTTCCAAGAGGTACACCAAGATGAGAAGTTGATCCCCCTTCAGAAAGTATGAGCTCCGGTACCCTGGGAGATTGGTTCCATTGTCAAACTGCTCTTCATAAGAGAACATAAGAACATAAGAAAAGCCAATGTGGGATCAGGCCAATGGTCCATCCAGTCCAACACTCTGTCACACAGTGGCCAAAAATACCAGGTGCCCTCAGGAGGTCCAGCAGTGAGCTTCTCCTCACGTTCAAGTGAAACCTCCTCTTCCATCACTAAAGCCCATTCAATCTACTCTTGCCCCCAAGGGAGGGCAGCTGCCAGGGCCCTGGGCTTCTAGCAGGGCCCACTGGTGCCAGCTGACTGCCCCTGCCTTGCTACCAATGTTCCCTCTAATTACCCCCCCACACACACACACACAAACACTGAGTGGAGCAGTTGACATCCTGAGCAGAATATAACTGCTGTAACCTTAGAAGGATGCACAGGCAGGTGTGGGGGGCATGCAAGTGGGTGGGTGGGAAAGAATGCTGTAAATTGGAGACTGGTGATAGGCAGAGGAGGGGAGGGGCCCCACAAAGTGGCCAAGGCCCCCAAGGTATCTGAAGAGGGCCCGCTCAGTCTTCTCCAGAAATAACAGATGGAGGTATTCAAATAACAGTCAAAGCTGGCCTAAAAGCAATACTTGTTTTGCCTGGCTTCAAGTGGTCTGATAATGAAGCCCATTGTCATATAAGCATGTTGTGCTGGTTTTGTGGTCCTTGAGAAAGGAAAAGAGAATCAAGTATGAAACCCACAGCTGACAGCTCTCTGTCTCTTAGCTTACTTTAATGCTTCACTTCTAAAAGATAATGACTGTAATGGAGGGGATTCTATTTTTGTGGAGTGGGAAGATTTCTTTGATGTGGCAGTGTAGGTGTGCTCCCCCCCTGCCAAATCCTTGCTGCATATAAATTTGCCGCATACTTGAAAAATTTCCATTTGTACAAGCTAGTCCCCAAGAAACAACAGAATATAATCTATCACCCCAACATCTTTCGGCTTTGTATAAGGAGATTTTGCTCTTATTGCTCACACTAAAACCCGGGGGGGGGGGGGGAGGCAGACTTCATCAGTCTCTGTAACATATAACCTTGTCGTACAGGGCTAACTGTGCAAACATAATTTCTTTCAACACACCAGAAGCAAGTAACACTTCTCTGGAAGGAAAAGGAACGAATCCTTAAAAGGGTGGCTAAAATTCTAAGATTAAAAAATTGATTTTTTTTTAAATTTTAAAAAGTTAATTACAGTAAAGCATCTAATTAAAAAAAAACAGTTAGGTTTTAAAAAGAGATACCTAAAATGTTCACCTGATTTTAAAAACATATGCATCCTACTTTGCCTTCCTATCAATGGTTGGAAGAGGTCTTCACCTACTCACAGGCTAGGGTCACACTGGCAGCTTGGCACGATATGGTGGTTCTTCTAATTGTACCGGTGGAAAATGTTGCCGGGCATATCATCCAGACAGCACATCTTGCTGTGGGTTACCCACGTGGCTGTCCCATGGTCAAGCATCCTCATTAGGATGCGCCTAGAGCCGCTTATGTTGGTCAGGCGGGATATAAATCTAAATAAATAAATAAATTACTGGAAGGCCTCAGCCACAAAGCACGCTGCCTGGTTGGTTTTTAAAATGCATGAATGAGCACATGTGCAAATACGGTAGAAGACGGGGTCAGGATGCAGGATGATCTTGACAGGCTGAAAAATTGGGCTAAAACAAATAAAATGAATTTCAGTGGGGATAAATCTGTAAAGTTCTGCATTTAGACAGGGAAAAAAATCAAATGCATAATTATAGGATGGGGGAGGCTTGTCTTGGCAATAATGTGTGTGAAAAGGATCCAGGGGTCTTAGTAGACCATACACTGAACATGAGCCAGCAGTGTGATACGGTAGCTAAAAAAGCAAATGCGATTTTGGGCTGTATTAACAGAAGTATAGTTTCCAGATCACATGAAGGGATGATATCGCTTTACTCTGTGCTGGTTAGACCTCACCTAGACTTTTGTGTTCAGCTTTGGGCACCACAATTTAAGAAGGATATAGACAAGCTGGAACGTGTCCAGAGGAGGGCAACGAAGATGGTGAGGGGTCTGGAGATGGTGAGGGGTCTGGAGACCAAGTCCTATGAAGAGGCTGGGTATGTTTAGCCTGGATATGATAACCATCCTCAAGTACTTGAACGGTTGTCATATGGAGGACAGTATGGAGTTGTTTTCTGTTACTCCAGAAGGTCAGACCAGAGCCAATGGGTTGAAATTAAATCAGAAGTTTTTGGCTGAACATTAGGAAGAACTTCCTGACAGAGCAGTTCCTCAGTGGAACAGGCTTCCTCGTGAGGTGGTGGGCTCTCCTTCTTTGGAGGTTTTCAAACAGAGGCTCAATGGCCATCTGATAGCAATGCTGATTTTGTGAACTTAGGCAGATCATGAGAGAGAGGGCAGGAAGGATTACATCAATGCTTAGTTTTTGTGACCCTTTCTTACACACCCAGGGAAATATTGATCATCACTTTGGAGTCAGGAAGCAAAGGGCTGTTTGGCTGGAGATCCTGGAGTTTTTTTGTCATCTTCTGGGCATGGAACAGCGGTCACTGGGGGGTGGGGTGGGAGAGGTATTTATGAATTTTCTGCATTGTGCAGGGGGTTGGACTAGATGACCCTGGAGGTCTGTTTCAACTCTATGATACTATGATTCTACATTGTATCTTGTTTTTAAACTGGATTTTCTGTGTAATACTCTCCCTTTCTGTTGCTTGTAGCTTTTATTATATAGGTACCTGGCTAATTGATATATACTTCATACACCTGAAGAAGTCAGCTCTGATTCATAAAAGCTTATGCTGGAATCAGTTTTGTTAATCTTTAAGGTGCCACTGGATGCCTGTTTTTATTCTGGCTTTAAAAGAAAATCTGAATACAAACATGTTAAAAGCCTATTACAGTTATTGTTGCATGCTTCCTATTGCACCCTGAAACTAGCAGACTGTCAAAGACGCTGGAATCCAGGGGATGCTATCTTGTATCTCACCACTATCATCCACTGAGCTGATAACAGAGAATCTCTCATAAGCAATGGTGAGATGTCATCCTTCTCTCTCTTCCTCTGTTCCCTCTTAAAACCTAACTCTTCTGTGAAGCCTTTGGGACAACACCTTTTTTAGTCTCTGGAACACAGCTGAAGGGTATATAACTGGAATTAATGCACATCTGCCTGCTTTAAATCCTTGCCTCCATTTCCTTTGCCTCTCTTTGTTGTCTCCCTTATGGTAAGGTTTCAGTTGTAAGGGCCTTGGGGCAGGGACCTCATTTCTTGTGCCCTGCAAAGCACCACACACATAGGTGGCATTATTATTATTATTATTATTATTATTAAAATCTATATACCCCAACTTTCCAAAAGGCACTGGTTTCTCATAATCCCATTCCGTAAAGAGTGAGAGGTAGCTGAAAAGTGTGTTTTTTAATTAATTAATTAGTTTATTTATTTATTTTGTTTGTTTGTTCAATTTATATTCCACCCTCCCTGCAAGCGGGCTCAGGGCAAATCACAGTAGGATTCTAAAACACATAAACAGAATTTACAGAATAATTAAAAACAATTTAAAATAGCATTGATTTAAAAAGAGAAAACACAATACAGGTCGCACTATTTCATTATAGACATTATTTTCAAGCTGGTGCCATGGAGTCTCTAAGATCTTATTGGTCTGGGCCGCATTGAGGTGGTAGGCTTCAATTTCAGCATACAGTATACAGTAGCAGAGCATGCTGTCTGCAGTGAAGGCACTACAAGGAGGAGCTGCTGACTGGAACAAAGTTGGCATATAGGTTCATTTAGGGACAGGCACTCCTTTGGATACACGAGTACCAGACTGTGAAGAGCCCATAACAATATCAATGCTACTGTGTTAAAACTGGTACAACTTCAAATTCTAGTTTTTATTCCTCCCTCCAAAGAGCTCAAGGTGGTGTATATCATTATGTCCTTCTCTATTTTATTTTTACAACAACCTGATCAGGTGGGTGTTTAGAACGGTCATAGGCATTTATCTCTCTAGCCTCAATTGTATCCCTGGCCGCTGGTCCCCATTGACAGACATACCCTGTGCCAGTTGAAGCATCTGAGTTGTCTTCAAGGGCAGACGCAAGTACAGAGTGTTAACAGTTATCCAGTTCAGAAGCTACAGAAACATGGATACAATATGGACTAATGGTGCAATCCTCCTCCTCCTCTTCCTCCTCCTCTTGTCTGGATTCAGTTTTAGCTTGCTCACCATCACCTATCTGTCCATAGCATTCAGACAACTGGATCAAATTTGAGGGAGCGTCTTCTGGGGACTTCGTTAATAGTACGCTGAGTATCATCAGTATATGGATGGCACCCAACTCTGAAGCCGCAGCAGATGATCTCACTTATTGGTTTAATATCTATGTTTAAAAACACTGGTGGGCAAGAAACCAGAGTTTTCAGGGACACCATATTTCAGAGATCCAGCCCTTTTCAGCCATCTGTCACCTCTGGAATTCTGCCAAGAGTGGTGAGTGGAACCATGAAATGGCTGCCATGGGAGGCGGAGCCAGCCACAAAAATGTCAGGGAGTGAGGCTGTGCATAATTCTAATAGTGACTCTTTGACAGTTCAGGCAAGAAGCTCTGTTTAATAGGATGCCTTTTTAAAATGAATGCACCATTTTAAAATATTTTCTTGCATACACACAAGCTTACTTTCAGTCACACAATGAAGAATCTTGTGCTGTGGTGGCAGCTGCTTCTGAAGCAATATATTTTTTAAAAAATCTGTACAGTCAACCAGAAGCCCTGCCAGGCAAAAGCCACACCCACTTTCTAAAACCACTCTGTGTGGGGTGCTAGGAAAGATGTCAACAGGTACCGTCGTGGGCATGGGCACCATGTTGGGGACGCCCGTCATAACGTGACTCAGGGTTCATTAAGGGTTATAAATTGAGGAAACTATGCTTTTACTATGTGGGGTATTAAAAAAAAATTAAAGTTCTAAATGAGTACAAAGGAGACATATCAAATTGCTGCCCTGGCCTGCCTAGAGCACTTAAAAATAGATTAACCTTTCAATTAACATCACTATATAAATGCAGCAAATAATAGAGACAAAAAGTGTATTTACAGTGCTGTAAATAGAAGCAAAGTCGTCAGGCTCTTGTGAGTAAAGACTCACAATATGTGGTCCTGATTGACATCTGTGAAGTGAGTGGCCCTTAGTTCTCTTAACTTGAATGTCCTCCTCGCACACACCATTTTATTATGAAACAAACAAAAGCTGTACAGTGCTGGTATGTAGAAGTTATTTAGTTCTTGCAAACCGGAATGATAAGCGACTGTGCTTTCCATCATACAAAAAATGACAATAATAAAAAGAAATGGGATAAACCAGACACAGGATGTAACATGGAAATGCTAGAACTGCTGGTACAGCCTGAGAAGGAGTATAGCGTAATGGTTAGCGTGTCAGACAAGGAGTGGGGAAGGCTGGGCTCCAATCACCATTCAGCTGTAAAGCCTCAGCTCAGCCTCAACCTACCTCATAGGGCTATTATAATTATAGAGTGGAAGAGAGAATTCTGAACACCACCTTGGAGGAACGATGAGATTAAAATGTGACAGAAGTAAATCATTGGATCATTGATCAGGGCAATTGAAGTCAATGGGGTTAGAAGGACATCATTCTGTTAAGGATTTCTTTGCTGGTCAGTTTAATTAATGGATTAATCAACTGAATCTTTGGGACAGGGCTCTGACTCAGTAGTAGAGCATCCACTTTGCACACCGAGGGTGCCTGGTTCAATTCCCAGCAGTGTCAACTGAAACATTCAGGTAATAGGTGATGTAGAAAGCTCTGCCTGAGACCCTGGAGAGTTGCTGCCAGTCTGAGCAGATGATACTGTTCTTGTTTGGTGTAGTGGATAAGAGTGCGTACTCTAATCTGGGAGAACCAGGTTGGATCCCCCACTCCTCCACATGCAGCTGCTGGTGTGACTTTGGGCCAGTCATAAGTTCTTTCAGGGCTGTTCTCTCAAGGGCAGTTCTCAAGAGAGCTCTCTCAGCCCCACCTACCTCACAGGGTGTCTGTTGTGAGGAGGGGAAGGGAAAGGAATTGTAAACTGCTATGAGACTCCTTTGGGTAGTGAAGGGTGGGGTAGAAATCCAATCTCCTCTTCTTCTTGATGGACTAACGGTCTGACTTAATATAAGGCAGCCATATATGTTCATATCTGGAAGTAAACCAGATTGCTTTCAATGCAGTTTACTCCTTGATAAGTAGACTGGAGCCACTTCTGTAAATAGTATATTTTTCTAGCATTTTCCCCAGAATTATGTTTCTATACAGCAGCCAGCTAAGGTTTTACTTCATGCATCTGATGAAGTGGGTTCTAGTCTATACCCTGCTAAGCATCTTAAGTTGCCATGAGGCTCCTATTTGATTTTGTTGCAACAGAATAACAGTGCAGTTCTGAGAACACTTTCCTCGGAGAAAGTCCATCAAGCAGACTTCAGCAGAATCCCAAGAAGACTTGTTTAAGATTGCATTGTTAACACAGCTATTTCTCTGGAACTTAGGGCTGCCAAGTCAGCCCGGGGGGTGGGGGATCCCCCGTTACAGGGGTTCCCGATCCACCAGCCAGCATTCGGCCGGCGGGGGAAAACCCACCCCCGAAGTCATCCAGCCTGGACGACTTCCCCCGCGCCGGGCGACGTCACTGGAAGTGACGCCATCACGTCGGGGGCATTGCCAGGGCATAGCCCTGGCAATGCCCCCAATGTGCTGATGTCATTTCTGGTGACAATGCTCGGCGTGCGCGCAAAGCGCGCACACCAGGGAAGCCCCCGGCCAGCAGAGGACTCCCCCCCGCTGGTAAGGTGAAGAGACTTGGCAACCCTACTGGAACTAGACTATGTACCAGTAGAGTGCAGAGTGCCAAATTAGGATTTGGAAGACCTGGATTTATGTATTAATTAAAACATGTAAAGCCTATCATTCTTCATGGTTCAAAGGGGTTTACAATAATAGTCTGCACTGTTTTAGTCTCCACTCTGCCATGAAGCTTGGTGGGTGATGTTGGGCCCTTCATTCTCTTTCAGCCCAACATACTACAAAGGTTTGTTATAAATGCAGAGAGGGGAGGGGAGGCCCATGTACACGGTCACCACACCCTGAATTCCATAAAGGAAGGGTGGGATAAAAATGTGCAAGAATAGATAAAGATGTACAAGCTTCACTTGGGAAACACTACAGAAAAAAAGCACACTATTCTCGTTTTTGAGGCAGATGGAGATGAAAGATAAATAGGTGGGGTTCGTTCAGTGTAGTGCTGAAATAGTTATCATGGTGTGAAACCCTAGACAGAATAATGTGGCCCTTGTAGAAGTCCAAATTCTACAAGGGTGACAAAAGACCACCTTTGTTCTTTTTGATTGTTCATCATTTAGGGTTGACAGCTCTGTGCTGGGAAACACCTGGAGATTTTGGGGGTGGAGCCTGGGGAGGGGATTGACCTCAACAGGGTACAGTGCCATACAGCCCATCCTCCAAAGCAGCCATTTTCTCTGGGGGAACTGTTGCCTGGAGATAAACTGGGAAAGCAGGAGATCTCCAGGTGCCACCTGGAGGTTGGCAATCCCAGGGGTCATTTTGAGCAGGAGCTCGGGGGAGCACAGCTCCAGGAGTTGGTGCCAGCCCCACCCCACAGGGGAATGCCTGCTTGTGTCATGGCTGCAGCAAAATGACCCCATCCCCTGGAAAGGTCCTTGTTCCTCCAACCAGCCTTCTGAAGGCTTCAGCCACCACTGAAACTATCCTCCCAGAATAGTGGTATTTCTGAGGCTTGGATTAGTAGCCATCCCCTCTCTGCCAGCTCTTCCTTCCTTCCTTCCTTTTCTCTCTCTCTCTCTTCTTTCTTTCTTGCCTTCTGACATACTTCTGGTGATGTCAGGTGGTGTAGCATATGCAAATAAGTTATACTAATGAGTTATGCTAATGAGCTCCTGCACCTCTTTTTCTACGAAATGACCCCTGGGCAATCCTATTAATCACTCTCCCAGAAAAAGCAGAGAGAAGGATATCACTAAGTTAATTTTTTTTGTTTACATTATTTACCTTGAAGTAATTTCACTTAACATATGACTGATATTTGATGTGAAGGAATTTACTCCTCTGTGTAAAAAAGTGTGAGAAAGAAACACAGGCACAAGGCACACGCCCTTTGATCTTCTAAATGAAGCCAAAAACTCATTTTTGTGGGGTAAGGATTGGCTAACAATAGGAATCTTGCTGTTTAATTAAACAATCTACTGTTGAATCGTTTTCTGCAGAAACCTGCTCTTGAATGTAACCACAGCAGTTTTTATTTGACCAAGCAGTCAGTGCCTTGGGATAAACAACTGTGAACCACCATCTCGGGTCCTCTGTAGTCAAGGTGACATAGCCTTTCTCTCTTTAAAAGTCTACTTTTGGTACTATCAAGCTTAGAAAGTTCCTACAACATGTGGAAAAACAACATAACATAGAAATGAGCAGCCCAAGCAGAAACTTCCACCTTAGCAGTTTTCAGATCAGACCAGGAGAAGCAAAAGAACCGTGTAGAAATATACAAACCACCTTTTTGTATCACATTGTTGTAAGGTTACTCAAAGCTATGGAAGTACTGTTTCACAAGATATTCCAGTTGTCCCATATGCTCTTTGCATACTAAAAGAATACTGAGTTTGTTGAGGAAAATGTGTCGACTTTTGTCAGACTCCACCTGCAGGGTCAGTGCACCCTCTAGCATCCTTTTGGCTTGGGTTACAGGTAAGCGTCAGACCCATGAGAGGAGAGGGGTGCGTGTGCATCCACCCCAGGCCTCACCTCCATAGGAAAGATCTGGCCTTTTCTCCTTTGCTACCCTGATACATGCCTTTTGAAATATTTCCTGGGCAGGACCAGGCTCATTTTAAGCCCCATGAAAGCTGTGTGTGGCCCTGTTGGGTGTGAATAACAGAGGTGGTTGGGTTCCCAGCCCAGCCCTTACTTGTACCTCTCTTTCCCTCAGAGGGCCTCTCCTCTGGCCTGCGCTGGCCTGAGAAGGGTACTGCTGGTCTCATCTGTGGGATCGCTTTGTCTCCTCACTGGGCTGCATAGTGGGTGTGGAACGTGGCAGGCTGACCCAGGGAGCCTCCCCTCCATGTTTCCCTGTGTTGTGGTGCAGCAAGCCCTTCCTTGCCTGATTTGGGGTGAGGCTTTCCCTGGGGGTTTGCAGTAGTTGCTCCAGCCATGAGAAGGGCCTGCAGTGCAATCTGGGAACCTCCATTGCTCCAGGTAAGTTCAGAGGTGGGACTTCTGCCCCCATTTTCAATGGATTTTAAATTTTGGGGTATTTTTTATATGTGCTTGTCTGTGTGTGCACCTGGAAGTTATGGCGACCTCTGGTGACTGACCCCTACTGAGGGCCTGGAGGATATTCAGAGAGTTGACTGAATAGAGCCTGCCCCCCTCCCACCAGGCATAGGTTTCTCTGTCTAAGAGGGGTGAAGACTGCTTCAGCCTGGACAAGAATGTCTTCTGGGGCAGCTCTGTCTTTTTGGAAAGGGGCTGTCAAATTACATGAGGACTGTGCTTTTCCTTCTGCAGTTTAGGCAAAAGTGCAACACGTAGCTTTTCAGAAGAGCATTTGGCTAAACATTGGCTGTGTATGGGTTCTTCTGGTATAAAGTGGCATCGTAATTATTCTATATGGAAACCTTTTTGAGCTTTTATTAAAAGTGATACAGACATATATTAAATAAATAAATCCAAGTCAGAAGCTAGCTCTTTGCTAGACTCTAATCTGTGAGAACCGCGTTCGACTCCCCATGCCTCCACTTGCAGCTGCTGGATGACCTTGGGAAAGCCATATATGGAAACCTTTTTGAGCTTTTATGAAAAGTGATACAGACATATATTAAATAAATAAATCCAAGTCAGAAGCTAGCTCTTTGCTAGACTCTAATCTGTGAGAACCGCGTTCGACTCCCCACGCCTCCACTTGCAACTGCTGGATGACCTTGGGGAAGATGTGTTCTTGAAAAAGAGCAGTTTCTGTCAGAGCTCTCTCAGCCCCATCTACCTCACAGGCTGTCTGTTGTGAGGAGGGGAAGGGAAAGAAGTTTGTAAGCCGCTCTGAGCCTCCGAGTAAGGGGCGGGGTATAAATCCAATCTCTCTCTTTGGGGTTACCCTTCCCAGTTTGCTAGCAGTGTTGATGTTTTGTCTGGGTACAGCCTGTTCATGCCTCATTATGTGTGGTTCATATGCTAGCACTGTGACAGCCCCTGTGCAGGGGACAAACAGTGTGGCTGCTCCGTTGTATCGCTACCTGGATTTTCTGCCATGGTTTCCATTTGTCATCACGTGATGCCCATTTCTGGTGGAAGCAATACATTCAGTACACAGCCATCCAGGGGAAAGCACCTGCATAGACGCACTGGGACATATTCTCCCTATAAATCTGAACCGGCTTAACAATAATTCCTTCTCCCCATAGAAATGTGGAAGTTTTAGTTCTGTGTGAAGGGACTTCAAAGCCTTGTCCTAAGCAAAGTTAACCATTCTAAGCCCATTGGCAGAAGAAGGGTATAACTCTGCTTAGGGATTGCCCTGTAAGGATCTCAAACACTTTCAGCACCTCATTAACTTACAGTTCTGAGAGTTGTATAGGGGAAACTACGATAGTACATATAAATGGTAAAATAATACTAATATATGTATTTTTTTAAAAAAATTAAGAGTATTGATATTGTTGCAAGTTTAGGCTGTTTACTTACTTATTTCATAGTACCCCTGAGCTGGTTTAAAGTGGACAGCAACCTTATTAAAATCCAATACCCCCTCCCAGGATAGCACATTAATTTTGTTTTTGTTAAAGCAGTCAAAATATATTTCACTTATTTACCACTGGGCACACACATCTTTTCCTTCTTTCCTTTCCTTCAATAGGTTTTGGTTCCACTTATAACACTCTAGAGCTATGGAAGAGTGCTAACATATGGAAGTGCTTGGGTGTTTTGTTTTTTGGCCTCTTCAGTGTTAGACTGACAAAGTCTGGACATGCCTTTACAGTGATCAGGCTCAGACCTGGCAAACCTCATGAAGCGTAATGACTCTTGGACTGAGAAGTCAGATCTTTGTAGTTGTTGGAATAGTTTAATGTGGCTTGCACAGCCCAGATAGTAGCGTCAGGTGATGCACTGAGCGATGATTCAGGCCAGACTGCTCAGTATGAACACGTTTTGGTATTTTTCACAAGTGATGTTAAGAACGAGATTTTAATCTCCTGTGCCTTTAAGGCAATGCAAGAGCCCCGTCTGTACAGCACACACATGCTATTTAAGAATGGTTTTCTTCTGCTTTTTATCTTGCATTAAAACATTTAGAAGTGGTAATTATGGCTGGACTCTTGAGCACACCTACTTGGGAATAAGGCCACTGAACTCAGAGGAACTTACTTTTAAGTAAATATGAACTGGATCCAGCTATACAACTAAACACTTACTGAGAAGGATTGGTGGGATTTGCTTTGAAGCAAATCTGTTTAGGCCTGGGCTCTAAAACTCATTCTTAGAGTCACTTGTGAAAATTAGTTTTATTTTAAGAATATATTAAAGCCCCTTCATCCTTGGGTTGTCTGTTCAGTGTTAAGAACCTTCTAAAATATGCTGTGGTGGATGGGAGTTACAAGGGCCAATCCAGTTCCACTCTGAGTCTTGCTCCAGTAGGTGGTTTAATCTCAAGGCAATAAAAAATGGTAAAATCTAGCCAACAGCAACTAAAAGCATTTACCCTTGAAGGCCATAGTTATTTTAAAAGCCATCTACAGGACAGCTTCCAGTAACACACAGACAGAGAAAAACCAATGATCATTTTTATGGTTCTTTAAAGACTAGCAGATTGATTGTGCCATATCCTTTTATGGAACATAAGCTACTTCATCAGGTGCATGGAATGTTGTTCTAAATTGGCAGACGGCATATGTAGTTAGATAGAGAAAAAAAAATCTAAAAATGAAAAGCTCAGGGGCTCTAAAACACATTACAATCTGTGACATTTCTATGCAAAATCCAGATGCAGGATAAATGCAGAATCGCTGTAATAGGCGATGGCACAATTTTCCTAGCCTTGCCAAGCTTATTCAACATCTGTACAACACTAGAATATACCTGATACGGTGTGGATTTTAATTGTATTAAAATCTGGAAGAAAATTAAGGCTATACAAGAACATTCAGGTGGCATGTCATTTCCCCTTAGGTCCCCCTCTTCCAGTATTTCTTCTTTCCTTCCCCTGGCAGTCCACATAGGTTCTCTCCTTTTTACTCTTTCCAGCCACCCTATCTTATGCCCCCCACCCCCATATTTATTCAGTTTTTCCTCTTTCTCTAGCAGCCTCTCCCCAGGAAAAGTCTGGTCATGTTGCCCAGTGGCCTTCAGCACTGGGATGGACTCAGCGGTGCTGAGGCTACTGCTGGGCTGAGTTGGACACATGGCTCAAGTTGTGTGGGCAGTAAGCTTCTGGTAGTCCCTGCTGGGCCTGTCTCAGGAATATCCTTCTCCATCAGGGGACATGACAGTTTAAATGGGGGCGGGGTGTTTCCAGGATTGTCTCAGCCTCCCAGTTCACTCCTGCTTCTTTCCCCTCCCCCACGGCTTTGCTTTACAGAAACCAAGGCTTGGCAATATTGTCCTGGTTGCCTAGCAACCCCTCAACAATCAGACAGATTCCCATAGGCATTATTTCCTTAAATCTATAGGTGGTGTTTCTGTTATTTGGGGTAGTTTTAATCCCTTGATGTATTTTCTTTGATTTCACTGGGACTTCCTTCAACCTCATAGAGAAATCCCCCCAACCCTTGTGTGTCCCTCAGTCCATTTTGCAGTGCTATCAACCATTCAGTCTAAGGCGTTGTTAAAATTTATTTATTTCATATCCTGCCTTTCTCCCCAGTGGGAACCCAAAGCAGCTTAAACCAATCTCCTCTCCTTCAGTATGCTCACAACAACCCTATGAGGTAGGGGAGGGGGTGTGGCTAGGGAGGGGCATGGTACAGTGTCTGCTTATCATGCAGAATGTCCCAGGTTCAATTCCCACCATCTCCAGTTGAAAGGATCAGGTAGGAAGGTGATGTGAAAGACCTCTGCCTGAGACCCTGGAGAGCTCCTGCCAGCCTGAGTAGACAGTACTGAATGTGATGGACTACAGCTCTGATTCAGTATAAGGTAGCTTTGTGTTTCCTTGTGTGTACATGTTAGGCTGAGACAATGACTGGACCAAGTGTCCATGTCACACTATATAAGACTTAGAGAAAAGAGAGTTGTTTCTCTTCTCTAAATCTTATATGATAACTGTAGAAGATGTTTGAGTTTTGGGAATAAAAAATTATTATCTTTCAACAAGTGCAGTGGGTGACAGATTAAAATAGCATTCCTCCAATAAATAAAATCCAAGATCACTGCAGTCAGTGACTGCAGCCATAAAATTAAAAGACGCCTGCTCCTTGGGAGGAAAGCGGTGACAAACCTAGACAGCATAATAAAAAGTAGACATCACCCTGTATTCCCAGTAGTTATGTACGGCTGTGTGAGTTGGACCATAACGAAGGCAGAGTGCCGAGAATAGATGCTTTAGAATTATGGTGCTGGAGAAGACTCTTGAGAGTCCCTTGGACTGCAAGGAGATCAGCTCAGTCAATCCTAAAGGAAATAAACCCTGACTGTTCCCTGGAAGGCCAGATACTGAAGCTGAAGCTCAAATACTTTGGCCACCAAATTAGAAGGGAGCAGTCACTGGAAAAGACCCTGATGATGGGAAAGACTGAAGGTGAAAGAAGGGGACGGCAAAGGATGAGATAGTTAGACAGTGTTATTGATGCAATGAACATGAAATTGAGCAAACTCCAGAGGACAACGGAGGAAAGGAGGGCCTCGTGTGATGTGGTCCATGGGGTTGTGAAGAGTTGGACTCGACTGTGCGACTGAACAACAACAACAAAAGAGGCCTTGTTCTATAGATATTTTAATGATATGTTTGTTTATCCTGCTGTGGTTCTTTGAATGGCATTTTAAAAATAATATGGGCACTGCCGCAGCCACAAATATTTTTAAAATCCCATTAAACTCAATTGGGAAGTTGAGCACACACTGAAACAAATAAAAAAGCTCTCCACATGAAACTGAGAGAAATGGAGAGTCTCAGTCTTATTTTGACATATTTAGTGCTTTACAACTGTTTGAACTTATAACCTTAGTTTATTTAGTTTTGTCTTTGCATATCTTAAAACATGTTCCTCATATAAGTTCGAACCTTACCTTCCATTCCAGCGTATTTGAAAAAGTGTGCAGCACACGAAAGCTATACCTTGAATAAAACTTTGTTGGTCTTAAAGGTGCCAGCGGACTCCAAATTTGTTTTAGAATTTTCAAAAGTCTGTCTAGTCTGTCCTGGTTTTTCTGTTGTTATCTGCCTAGATGCTTTATAAAATCTGAAAACCGTTCGTATGAGTGAGAGGGTGCGTTTGTCCCGAAAGGCGGAATAGAATCGTTTTAACAAATAAATGCCAGGGTCTGACAGAGGGTACAGGGAAAAAAATCAAGCTAAATAAACCAGAATGATAACACACTATCAGCACAGTCAACCTGTTTTGCAACTGGAAAAGCCACCTGGGCTTGAGGAACAATCCCCCGCCCTTATGCTACGGAGTAGCTTCTCGTTTGTTTGGACGTTTTTCTCTTTCTCACCCCTTCTCAAAGCCCCTCCCAAGGACGCGGGAAAGCGTCAACGCGGCGCTGCTCCCGCTCACCAGGCACCCCTTCCCCGACGCCTCGGCGGCTGTGCGTAAGTAGCGGGGGCGCCACGCCCCCCCCCGGAGGTCACGGCCCGGCCCTCAGACACACCTTCAGGCGGGATTGTTGATACGAGAGCGCCGCGCGTTCCTGCCCCTTTTACGCGCGCCCCGGAGGCCGGCCTCCCTTCCTCCCCGATGATCCGAGCCAGGCGGAAAGAGCAACTGGCACCCGTCCCTCCAGCCCCCCAAGCTGCCCTTTTCCTCCTCCAAGCCCGCCATCCCTTTCTGCCAGCGGCGGGGACGCCTGCCTCCTTTGCATCCTGGTGGAGAAGCAGGAGGAGGCGGCAGCTCTTCCCTGCCACTCCCTTTCCTCCGCCCTCCTCGCGCCCGGGCCTTTTTTTCCCCCTTCATTCACGAAAGAGAGGAGGAGGAGCCAGGCCACGCCAAGAGCCCGGGGGAGCGGTTGTAAGACGCGGGCGCCGGCGAGGTAGTAGACACTCCTGCCACTTCCAGCAGCTGCAGCTGCAGCCGCCGCTACTCCTGGGCTTTCTCCTCCTGCCGCCACCACAGCAGCAGCCTGCGGCGGCTCCGCTTGTCTCCCGCTCTTCCTAACGCACCTTGCCGCCCAAATCAGTTTTTTCCCCTGCGGCCATCACTTAAGTGGGAACTTCTCCGGGTTCGGGCACCGCCAAGGTGAGTGTGGGAACGCGCCCTCCCCCTCCGCAGGGGTCGGTTTCCCTCCTCTGCCCTTTCTTTCTCCTTCCAGCCGCGATAAAGTTGGTCGGGATGAACCTCGCGGGGATGGCCCGGACGGGGGAGTGTGATGCCTCTTGGACAGCGGCGTGACCGCCCCCCGGGCTTCCTTCTGCCGGCCAGCGGGGCCGTGGAGTCCCGCGCCTGGATCCGGCTTGGCCCGGCTGCCTTGTGCTCCGAACGGCGCGGCTCGACATGTGCTTAGGCGCGCAGCCACATGCCAGGCGCCTGGGAGTCCATTTTGCTCAGCGTGGTGCATGATGCAATATTTATAGGCGGGAGCGGAGGAGGGGGCGGAAATGCGCGCCTTGCTGGGGTCGGTGGAAGCGGCCGACACGCGGGCGGGCTTGGGGGTCGCGGCGCCCTTCCCCCACCTTTCTCTCCCTCCCTGCCCCCAGCTTCTGCCTCTGTTTCCCCACCCCAACTGTTTCCCCACTTCCCAACTGCGGGATTCTGGCGCCTTGCCTTAATTCTGTCGTGCCTTACATGGTGCTTTTTTCGCGTTCCCGAGGGAAAGGCAGATGGTGCTTTCTATACAGTGAGTCATCACTCCCAACACAGCCGCCCCGTTCTGCGGTCCGTTATCCCCGCCGGTCTTTCTGCGCTCCGGCCGGCACTCCCCCGCTCTCCTGTGTCTCCTCTCGCAAGACACATTGAGGGGGCGGAGCGCCTGCCTGATGCAACGAACCTAAAGACTGAACGAGAAGGGACGTGCCCAGCTATTTATGGGCAGGAAACCACTCGTGCGGTGGCCTCACTTGCCTTCGGCCCGGCTGGGATGAGAGGAGGGGTCTCGAGATGGACGGGCAGTGGCTGCTCAGGCGCACGTGCTGAAGTTTCTGTTTTTAGGTATAGCCTTTTTTTTAAGATCCCTTTTGCCTTCTGGTGATCAGACACACATTTTGCCTGTTTCTTACTCTTCCCCTTAGTATACAAGAAATGAGAACCAGAATTCAGAATGGGAATCCCAAGCTTGTTTTCAGTTGTCCTACAAGACTGCAGACTTCCGTAATAATGAAGACCTGATTGTGTTTGCTTGCCCATTGTTTAAGTCATGCAGCAGGTAAACTAGTTTTGTTGACTTTTGGCACCTGCTTGCCTACCTGCGTAATGGAAATACGGTTAGAGTGTGCCGCTCCAGCTCATTTGCTTATACATTTGGAAGGGAAACGATTCCTATTTGGAGGGGGAAGTCACCTTGGGGTGGTATCCTGTAGGCGATTTAGTAAGATTTATTCATTCTTTTGATAACTGACTGTTGTCGTCAGCTACTATAATGGAAAAATGCATTGCAACTGTTCATTCTTGGGCAACTAAGTAAATGTTATCTGTTGGTTTATAGCAGATTCTTACAAAACCTTCAACATGGGGCATGATTGGTCTTACTGACCCCTCCTGTATGGTCATGTGGTCCCAGCTAGTAAACTTCTTGTGTATCTTCATTTGATGCTGAAATCTGAGGGAAGAAAAAGTGAATTGATGCAAAAAAGTCAAATTAAGGAAACTGAGTCAAATTAAGGAAACCAGGAGAGTGTTATTCTTGTTCATTACTTGTGTGCAGAACATATATGAGACCAACTTCATCTATTTTTTGTTGGTTGGACGTTTTCATAGGGCTGATTTGCATGACTTTTGTCACTCACAAGAAAAATCTGCTCACCCCAGCAATGAGCTATTAATTAAAGGTGGACTATAAATAATGCAAATAAAAACAATAACATCCGTAAGCTCCAGTATCGATTTATTTATTTGACTTTATTTATAGTCCGCCTTTCTCACTGAGAGTCAAAGCAGATTACGCAGTATAAATCCATGCAGTCAACAGAATAGGACAATTAATAAACAGTGTAATCGGACTAGGATTATATAAATGTGAAAGACTGTGAAAAATATTAGACGTAATATGTTAATACAGAAAATGATGTTACATAACTACAAGACAGTGTGGTATGACCAAGATAATGCATGCAGCGAACAGATAATGCCTACTATACGCAGTGGTCTAGGCCACGGTCTCATTCTTCACAAAAAGTGCCTTCCTGAACCATTCTGTTGTAATGTTGCCCTATTACTTTTATGGCAGTGCCCTCCTGAAAAATTCTGTTTGCTTAAAGACAGAAATAGGACCCTTCCTGACCTTCTCAGGCAGGCCTTTCCACAAGATGGGGAACACAACAGAGAATACCTGTTTCTAGGGTAGTACTCCCAGAAACCCCTGCTGGGACAAATGAAGATGTGGCAGAAGATGCTGCAACAGTGGTCTGGGAACTACATCTATGCTATATTGATTGTGCCAGCACACTGCTCACTTTGCTGTTCATTTACACACACAATGCAGAGGAGTTACTGGACTTCCAAGTCGCCTGTTCGTATGATATTTGTATGCGTCTTCTAGAACACCTGCCAAGGAGAAGGAAGACAGACAAAAACAAGAAAATATGGTGGCAGATTCATCTATGTGCAATTACCTGCATTCCTTTTTTCAATGTAACTAGGAGAGCAAGCCTAAATAGTCATTTTATTCAGCAGTTCTTATCCCTAGGCAATTGTTTTTAGGATTGCAGTGTACTACTTCTAACATAGCTGCTTGAGTGACTTTTATGAAATTAACCAGGACTTGGTACATTGTGGCTGTAGGCTTTTCAGCTGTCCTTGCTAACTTTTCTGCCATTCTACATCTTATTTGCTATTCTAGCTGTATCGGTATAGCCTTGCAAAGCTTGCTGCCTTATTCTTCCCTTTGCTCTGATTTCCTATTTGGCCTGTTTTATTTCCTTCTTATGTTTTTGTTTCAGCTTACTTCCTGCAATAATATTTCATCTGATGGCAACTTTTCTGGACCACTAACTTCTTTGGAGATTATGCCAACTAAGTGGCAGATTAAATATTAAATTAAATATTAAAGTACAGAGGTTATTTACTTCATTTATTTTCCATCTTTTTCCCCAATAGAGAGCCAGAGTGTCATACAACATTCTCCGATCCTCCATTTTATCCTCACAACAACCCAGTGAGGTAGGTTAGGCTGAGGGAGTGATTGGCCCGAGGTCATCCTGCAAGCTTCCATGGGAGAGAAGGGATTTGAACCTGGGTCTCCCAGATCCTAGTTTGAAACTATGCACTACATTGCACTGGCTTTCTCATTGCCATTTGTTGAGGTGACAGTATGTAAGAAAGAATATGTTTGTTGAACCTGGTTTAAGTTGCTGCACTTGACTGCTGTTGTTGTAAGCTCATTCATATAGAGCAGTGTGTAATGGATCATTGTGCCAGTATATAAAATTTAACTGCCTTGTGAACTGCTTTAGTGCTGGTTTACTGTATACAAACAACTTTCATTTGGAGTGACTTAAAGCAAGTTCATTGTGGTGGCTATAATAAGTAAACCAGCCCTAAGCAATTGAGTGTTACAGAGAGTGTGACGGGGATGTAATACAGAGCCCCCTCACACTTGCCCCCCCCCCCCCCCGGCCAGGTGCATTTTAAACAGCCTCCTCAGTGTAGGCTCAAGTTCCTGCATTGAAAAGCACTTCTCCCAAGCCAGGAAGAAACATTGTGTGTGTGTATGGGTGTGTTCAGACGCGCCGTTTGATCTGGCTTCGACACACTTCAAAAACAGATCAAATGTGCGCATTCAGACAGCATCAGCTGTCTCCCGTCCCCAGCTGTTGCATACCGGAGCAAATTCCAGAGAAAAGCTATTGAGCAGGAGAGGCGTTCCCATGAGGCCCTATATGGCATCCTTCAGGGTGCACTGGGTGCATTCACAGAGCTAACCAGGACATTGAGAGGGGAGGGTGGCAGACCCGCCTCACAGGTGGCCTCTGCACAAACTGAATGTGCTGTAGCGAATGGTAATCTAGGCACCTCAGGGACCAAGGATGGGGATGTGGGGATTGCATGCAGAGAGGGGGTGGCAACACAACCAGGCATGGATGTACAGTCAATCTGCTCTCATGGCACTCCCCACATACGCCATGTGAAGCAAGCCCAAAAACCCAAAACACCGTATTCTCCCTCCAAGTAAATCTAGTCATCCCCCTAAGCCCTTCCCTATCATGGAGTTCAATTATGGCCTTTCACTGTTTGCGTGGGGTATATGTTGGATCCTAGCTGCCTAGCTGGCCAGTTGGGTGCTTTAATTCAGGTCTGCCCCCCTGCTTTGATTAGGGGATGCTGTACTGGTTTGTTATTACAAACTGTCTCTAAAGTAATACAGGCAGACTGTTGTAATAAAATATAACTTTATGTAACACTATTAGAAAAACATTTTACAACTATTGAAATCAACTATTTACAGACCACCAACAGTAACTAGTTCCCCTCCACCCCAGCTTCCTCCCCCCCCCCCCCCCCGACTCTTCTTATTCCTGAGCCTGGACAGCCATGGTGAGGTGCATGGTGTTCCATTCACGCCTCATCCTCACCATGGCCCACTCCAGGATGACTGTGTGCTGGAGATGTCCATCCACTGCAAGTACAAGTAGGTGCTCAGCATTAGCATCAAGTAGTGCCATCACCGTTGCAAAGCACACAACAGGTCTTTGATCCCACTAATTCAGGGGTTGGATTGTGATTTTGGGGTTTGGTTTTCTGGTTCACCACCAGTTACGCCTGTTCAATAAAAAGCCTTGCTAATGTATGACTGTGTGCCTAGGATTTTTCTCACTTTCCTGATGTTGCTCACATACCAAGGCAGGAGGGGATACTCGCATTTACTGTTGGTTGTCTCCATGCTTGCCTGGAGCTGCTCGAGGGTGGCATTGATGTCCTCAAGCTGCTGTTGTACATGGGGGGGGGGGGATTTCTGCGGTAGCAGCCCGGCACCCATTGCTCGGTTCACCTACTCCTGCAAGAGAATGGGAAGCCGTTGGGATGGGGATTGATATTCCTTGGCAAGACGAGCAAGGGTCATTGCACTTACCAATTTGAGGCTCAGAGGGGGCTCCCGATTCCCCTGCCTGACCCTCTGATTCAGTGTCCACTGACCCTAAAATGAGTGGTTGAAAATTAAAGGTTAATAGGGCCATGCAAACGCTCACACTTCCCATGCGATGTGCCTTCAGTGATAGCACACCTGATTTTGACCCTTACTGCATCTCCCAGAATCCCTGCATGCCAAGGGATGCTCACCCTCAGTCAGTCACTCAGGTTAAAATCCTGATACAGGTAACATTACAGGCAGTGATCATTGTGCATTGACAGATGACTCTCCAAAAATACATCTAAACCTACCTTGGTCGCTCTCCGCAGGTGTCCCCGTGGCCTGCACTGCCACGCTGACAAAGAGGCCCACTCCTGTAGAAAATGAGACAGGAATTCTATTAATATATGTGTTCCTGTGTTCTCTCTGCAATGTTGCTCTCTAAACTGTGGGGTCCTGTGAGCAAAAAATCTAGTTTGTGAGCTACTGGCATTAAAGTTGTGAGTGAAGGATTTGGCTACTGCATAAGGTAGCTTGCTCTGGAGTGGGATCCCTACCCCCGACCCGTTCTCCGTCTTCGTTGGATTCAGTTTCAGTTGACTCAGTCTAAGCCAGCCCGCTACATCCTGCAGCGCCTGCTTCAGGTCATCTGGGGTAGAGTCGGATCGGCCGCCCAACAACAGTACAGCTGGGTGTCATCTGCATATTGATGACACCCAAGCCTATGTCTCCGGGCAATCTGGGCAAGGGGGCGCATGTAGAAGTTAAATAACATCGGGGGCAGCACTGCCCCTTGAGGAACCCCACATGTCAGTGGATATTTCTGGGAAGTCTGTTCCCCGAGCTAGACCCTCTGTCCCTGACCCTGGAGAAAAGAGACGAGCCACTGTAAGGCCAGCCCCTGAATCCCTGTGTCGGCGAGGTGGTGGATCAGCAACTGGTGGTCAACCATGTTGAACACTGCCAACAGATTCAAGAACACCAGTGCTGCCGTGCAGCCCCGATCCAGATGTCTCTGGAGGTCATCTGTGAGGGCGACCAGTGCCGTCTCCGTCCCATGGCCTGGCTGGAAGCCTGACTGAAACAGGTCCAGCATGGAAGTATGATCCATAAAGCTCTGCAACTGAATCGCCACCTCTCTCTCCAGTACTTTGCCCAAATAGGGCAAGTTGGACATTGGCCTATAGTTGACCAATACAGCCGGGTCCCAGAGATGGTTTTTTCAGGAGGGGACAGACCATCGCTTCCTTGAGAGCCCCCAGGAACAGCCCTTCATTGAAGGACTTGTTGATAATCTCCCGGAGGGCCCCTCGTAACCCCTCACGGCCCGCTTTTATGAGGGGCATAGATCAAGGCTGCACATGGGCGTACCGTTGAGAGCAGTCTGTCTACTTCCTCAAGGCTGAGAGGACCAAAATGAACCAGAATAGAACTAAAAGACGCACATGGAGCCTCGAGTTTTCTCACTGTCTCACCTGTGGCTGGGAGGTCATGGTGAAGCAGCAGGACTTTGTCTGCAAAGTAGCTTGCAAAAGCCTCACAGCTTGGCCCAGCACTGTGAGGCACTTTGACGATGGCCACCTCCTTAAAGATGGAGAGATTCTCCATGTGGGTGCTTGACATCACCCTCTCCCCATGGTCATTGTAAATGAGGAACTGAAGCATGACCTCCAGCTCATCCTCCTGCCGGTAAACTCCCTTCATCGGACTGGTGTCCATCCTAGCAGGAGTGTTTGTGCGCATGCACGCATGGTCAAAAGAAACATACGAGTGCCCAGTAAAACATGTGCTTGGCGTGATTGAATGCACGGAAATGGGAGGTGTTTTTCAAAGTTTTTTGGAATTGACCACGGAGCTAATTGGCTATTTTATAAGCTAGACACTATGCCTTTAGCCAATTATCAATAGCGATCTAGTTTTCAATTATAACTGTGACCCCCCCGGTAGCAGGGTTTTTTTTAATCATTGGTTTAATGGTGCAAAGAAGGGTGGAATGTGAGCCCCAACAACCAAAGGATGGATTTATTAATAGATAAGTGATAGGTAGCCCTAATTTGTACACAGCTGCCATTTTAATATTTAAATGGCCATTTCTTCCCCATTGGAGTTAGCTTCTGGTTTCAAATCTGGCACCTTTCCTTCCCCCCCCCCCCCCTTCTTCAGACAATCTCAGGAAATTCAGGGAGGAGGCAACAGCGGCTGGTGCCATATGGTCCACCCTCCAAAGCTGACAGTTTCCCCATGGTGAACTGATCTCTTTTGCCTGGAGATCAGTTGTAGCAGGAGCGCCTCAGCCATCTCCCTCATATGCAGCCGGCTGGGTGACCTTGGGTCAGTCACAAGTCCTCTCAGAGCTGTTCTATCAAGAGCAGTCCTTGAAAGAGCTCTCTCAGCCCCACCTACCTTGCAAGGGTGACTGCTATGGGGAGAAGAAGGGAGGGTGATTGTAAGCTGATTTGAGACGTCTTTGGGCAGTGAAAGAGTGGAGTTTAAAATTAGCAGAGATAACGGTGGGGTATAACCCCCCCCCCCCCAAAAGTGGATCTCTTCTTCAAACAATATCAGAAAATTCAGGGAGGAGACAATGGCGTCTGGTGGGTGATTGCTACTCTTTTAACACCTCTAATATATACCACTTGTGGAAATGCATAGAAATATTGTTAGTGCAACATAACTATAAATGCTCAACCAAGCCTGGGTGAACATTTAGGGGTCTAGGTGACAAAGCACATCACAAGCTATGTTTCCTTATTCCTCTTTTCCTTTAGTGCTTGCCAATTACCTTCTCCACTTCCTGCTTTTCAGTAATCATTGTTTGCTATGAGAGTTGAATCAGGCAACCTCTGATTACGGCTAACTGCTGTTTGCCCTCAAGCCAGATTCTGATCCACAGGCAAACTCCGGTTATCCATAACCATGGTTTTCACAATTTGGGTGCCTTGACGAACCTTGGTCACTGGAAACAGAAAGGGGGAGGGGAGAAAAAGTCTGAGCCCTGAGGGAATATTCCTGACAAGTAGGTCACTGTGTTTTCTTGGATCAAAGTATGTTGGAGTTGTAGATAATCCTATTTAGCTAAGCAGTTAAAAGCTGCAGCTCCATCAGAGACCAGTTCTTAACATCAAGATAATTGCATTATTGCCCAACCTGTTCCTAATGTTCATGCAATTAGTTATACTGATAATACTAAATTTTTAGAATTATGCTATACATTTTGTGTTGGTATCTTATGTATGGTGTAGCTAGAAATAAAAATATTTCACTCGATAGGACTGCATAAGCCAAGCATGCTAGTATTTGCAGTGGGGGTTCCACGCAGACAAAAACAGCTTATTTTCTGTATGCTGTCGTGTTTAGTTATGTGACTGCACATCACATAAATGCATATATACCACTTGTGTGATGCAACGGATTGAGTGTTGTGCTAGTGGAGAGATCAGACTGTTGAGCTTACTGAACTATCTTGGGCCACTCACACAAACCCTGTTCAGTGGTTTGACTTTGGCTAGCCAGTCATGTGTAAACAGAGGAATGTGGACTATTCTCAATATGTGTGGTTGCCATTTTGTGCAAATAGGACCATGTTCCATATTTTCCAGTTTCAGTATGTGGGATTGGAAGCCCAGCTGTTTTGAAGGTTTGCATGTACCTGAGCTGGAACATAGAAGTGTTGCCCTGTTCATACAAAATGGCAACCATGTCTGTCGAGGATCATGGGTAGTGCACTCTTCCATAGGGTTGTGTATGTGTTAAGTACCATCAAGTGGCTTCATAGGATCACCATAAATAAATTAATATCCTCCAAAATGTCCTGTTGTTAATAGCCTTGCTTAGGTTTTGCAAACTGAGGGCCATGGCTTCCTTTATTGAAGTCAATCCATTTCATATTGGGTCTTCCTTTTTCCTGCTGCCTTCTACTTTTCCCAGCATTATTGTCTTTTCTAGTGAGTCTTGTCTTCTTGTGATGTGACCAAAGCATGATAGCCTCAGTTTGTTAATTTTAGCTTCTAGGCTAGTGTTCAGGCTTGATTTGATGTAGAACAAGGTGAGAATGCCAAAAATTATAATGACGAACAGGGCTTCCCTCTCAAATGGAGGGGTGCTGTGAGAGTTAAAAGGGTTGGGGAAATAACCATGAATTTCTTGGGGGAAGGATGGGATAAAGATGTAATAAATAAATATGTAATATGATGGCAGCTGCAACCATTTCCTTGATTGCATTAGCTAGAGAGGAAGCAGCCATGATTACTGGTGTCTGTGGCTAATTCTTTCTCCATATAAGTGGTCCAGTTTGTAGTAAAAAAAAAAATCTACACAGCTGTGTTCCCAAAGAGGTACACTCCAGTGTTTCTTGTATGTGTGAACTGACCCTTGTTTGTATTCTAAAATGCTGTCACTTTTAGTCTGTGTGCTGCTACAAAAAGGCCTTTCAACATGAATTTAACATCGCTTGTATCTGTTCTGTGTGCCCATACTGGGTGAGGATTCCAATGCTCATGCAAAATGGCTGATAGCTTTGGGCTGCTCTGAAGCCGAACCCCCCGGGAGTGACTCAAAAACGTGTTTAACTGGGTTATTGATTTTCATTTATACCACGCTTTTCTCCCCCATGAGGACCCAAAGCGGTTTCCCTTGTTCTCCTCTCCTCTATCGTATCCTCGCAACAACACTGTGGGATAGACTGAGAGTGTGTGACTGGACCCGAAATCACCCAGCAAGCTTCCACGGAAGGATGGTGATGGAGTCTGTAATACAGTAACCACTGTACCACGCTGGCTCTTTCACTGAGTTAGGTAAGACTTGAACAGTAGCCCCTGTAATAAGCTGGAAAAAAATCAATTCCCTTGTTTGCAGCAGATTGAAAACAGTATGTTAAGACTTGGAATACGTTGGAACAAAACATTTCTTAAATTAGTGCATTGGGGCCTCCTCCTTAGCTTGTTTATTTATACAGTTTATATCCCACCTTTCTGCCCTCACAAAGGCCATCAAGGCAGCTAGCAATTTAAAGCATCAATGATAAAATCACTTAGATGGGTATTGCCAGATACTAGCAGGGGTTTCTGGGTATGGCGCACAGCTTCCTTTCCTAGTGGATATGTGCGCTATTTGATATGTTGTGGATACAGTTTGTGGTCCCCCCCCCCCCCCCCTTTATTCCTTCTCTTGGGGCTGGATTGCTCTACATCTGGGGTTCCCAGTATAATGCCCATTGGGTGCCATGGTGCCCACTGCCACCTTTCGTAATACCTGCCAAATGTTTTTAGAAAGTGGTTGGGCAGGGTGGATCTTTTGCCCAGCAGGGCTTCTGATTGGCCGTTGAAGGTCTGATTGGCTGGGCAGATTTTAAAAAGTTGCTGCAGCAGTAGCTGCCACCACAGCACACAGCTCTTTACTGCATAACCAGAGGTATATGCTAGAAAATATTTTTCTAGTAAGTGTTCATTTTAAATACAAAGAGCAAGAAAGAAGCGTACAGAAGTTTGGGGTTGGTATACACTTGTTGCTTGGTATAAACTGCGCATTTATGGTCATCTTTGAAGTATCTGACTGAATCCTTTGCTAATTTCCAGAAAAGTCTGTGCAGCACCATAGGCTTTTAGACAAAATTAATAATAAGTTAAAATGAAAAAAGAGCAGAATATTATTATCTCAGTCATATGTGTTTCCTCTCAAAGTCTGTGGTTTTAATTTTAGAGATTTTAATCTATTGCTACTGAAACAGAAAGTAGCTGTAGCTCATAAAATCTTTTTCTGATGAATCTCATGATTTTTATCTCTAATTATGAAGGAATTTTTATTTGCATAAACAGTGTACTTTTGTCAGGTTATGATTATCATAATCATGAGAAATGTGCTTTATGGGTTAAGAAGTACTTTTCCCAAAATGCATATCTTCACTTTGCTGGTTTCTGCTAAGTGGGACTTGATTCATCACTCATTTTCTGCAGTGTAACTCTGCAAAATTCTGTTTGGTTAATTCTAATGAAATACTTGTTTGAGTAGCCAGTCCTGACAGGTTCTTCACTAGGTTCATTCGTGTGAAATAATTGTTCCATTAACCAGTTTATTTTATTCTCAGATTGTGGGGGAGGAAGTTACAGGGCCATGGTAATCTGATATGAGTAATTATTAGGAGAAGGAATACATCGTTAAAAAAAACAGAGTGATAGAGTGCTCAGTACTAAAAGCTCACGCGTGCAGTTCAGCAGTTTTTGGTTCAGTATGCATCTTTATATGCATAAAGATATCAGCTCTCTATCTTAAAGTGTGCACAGTGTAGAGGTTAGCATGGTGTAGAGGTTAGCATGGTAGACTAGGATCTGGAAGGCCTGGGTTTGAATTCCTGTTCTGCTGTGAAGCCCGTTGGGTGACCTTGGACCATTCACTCCATCTCACTAACCTCACAGAAGTTTTGTGAAAATAAAATGAAAGACCGGTGAATGATGTGTGCTGTCCTGAGCTGTTTGGAGGAAGCGGGATAAGAATGTACTTAAGTCAATCTCTCTTCCTATGTATATGGTCCACAGTAGTAGAGAAAGGTGCAGTGCCATTGATTGGCCTGGCCACTCCGTTCCTTGTGGACTTAACAGCACGCAGTGACAGCCCAGCCACTGGATACTGTTTATCTCTGTATACAAGAAGGTCTTTTTCTCCCAACATCATGGCTTCTAAATGGTTTTCGTAGATAAAAAGGAGGAGTTCCATTGTTGAGACTTGTGCTTATCAGGCCTTGCTAGATTTTGGGGTGTAGAAAAATGATGGCCTCCCATCCACCAAGAAGGACCAAGAGGACACAGTCTGCAGACTAGACGTTGGTGGCTTCCCTTTTGCCAGTTACTAAAACCACTAACTAGGCTTGGTTTTCTCTGGCATGCTGACATAACGAATGTAACAGGAAGATCTAAAGCCCAGAGTGATAAGGAGTGAACACACATGTTTAGCAAGATTACAGACTGCAGTCACAAATGAAAATGGTAATAGTCATCAGGACTACAGTTTTGTTAGACAATTTCTGAAAAATGATGAATTGGAAAACATTTTCAGGGCCCTAAATAGGTTGCGATTCTGTTTGGCATGTTTACTTGATTTGTATATTTAGGAAACAAAATGGCCTCGGTGGTGTGCTTCCTAGCCCCCACTTGCTTTTTCTCAAAGCACATCACCTCGAAAGCAAGAGAGCCAATCTTGGATTTCCTCCACTTCACTAGAGCAGGAAGTATATCAGAAGACCCCTAGTAGGCATTACTTCTGTGTCTGCAGAAAGTACCCATTCAGAAATACTGCCCCCATTATTGCATGATGCTTAGTATAGAATCTTCCAGCATTTTGTGGTTGCCCTCCATGGCAGCTATTTTGTGATTGGTCCTACCTCCCATTACAGCCTTTAAAACATTTTTTTTGGTGTTAACAGAGCTCAGGACCCCTGGCCAGAGGTTGTCAACTTTTTCTTGCATGAAGTAACTTCTGGATAATGAAAAATATCCCTGCATAAAACTATCAACTAAGCACCACAGAGCACGAAATAATAGCTTTAAAAAAAATTCCTAGAACAGATCATTTTGCAGTCTGTTTCTGGATTTTTTAGGGATGTGTAAGCTACTCTGCAGTATATGGCGAGCTGTCGGCATCTCACAAGCTACTTGTTGGAGATCCCTGTTCTAGGGGTATCTCTTTCATTAATAATGTGGCATAGCTTTCTAGCACTAGGCGATGGTGAGTGCCATATATGTAGCTTCCAGAACTCCATTATGGAAGTTGATCAGTGAGTGCTATATATGTAGCTTCCATAGCTCCTATGTGGAAGTTGATCATGAAGTGTTAAAGGATGCTTTCTGCTAATTAAACTTTCCACTTTTTTAGCATTAAAAACAAAAGAAGACAGAGGAGCAGCCGTTGTAGTATGATTCCATGCCAAATGCAAAGCTTCAGTTTGTTACTGCTTCAGTGCAGATGCAATGTTTATAAATTTCTTACTCATTTCATAGAGAGTGTTGCTTTTATGAATTGATTCCAATAGACTTCAAAGTGTTTCATAGCAGACATTTGGGTCATGTCTTCCACCGGCATCAGTGCCTCCCTTCCTGAAAGCTGCACTGTTGACTTCAGAAGGGAGTAAGCTTGCTGAAAATTTCCTGTGGTTGCACTAGAAAGAAAATATTTTCCCTTTCATGAGTAAAAGAGACCATTGGGGTAAAACGTGTGCAATTGCCTAGACAGAAAATGCAATATATAAATCCACCAAGCAGCTTTCTGATCTCCTAGGGAGAAGTAGGGGGGAAACATCTTCATGGGCTTGGTGTTGACTAGACCATGGTTAAGAGACTGGAAGTGCTCCCTCTGGCTTGTGTCTGCTCCCTTCCAGTTCTGGCTTGCACATTAATGCCTTCTCTCTCCCTCCTTTCCCCTTTTCACTATTAGCCTTGTGTCTGCCCTGAGTTAAACTCTTATCTATGGATAGCTGTAAGCCAGAACTTGAAACCTGTTCCTACTCATAGTTTCAAAGTTAGCTATGAATAGCATTCACCTTGTTGCGGACACAACACTAACCATAGTTGGTGAGAAGCCAGTGGAGTTGGCATTTGAATTGGCAAAACTCTGTTCAGTCCAGCAGTATGCCAATAATTTAAAGAGCGTTTGAGAATTGCAGGAAATGGCAGAGAGAATTATCCTAGGTGATGAACCTATAGCTGGAGGACTCCAGGGGCTCCACCCTGCTAGAGTAGAGCACCCTGCTGGGTCCTGCCTTCCCCCAAATATAGCTGTTGATAACCTGTGCTGCTCTCTTTGTGTCTGAGCACATACAGACTTTTCTTCCAAGGGAAAGGCAGTCCTGAGCATGTGCAGTATGTTTTTCGTGTATGAAAGGAATGCTTTCTTACCCATCCAGGGACTGTGTAATCTGATATTTTAAAACAGGGATCTGAATCTATTCTGGCTGAAAAGATTCTTGATATTTGCTGTTTTTGTGCATGTCAGAGACCAGTCTCTTCAAATGCATCCTGTGAAATGGTGCAGTTTGCCTCTATTGCTCATTTTATTAAGAAGCTTTATAGAGAACACTAGAGTGTGCATGCATGTGCTTCCTCAACACGTGGTATTCTACAATACACTGGTGCCTTGGGATATGTTTTTTAATGGTGTATACATGCGTATTAATAACAGAAAAACCCCCACACATGGTTGGAACCTACTCCGGCTTTGCATTTTTCTGTTCTGGCAACCGGTCAAGAGACTTCTGACGAGGCCCGTAAAGTCGAAGGTCATTGTGAACCCTAGATCTGTGCCTCTTTGGTTGCTTATGTGCTTTGCTTCCTTCTCAAACAATCTGTGTTCCTGTGATGCCAGCACTTAGAGCACATGAGGTTTGAGAGGGGCAGAAGATAGGAATTCCCTTGAGAGAATGACAGGGCGTGGGAGGACTGCTGAATAAGGCGTGGGTATGCGACTCTTAATTTTTCCAAGGGCAGTGAGCAAGGTGGCCTTACTCCACATTGCTGTTGAACACTATGACCGTGAGATAAAAGGGAGGGCTGGCACTCCATTTGCTTGGTCAGTCGTTGACTGATCAGTCAGTTGGGGTACCACCCTCCTATAAACTTGGGAAGAAGAGCATGGATCTGAATATGGGGGAGGAGCCCATGTGCGTGAGGATACTCCCAAAGTATTTTTTGCCACAGGTCCTAGTTCATATAGGGTTGCCAGTTCTGGGTTGGGAAGTATCTGGAGATTTTTGGGGTGGATCTTGGGGAGGGGAGGAATATCAGGTGGATAGAATGCCATACAGTCCACCCTCCAAAAGCCGCCATTTTCTTCAGGAGAACTGATCTCTTTAGTCTGGAGATCAACTGTAATAGTGGGATATCTCCAGGTGCTACCTGGAGGTTGGCAACCCTAGGTTCACAGTACTCCCAAAGTAATACAAAACAGTTGCCGCCTATAAAAACAATGTTCACTGGGTACATTGTAGAAAGAAATTTGAAAATGTGCACAAGGTACCTCTGTGCAGCAGGGTTGGTAGCAACAGATTCATAGAAGGTTATGTTTCCAAAGCAAACACAAAACAAACCACCTTACAAGAGAAGAGCTGGCTGTGCTGAGAAGTAGTCTAATTGTAGACATAATAGCTGTGAGTATGTGTCCTGTAATGTTAGGTACATGTCAATAAATATTGCTGCAAGGACAGAATGACTGTGCTTTTTATATCCAAAAGCAGTCTGGTAGGACTGAATGAGGAATAATAGAAAATGTGAGCAATGCTCTCTGTGGCGCAGGCTTGAATTGGAAAATGCATCAAACTGAAGCATGACTAATGACCAAGATTAGATTACAGAGTAAGTATAACTGAGTTCTGGGATCGGGGAATAATGTTGGTCCTGGCATCGGTTATATTGGGGTTGTGTGGGGAAATACGGGATTACATCTTCTAAAAATCTGCTGGTTAATAACATTCTGCCCCATAATGAATTAGTGACAAGAGCTGAAGAAAAACATTTCCAGTCTTTTCAATATTTGTAAATGTTGGAGCTTCTTAATGTTAACAGAAAAGGGGAGGGAGTATGATTTTACTACATATGAGAATATGTTGGATGATACGAAGGATCTTTTCAATAGTGTATAGTATCTTACAGTATAGAACAGGGGTGTCAAACATGTGGCCCAGAGGCCGGGTCACGCCCCCAGAGGGCTTCTGTCAGGCCCGCAGTGGAACTGGCCATCTCCTGCTTCCAGTTCTGCTGCTGCTGCCGCTGCATCATAACTTGCTTTGCTAGACTCTCTCACTTGCTCAGCCATTTCATGTTTTCCCCTGGGTCCTAGACGCAGAACTCTGTGCATGAGATTCCTGTGTTGAATGTCAATAAATCAAAAGTAGGTTTGCAGCTTACAGATATACACTTGAACAGCACACTCAAGATTGCAGCAGCACAGACTTTTGATGCAATAATTCAGAACAAGAGGTGACAGTTATCAGATACTGTTAAATAAACAAAATATTGCAAGAGTGCTAATGTTTTAAGCATGTTTTTATTTTATGTAAAAAAAACCTGTGTCCTTTATAAAGTTTACTAGTAGCAAAGCCCGTTGTGGAAATAATACAACGGGCTCTAGCAAGACTGTGGGGTTGGCGTTTCTCCCCTGTTTGCAGCGGCAGGCTGTGGGCTGCAGCCAGGGCTCCCTGCACCCCTCCCCCATGTCCCAGTCCCTGCAGGCGCCGCGTCAGGCCATGGGCCGCCTCCGCAGGTGCAGTGGAAGGCTCTGGGCCAGCTTGGCGGGTCAGCGCCTCCATGGTGCAGGTCTCCGGCAGCGTCAGGGCTGCAGCCAGGGCTCCCCAGACCCCTCTCCCTGCCCCCTCCCACACCCAGCAGGCGCTGCAGCAGGCTCTGGGCTAGCTTTGCTGGCCAGCACCTCCGGGGCTCCAGGGCTCCCCGGATCCCTCTCCCCCCGACCCTGTAGGCCTCCGCGGCACAGGTCTCCGGTGGCATCAGGGCCGCAGCCAGGGCTCATCGGCCCCCTCTCCCCCCTCCCACACCCTGCAGGCGCTGCGGTGTTCTGGTGACTCCGTCACCAAGGAGCAAGGAACAGCCCCAAGCCCTCCCTGGAGGCTCCCAGAAAGCACTGCCACTGCTGCAGCAGCCCTGCGCACAGCTGGCCTGGGGCAGGGAGGGGCCTCCACTATCAGCACCTCCTTGTCCTTCTGCCAACCGTCTGGGCTTGGCACTTTCAGCCAGGCAGCTTCGGCTTCCTGCCAGTCCGGGTAGCGGCAGGCCATGGGCCACCTCCAGTGCCCTCTGCCCCGGCAGCATGCTGAGCCCTCTCTGGTCGCAAAGTGGCCGGCTACCTGCAATCGGATTCGGCTGCAACGACCGTTGCTGTGGGTGGGACCATGCCATGGCATGGTTGAATTGTGGGGCACGTTAGGCCCTGCACTGCGTCGGCCAGTGGCCAGGGTCCCCGGGGTGAGTGGCAGCCCCTTCAGCCTACACCTGAGAGAACGTATCCTATGTACCACCCCAAATTGGCTTTATAATATAGAGATATCTCTGCTACCTGGTATTACATGTTATAACGCACATGGTCTGGCAGATTTCTTACATAAGTGGTACATCTGCAATAGGTCTGTATCCTTTTGGCGTGTGTTCAGCTGTACCATTCAAGAAATGTTGAACATTTCTTTACCTTTTAATCCATTTTTTCTTCTAAATTTTATTAAAGGCATGACTCCAGAGACTTTGCAGGATTTTGTTATATTTGATTGGGTAGTGAGATTGACAAAAATAAAATATTGGGATGTACAGAAATAAGAATAGTTTAAGAAATTAATTTGAATTGTTTGTTGCAAAGTTTACTGTTTGAAAGAGCGAACAGGAAACAAACAATTGGTTGAATCAAAGTCTCCATTCTTATGAAATACAATTCTAGTACTCATATGAATGTACACTGGTTATTTTTGTCTTTTACATGAAGCTGACTTCTATTGAATCAGATCATTGGTTGTCCAAGGTTAGTAGCTTTCTAGGATCTCAGACAGCGGTCTTCCACATCACCTACTGCTTGATCCTTTTAACTGAAGATACCCGAGATGAAAGTTGGGATTTTTTGCATGTAGAACAGATACTGTGTCACTAAGCTACAGTTCCTCTTAAAAGGAGCTCTGTTGGTAGGTGTTCAACTTAACTGTCTTACATATCACTAGAACTAAGTATAAGAGATGTTGTTTCAATTGTAAGGTAAAGGTAAAGGTTTCCCTTGCTTGAAAGCCAGTCGAATCCGACTCTAGGGGATGCTGCTCATATCCGTTTCCAAGCCAAAGAACTAGCGCTGTCTGGAGACGTTTCTGTGGTCATGTACTGGTGTATAAAACATTTCATGTTCCCTTATGGTACATATTTAATCTGTTGTAAAAATATATTTTAAAAATAATTTGGTTTATATGTAGATTCATTGTTTCTAAATTTTATCCTTTTATTCTGACCTTTTAAAAACCTTTTAAAATGTTTTAATGTTTCCCCACTAACTTCAGTTTATCCATCTGATGTTTTTATTGTGAGCCTGCTGGCAAGTGTGTATACTTACACATCTCTGTGCGTGTGTAGTATACTTTACACACTCTTACAAATAATCAGTGGTTATCATGATGGATAGGCAAACTACCTCCAAGTCTACTATTTGAGGTCTTTTAACATCTTGGTGAAGATATAGTTTGCACGGCATCTCTCTCTTTCAGCTCCCCCCCCCCCCCCCCCCCCCCAAATTGGTGCCGAGGTATTTTCCTTCCCGAACCATTTCCTATCAGTAGATCTTCAAGGTAAAACTCAAACAGGGAGTTCGGTGTAACTTGAGCTACTGATCCTTTGACTGCGGCATATGAGGGTATCAGCAACAGAATGAAAGGCAGGTCTTTTCCCCTTTTCCTTGGAAACTCTGTTTTGGAATTTTCTCTAAATATTCATAGTTATAGGAAACATTACACAAGGGATAAAGCTACTTATTTGTGTCAGGATTTGCCACATCATTATCACACTGAATGACAACTCCAGAGGAAGGAAAGCAGTCATTAGATCTTGCAGTTCTGTTAAGAGAGATTCCCCCCCCCCCCTCGGTTACATAGCTATTTTCTAGTATAAAGGCTGTAAAGTTGTAAGTTGGATCCAGTTAAATCATACTAAGCCATAATGCAGAAATAGATCATCATTTGTTTGCTTGGCATTCTCAGTGCCTGTACAGTTGGGGAAAAGCACAAAGTGTAATGCCCCTTCTTGAGTGTTTCTGCCAGCCTTTGGTTCTGCTGAGTGACTTCCCTGCTTTCTGTCTTTCTGTCTGTGCCAGAGTGTTCGCGTATGTAAATGAGAGCAAGTGTCCAGTTGTATCCAGTCAGAGCAAGAAAAGCTGAGGAAGAAAAATATTATGGAGCAAACTCCTGCATTTTGATGCATGCTGTGTTCAGCCAGGAAGGATGTAGATGATCAGAGACTCTGCTTCATAACCCCCCTCCCCCCCCCATCTGGTAGGCAGAAGAAAGTGGAAGAATAGTTATATTTGTTGCATTTTGGCTTGGTAGGTCACAAGTTTTGCATACTTTGCATATGTGCACAGTTGAGAACATCTCTAATTATTTGAAGAAGCACTCCTAACAATGTGAATTTAGTATAATTCCAAAACAATGTTGGCACAGTACAAATATTTTACTTATTTTAACTTCCAGCTAGCCACAGATTATGGATATTTCACCAGCCACGTGAATATGTGAGGCTGGATTATGTTGCTTGCATCCAATAAATGTTCACTGTTCTGCAGCATATATGAACAGTTTGGCTAAGAAATGGACTGAAAGATAGAAGTAATAAATATTAAAGCATCCCAGTGTATGCTTTACCCTGTAAGGGAGTGTGATGTTATTCTTATGGACCTCTGTTGTTAATTGTGTAAAATGCAGTTATCAGGAATGTGGGACCTTCACTGAAAATGTTAAAAACATAATGATTGCTTTTTAGGTGGGCCTAGATGAGAATAAATGTCTTTGTTTTGGTTTTTGGTAGGAGCGTTTGTGTGGTCTGTCTATTCTACCATCTATCTAAAGAGAATGTTGAGACCATCTTTTTGCTATGTAGCCTCTTTTCTTAGAGGATTATTAGCCTGGCTAATAGCCTGGCTAAATTCTGCCAAGAAAAGCTCCATTCCCTCCTCCTATTAACTGTAGCACGCTCCCTCCTCTTTGTAATCTCATTGTCCACTAAAGCCCTGCCAACAGAGTCAGCTTGTAAGAGATACTTGTGGAACTTGAATTATTGGTTTCCATGGGGATTTTTACTATGTGACCTGTTATTTCATCCTGCCTGTACATTTATTAAAACTCTGAATTTGGGCCTAGCTCTCACTGAAGTGGTAAACTGGACTGTATTGCTTTACACAGAAGGTTGGGATTTGCGTGCTTGAAGTCTCCTCTGTATGAAAAATTGTTTCCTCATAGAAAACCAGCATGTTGGATAAGGATTCTAGCCTGATCTTATTCCTGGCATTTTTGTGTGTGGAGGAGCATTCAACCATGGCGGTGGGGGGAGCTGCCATCTGCTGTAGTATTGCCCAGATTACACAATCAGTTACTGTGGTGAGAAGTGGGCCTCAGCTGCCTCACCTCTTTGGTGTTGCTACAGTGTTTTTTTTTTTGGTAGAACTTCTTGCATATTTAGTAATGGCCTTTAACAAATAAAGTTAAATTGTGAAATTGTATTAAAGCAGAACATTCTCTCTTCTTTCCCCCTTTGAAGAAACTCAATTACAGTACTGGCATTCTTTTTATATAGGATGTAAATACCTATAACAGGGTGGAGCTCATCACTCCACTGAGAAAAGTTCAAAGCCTTTTCCAGCTGAAGTGGCTCTTCCATTGGAAAAAGGCTCCTCCCGCCCTCTCTACTCAGTTTATGCCTTGAAATTTGGGTTGCAATCCTCCAGGTGGCACCTGGAGTTCTCCTGCTATTACAGTTGATCTCCAGATGACCAGGATCAGTTCCCCTAGAGAGAATGGCTGCTTTGGAGGGTGGACTGTATAGCATTATACCCTGCTGAGGTCCCTCCCCTTCCCAGCTTTTGCCCTTCCCCAGGCTCCACCCCCAAAGTCTCCAGGAATTTCCCAAACCAGAACTGGCAACCGTACTCAAAATGTATGTTCTCCTTCACTTGTTACCTTCCCCAGTATTTGATCTGTATCGTAAGTTCCATGGGGCAGGCAACGTATTTTTTGGCTCTGTTTTGTGTTCTGTCAAAATACTATGTAACTTAACATTGTTGTATTAATCATATTCCACTTAGTAGCTTGCATCTCCAAAGTGTGAAAGGAGAATATGCAAATTGGTAGAGTTTGGGAGATGTGTTTTGAAGTTCCTCATGCACTTACTCACCCATTTGTATCAACACAGCCAACCATAGCAGAGGCTTGTTGCTAGAATTTCTGAGTGTTCCATTTTGAGTCAAAATTCTTTCCACTCCCACTGAGCTTTCTGAATCAGCCTCACAGATTGGGTCTCTTTTTAAATGGCAATCCAGAAGGAAAACAAAACCACCTTCTTTGCTTTATAGACAACAGCCTTATTCAGCCACACAGTCTGGGCTTATTTAGCTAAGCATTGCCTGGTCTGTATACTGGATGTGGCAGGGACACTGTTGAAAGTACAGTTTGTTATGATGGTGTAATCACGGTCAGATCACGGTCTGTAAAAGGATGTCATGGGAGTTACACAGCCAGTTTTAGCTGTGGCTTCTTGCTTATGTTTCCCATCTTAATATTGCTCCGTCTAGCATTTCTGTTAAGGTTATAAAATAAGCAACCTCAAATCATATCCTTGAAGTCTCTGCTGTGAAGTAGTCACACACTGTATTTTGAATTTCATGCCAACTGCAGAATAAACTGGGTGAAGGACATAGTCTGAGTATGTCATGCAGCAATTCTGTATTGCTTTTCTTCTTTCACATTTTATAGAGATTTACATCTTGAGTGGGCATTTGTATGGACATTTTAAACGAGTCATTCAAAATTAGAGACCTGGGATTGGTTACCTGTTGAACAGGATGACATACCTGAAGTTGCTGCTGTATATTTTTTCATTTATACCCCATCCTTCTGCTTGATGAGGTATAAAACAATGGCATGGGATGATTTTTGCCAGATTTTCCATTTTTGCTTCAGACCTTCCCTTACTACCATCCTCTTTGTTAGTGTCTCCTCATCCCTAGTGGGAAGGGGGGAGTTCTGTTCTGCAAGCTTCTTTCCACTCATGGTTTGTAGTATACAAACTATTAGATGTAATGTCAGATTCACTGTACTGAGAGCCATCCTATTTAATACAGAATTTTAATTTTATGCCATCATTTCATTACTTCAGAAGAACTTAATACTTATGGGCTGTGGGCAATTTTTGCTAGACCTGGCAACCCTCCATTTTTTTCCCCTTCCTGCTGTTCCTGGGTGTTCCCTATCACTCAAAAGCAGGGTAAAGTAGTCGTTTTGGGGCTATGGGGAGGGGTGTGTGTGAGGTCATGGGCCTGATGGAAATCCCCCAGCAGATATTTTTGGTAGTATCCAAGCTACCTTCTGAACTGTGTATTTATGAATACAACTTTTGCAGCTCAAAAAGATTTAATCCGTTTTTGTATAGAAAATGAAGTATATTAATTATTTTGGAGATCATTTGATCATCTTTAATGGGTCCCCAACATGGTGCACTGTGATGCCTACTGACACCTTTCCTGGTGCCTGCCAAATGGTTTTAGAAAGCAGGTGGGGCCAGATAGGCCTTTTGCCTAGCAGGGCTTCTGATTGGCTGTGCAGATTTTTTTTAAAAAAATGTAGCTTTGGCAGTAGCTTCTGTCACAGGCCAAGGATCTTCACTAAGTGACTGAAGGTAAGCTGTGTGTATGCAAACCTCCCCAAATAGACTTTAAAAGTCAGATTCTTTTTTCAAAAGTGCCCCTTTAAATAGAGCTTCTGCCTGCAGTGATGAAGATGTTGTACGCAGCATCACTCCCTGACATTTTGTGGTTGGCTCCGCCCCCATTTTGCACTTGTGCCCACCACCTTGTGTTAGAATTCCAAAGGTCCCTGCAAGCTCTAAATCAGGGGTGGGCAATTGTTTTGGCTCGGGGGCCACTTTGTGGGAGCGGAGTTTAGCGGAGGGCTGCACCTTTTAAAATGATTGCATTCATTAGTTAACTTTGCATTTCAGAAAAGTTATAAATTGTATCATAAAAATCAATAAATATGAATTAAATAAAATAGTGGTAGTTTTATTCAATTTATTTATTGTGCTGATTTCATATATAGCTGCAAGCACATTTAATTTTAGAATCAGTTTAATGAGACAAATGTACCCCTATCACACTTTTCTACAATTCTACGAGAGACAGACTCAGACTGTCTTGGCGGGCCGCAAAAAACTCTGCCCACCCCTGCGCTAAATGGTTGGTCACCCTTCACCTATAATGTTCTTTAAACTGAGGCTGCTCAATATCTTAGGGGGTACGGGGTATTTATTTTACGTTTATAAATGGTTATGGATGTCGCTTTTCATTAGTGAAAACTGTGGTCCTTTGCAAAAATAAAAGTAGGTAAATGTTGTGAAAGTGCAATAAATTTTTACAGTGAGGATTACCTTTTATTACATAATCACTGGAGGGCTTTTTCTTTCCCCTCCACCATTTAATGGAAAAATAGCTAGCTATTCAGCAAGTATAGAAGGGCCATTTGTTTTTCAGTGGCAGATACGTTACCAGCGTACTTAAAATGCATAGCACTTCAAGGAACCCAACAGCCATTCTGAAACCTGAAAGCAAATTAGTGAAGTTTATTAGTGACTGTAGGGTAGGTGAGTGAGTGGGTGACGTTGTCATGGAAATGCTTTTTAGCTACAAACTGTTGAGTCCTGATAGTCTTACTTGCAAACATACTTTTAAACTGCAAAGGTGGTACTTTAAAAAGCACACACACAAACTCTTGTCTGCCAGCACAGCAGGAAAGAGGCCTTCTGTTCCAAGTGCTGATGCAATTTAAGCAGTTTGTTACAAGCTCTGTAAAGGTGGGGAGCCATTTGGAGAAGAATGTGGACCGAATAGTTGAAAACTAGGCTGAATAAGAGGAGAAAACAACAAGATAAATGCTAGGTCTTCTGATTGGAGTGAAGCAGAGTCAAAATACATTTAGAGGCTAGTAATGAAACAGTTGAACTTATTTTCCACTTTTTATGTTGTGCAAGTATTTAAGGAAATGGGTGAGAAATGTTGAAATATGGAGCTGTGTGGTTTATAGAGGGTCAGGGCATGAATATGCATTTAAGCAAAGTGCACAGATATTTTATTTATGTTTCTGAGTTGCTTTTCAAACTTTCAGAGCAGCATACAAAAATGAAGACCCTGAATCCAATAAACGATCTGTGAAAACAGCAGTTTTAAGGACAGCAAAGGGAATTCAAAGAGTAACACCACTCTGTCGGATGACACCTTATTAAAAGCAAAAATCAACAACGGCCAGCCACAGCTTTAGTGAATAAATGTCTGAAGCTGCCAATACAATCTGTACAGGGAGGAGACCTTGTTAAAGAATTCCGAGGGGAAGATGCCACTATTTAAAAAGCCCTACTGTATTCTCTGGGTTTCACTTGCTAGTAGCAAGGTACGAGGATAAGATATCATTGATGATAAAAGGAAAATGGCTAGGAGACTGGAAGTTCCAGTGGGGAAAAATCAAAAAAGGGGGGAAGTTTCCAGAGTCCCTTTTTCCAAAGGCCTTTTCAGGTTTTCAGGAAAAACGTGGGGAATTTTGGGAAATCCTGCGGGGGAACCTCCTGCGAAATATTTTGTCCTTTGGAATGAATGAAATTCTTTTTAAGGTTTTACTCCCTCAAACTGCATTGTATAAAGAATGTTATGTAAGATAATCTACATAATTAATAATTCCTTTGATTCTGTAAATATATACAGGAATTACCATACAGTATATTTCCAAGGATGTGTTTTTTATTTTTATTTTTCTTACATTTCACATGGCAAAAGCTAAGCTACTTTTGCTAAGGTGTAGCAGTGTAGTAGTTTGCAGCTTTCTCTTTAGTATTGGATGTATTTGCTATTTTGCTTGTAGAAAAGTAAGGCCATTAATACTTGTCAGATAATATTGTGTCATGTGTTAAGTTATAAATGATGTGTTTTGTGTTGTTTACACAGTTTTATTATGGGTTGATATGAATGAAAATACTGCATATGTTTCAAAAACATTTCCCAAATTTCCATTTTATTTTTTTGTGGAGAGAAATGGGGGAAAAAATCAATTTTTTCTCTATAACTTTAAAATTTCTGGAAATTTTACATCCTTATCAATGTCAAGGGCATTTTTCTAGGAACACGATAGTGAATGTGATAGCTACAGGCACTGTTTTTTCTGCAGGTGTCCAGTGACTTACATACGATTTGTAATGCAGTTAGGGTTGCCATCTTTTAAACTGGTCCATCCAGTAATTATCCACCCTAGTTATGCTATTTTAGGAGGCCAGAACAGACCCAAACCTTACAATTGTTGAAGAGCAAGAGTCCAATAACACCTTAAATACTAACAAAATTGGTAGGATATGAGCTTTCGACAGACTCTGCTTGCATCTTCAGATAGCATCTGTGTTCTCTTATTGGTCTAACAGTATGCTGCATCGTAGAAAGGGGGTGTGCAACTGTTGGCCCGTGGCTCAGTCTGGTCATTAGGGGCTTCCGGGTGACCCTCAGTGAAGCCTCCTATCCCAAGGGTCCAGTTCCTGTGCGTTTAAGACAGGCAAGGTTCCTTAAGGAATTATTGTTAATTTATGTATCATTGGTTAATGCCATACAGTTCTTAGTCTATTAATCCTTACAATAAAGCTGTTCACGTAGTTGTGACTGAGAAATGAATTGCCACGGCCAGCTTGCCGATCTTCATGGCTAGAAGGGGTGTGTGTGTGTGTGTGTGTGTTCATTTGGATCTGGGTTGTCTGTATCCCAATATGTTGAAGAATAATTTGCCCTCTTCAAGAAATAAGTTCCTGTCAGGTGAAAGGAACAAAGCTCTGTCCAGTGAGCTCCTGGCCTTTCAGTGATTTTAATGAGATAAAACCAGTTGTATTTTTTTCCTAGATTGCAGCAATTGAATGTTAATCTTATAGGACTTGATGTTTTCAATTTAGACCAGCATAACATAAGGTCTGTAGGCTGATGGTGGCCCCATGTGGTTATTTGTAGTCTCCTGGGAAATTGCAGATAACCTGTTGCTTTGCAGAGATTTTTGAAAGGTTAGTGAATTAAGGTTTGTTTTTCAGAAACCACCCTGGTTCTTCTTCAGCAAAGAATTTTCTTCTGTATGTTTAACGATTCTTGTTTCAGTAATGCTTTGCACCAATTTACATGGGCAGATGGTAGATTGATAGGTCTATAATTTCCAGTTCCCTTTTAAAAAGATTGATATTAATGTTGATTACCTCCCAGTTCTCCAGTTTCACCTAATAATAACAGAGTGCTGTCAAGACACAATTGACTTATGGCTACCCTTCATGGGGTTTCCATGGCAAGAGAGGTTCAGAGGTGGTTTGTCATTGCCTTCCTCTGCATAGCAACCATAGTCTTCCTTGGTGGTCTCCCATCTAAATGCTGATCGTGGCTGATGCTTAGCTTCCAAACTCTGATGAATTCAGGCTAGTCTGAGTTATGCAGTCACCTACTCCCTCCGTTTAACTGATAACTTGCAGGAAGGTTAGTGCCATCTTTTTTTTTACATCCTTGGCTGAAAACTCTACATCAAACAAGAGCTTTTATCTTTGTTGAAGGTCCCCCTTTCCCTCTCACTTACTGTTGCTGGAACAGAAGCTGAAATGTTGGGCTTTGTGCTCATTGTTACATGTGTAGCAAAACTATGCCAACAGTCAACAGTTGTCAAAAACATCTGTCTTCAGGAGTTTGGCAATTGAAAGGGAATGCCCTGATTTGAGAAGAACCTAATTTAGGGTGCTTGTCTGACTCTGTGTATGAAATTTTAAAGATGCTTTTTAAGGTCTAACAAATGACATGTTACCCTCTGTCAGTAAATGTATAAATGGCAGGGGCCCTTAGCGGTACTGAGGTTAACACTATGCATCTAACAAAGCGGATTCTGACCAGTGAACTTGGTAGGCCACAACAAATGTGTTCGTTTTTCAGTTGCTGCAAGACTTCCTTTCGGTTGCAACAGTCCAAAATGACCATGGCTTGGATTCTGTTAACAGGTTCAGAATGTGCTAAGTGGTTTCTGCTGTGAAGAAGTAGTGTGTGTGTGTGTGTGTGTGTGTATTGTGGTAAACAATAACTTTTTGAAACTGCCCAGGCTAACTGGCATCATATCAATTTGTTACATTACTAATTTGCTCTATGTAACAGTGTGGGTTTTATTTGGAAATGGGAAACTTTCTGCAATTTTTTTTTCTAAATTTTTTTTCTGCATAAAAGTATAATAAATGTGGAAGAATTTGCTCCTGGTAGTTAAAACTGCCATTGATTCACTTCTGGGTTTCTTTTCTTTCTAGGTTCCTTTGAGAAGATGGGTTGCAAAGGTCTCATCAGTATTGGACAGCAGTTGTTCCGTCGGAAAGTTGTGGACTGCACAAGAGAAGATAGCCGTCTGTCGCGATGCCTCAACACATTTGACTTGGTTGCGCTTGGTGTGGGCAGCACGCTTGGGGCAGGAGTTTATGTGCTTGCTGGGGCAGTGGCCCGAGAAAATGCAGGACCCGCCATTGTGATCTCATTCCTGATCGCTGCTCTGGCGTCTGTGCTGGCTGGACTTTGCTATGGTGAATTTGGTGCTCGCGTTCCAAAGACTGGATCAGCTTATCTATACAGCTATGTCACTGTGGGCGAGTTGTGGGCATTCATCACTGGATGGAATCTCATTCTTTCTTATGTCATTGGTGGGTATTTTAGGTCACTGCTCCATTTAATCCAAAGGGGACATCTGCATTTGTAGAACGTTTGTATAATATTCTATTCTTAACAGCAGTTTCCTTTTTTTTTTGAGAGACAAAAGTTAAAGGAGGTAAACATGGCTATCCCAGGCTCTGCACTGGATCCCAAGGATCTGTCCCACTAATGTCGGTGGTTTTTTGTGGCGTAAGGAACCTTACTGTAATTCAAGCTTTTCTTCTACTTCTTGTGCTGGAGAACAGTGCAGCCTTTAGTGGGAATGGATCCATAACCCTGTGTGTGGACCCTGGCTTATAAAACTGTGCTGTACTGCATTGGGTACAGTTGTACAGGGTGATTGGTAAGATTATATTTAACTGTCAATCACTTGTTTGAAGACATGGGAAGACTGAATTCAGAGAAGAGGAGAGGAGATTGGGACTGTCAAGAGTTGGTCAACTTGGCGGACTATGTGTTACGTAGGGGACATGTGTGTTCATGAGCACCCATACATGTGTGCAACACTTCAAACTATAGATGAGGAATTGCTAGTTCTAAGTGTAAAAATTGCCTGTGTGCAGAGAGCTGGCAAACTGGGAAATGTTTTATTTCTCTAAAGGCTTGACTAGGTGATTAGATCTTTAAAAAATACTTGAAAGCATCTGTTGGGTAGCGGGAAGCATGGCGGGAAAGCAAGCCAGGAGAAGACCCCTCTCCATGCTGGTTTCCCCAGTGGTAAATCTCATGTACTTTTTGCTCTCTGTGGTGCAGCATAGTTAACCATGTGACCACTATTCACATGTTGTATTCCCACTCCCTGGGTTGGTGACCTTTACAAAACTTTATTGGGGGAGTAGAACCCCTCAGGAGTGCCAGTCAGGTCTGGTGCTGTCTCTCGTATTTTATCCTCAATTGCCAGGAACTTTTTCACAGAGGAGCATTTAAAGGCGATCTCCCATTTGTAGTCTGAAGTTGCCCATTCCCAATAGAATAGCACCACATAATTATTTTGAATGTGTAGTTTGATTCTAAAATTGCTTGGTTGATTTATTTGACCGAATAACTGCACAGTTCATGTAATTTACTGAATCCTGTTGAATATCGAAAATTGACTTTTCCTTGCAGTAAATTAGTGTCCCTGTAGAGGACTATGTTTAAGTTTGGCTCATATCAATTTAGATTTTGTTATGTTCCCCAGACAGCAGGTTTAATTTAGCATGTTGAGCTTAATATTGCATCACCTACGGGAACATCTTTAGGGAATTCTGCATCTTTATTAGCACCTGTATCTAAAGTCTGCTTGAAGCAGGTTCCCCCCCCCCCCCAGCAGTAACTGGAATGCAGCTGAACAATGTCTATCTTTGTCTGTGTTGGTATCCAGACTACGTACAGTACAGTCTTGCAGTGGGCAGTTTTATTGTGTGGCCCAAGCATTTAGATCATGTGAAAAAAGGAAAGGGCATTGCGGGGGGTGGGGAGGAGGAAGAGAGAAATAAAGTTAAATTGTTGTTAGTTTATTTTTGTTGTATGTGGTGAAGCCCAGAATGACTGTATTTAAGGAGGGAATTTGTTCACGAAAAGAAGTGTTGCTGTTGGAAGGGCGTGGAGGGATGTATGTTAAACATCAAAAGCTAACTGTTTATTTACATCCCCTTGGTGTTCATACACATCGTTTTAGGAATTTCCTTGCTTTGTAGGCATTTATACATGTTACAAAACACAGCTCTTGCTGATCACAGAAGGACTCCCTACAAGCAGTGGAATTCCCCCTCCCCTTTTTGGTCAGTTTCTTAATGTATGAGATGGGTTAAGAGCTGAATTTGGAATGCTCAAGGATAGTTTGCCTGTGCTAAGGTGTGCATGAAGGTAATTCAGGAGATAATTCAAGAAACTGAACTACAGGTTTTTAAAAAATCTTTGCCCATTGTATTCAGAAGTACTTTTATATTCTGGGTTATAGAAGACGTTAGGCTGGTGGCTTTATGAGTATCTGGGTTGCTACAGTTACATGATACAAAATAGTCATTTCAAAACTTAGGGTAACAGCTGCTGTGCCCCCTTTTCCTTTTAAGGGTGTTTGGGGTAATGGGGGAAAAAGTCTTGTATGGCCAAGCCAGGTCACTCTTTTTTGCTGCAGTCCTGTGAATTCAAAGGAGCGGCTGTTGCTCATGCGGTTGAACCATGGCCTGAAGTCAGAAAACTGGGCCGCACCAGGGATGAGGCTGAGCAAATCAGAGATACAAAAAAAAGTTGTCAGTCTCGTTTCGCATCCTCTTTCAGCCTGCTTTTCTGGCTCCTCTTCTTTCCATTGCTAAAATAGTTGTTTCCCGGAATCCTGAGCTTGTTTTACCAGCCTGAAACAAATGCAAAACTATCCCCCTACTATGCATATAGTACAGCTAAAAATTGACTATTCCATTGGCTTTGCAACATAATTGGGGCCTCCCATTCTTATTTTTAAAAATTATTTTCATTACTAGCCTGCTTTTCCTCCACTAAGAGTCAAGGCAGATTGTAAACTATGAAAAGCAATTCAGTCAAACAGCAAGAGCCTCCAATAAAATATGGAGACCCTGTCAAGTAGACAATGTGGTTTTTATGAGGTCTGTTTCCTCAAAAGCATTTTTACATAAGGTCTTGCCTGACTAGACTTTAAACTGTTCCTCTGGATCATGCCCCTGGAGGTGCATTTGCTGTGCACCAGGGTACTGTTCCAGGTTTGTGGAGGTGTTTTAGAGGGGGATTTATTCTTGAGAAAGGTTGGTACTCCTCAGCCTCATAGGGCTCAGGGGTGCTCCCAACTTTTCTTATACCCATTCTCCTTACATCAGTAATGTATAGAGCATCTAGATAGTGGTCTAGGTTTTTGAGATAGGGGTCTAGGTCAGTGGTTCTCAACCTTTGGTGAATTATATCCCACCAACTACTGTCAAAGGACTTGGGTCTCACCATGATAGAAACTAAAAGCCCCCTTTTCCCAAGGAGGACATTTGTATGTTTACAGGCATTTAAGGACATTTTTTAAAAAAAATGCAGAAGCTCAATGGATAGTCTATGGCACAAATATTCAGCAGGAACAAGGATATCCAAGACACTTGCTGGTGGGCAGGGGGAATGGGGAATTTAGAGAAACACCAAGTGGCCAAGGTTATTAGTAGCATGCTAGAAATGTTGTGTTTGGGTAATTCATGGCAGGTAGGATCTACAGGCTATAGAATAATAGAGTCATAGAGTTGGAAGGGTCCATACAGGCCATCTAGTCCAACCCCCTGCTCAATGCAGAAGCAACCTAGAGCATCCCTGACAAGTGTTTGTCCAGCCACTGCTTAAAGATGGACAGTAAGGGTGGGCTCACCAACTCCCCATGAAGCAGATTCCCCACTGATGGCACATCACAATTGAAGGTGAACATGGAGAGAGCAAATTCTTATTTCTTATTATGAAAGTTTTGCATTTCACCTAGAGCACTTCTGTGTTCCATTGGTGTGTACTTACTAGGGGTGTGCGCTCGGTATAAACCAAGCCCCCAAATATCCCTAAAATACTTTATTGGTATTTTTCCTGGTATTATTTAAGCCAAGTACAGCTCAGAGATCTGTATTTGGCTACTGATATAGCTGAGCCCCCCCCAAGGCCTTTTTTGGGGGGGCTTTTATCCAGCTGCATTCAGTTACCAAAAGCCAGCCCAACTGCTCTGTTCCAGCTGATCCTTGCTTGCAACTACTTCCCTTCCATTCTGCTGGCCTTGGAGAGCCACCGCCAGCAGAAAGGAGGGAGGAAAGATCTCAGACATCCCCCTCTCCTTTTTGCTGGCTGCGTGGAGCCACTGCCAGCAGAAAGGAGGAAGGAGGGAAGATCTCAGGAAGGGGTTTAAATCGAGCTGCAAAGAGGAGCCAGCCCCGAATCGACTGGGCCAGCACACAGCTCTCAGCTCCCGCCGCTCTAGCTGATCCTCTCATTTTTTTCTTCTTGGGTCCACTGGTCCGTACTGGTATTGAGATTTGGGAATATTGGGAAATATCAATTTTGGGAGGGGTTAATATACCCAAACCTGAAAAATATCAAGGGTTGGGGTTTTTTGCACAGATCAGTTGAGAACCACTGATCTGGATTATTTGAACAAGAAAGGAAATGTTATTGATTGAAAGATAAGGTCTCAAAGAATAAAGCAGTGGGTCAGAGAAGGGGACAACAGCAAAATAAAGCTGTAATTTCATGCATAGGATTGTGTGGATGTTAGTGGCAAGCTAGAAGTACCCTTAAAATATCCAAAAAGAGGGTGTTGTCTTAAATTTGCATGCCAATTACAGTTATGTCTAGTAATTTTAAAAGCTGTGTATAACATTTGTAGGGGTGGTCATTTACGTTCAGGGTCATTTTCTTTTCAAGTAAATACAGTAATTATTAAGCAGATCTAAATATACATCTTCTGATGATAAATGGGCAGTGATTCCCTCAATGGGAGAGGTCTAGCGAGGCTTGCTTTCTCAAGAGGGATTATAGGGAATTAGCTTTTGGGTCAAAAAAACTGCCAGAAGGTCTACGCTAATATAAAAACCAAATTTAGGATCAGTGAGTGTTAAGGCTGCTCCAGTGATTAGGTTGGCAGCAAGGGCATATTCTTTGCTAGAATGCACTTAATATGTCAATAGTGGATACGAAGGATTCTCCAGTTGAAGTTCTTGGTGAGATCAAAAAGTCTAGTTGATGGGGTTTAACACTTCAAAGGGCTATTAAACTAGGTGCAGGGCAAATGGTTGGCAAGCGTGGCTCATTTATATTTGATGAACACTTCAAAAAGACAAGGACAGACAAGGGTCATAACTTTGAAATCTACATTTCCTTGGATTATGGCTTTTATGCAACAGGGAAGGGTGTTGTTACCCTGCTATTATGGCGACTAGGGAGGGGTGTGTGTGTGTATATATATATATATATATATATGGGATGTTCAGTGCAGTCCTATGCAGAGTAATCAACTTATTTCAGTGGGTTTAGATCAGAGTAATCACGGATATGATTAGACCATTCATTTGTAGAGAAAAGGCTTCTTTGTGGCAAGTGTCTGCTCTCATGTCTTCCTGGGAAATCCACAGCAGTGAAAATAACCACTTCCTCTGTTGTGTCCCATGTAGCTTCCCCATGTTGTGGTATGGGACCCTGAAATACCAACTTCTCACTCTGTTGCTGAAATTCCAGTTACTAATATAGAGCTCAAGGAAATAGGGGAAACCAGTGTTTACCCTTTTTTATACAGAAAGCTTTGTGGCTGTGGTGTACTCTTATAAAGTGTTTGAATGTAGTGGGAGATTTTCTTCTGGCCCACTTGAAGTGCAGTCCTACGCAATGATTTCAGCGGGCTTAGACTGGATTAACTGCATACGATTGCACTGTACATGGGTTGAAAGAAGTATATGGGTAGAAAGAAAATTCAGCTGCTCCCTTCAGCCCTATGTTGTGAATCTGATGGATTGATAGAGGATATTTATAAAAAACAGGAGTTAAGGAATAGTGTTAAATTTGGATTCTGGATAGAAGATTGAATGGATGGTGGGATAAAAATGCATTCTACAACATTTCTTCTATAAATGTCTAATGGAACCTGCTGCCAAGCCTGATAATTAACAAGTACATTTGGCTAACAGGCTCTCAATTAGGAGATCATTTGCACAGCTTCCATTAGTATTAGTCAGGGTGCTTTGGGAACAACTTCCCCAAAGAGTTTGTTGTATAGTTCAGCTTGGGGTTGGAAGCACAGGACACCACACCTATTTAAAAAAAGATACACAAATGAGGTGTGTATGTGTAAGACAGCGAGAGTAGGAGGGATTGGCAGCAGTCCTCATATTGAATTTATTGCCATTTACCCCGGTCTGCCATTTGGGTTTACAGGAACCTGCATGAATATCGGCCCAGTCTCTCTAGGTGCTTTGGGGGTGTCCAGATTCAGTGCACCTGAAGACCTTCCTCTCCTCTGTCCTCCCTCTTCTTCTGGCATGTTGAATTGAACAACAAGTGCACTATTGCAGGACTCATTGTTTTTTGTTCTCCATCAGGTACGTCAAGCGTGGCCAGAGCATGGAGTGCAACATTTGATGAACTTATAGGCAAGCATCTTGAGACCTTCTTTCATAAGCACATGTCTATGGATGCTCCTGGAGTGTTAGCGAAATACCCGGACATCTTTTCTGTTTTCATTATCTTAATCTTAACAGGTAAGAAAAGATCCAAGTTTTCGAAGCTTCTTTGGCTAATAATTCGCTTTTCTTCTGCAATCCTCTTGTTTGCTTTTGCAGGGAACACCCTCATTTATTTTGGCTTTATTTTTAAAGCTTCTTTGTTTGCTGTAAGTGTCAGGTTGACCTGTTGAGGGACTGCAGAGTTAGAGCTGCTGTGGCCACCTCCTGTTAGTAATTGCTTTGATAAGAATTGCGTCCTGGGTGCTGAAGGGAAGATGAGGAAAGAACTGCAATAGTGGCTTATACCCTGCATGGAATATTCAGCTGTTAGGGAGATAGAATCTGAAAAGCTATGGACACTGCAGAAGAACTTAGGTTTGTAACTCTCACCTTCATAAACTGCCAGTTCATATAATGTTCCAGCCAGGAGGTTGTGGGGAAAAGAAGACTGAATTGCAACCACCCTGTTGGAGGGCTGTTTATTTTAGAAGAGTCAAAACATTAAAATATGTATGTATGAGTGCAAAATTCTCAAACAAAACAAAAAATCCTTCCAGCCCTGTAGTTGCATGTAATTTGTGCTGAAACTTAAGCCAGCAGTGTGTTTACTTGAAACCAAATGCCATTTTTATAAAAATGCAAGATCTGTGCAGACTCCCCCCCCCCCCCCCCTCCCCCAAGTGTATTTTGGCATTTGTTGAACTGGTCTGCAGAGAAGTCAAAATTGCAGCTCTGCCATATTCTGGCTCAATCTACTTTTTACAGGTTTTCCAAAGGATACAGACTACAGAGGCATGATCTTTAGGTGTGGACTTTGGGGTTTGTTTTCCCCCACCCTGAACAGGTTCCTCATTCTGCATCAGTGACCACTTTTGAAAGTGCCCATGTTTTAAGTCTGTCAAGCTTGTGAGCAGGGGAGCTGTAATGGCTGAGAAAAACGCCTACTGCATAAAGGAATTGCAGCATGAATACTTTATCACTGCAATCCACAGCAAGTCTGAAACATGTGAAACAGCCTTATACTGAGTCAGACCACTTGGCCTACCAAGATCAATATTGTCTCCTCTGTCTGGCAGCAGCTCTCCAGGATGTCAGGGGGGAGGTCTTTCATGTCAACCTACTACTGTGAGGGACTGAACCCGGGACCTTCTGCATGCAGAGCAGATGTTCTACAAGTAAGCCATGATTATACTATGATACTGAACTGGGCTTGTTTGTAACTTGATTTGGCAGCCAAATTAAAAAGAAAAGAAAGAAATTAGCAGCCCAGTGACTTGGAACAGATGAAGGGGTCAATAGACCTCTTTTGCAGAAATAAAACACATTGTTTTTTTCTTTGATGGAGTGCAAAATGTCTAATTATCTAATCAATTTTTCTAGGACTTTTAACTTTTGGAGTGAAGGAATCTGCGATGGTTAACAAAGTGTTCACTTGCATCAACGTTCTTGTCTTGGGCTTTGTGATGGTGTCGGGATTTGTGAAGGGGTCAATAAAAAATTGGCAACTCCCAGGTGACACTGTGACTAATACCACAAACAGCTCACATCCATACAAGTATGTGCCAACTTCTGTGTCCCGTCCCCCCCCCCCCCCCATAATATATGTATGCTGTGGGTTTCTTTGTATTGATGCATGCTATGTAAGTTCTATCTTAAGAATTCGTTTTTGCTTAATTTGGCTCCATTTGGTAAAATGTTTTTAGACTGGAGTTGTGGTTCATGAGGTGCCCCCCGTGTGAGCACATGTGCTGTTGCTGTGCGCATGCAGAGGCATGATTTGTGTACTGACAGCTCTGCATAGAAGAGCAAGTGGACACCCCAGTTATTGTGATGGTAATGCCAGTTTTGAAACCTCCCTTCCTCTGGAAATTGGGAAGCTGTATACACATAGCCCACATGGCAGTGCTGTTTTACACTAATAGTGCCTCCAATTTTAACTCAGTCCAGCTGGAGTCCAGCCAGTATCCCAGTATGCTGCTAAAGAGACTGTGCTTTGGCCATGAATGTGGCCCACAACCTGTAGGCATCCTTCAGAGCCTGTTCTGTCTACAGTTTAAAAAACTAACAGGACCCTATGGCTCAGATCCTATGGCTCAGATCCTATACCTTTGCTTCTCTCCAGGTGCTGCTAGAGTTGCCAGGTCCCTACCTCTTTCCAGCGGGGGGGGGGGGGAGCTCCTGGTATGATGACATCACCTGGAAGTGATGTCATCGTGCTAGGCACTTCGCTGGGGGATGCTCTAGCATTTGACCTGAAACCTCCGGATGATGTCATTGCACTGGGCATGTCAGCCTGATCCAGGCACTTTGGGGGCGGGGTTCCCCCCACCAGCTGGATCCAGGCTGGTGGGTCAGGGGCCCCTAGAGCGGGCAAACCCCTGCCCCCCCCCGGAGGATCTGGTGGCCCTAGGTGCTGCAGAGGCAATCCTCTGCTGCAGAGCTCACTTCTGTCACGCTAGGCAATTCCACTTGCACAGTACCAGAGTCTTTTCCTCAGTGAGCTCAAGGTTCCTAAGCACGGGAGGCATCAAGCTTAGCTGCTGAGAACGGCCTTTGCAGTATCCGTAGAGAAGCCTCCATGGAAGAGAGGTCCAGGATTCCCAGGATGAGGAATTTAAATTGTGGGAAGGGGGTATCTCTTCTGAATGTTGTGCAAAGCCTGCAGTCTCCATAAAGAGCAGACAGATGACTAAATAATATGAGATCAGACTTCGTTGGAACTGTCTAACACCACTTCCTTCTTACATTGAGCAAGGCTTTATACCGACGGGGAGGAAAATCTTCAAGATTTTGTTGCTAAATCTGCCCCGTATTTCCAGTCACAGAAGGAATCCTCTTAACCTCCTCCTAAACCACACTCTAAGATGGATTTTCCCAATCCTGCTAAGCAATACAGTGGGCCCTTTGTCTCTGTCCTGGCTCAGGCCACTGGCTACTGCACAACTTTCCCAGGAGCTCAGTTTCTTTGGAACTTGACTGCAAAGAGCTGCACCTCCTTCCTTTGTTGGCCGCTCCTTTTCTTGACCCACTAACCCTTCTCTTCCAGCAGTCCAGAAAGAGCCATGAAAAGATTTTACTTGCTTTAGTGGACAGCGGCGATAGCAGCTGAGTGGTGCTTTGCAGGTTCATCCCAAGGTGTACAGTAGGCTCACTCCAAATTCATTTATTGGGGGAGCGTGGGCCAACCCCGAATAAATGGATTTTTGGATTGGCTGCTGGATCTGTGCCCTCTCCGTTTCTGTTGAGTCAGATTAACACGTCTATAACGCTTGAAGAAAACTGTGCCTTTTGAACAAAATGGACAAACCAAAAAGGATGAAATGTAAAGCTTTTTCAAAAGAAATGCACAAATAATGTTCTACTGTATGCATCTACGGAATGGTGGAGCATTCCCAAATGCATATTGCTCAGTTGGGACAAGCTGGGGGTTGGTTTACATGCTGCCAAGCACATGGAGGCGACCGGAAACTGCTCAACATGGAGGATATTTTTTGGGGTGGATGCAATACTGCAACATCGGGGTGGTGGTGGTGATGGTGCAGTGGTTAGAGCAGGGGTGTCAAACATACGGCCCGGGGGGTGGACCAGGCCCCTGGAGGGCTTCTATCAGGCCCGCACTGGACCTGGCCATCTCCTGCTTCTAGTTCTTTTGCTGCTGCTGCTGCATCTTAGCTTGCTTCACCAGACTCTCTCAGTTGCTCAGCCATTTCATGTTTTCCCCTGGGTCCTAGACTCAGAACTCTGAGCATGAGATTTCTGTGGTGAATGTCAATAAATCAAAAGTAGGTTTGCAGGTTACAGATACACACTTAAACAGCATACACAAGATTGCAACAGCACAGACATTTTGATGCAATAAAAGGTGGCAACAGCACAGACATTTTGATGCAATAATTCAGAGCAAGAGGTGTCAGTTATCAGATACTGTTAAATAAACAAAATATTGCAAGAGTGCTAATGTTTTAAGCATGTTTTTATTTTAAGTTAAAAAGAAATCTTTGTGTTTGTGTCCTTTATACAGTTTATATCTCTGCTACCTGGCATTACATTTTGTGGGGAACATGGCCCGCCCCAACGAGGTCTCATTTATGTCAGATCTGGCCCTCATAACAAATGAGTTCGACACCCCTGGGTTAGAGCATTAGACTAGGACCGAGGATACTCAGGCTTGTATTCCCACTTGGCCATGAAGCTCATTGGGTGACTGTGGGCCATTCACTGCCTCTCTGCCTCTCTCGCCCCGTCAGGGTGACAGACAGGGTGACACCTCACTAGGTTGTTGTGATGATAAAAGGAAGCAGGAGAGTGGAACTCTTACTGAGCTATATGAAGAAGAGTTATACCCTTCTAAGCCCATTGCCTTCAGTGGTCTTAGAAGGTTGTAACTCTGTTTAGGATTGCACTGTTAATTTGGGCTGAACTGCTGGAGAGGCAAGCAGCTGTCAAAAGCTTTCCTCATGATTTACAAAGTTATGCAATATTTAATAATGAAAGATCAAAAGGGCCTTAAAAATCCCCTTTGAATATCCAGCCCATTCCTGAATAAATCTGGCAGTTTTGTGGATACGTAGAATAAAAATCTCCAGAAAATAATCAAGGATTCATGTAAGCCCTGTTCAGTCAATGCCTACTCAGAAATAATTCACACAGATCCAGTGGGATTTCCTATGTACTGAGAGTATTAAAGCCTTAATATGCTGGCCTTTGTAGTGATTTCAAATCTGCGTGCCCTTTGTGTAGCCCCAAACCTTTGGGCAGATCTACACCACAGATTTTAAAACGTATGTTTCCACACCTGAGGAAACCATGGGAACTTTTGTTTATTTAAAAGTTATAGGTCCACATTTTTTTCCAGATGACTGGGAGTCGGTTACAACAGTGAATCAGTACCAAATAACTTTATAAAGGTAATTTGGAATGGAGGTAATGGATCACTAACAGAATATCGTCGCACTCCAGTGCGGTAGCCTTTTTATTCAGTTGCAGCAAAGCCAAACATGAATCTTGTGGCTCCGTAAAGGAATAGCAGTTTTTGGCAACGCATGAGCTTTTATGTGCTTTGCCAAGCTACAGTTCCCAGGATTCTTTGAAGGAAGGCTGTGGTGCTTAAACCAGTAGCAAACTGGATGCTTAACACTAATGCTATAGTGTCTCTCACTCTAGAGCGCAAGTGATAAAATCACAGCAGCCTAGTGAGGAGAAGGCCGGCCTGAGAAAGCACATAGAGTAGGTCTTTTCCCTGTGAAATGTATGTCTGGTTGCAAGGATATCCTTCGAACTGGTGATGTCTTGCTAACAGAATCTCCTCGGGTCTCTTGTTTGATGTTTTTAGTGTCACCCAGGAAGAAACCCCGCATGGTGCTGGTGGATTCATGCCCTATGGTTTCTCTGGAGTACTATCAGGGGCAGCTACTTGCTTTTATGCATTTGTAGGGTTTGACTGCATTGCCACCACAGGTAAGGTCACAGTGTTCACAGTGAGTAAGCACAGTTTTTCGTTGTGGATTCTGTCTATGTGTGGGCCTAGTCTGGATGTTGCTATTCAGGATAGCATTAAACCATAAGAGTGGAGAACAGGAAGTCAAACAGAATTCTCAGCCCAATTAGCCTTGCAGCGTCATGGGATGCCTATAAATCGTCAGCAGTGCTGCAGGTGGGAATTAAAGCAGTGGCCAGAACTGTTGACTGGAACTAATAACTGAGTAGATATGCATAATAAACATTGGCTACGGGTGATAACATATTTAAATGCGTCTGCTTTGCTGGGTGGAGGAATCTCCAATAAGTAAAGGCTGCTGGTTGTAATTTGACGCGTCAATGAAAAGTCTAGACGGAACTCTTTCCCCTGGCACCAGAATAAGGAAGGTACATTTGAAGGTGCCTTATACTTAACCAGACCATTGGACTAGCAAAATCAGTGTTGTTTAACCGGCTGTGGCTCTCCAGGGTTCCAGAGGCCTTTTCCCATCACTACCACTGTTTAGCCAGAGATACCTGGGACTGAACCTGGGGACTTTCCTCAGCATGCAAAGCCAAATGCTCAGCCACTGTCCTTGAAGGTAAAGTCACAGGAGATGATGAAAAGCAGCATGTGTTCCTTACCACATCTTTTTTGTGGTGACCAGGCACTACCAAGTTACATGTACCAGTGACCTCTGGTGAGCTTTGTCTGCAGTGTTTTAACTGTCCAGCAGAACAATAACTGTGCCCAAATCATACGAGCTTTCCAACATTCACATCGGAGCATACCATGTCTTTGATGTCCTATCACTGTATTGGTTGGACTTTGGCTTTTAGGGACTGATTTTAGGGCAGAAATAGGGGATTCCAACTGAGAGCCAGTTTGGTGTAGTGGTTAAGTGCACGGACTCTAATCTGGGAGAGCTGGGTTTGATTCCCCACTCCTCCGCTTGCACCTGGCTGGATGACCTTGGGCAAGCCATAGCTCTGTACCAGCTGTTCCCTCAAGGACAGCTTGGGAAAGAGCTCTCTCAGCCCCACCTACCTCACAGGGTGTCTGTTGTGGGGAGGGGAGGGGAAGAGAAAGGAGTTTGTAAGCCGCTCTGAGACTCCCAAGTGAGTGAAGGGCGAGATATAAATCCGATCTCTTCTTCTTCTTTAATTGATGAAATAGAGATCTAGGTGTTCCTCAGGTATTGATGACAACCAGCTCAGAATTATGGGTGATCTCATACGGTGGCTTCATGAAGCTACTAAAAAAAGCACCAGGTTATAATAACGCCTAACCCCATCGTAAGTCAGGGTGGGTAGAGGGAGCTGACATAGTATTGTCAGATATGGTTGGTAAATGAGTGGAAGAACTGTCCCCGGGACTCCTTCTAGATGTTCTAGTTGATTAAACGTATCAGGCAACCAAAGCTTGAAAACTGATTGTTTTATGTTTGGAAGCCTTTATATCAGGATAAACATCTGCAGGGCATTTCCTTTGAAACGCTTTGTTTTAATATCTGTACAGAATTGTGAGGGTTTACAGTTTCCAGGGTTTTTTTTAAAAAAAAGCTAGCTCTTGTCGTTGATAAACTCAAAAGGAAAGAAATGCTAATTACTCAGAAATGGAGACAAATAAAAGAGAGTCATATTCCATTATGCTGAATCATGTAACTTGTTTGGACTCTGGTGTGTTTGAACCAAGCTGTTTCACATTTAGAGTAACATTCTGGAATGTCATAGTTATTAACATTGTAACTACAGGCCATTGGCTATGGTAATTAGCTATACATTATTAATTCTGCATGCAGAAAATAATCACGTTTATGTGGGTTTTTTTCTGCCGAGCATGTCGCCCCTCCATTGTGGCAGGGTGGTAAATAATCTTAATTTTGTTTAGCAGGAATACATAAACCATCCCATGTGGCTCTCATCCCATTTCCAAATTTAATTTTGCAAAAAAAAAAAAAAGGCTTTCTGTGCCAAATCTTAATAGAGTAACAAAAAAGGGTGGAGGTCTGAGAAAGATCTTGCATAAATACAAACTGATTGAGTGAAATGCTTAACACCTGAAAGAGGAAATTTACCTTTTGGCAAATATGTGCCATTTTGTCGATTAGCCACGACTCAATGGCAAACTCTGACTTGATGATGCAAGTAGGATTACCTTTTCTTCCATGGCATCACTGGCTGGGAAGATTGGTACTTTCCCTTCCCTGGAAGGGAACTGACTTATTAAACTTTTTTTTTTTTGCAATGACAGTTTCTGTGTTGATGGATTTTTTGCAGGAGAGGAAGTCAAAAATCCCCAGAAAGCGATTCCAGTAGGAATTGTGGCCTCGCTTCTGATTTGCTTCGTTGCATACTTTGGTGTGTCGGCTGCTCTCACCCTCATGATGCCTTACTACCTACTAGATACAAACAGCCCTTTGCCTAATGCATTCAAGTACGTGAAATGGGAAGGTGCAAACTATGCAGTGGCTGTTGGCTCACTCTGTGCTCTTTCTACCAGGTGAGTGCTGTTGCTTCCTTTGGCTTGGTCAGTGAAGGTGTTAACAATCCTGCTCTGAAGCAGAAAGCCAAGGGTGCTTCATGCGCTGTGTGCCTTAAGCAGGTTTTCTGACTTGGAGCCTGCCTGATGTTTCCTGAAATGAAAGATTTTTCATCTGCAGAAATGGAATTTCCCTGCCTCTTCTCCTTTCCCCAGCGCCCAAAAGCCCCTTAAAATGCTGTTGCTTGGCGGGGTGGGTGGGGTGGGTTGGTTTGTGTGTGTGTGTGTGAAAATCATGCCTCCCCCCAGCATGTGCAGAAATTTTAAATGGGATCCAGCCTTGTATTCATAATTAGATCCATGTTTCTGAAGCAAAAGTCAAGGTGCTCTGACTCCTGTGTTGTCCTGCTGCGTAGGATGTCTCTTTTCATCCCTGACTGCTGAGCTGCTGTTCTGGGTTTTTTTGTTTTAACCTGTGTGGTTTACTCTCTATTGTATTGATGACTTTTAATATTTTGAAAGCTGCCTCAGGAAAACTTTGTCCTGAAAGGTGGGATACAAAAATGGATTCTTACTGACAAACAGATATGAAAAGCAAGTGGGTAACCCATGAGGAATTGGAGGACCCCTCCCCCCCTTTCCCCTCCCCTTCCTCAAACTTCCTCTGGCTTTTAAAGATGGTGAAACGAGCCACTGGATTTAAACTATTGGTAAGGGAGAGCTCCAGATGCAAGTGGAAACTGAGGGCAGAAAAGGACTGGATCTTCTTCGTGGTCTCTGTGCATTCACACCTCTGGGATTAAGTGCGCCTGCGCCGATCCCGATCGGTAATCTTCAAAGCCTAACGGATTTTCGCGCCAGCTCCCCGGTCACGTGCACGTCCCACTGCGCATGACCCGGGGAGGGGCACGAGGATCCCGCCAGTTCTCTTCTGACCGCCGCGTCGTGAGGATCCCCTCTCCGCTTCGGTCGGTAGCTAACTTTTGTTTTTCCATTGGAAAGGCCTTTCGGACTGATTTCTTCCTTTTCTTGACTACGGACTGTTTCTGGACTCGTTTTTCGGATTTTCCTCCTCCTACTCCCCGCTTGGCCTATGGCCCAGCGGTGGGGTTTCTTTAAACGTTGCCTTAACTGCGGGAGTAAAATCGCTCCCCCAGACAAGCATTCCCTCTGCTTGTTGTGCCTCCGAGAGTCGCATCATGTCGATTCCTGCTCGAGTTGTGCCGCTTTCTCCAAACAAACTCGTAAGAACCGCACGGCCCGACTGAGAGTGGCACTTCTGGAAGCAGCGTTGTCCCCGAAGATGTCCGCAGCCGATGCCTCGGGAGCATCCCCATCGGCACCGACGGGTCCGATGTCGTCACCGGTACGAAGTCCCTCCGGTACCGAGAAAGCGGCACCGAAAAGACCCCTCTCACTGCCACAAACTCCTGCTAAGAAACGCAGAGAGGGCAAAGAGGGTAAGGGCAAGCTGAAGCACAAGAAAACCTCCGGTGCTTCGTCGACGCATCCCGCGTCTGACATGACCCAGCACGGGTCTCCACAGCTTGATCCACCGGGGCGTGAGTGATCCCGGGGCAGCTCTGCCTCCCCGATGCCACGACCCATTCAGCTCACGGACTCGGAACCCGACATCGAGCTGACTCAGATCCCTCGCAGCAGTCCCGAGACCGGGCCCGACCCGCTACCGACACCGAGAGGTGAGTGAGACTGGCGTCTCCCCCCATCCTCGGTGCCGTGGGACGTCCGTCAATGGCAATACCTGTATGGTTCCTCCTACCCTCCACCCCTGCAGTGGTACCCGACGGAGTGGGATCGCCAGTCGACGTCGTCAAGAGTCTCCCGATGCCGAGATCCCCCGGCACCGAGACCGACTCCGATACCGAAACCGATACCGGTACCGGTACCGACACCGAGACAAACTCCGCCCGACGTCGACCTTCCTCCTTACCAACCGGACCCGTCGACCCCTATATCTCCCTCTGAACATTCCGACCAGTCGATACCTGGATCTTCCGCATCTTCCGATGATGAATCTCCCATCCAACCGTTGCCATCCCCCGATGTAGCAGATAATTTGCCAATCTCTCCCTCTGAGGATGTGAAATCCTATGGAGAGCTCATCAAGAGAATGGCCCATTCCCTGGCACTTGCCACGGTTCAACCAACCCCCATCGCTACCAATGCCATCTTCGACATCGTACAGATGGATACTTCCACTGCGGTGGCTTTACCACTCATATCGGTGCTCTTGAACACCGCCAAAGAATCCTGGGGGCATCCCTCCTCAACTCCAATCTCTAGCAAGAGAATGGATCACATGTACAGGCTCCAAGAGCCAGGGGCAGAATTTTTATTCATTCACCCTAAACCTAACTCCGTTGTAGTGACCCCCTCGGCCAGGGGCCGTAGTGGACATTCCTCCCCCCTGGACAAAGAGGGACGGAAACTGGACTCTTTTGGGAGACGTTTTTATTCAGCTGGCGCGTTGGGCATAAAAACTGCAAACTATACAGCCTGCATGAGCAGATATCAATACTCCCTATGGGAGCAGATGACACCGCTTCTGGCCCATCTTCCTGAGGATAAACAGCGTCTAGCCAGGAAGATCCAGAAGGAAGGCATGGTCCTGGCAAAACACCAGCTTAACGCATCTAAGCATGCTGCGGATGTCACTTCCAAAACGCTCACTTCGGCAGTTGCCCTTCGCCGCCACGCCTGGCTGAGGTCGACTTCACTTCCACACGATACGAAATCCTTGGTGGAAGACCTTCCATTTGAGGGTGAAGGACTGTTCAGTTCCACCACGGACACAGTTCTTCATGATCTAGACAAGAGCATAAAGACGTCTCGTAACCTGGGCGTCTCTCAACCGAGGCAGCAGAAGCAGAAGACGTGGCAGAGATCCTGGTCCAAAAAGCAGCCGCAACGATCTCCCACTGAACCCCAATGGCAGAGGCCGTCCTCTACTGTTTATCAGCAGAAGCCTTACGGCCACAAACCACGTTTTCCATCCACTTCCGCCTCCAAGGCCAAGCCTCCTAGGTCGAACAAGCAGAGTCTTTGACTCTCCCACCCGCTCCAATCTCCCAACCCGTCTGTCACCCTTCCTACCCGCATGGCAACGCATAACGTCAGACAAATGGGCCCTCTCTGTCGTAGCAGAGGGCTACAGGATAGAATTCTTTCAGATACCACAAGAATCGTACTTCGTAACCACCCCTCCCTCCGACACACTATCATCGGAAGTCGAAGCCCTCCTGTCAAAGGATGCCATAGAGCCGGTACCACTAAACTACCTACAGCGGGGATTCTACTCCCGCTACTTCACGGTTCCAAAAAAGGATGGCGGACTTCGTCCCATACTAGATCTTCGGAACCTCAATGCATTCATCACCTACAAGAAGTTCCGAATGACCACCCTCCAGACCATCCTACCGCTACTAGAAGCCAATGCTTGGATGGTGATGCTGGACTTAAAGGACGCATACTTCCATGTGACGATCCACCCGTCGCACAGACTGTACCTACGCTTCGCGGTCGGTCCACGTCACTTCCAATACAAGGCTCTACCTTTTGGCCTTTCTACAGCTCCTCGTGTCTTCACAAAGCTTATGGCAGTAGTAGCGGCCCATCTACGGCTTCAAGGTGTCCACCTTTATCCTTACCTGGACGACTGGCTTCTGGTCGCTCCCTCTACGACGGAATTACAGAACCACATTTCTATCACCCTTCGAACCCTAGATTCACTAGGGCTGACGATAAACCTCAAGAAGTCCATGCTCACCCCTTCCAGACGGGTGCAATTTATCGGAGCCATTCTGGACTCTCTACAATGCAGAGCGTTCCTACCCCCCAACAGGGCGTCGGATATAGTCTCCCTCCTCCTTTCCATCCAGGAGAACAAGGAGGCTACAGCCAAACAAATCCTTCGCCTGCTAGGCCTGATGGCTGCAACGACGGCAGTGATCCCCTTCGCCAAATTGCGAATGAGACCACTGCAGCTTTGGTTTTTGAGGCGATTCCGCCCCAGCATTCATTCCCTCTCCAAGCGTTTTCGGATGTCAAACCAGGTCCTGGAGACTCTGACTTGGTGGCTTGTGCCCCAGAACTTACTGTTCGGGTGCACTTTTCCGACTCCCACCCCCTTCGGCGACCGTCACCACAGACGCCTCCCTATGGGGCTGGGGAGCTCACCTGGATGGTGTAGGTGTGGGCGACAGGTGGCATCCCTCTGTGGCCCACAACCATATCAACTTCCTGGAGCTGTTGGCGGTTCTATACGCAGTGAGATCCTTCCGCCAATCCCTGTCGGGAAAGACGGTGGCTGTCTTAACAGACAACACTACCACCATGTTTTAAATCAACCGTCAGGGTGGGACGGTCTCCCGTGGACTTTGTCGCCTAGCTATAGAACTTTGGGATGAGTGCCAGTCTCTAGACATTCACCTGGTGGCAACGCACCTCCCAGGGCTACTCAACATCCAAGCAGACTTCCTGAGCAGGGGAGGAGCATCCCTACACGAGTGGGAGCTAAACCCCCTCTACCTGACTCCGATCTTCGATCGTTGGGGGCATCCATCAGTGGATGTATTCGCCTCTCGGGAGAACAAGAAGTGTCACCTATTCTGTTCCAGAGCAGGTGCGGATCCGACCTCCCTCGGGGACGGCCTCCTTCTCCCGTGGACGGGGAGACGACTGTATCTGTTCCCCCTGATTCCCCTGATACCAAGGGTAGTCCACAAACTGATGTCAGAGCGACCGTGGGCGATTCTCATCACCCCATGGTGGCCGAGGCAACCCTGGTTCCCCACGCTCCTCAGCCTCTCACGAGGGGCATAGCTCCACCTCCCGATGGACCCAGATCTCCTCGGGATGTACGGGGGCCGAGTGCTGCAACACGATGTGCCCAGGCTGAAACTAACAGCTTGGCTGATCCAGCCTTAGGATTAGATTCACGAATTGCTCAAGTCCTACTGAACTCACGTAAACTTTCCACACGTCGTTCGTATGAGTCAAAATGGACTAAATTTTTACCCTTCCTGGCGTCTGTCGGACGGCCCTCCGTTCCCGCTACGCTTAAGGATGTGTTTGGTTTCCTCTTGTCATGTAAGGACAGAGGATTGTGTCACTCATCTATCCGAGTCTACTTGTCAGCCATCTCAGTCAATCATCCTAAGATTGATGGCTACTCGGTGTTTTCCCATCCAACAACGAAGCAATTCCTTAAGGGAATGACTCGTCTCTACCCACCTGTGCGGACACCAGTTCCGGCATGGGACTTGCCCCTGGTCCTCACTAAGCTAATGGGAAAACCCTTTGAACCCATGGCTTCATGCAGCCTTCAACTTCTGTCGTGGAAGGTTGCGTTTCTGGTAGCCATCACGTCTACTCGACGTGTGAGCGAGTTCTCGGCGCTTCGTTGCGACCCACCGTACCTTACTTTCCACCAAAATGCCGTTACTCTGGCTCCCGATGTTGCCTTCCTACCTAAAATAGTCTCGGACTTTCACGTGAGGGCGGACATCACATTGCCGGTGTTTTTTCCTGGTCCCCAGGACCCAATGCAACGCAGTTTACACACTTTAGATGTCAAGAGAGCTCTTTCCTTCTACTTGCACCGGACAAAACCCTTTCGCAAGTCTCCGGCTCTCTTAGTTTCTTATGCCTTGCCCAAACAGGGACAGAAACTGTCGTCTCAAAGACTCTCGAAGTGGATAGTAGAGACGATAAAACTCGCCTACCTCCTGGCCAAGAGGCCATTGCCGGCGTTCCTCCGGGCACACTCCACTCGAGCTGTGGCTACTTCCACAGCATTTCTCAAGGGCATTCCCCTGGGAGACATCTGCAATGCTGCAACATGGGCATCTCCTCACACGTTTGTGAGACACTACGCCCTAGATGTCTGTGTCCATCAACGTACTGTGGTGGGCTGTGCAGTTCTGCAAGCAGCTCAGATGTGTGACCTCCAGCACCCACCTCCAGGTATGTGGTGTGTTTATTGCTCGCTATTCTCCCAGAGGTGTGATGCACAGAGACCACGAAGAAGATATACAGGTTGCTTACCTGTAATTGGAGATCTTCGAGTGGTCATCTGTGCATTCACACCACCCGCCCTCCTTCCCCTCTGCTTTCAGTCTCCGTCACTTTTTTCCTTGGGGGCTGTTAGCAGCGGTCAGAAGAAACTGGCGGGATCCTCGTGCCCCTCCCCGGGTCATGCGCAGTGGGACGTGCACGTGACCAGGGAGCTGGCGCGAAAATCCGTTAGGCTTTGAAGATTACCGATTGGGATCGGCGCAGGCGCACTTAATCCCAGAGGTGTGAATGCACAGATGACCACTCGAAGATCTCCAATTACAGGTAAGCAACCTGTATATACCACCTTGTCCATCTCCCTACCACCCATGATCGTCATTTTTCATCCCAGTTTAAATGTGTTACACTATTAAAAAGTCTGCTCCCCCTCTCAGTTTAAAAAAACAGTTCGAAAGATATTGGGGAGAAAAGATAACTTTCTTAACAATTGTTCAAGTGACAAAGAAAGCGTCCCTGGCAACAACTCAAAATATGTTGCTGGGGGGGTAGGAATGGTAGATAGGAAATGTTGACTTTATGCTGCCTATATCTCACCCCTAAGAGACCATTTACACTGCCCTCCTGTGCAGATGGGCATAAAAAGGTATAATTCTACTCAGGTAGGCTCTGTTGGTTATTGGATGTAGCTGCCTCATGATAGGCCTCTGGAAATATCATGAAAGGCACTCCTTTCCAGCATCCTCAGATACAGGATTTTTAAAAGCCCAAAACATCTTCTGCTTCAGAAAGGGTATGTCTGAAACCATCTCCAGATTTACGACATGTATTCACTCTTAGTGTATTTGTAGTATTATGGCTAGACTTGATCTTAATGTGATGTCTGTTGCTGTCTTGGGGAAAATTTACTGCTTTTATTTTATAGTTTCTGAACTTTTAAACATGAGCTATCTAGAATTCCATTTTAGGCAGAAAAACAGGAGCTTAAAATGTTTATTTAGATGTACAGTTGTTGTCAGCTCTGGGCTGGGAAATACCTGGAAATTTTGGGAGTGGAGCCTGAGGAGGGGGTGGGATTTGGGGAGGGGAGAGTCTTCAGTGGGTTATAAAGCAGTCACTTTCTCTAATCCCAGGAGATCCCCAGCCTCCACCTGGAGGTTGTTAACCCAGTTTAGAGTGTTGCAAAACTGGCTTTAGAATTAGTTCAAAATGAATTGCATGAAGTCCTTAACAGAGCAATCCTAAGCAGTCAGCATGCCTAAAGGTTGTGGCACTGTTTAGGATTGGTCTGTAAGACTGTTGAGAGGAAGGCCGTTTGAATGCTGGAAATCCCAGCTTTAGAGGGAGGGAGGTGAGAGTTTTCTAGGTCACACTTCTACAAGATTGCAAAAGCTTCCATCCTCTCCTTTCTTTTCCTCATTCCGGCTTTAGATGCCCGTACTGCAAATTATTTTCATTCTGTGAAGAATGTACATTCCTTAGGGTAGAGATGAAGAACGTTTTGCTGGAATGTTTCCATGCAGTATTTGCTGATGCGTGGGAATGTAAGAAATGTCTTCACAATAACTTCTGCCTTTGTCTTTTGCTAGCCTGCTCGGGTCCATGTTTCCAATGCCTCGAGTCATTTACGCCATGGCAGAAGATGGGCTCCTGTTCAGGTTTTTGGCTCGTGTCAATGAGAGGACAAAAACTCCGATGATTGCTACGATAATATCAGGAGCCGTGGCAGGTGAGGCCGGATCCACACTTCAGACAACACAAATTAATGTTCCCGCCTCTGTTTTAACCACAGCCAGCTCACAGGAAGCTATTTCTGCCATATGATTTCAGCCTGCCAACTGGTCAGGTTCACCTGTGTGCAGATAATACTAGGGCTTTTTTGTAGCAGTACCTGTTGGTACTGAGTACTGACATCTTGGGGGGGGGGAGGGGTCTTCTCCTCCTCTGTTTTATCCTTGTGACATTTCTCTTCATTAGTGCCCTCCTGGCAAATAATTCTGCTTTACTATTTACTGAAGGAGATCCAGCAGTCAAATTCTGTCTCCCTTTAAGTTAAACAGTCTCGATTCTGTTCTTCTCTCTCTTTTTAAAATATGTGCATGTGTGTGGGTGGGTGTGCACCTGGAAGTCATGGCGACCTCTGGTGACTGACCCCTACTGGTGGCTTGGAGGATATTCAGAGAGGTGGCTGAATAAAGCCTGCCCCTGCCTCCAGACTGCTGGTATTCCAAGGAGGTCTCCCATCCAAATACTTGCCAGAGTCGACTCTGCTTAGCTTCTGAGATCTGATGAGATTGGGCTTGCCTGGGCCATCCAGGTCAGGGCTAAAACAGTCTCAATTCTGAGGTTGTTATCTGTCTGAGGATGACAACATGTTTTACTCCTCCTTGCTTTAGAACTTCGCTTCATCACACATTCTCTCTAACACTCAAAGTCATACATGCACAGCGACTGTCAGGCTTTATGTCCACCTGTATTCTTTCCAGATAGGGCTTCCTGATAACTTACAGTGGGATGGAATAAAGTGCAAGCTGGGCACTGTAAGATACCTTGTGCGCCCTGACATGGATAGGCCAGGCAAACCAGATCTCAGAAGCTAAGCAGGGCCAACCCTGGCAAGTACTTGGATGGGAAACCTCCAAGGGACAGTAGGGCTGGAATGCAGAGGCAGGCAATAACAAGCCACTGCTCTGAAACATCCAACCCGTACTGTGGTTTGCTAGAAGTCAACCATGACTTCCAGACACACACACACACTCACAAAAGAAAGATATCTTGTGCAAACTATTGTGAAATTCTTCCTGTTGTTCATATTGTGTTTGCTTCCTCTATGCAGCAAATTGTTACTAGATAAGAACATAAGAGAAGCCAATGCTGGATCAGGCCAGTGGCCCATCCAGTCCAACACTCTGTCACATAGTGGCCAAAAACACCAGGTGCCCTCAGGAGGTCCAGCAGTGGGGGCAGGACACCAGAAGCCCTCCCACTGCCCCCCCCCCCCATCAAGCACCAAGAATACAGAGCATCACTTGCCCCAGACTGAGAGTTCCTATCTATACCTTGTGGTTAATAGCCACTGATGGACCTCTGCTCCATATTTTTATCCAATTCCCTCTTGAAGCCGTCCATGCTTGTAGCCGCCACCACCTCCTGTGGCAGTGAATTCCACGTGTTAATCACTCTTTGGGTGAAGAAGTACTTCCTTTTATCTGTTCTAACCCGACTTGCTATGAGCAAGGTTTGTAGTCTAAATTGGTGAAGAGGTTTCGAGCATGGAATGTAAAAAGCTTTCTATGTTCTTTCTTAGACTTAGTTTCATAAATGCATTAATAGGGTATATGGAGAGTATTTTGTTTTTTTGTGTATTGTAGGTTAAGTAGAATAAGGAAAACCAATGTACAAGCTTTCAAGTTCTATAGAACTCTTCACCAGGCTGGTTGCTAAAAAAAAAGAAAGCAAAAATTATGTAACACTCCTTGCATTTCCAGTGTATTTTCCCATCTATCCCAGAGATGTCTCTTCGGTTAAATTCTAGCATGCAAGGAAGGAGAGGGAGCATAGTCTGGCCTTGTGACTCCTGCTTGTATGAAGCAGGGCTTAGAATTATTGTTGCCAAAGGGACCCAGCAACATTCTTCACATAACAAGGGCTTTACGAAGGAATAGTTCAGGTACCCAAGAGGCGTTTGTGCTGTCTCTTTCCATCGAGCATGCTGACCGCCTTAATTATTTTCTGATTAGTCAGAACATAACCCGTTCCGGTATTGTCTCTGGTGCTGCTTCAGATGGTCTGTATGATTCTCTTAAGACTTTTGGAGGATTATCTGAACGGAGCCTCTTAGTTAAGAACTTGGTAGATAGAAATTCATCTTGGAAGTTAAGAGGTCTTTGGACATAATGTCAGGGAGAAGCATAGCATGGAACGGCTTTATTCATTTATATATTTATTTATTATATTTCATTTTTATACCCCGCCCTACCCCGCAAGCAGGCTCAGGGCGGCTTTGTGTCCTGTAGAATCTAGCAACACAGAAGGAACTCTACAACTGTTCTAAAGCAAGTTTTCAGCTTTTGTGATTGTAAAACAACAGCAACCATACACGTGTGCAGTGTCTGCTAAAGGCTCAGAAACCAGGTTGTTCTGTGGAGATGGTCTTCTAGCATCCAGAAGAAATGTATATGTTCTGCAATATTTTGCTTTTCTCACAGCCCATTGTTTACTGCTTTTGACCACTGAGTCTATTCCTTTTCACTACTCCAGTTTTCTACAGAAATTTCACTTCTTCAAACAAGCAAAGCAACCAAAAGTGTTGCATGTAGGATTACTTGTACTTTCTAGACCTCATGGTTCTTCTTCATGGACTCTGTGCAGTTCCTGAGGACAGCCATTGTCCAATTCTTTTTTAAAAAGGGTCTTCAGCAGTGCATATTACTGCAGGAAAAACACAAAAGAGAAACTCCGGCCATCCCTATGTATACATGCTCTCCTCCTCCTCTTCCCACCACAGTGTACTCCTTTCCCTTTTCTCTGAGGTTGATCTGAATGGGAAGTGTGCATAAGGATTGAATTGCCACATTAACTTGTATATGAAATGTAAATATACTATTTTATGTAATGTTTTCTTTCTGTCTCTCCCACCAGCTGTTATGGCCTTTCTTTTTGACCTGAAAGAGCTTGTAGATCTTATGTCCATTGGGACACTCCTGGCTTACTCCTTGGTGGCTGCCTGCGTGTTGGTACTAAGGTACGAAGCAACCTCTGTGCACAGTAGCACAGAGGAAAGACTTTGAATACATCAGATGCTTTCTCAACATACCTGTTTCAGAATGTCCCCGTTCCTCAGGGCTGGTCATATAACACACATAGCCTTATATCTAGTTCGACCATTGAGCCATTTAGCTCCATATGTATTTTAAACACTTATATGCTGCCTTTCCACCCAATTAGGGCCTTCAAGGTGGCAAACAAATAAAAAGGCTTTGGAAACAGGACCTGTGTATACATAAAATTGATGATGAAAAGCAAACAAGAAGGATTGTCAGGGTATGCTGGATGAAATGGTTAAGTCTTGCTGGTAGCAGACAGCAATAATGGGGATAGGCTCTTCCATTACGTTGGTGCCAACACCGAGAAAGTCCTTTCTCAGGTTGCCACCTATTTAGCCTTAGGTGGTGGGGTCACCTGAAGTAGGGCTCCTGAAGTTGATCATAATGATTAGGTTGGTTTGAATGGGAGTAGACAGTCCTTAAGACACGCAGGTACCAGCCCATATAGGGCTTTGCAGGATGTTGTCTCCTCTTGATTGGTACTGGGAGTGACTTCCTAGTCCGCTGTCTTTTAAAAGGCCTTTCCCACCATGTCCTGCTTGAGGTGCTAGGAGTAGAACTTGGCACCTTTTGCTTGCTCTGCCATTGAGCATCGTGTATAAGCTGTCGCTCTAGGGCCAAATGTAGCTCAGTACAGAACCAAATGGAATCTTTAAATTAAGCTATATTAGACGGGGTAGGAAGGATGCCAGAATAATAAGTATGTGAAAGGAAGGGCAACCAAAGATTTTTATGGAAGTAAAAGTCTTCTAAGGGATTCTTAGGGGTGCTCTAAAGAAAGAGAAATTATAGAAGTGAACAGTTTTTGGTAAACCAGGTTGTGAACTATGCATCTATGTGTGTGTTAATGCTCTAAAAACAATTGCTCAGGGTGCTCCTAGGTAAATTTACTTCTAGTAAAGTACTCAAAAATAGCCAGTCTTTGGGCTGCAGAAACTTTATGGATTATTAACCAACCTGTAATTTTATCAGTAATGTAAAGTGGTATTGTTTCAGGTATATGACTGGGCTGTCCTGTTCTGGCTGTTTGCTGATCTCTTGCTTTGGATTTTGGCTTAGTTTGGCTCTTCATCAAAGGTTGCTGATCTGGAGCTGTAGCCTCTTTTGTAGCTGATGTAAAGAACGGCCCAGGCTAGTCAGATCTCGGAAGCTAAGTAGGGTCAGCCCTGGTTAGTATTTGAGTGGGAGACCCCTGAGGAAGTCCAGGGTCACTGCGCAGGGAGCAGGCAATGGCAAGCCACCTCTTGTCAGTCTCTTTCCTTGGAAACCTTGTAGGGTTGCCGTAAGTCGGCTGTGTGTTGACGGCACTTTCCTCCAACAAAAGGTGGGCCTGTTCTGTGCTGGAAAGAGACATGGCAGAATGCATTTTAAATAATTTCTTTGTGCTCAGAAGGAGCTTTACACAACCACTAAGGGCAGCTCAAGGGCTTTTGAGAATTTGGTATCCATTCAGCAGCCAAAGGATAAACGCTCGTCTTGAGAGAGCATCTGTTTCAAGAGTATCACTGCCTGGACTTCTGAGGTCCCTTCTGCTGTTGCGCTCTCCCAGTCCTGGGTGCAGAAAGCTTGCAGCTTCCTTATGCCCAGGTGGTCTGTGCCATATGTCTGATAACTCCTTCAGCATAACAGCTGCCTGGAAAAACTCCTTTATCTTTATTTGCTTTGGCAAGCTGCTTTGCATAACATCTGCTTGTGACACCTCTGATCGCAAGGCCGCATAGCCTCTTCCCACAAGCTTCTTCTTCTTTCTTTTTTTTTATTTTTAGGGCTGGCAGCCGTTGTGGGTTGATTTAAAAAGTTAGAGTGATTATAGATCTGACTTTATATGGAACGGGCCCTTGTATTGTGTGTAGGGACTAAAATTAGCCAGGAAAAGGGGCCACATCAGATGTAGAGAACTCACTTCTAGATCCAGTACTAAGGGCTTTTCAGTCTTTGAGGTTTATCTCAGTATAAATATTCTGGGATTTCCCGGGTTTACCTCTTGGGGCAGTTCAGTACACCTGTTCCTTGGTTTGTTTAAATGGTGGATAACCTCAGAATGCCCTTGTGTAGCCACTTGGAGACTACAGAGGTAGGCAGGATATAAATATTATAACTAAATATGAGTATATAGAGACGAGCAGGTTGGTTTGTCTAAGGGATGACAGTAAAGTAAAACAGGCATTCTTTGATACCATAAAGACTAACAAAGTTTATTCTGATATGAGTTTCCATGAATCAGATCTCACTTCATTAAATGCATGTGATATGGAAAAATCTTCTCACAGAGGTCTTTCTAACTTAGTGCTTGACTGTAGAATATAGATTAAGAGTTATGTGTAGTAGCTGAAAGCATGCAGGTATGTGTGATCTCTGGGTTTTCAGTATAAGAGAGTCAGTTCAGTGTAGTGTTTAAGTTTGCGGACTCTAATTTGGGAGAACCGGGTTTGATTCCCCACTCCTCCACTTGCAGCTGCTGGGTGACTTTGGGCAAGCCATAGTTCTGTCAGAGCTTTTCTTGAAAGAGCTCTCTCAGCCCCACCTACCTCACAGGGTGTCTGTTGTGGGGAAAGGAAGGGAAAAGAGTTCGTAAGCTGCTCTGAGACTCCGAGTTAAGGTTGGGGTATAAATCCAATCTCCTCCTCTTCCTCCTCTTTCTGTTGCACAGTTTCACAGTGATGTGCAGTAACTGCAGCTCTGAGCATTGCTGTGAATAAACCTAAAATATTTAGGTAATGTTTGGTCATCCCTTTTCTTGAGACTCATCCATGGTGATAACCAGGCGGAAGAAAACCGAAACTAGGTTTTCCTAGTTTCCAAGCCTTCCTTGTTGTTACAGGTGATACGGTGTCTGCTAACTCAGTTTCCTTCCTCTTAGGTACCAACCTGAGCAGCCTAACTTGGCGTACCAGATGGCCAGCACTACGGATGAGGCAGACAACAATGAGTCCGTGAGCACCAGTGAATCCCAGGCTGGGTTTCTACCAGAGGAAGAAGAGAAGTGTTCCCTAAAAACCGTTCTCTTCCCTCAAAACTCTGATCCGTCCAAACTCTCTGGGTTTGTCGTGAATGTTTCCTCCTCTATCATAGGTAAGAGAGGTGGCCTTGCCTGTTGATTCAGGGCTGTTGGAGGTGGCTGGGGCTGTGTCCATTGTGCCAATAAAGTGTTTTGATGTGTCTGACAAACCAAGCGGGGAAAGAACAAAGTTTGAGTCCAGTGGCACCTTTAAGCCCAACACAGTTTTATTTGAGGTATGAGCTTTTGTGTGTACACACACTTCTTTGGATACAGTGGGAAAAGGTAGGTGGATTAAGTTGAACTGATAAGCCTGCCCTGTACACCTGGTGTTCCTGAGGCACTTGGTGTTTTTGGCCACTGTGTGACAGAGTGTTGGACTGGATGGGCCCTGGCCTGATCCAACATTGGCTTCTCTTACGTTCTTATGTACTTAGACCGCTGGTCAGGCGAGATCGATATTGTCCACTCTGACTAGCAGCAGTGTGCCAGGGTTTCAAGTAGAGCTCCTTTGCATCATCTGCCACTTGATCCTTTGAACTGGAGGTGCTACCTGGGACATTTTGTATGCAATACAGACACTTGGCCACTGAGCCAATAGCCTCGCCTGCTGTTTTCTTCAGGCCAGCTGGGAACGGTTGGTTTACCCCCAGCATAATTTCCAGGTGAGAACCAGATAATACTGGAGGAAACACAGAGAGATAACTGGATGATTGTCATAGTGTTTTATGAGATATTTTTCCCCCTAACATGCAAAGTTTTTCCTGTACATTATGCGAGAAACTTAAGGTTCTACAGCTGAGGATAATAGCTGAGGCTTACCTGGCCAGCACGCGAGTGAGCTAACACACCAAGGTCTGTCGTAATTCTTAGCTCAAGATCTTGGTGGAGTTGACTTGTAGCATCTGCCTAAGAGAGAGCATCTCAACAGTTGGACCTTGTTCCAGCCATGGAAATCAAGCAATGCTTGTATTAAAAAAAAAGTTTACTTGCTGCATATTTGCCTGTTTTATGCAAGCTTTTAAAGGCATAGGGATGCAAATAAGAGCTGGGGAGCTTTCTTCTGTTAACTGTCAAGAAAACATCTGTTTGCCTTAAGCAGTACAGCAAATGGGCATTGGAAGCTATGGAATGCTTCAGCCTACACCTGCGTGTGTGACTGCTCCTGGTGGTTTTACAATTCCTGACTTGGCTTTAAAATTGCAGCTTTCCCCTCCCTTCCACTGTTTCAGAATAACAAACGCCTCGGTGTATCTTGTTCTCAGGTTTCCTTATCGTCACCTTCTGCAGCTTGACCGTCCTTGGCAAGGAGGCTCTGCTGAAGGGGACCGTGTGGGCTGTTAGCCTGCTTGTTATAGATTTCCTCCTCTGCTTTGTTGTCACTGTGGTTATTTGGAGGCAGCCCGAAAGCAAAACCAAGCTCTCTTTCAAGGTAAGCCGCCTGCAAGGAAGGGGCTTGTGAAAAGCCAGTCCCAGGGCCTGCTGGCTTCTCACATTCAGGGAGAGATTAATGGAAGGCTGCTTTTGCTAGAAGAAAACATACTTCTTTGAGGGGGGGACGACACAGAGCAAACTTTCTCACGCAGATTGGCTAGAATGCACCTCAGGTTTGGCCTTCAACCCTCCTGGTGCTCCTTTTTCTCTGTGCCTGTCTTCACTGAGGTCAAGTTGGGAGTAGGCTAGGCTGCACTTCTTCCTTCTCACTGAATGGCAAAAAATCCATACCACGTGTGTGGGGAGCTTTACATCTAGAAGTAGTCAAGAGTTCTGTGCATTAGAAAAAAGTAAGCCCTGACCCCAGAAAAGGTAATATATTGGGTTGGAACCAGACGAAATTGGCAGTTCCCACTGATTCCCCCTTTTCTGCTGCAGACTTCCCCTTATGTCAGTCCTCAGGGTCTCCTGTCCCCCAGGAGCAGCTCTGTTTGGAGATCAGTGGGCTACAATGGGAGAGGACAGTTGGGAAAGTTCCACCCTGCCACTGGGAAACTTGGGATGGGAGAGACTTTCCCATGCAGTTTCCTAGAAGCTGGCTGTGTATCTTGAGGTTTTTCTTCGGGATCTGGGTGTGAAGGGAGATTGGAGCTCAATATGACTTTCAGGCGTGCAATTTTGGGCTGCTCGCTGTGCCAATAAATGACCTGTTAACAAAAATTCGTGGTCAGGAAAAAAACTGATGTAGCCCAGGTTCTGTATTCTCACTCGGACCTTGTCCCAGTAAAAGGGGCTTGTGGTAGCAAGTGTGTCATCTGTGTTACAGACCAGGGGTCCAGGCATGCCTCATGGTAGGAAGGCAACCAAAGAATTCCCATCTTTGCTAGCTTGATGTGTATTGGAGCCTCCAAAGGGATATTTGGGCCTTGACATAGGAATCAGGCAAGACAATCCCTCAGCAGCATGCACTGGGTCGATTTAAGGTTCACTTGGAATCTTTTTGTATTTCTGATTCTTAATTTGCTTGTTAATTTGAGATCTTTGCGGAGAATGTTTAGATAAAACATCGATAAGATTAATGAGTTGACGTGTTGAATTTGCTGTTGGTTTTAACAAAGAAGCTGACGACCAAATATATCCGCAGTAAGACAGATGTTTCCTATAGATTTGACAGTATCACATCCCAGGGGAAGTTCTTGACCCGGGTGACTTTTCACTCACTGAGAGTGGTTTCCATATTCAGTTTGAAACTGTAGATAGGAGTAAACATGTAATTTCCCCAGTTTCCTTCCATTGATCAGGTGATGGCGAGAGATTTACTTTAGTACCAAGTGATCTACCATCAAGCTATCCCTTGATTTGTTTATCTGACCTTATGAGAAAATGGCTGTGTGAACTGCTCTAGATGTGACCCAGAAGTTCATCTGTGTTTGTTGTGTTGTCCAGGTCCCCTTTCTGCCTGTCCTTCCAATCCTGAGCATCTTTGTGAATATTTATCTCATGATGCAGCTGGACGGTGGCACTTGGATACGGTTTGCCATCTGGATGTCGTCAGGTGAGTTCGATAGTGGGTGTTTGACTATCTATTCTAAATGCAAGCAGGGGACCCGCAAGGACTTGTGGGGGGCCGTCTCATTTCCCCCTCCACCACTATTTCCTCATTCTCTACTCTTGGTTTTTTTCTAGGTTGGGTCTCTTAATTCTTCAGCCCATTGCTGTAAATTAGTGTGCAAGATCCTGTTATGGAAAGCACACAGTGAGGAAGAACCCTTTTGTCATTTTTAAGTAGGCATAGCTCGTAGTTAAAAACCAACATTTTATATGGCCGGGGTCAGAGAGCTCCTGTTCTTTATTATGCTCTGAGAGAGTGTATATGTGACAGGGATACATCACCTCATAATGACTTCACCACATGAACCATACAAATATGAGGTCCTGTTTTAAGGTGTAGGATGGATTACTTCCTTAATCTTGTAGGTAGGTCAAGAGCTCATGTTCACTGAGACCTTAGTGTTCCTTTACACCGCGACCTCAAGCTTTCCTGAGGTATAATGTAGTTTAAGCTTTGTGGCAATAAGTTTCTCTAAGGAAAACATGGATATGTTTGTTGTACTGGCAGTGAATGAGCCGAAAAATGAACCAAAAAATTATTAGCTCAGTGGTACTCACTTTGTGACTTGTGGAGAGCAATATTTCTGGTTACCGTCAACTAAAAGAGCCGCATAAGTACTGCATGCTTTGTGTGCCTCCTCACCAAGCACATACATACAGTGATATAAGATATAACTATGCAATATGTAACTACAAGCTTTTTAATTACCAGAGTTCTTCTGAACATGTAGTGTCTACCCCTCCAGTAGTGGATGTTTCAAGGTGAAACTACCTGCCACCCACAAGCCCCATTGGCCACTGGCCTTGCCCACTTTCCTGAGACGCGAGGTGGGTGCTACATGGGGTAACGGTGCTCAGAAGAGTCACAGGTGGCTCCTGAGCCACTGAACAAGTATCACTGTATTAGCTGAGGCATATTCTTGAGGTAATAGGTACAGCCTGTGTGCCGTCAAAGGCCTGCTCTCTCTAATGCTTTGTTTTTTCCTTCAGGTTTTTTAATTTATTTTGGCTATGGCATATGGCACAGTGTGGAGGCCTCATACGCAGCACCAACGGATGCAGAAAGAAGTACAGACAACAACACGGACACGTGCAAATGATTGACAGCATGATACATAAAAATGAACACTGAGCATCATCGGTGGCGGGGAGGGATATGCTTTCTCTCTCGGACCCGGAAGTATTTTATTCTGTGGAACATCAGGTGGGCCTCTGTGTCCCACCAACGCCTCTTGCAGCTAGTTTTTACCTTGGTGGTGCAGCTATAAGGGATCACAAGGAAAAATCCAAACTTCTGGCATTCTCCCAAGCAACACTGTGGCCCAGTGTTGGCAGCTTTCTTTCATCCCTTCTTTCTCTCTCTCCCTCCCTCTTTTGGTTTTAACTGTATGGCAAGAAAAAACGCCCTTCTGTATGCCAGTTTAATTCCAAAGCTGCTGTGTGAGACCAAGCCGGCGAATTAACGTTTTAGGGTACTGTACTTGGATTTAAATGGAGCAGACTCTGCATTATCTGCAAAGATAACACAAGTGTCGGACCACCACAAACAAGGGGCCATGCCTAAACAAAAGACATAAATAATAACCTCCTGTATGGTATGAAAGTGCCCCTAGGATTGACCTGGTTAAGACAAACACCGATTGGTGTTACTTAATCACTGTACTTGACTTTCTTTGTGCGTGCAGGTAGTGGATTCCTGTGCTTTGGAATGCAATGTTGCAGCTATCTTAGGGATAGTCGCTTGCTGGTTGAGTTCTTGTTCTTGTGATACAAACAGTTGTTTGGCAAATAGCAGAGCCTGCTGCTTGTGAGAAAAACGTCTAGCTTGTGGTATAATGCTGTGTAGAATTCGTGGTTCCCTGTTCATCTCCTACCTGTAAGTTGCTTGAATCTGCGAAATTCAAGCGTTATCTCCATATGACTGCCGTGGGGTAGGGGTGTTAGTTTCATCCTGTGTAAAACACTGGTCTGTAGTGAATGCTTCCCAATTCTTGGGAATTTCTTCCCCATAACCCTGTGAAGCTGAGGGGCCACTGAAGCTGAGAGGGAAAGAACTGTCTTCAGTCATCCAGTGATTTCATGGTTGAGGTAGGATTTGAGCTTGATTTCTGCCACAGGCAGCTCCCAAGACTGTCAAACGGAGTTACTTGTTTGCATAATTAATTTAAGTTTGTCAGGTTGTGCTAAATTTGGCTTTTCCTGGCATGGAGTAGGAACCAGCATTCGTTTATTGCCCATCTAGAAAATTTTAAGACAAGCACATGGTCACTTAACCAGAAATACTGTGGCTACCGCCCCCACCTTAACAGGTGGGGCAGAGATGTAGTACAAACAGCAAGGAGAGTTTTTATCTGCAGCTAAACACCTGAGTCTAAGGCACAAATGCATGTGAGTTTATTGCATGTTATTAGACTGGGGTGGCTGCTGCTGCATTCACAGGGCAATTTCCAGATTGTCAATGAAATGGTATTCTCTTTTGGTAAACATCTTTCATCAGGGTGGCTTGAGAGTCTGTCTCAACTGTGCTGTACTCCAGGTAGGATTCTGTGGCCTTTGCGGACTCATCCTCCTGGAACACACATGTACTTGAATAGAAGCGAGGTGTCCTCGGAGGCAGCAGAAGCCATCTGTAAGTCGGGGGGTGGGGGGGAGAGAATCATAGAAGTTTGTTAAATGTATCTATGCACAGACAGAGGGTTGCCTCTTTGTAAAAATGTGGATTTCCAAAGGAAAAGAAATTCAAATTCATGCAGATTCTTTACGTGAAACTCTTCTGCCAAATGGTGTATGTATGTGCATGGTTTTTCTTTTGCGTTGTTTGTTTTCTTGGAGACCCTGAAATTTCTTTTTTTATGTTTTGTATTTATGTTTAGCTGCTTTATGTATTATAGGAGGCATATTGTTTGGAAAATAGTGGCACTTAGAAAAAAAAAAAGGGGAAATCTTGTTTTTGGGACGGGGTTCATTTCTTCCTGTGTTTGAGGAAGTTCAGAGGAAGACTTTTCCTTGTGGCGTCCAAAGTCTCTCGATCGTTCTTTCATTTGGCACTTTAAAATACTAAATTAACGCACATCTCTCATCTTGGCAGCAACTTTGCTGTCGCTCGTAAATTAGGGCAGCATGAGAATGGTCTAAAAGCACAGAGAAGAATTGAATGATCAGTAAAGCAAAAGTTTGAAGCATGCCTGGCTGTTCATTAGGGGAACAGGGGGGACAAATGGAGGTCTGTATGCAGGCCAAGTGTGGATAAAGTTTCGCTAGTGAAGGGCTGGGCTGTGGCTTGAAGCACTTTGGATTTCATTTATAGATTCTTCCCTGCGTTGTTTTATGGGACGTTTTTGTACTGCACTCCCATTTCAGAGCTTTCGTCTAGCCTGATCACGGCGTGCCCATCTGTATTACTGAGTGTGAGCCCAACAGCACGTGACGTATAACGATCCAGTCACAGGGCCCCAGAAGTGCAACTTAGCCTCAGAAAGCAATTGGGAGGGCATCGATATGGATTCGGTTTTCAAAACTGTGTGAGCTATTTTAACACCTGCCACCCCTTCAGTTTCCCCAATCAAAACTGCTCCCCCCTCCAGGTTGTGGGGTTTTTGCTGGGGGGGAGGAATTCCAGTATTGAGCCTACTATGTTTTTGTTTCTCCTCCTCACTATGGCTAAAAGCAACCCCGGAGGGGGGCCTGGTTGGATCAGGGAAGCATAGTAAGGTTGAGAGCTCGCTTGGTGTAGTGATTAAGAGCAGCGGACTCTAATCTGGAGAACTGGGTTTGATTCCCCACTCCTCCACTTGAAGTCAGCTGGGTGACCTTGGGTCAATCACAGTTCTCTCCGAGCTCTCTCAGCCCTACCTACATGACAAGGTACCTCCTGTAGGGAGAGGAAGGGAAGGCAGTTTTAACTGAGACTCTGGTAGTGAAGGGCGGGGTATAAAACTAACTCTTCTTCCTTTCCCAGCATCACAGCTCTGACCTATATCTTCTACCCCAGCCTGTGCCCATGGCTGCTTTTTGAGGCTGAATTATGCACCAAGAGGATCCAGTCATGGGTCCTCAGTGTCACACTTGAGGCTACAAATTGAGATAAAGCTTGAACCCAAACCTCCCCAATCAGTTGGGGCCTACTTGCTGTGAGCGTTGTTTTCATGTATGACAAAATCCCTACTCACCAGTCACTTCCACACAGAAGTTTGTAGAGTTTCACATCCCCCACGGAATCAGAGCTGGTTACTGGAATTGCCTCCCCTTGGAGCTGCTGATTGCTGGACCAGGTCTTGAGAGCAAGGCCATCAAGCCAGTGCCCAGTTTGTTGCTGCTTTTTGAATGTTAATTCAAGTCAAGTTGTGTTGTCATACTGGCGGAATAATGCACTTTCAATGCATTTTGCAACTGAATTTTACTGTGTGAAACAGCAAAATCCACTTGAAAATGATTGCTTAAAGTGCATTGGAAGTGGATTGAAAGTGCTGCCTGTCAAGGCCTACAGGTTCAGTTTATGTTACAAAGCAAAGTAATGAGAAAACCCAAACCAAGCAATCCCGTTTGCTATAGGTGTTGAGGGTAACAAAAGTTAATTGAGGATTAACAATGCCATTCATTCAGTTCCTTTCCCAAGATGTTACATTTAGTTGCCAAGCGTAGCCTTTCATTACCTATGGAACTGGACCTTTCCCTGATCTGTCTGAAATGAGACAGAGAGGATCCCTCAGGTGACGGGGAATGTTCTGGAACTCCCTTTCAGACACTCATACCCCTCCATTTTAGCAAGTTTTTAGATGATTTTAGATAGTTTTTCATGATTTAGGGTCCTTGTTACTGTGCTGGCGTTGGCATAATTATGTGGTGCATTAGAACTGTTTAAATATTTATTTTTCCAACTAGGGTTGGGGGGGGGGGGAATAGAGTGAATATCTTATAAATAAATAGAGAGTGGTGTAAATAGACGCATGTACATTCACCAAGAAGTCGGGCTTTCTGTTGAGGAGTAAGACCTGGAATCGAATTTGCAGTTAGGTGTTCTGTCATACGTGAAGCAGGCCTCAGAAGGTCTTTTCACAGCAGAAACCAGGTAAATAGCCAAGCCAGGTTTTCCAGAATTGTGGCATTTTCAGCTTTGTTTTGAATTCGCTTCTGTGTCCAAGCAGGGGCAGGGCTTGCGAGGAAACAGTGCTAAAGTCAGGCCCACCTGCACTGCCAAAATGCAAAAGCAGTGTCCCTCACCTCCACAGGTGGCCCTCAGAACAAAGGTGATACCTTCTGGAGATGGCCAGTGGGAAGGACAACTTCACCCAGTACTGTTAATGGATCTTCTCCCTCTGAGGTGGAGGGCATCTCCATGGATTATTCCCACTGTTCCTTTAGGGAGGCAGGAAATACTTATTTCTCCTTCCTGTTGGCACCTTGGGAATAGCCCCACCTCTCAGTTCTATTCCTGCCTCTTAGGGAGTAGCAGCTGGGGACAAGGCTCTGCCTGTGTCTGTGTTTTTACTACTGTTTAAACTACTCTTTTTTTCTTCTATTTTCTCCTTTTTCACAACTAATTCTTCTCATTTTCACTACTGCCTTCCTTCCTGTCCTCCTACTTTCGTCTCTGTTCTTTGGGAGAGGTGTTAAACGGTGTCGGAGGAGACTGTCCCTCAAGTGCTTGGCCAGCAAAGATCCCAGATGGCGGTGGCTGCGGAGCACTCCGACGCTTTTTCTGTGGGAGAGGAGGAAACGCTTGCCATGCCAGCAGCCGGAGTGCAACGCGACAGTGGGGCCTACCTGCCTTTGGGCTTGTTTGTGCCACCCCGACGAGCCTTGCAGAGGCAGCGGCGCTGCAGAGCGTGCAAAAGTGCCACTGGCTGCAAGATGAAGTGGAGCTCACCAATTCCAGGGGGGCGAAGATTGGCGGCCATTTTGAGGGACCGGGAACGAGCTCTGACACTCCCTTCACCATTCTGCTGGCTCTTCCAGGGACGGATGGAGCACGTAAGCCCTCCAGCTCACGTCCCCAGGGGCCTGATCCCAATCGCACAGCAAGTAATTCATGCCATACCGGGGTCCTCATTAATACTTCTGACCTCATGCACACCTTTCGCCAGGCCACGTAGGAAGGCATTTCCTCATTCTGTGCCAGAGCAGGGATTCCAGAGCACGGGGACCCTTCATCCCAATTCCAATCACGTTCTACCCCATGGCCCACTAAGGCTGCCCAGAAGGCCCCTCCCTTGCCCAATAGACGGCCATGAAGAGGGGACTGGGATGATGAGGAGTCTGTGGGATCCATTAGAATGGACAAAGAGGAGAGTGAATTCCTCTCTGATGAAGAGGAGGAGGAGATTGAAATGCCAGAGCAGTCCAGCAGATTCTTCAAGCCTGAAGAATATCAACCCTTCCTGGCCAAGGCCATAAAGGCTTTGAAGATCACTGACTCTCCCCCCTCTGACGACCAAGGGCCTGCTAGGCCCAAACTTAAATCCAGGTCTTGAGGCGACCATGAGTTTTTTCCTCCTCAGAGCTCAATGCTCTTTCCATCAAAACAAACCTTTGCATTTTCCACAATGATAAAGTGATCCTTAGGACTGGTCCCTCCTTTCGACCAAACGTGGTCTCCTCTTTCCATAGGACTCAAGAGATCTATTTGCTAACCTTTTGTCCCAAGCTGCAACATCCCAAGGTGATGGTGTGGCACACACTGGACGTCAGAAGAGCTCTAAAAATCTACATAGTCAGGACTGAATCATTCAGAAAAACTGATTCCATGTTCATCAACATTTCTCACCCGATGGCGGGAGTACAAATGTCTAAGGCATCCATCAGTTCGGTTCTGCGGTTATGCATCACGGAAGCATACAAGGCTTCAGGAATCGATGTTCCCAGGGGGATTACGGCGCACTCTCTCAGGAGTGCCTCAACAAATGCTGCCTTTGAAAACTCGGTGTCGATGGACAAAGTTTGTAGGGCGGCCACTTGGACATCCATTTCCACGTTTGTTCGTCACTACAAGCTAAACATGCTGGCCTCTGCGGACGCAGCATTTGGGAGACGAGTTTTTCAGCACATTTTCACGTTGGCGGACCATGAAGACCCACCCATCTAAGAGACACTGCTCGGGGAGGTCCCATGGAGATGTCCTCCATTTCAGAGGGAGAACGACCAGTGGTACTTACCGTGAGGGGTCCTTCTCCTCTGAGGTTAGGAGGACATCTCGGCCCACCCATCTTCATCACCGCCTATTTCTGTCACTAATTTCAATTTGCTGCTCTCTTCTCCCTCTATGTTTTTTTCCTTGTTGGCCAAATGGCTGTTTGTCTCTTTAGTGTTTACAGTTTGCTTACGGAGTCCCAGAACTGAGAGGTGGGGCTATTCCCAGGGCACCAACAGGAAGGAGAAAAAAATATTTCCTGCCTCCCTAAAGGAAGAGTGGGAACAACCCCTGGTGATGTCCTCCTAACCTCAGAGGAGAAGGACCCCTCACGGTAAGTACCACTGGTCGTTCTCACGTGCCAGTAGGTCTAGCTGCTGCATCTCTGCAGGGACTGCAACATCTGTGTGCTGTAGTTGTGTGGACTCTGTGGCATATGGCAATCCCTTGTTTTGGTGGAATACAGGAAGGAGGGTGCAAACTCCGTCCCTTGGTCTTCAGGGAAATCCTGCACCGCTGTGCAGTGAAGGTCAGCTGCTGAAGCCTGATCATAAAAATCATTCAAAGTTTGTGTGTTTTGGTGCAAAACTGACTGATGCTGCTGTAAGTTAGCTATTCTTTATGACAGTGTGTTTTTGTAAATAGCCGGATAACTATTATTATCTATTATTATTATGTTTTAATAAGGATATGTTTTCTGTATAGCTACTGGGGCGTTTTACTGTATATAAAGCCAAATTCTAAAGTATTGCCTTTCTTGTGATGCCTCCCCCCCTTCCCCCTGGCACCAAGGGCTCTTTAAGGCAGCCTGCTGAAATTTGTAGAAGCCAGAATTGTCTTCAGGAATCGTCTCCTTTTCCCTTTATTTTTTTTCCCCCTGCTTGAGCAAACACTTGCTGAAGTGTACAAGCACAGCATGGAAGTTGTGTGTTTTTTTGTGAATGCATACACACAAAATCCCAGTTGAACCGAGATTAGGTATATGCAAAATGTGCAGTTTGATTCCTTGCATGTTTACTTGGAAGTAGTCCAGGTGAGCTCAGTGCAGCTTATTCCCAAGTGACTCTGCACAGGGTTTGAAACTGTAGGTTGGGATCAGCGCTGCCCTTTGCCCTGACCACAGGAGTTTGGTTGTAGGCGTGATTAATTTCACCCACGATACAGAGAGAACTTTGAAGAGGCCTGTTGGCTTTTGCATCGGAGTTGCAATTAAAACCACAGATGGACCTTTCACATGGTGGTTACTCATTGTGGACAGATTTCCTTGAACAGCCGGCTTGTGTTGAATCAGGGCCAGTGGGCATTAAAGATTATGTGAACGTGTGCAGTTACCAGTCCACTCTGTCTCTTGTTGTACATAAGGCTAACAGCTGAACGAAATACCCAGCTATGTGGGCAGAAAATAAATAGGTAATCAAGGGGGTTGATTTTTCCATTTCTGGTGGCCCTTGTGCTGTTTCATACCGTCTCTCATTGCTTAACTGTTCTTGGAGATGAATGCTTCCTTGGGCAATCGGTTGTGTGGCCTCCTTTCTGAATGAATTTAGCATACACTGAAATGGATCTGTACTGTGCAGCAGCAGTGCTTGATGAACTGTGCCCAGCTCCTGGACTGGGGTATGGAGTTTGGTGTTGAGTTAGACAAAGGCTATAATTACATGGTAGTGGTTGAAGCTTACAGATTTTAAAGTGTCAGGGTTTTTTTAAGGCCCTTGAATTAAAATACCAGAAACATAGAGGGGGAAGGAAGTCTTGGGAAGTCTTAACAATGAGTGCCAATATGCGCTTTAATCCAGAGACTGTTGTGTACAACAGTGTGTTTTATGCTGCAAGTAATGCATGTGGTGATAACGTTGTGCAGTAGATGGGGATGCATTGAAGCCAGTGGACTTGGGAGGGTGTAACCCTGCCTAACTCTTGCACTGTTAGCTGCTCAGAAACAGATGTGAAAGAACATCAGCCAGTTTGCTTTGTTGGGAGATCACAACATGCATGCAGACGTGTACTCACCTTGGATCCAAACCAAAAGATCTGGACTTCAAAAGTTTCCTTGTGGTTACCACATGCCTGTTACTCTTCTTATATTAAGAGAAGCTTTATTTTCCTCCGTGTAAAGGTGGATAACCCTTCCGAACCATTGGTTTGCTGCATATAATTTTCCAGAGAAATTTTGTTTCAGTTTCAAATCCACTTCCTTTTAGCCAAATGGACATTTACTGCTAAATGCTAGAGGGGGCAAAAAAAAAAAAGCGCCTTTTGTAATTTATCCAGGAAACTGGCTGCATCTGCATTTAAGGGCCTGTGTTTGCTGCTTTAACCCAGGGCCATTAACTGGCCAGGATGGGTTTGGAAGCCAAAGCTTACAAGAGGGTTTTTGTAAATGTGCAATAGGTTATTGGGGGTGGGGGAGGGGGGGTTATGATTGACTCTACAAGAAGCAGAAAGGCCAATCCAGAAACAAGTTAAAGCCATTGCATTGATTCATGCTAATTTTATTAAGCAGTAGATTTCATTTTGTCTTGTTTGTAGCTCATAGGATGTGTTACTGTAACAGATGCTTGAGTGGAGTGGATGTATCGTGTAAGCTTCACTCTAAACGTGTGTATGAGTGTGATCGCATTTAACTTGGGCTACCACAATCAGCATTTGTGCCCATTGTTGTGTTGAGAGGAACTGTATTTTTCCTTCTCCTCTTCCTTTCCTTGGCAAATGTCTAATCAGTGCTACTACTGGTCTTATAACAAGGCTATGGGCACCCAGCCCTGGCAGATGGGACCACTAAAGTGCTGCTCTACCGTTTGCAAGTACAGGGGTTCCTCATGCAGCTCAGAAGGCCTGCTTCTACCCTTGTATGCCTTCTGTCTCAATCGGAGCGTTTGCACATTTTATAGCGTACAACTCCAAAGTCATTAACTGCTGATTGTGTTTGGTCATTATCCCATGCAACTTTATGATTTTACTCTATGAACAGTTGACAGGGTAGTGGAAGGAAGTATTTCCTATTATGGCTGAACAAAGAGTTCCTGAATTAGTGCTACGGGCCTTACTTAAGACTCCAGAGACCATTGTAAAGGTGTTTTATCATTTAGTGGCAACCGTGGGAAGATCCATAGATGTATGGACTTAGACTGACATGTGAATGGCACATGAGGCTGGAATGTTTTCCCAAGGGAATCTAATCTATTGTTATTTATTTCTCATTGTAATTAAAGCAATGAAACGGAGGTATATTGCAGTGCATTACTAAGCAGATTTTTCACTGAAGTCTATAGGCTTGGAAAGGATGCAGCTCTGCCTAGGATTGCTCTGTTGCTCAACAAGCAGATGATCAAATCAGTCACATGCATTTTCCCAGTACCCAAACCTCCATACGGGTGCCTTTTGAGATGTCTGTTGATATGGTGAGAACTCTTAGAATATAATTTAAAATGGTTTCTTACTATTAAATGGAAACACCACCTCTGATTTTATTTTTCCCATTCCTTATTGCCTTTAACTGTCAAAATACATCAGCTGAAATTGACTCCTAACTGATTGATCAACCAGGACATTTTTGGGTGGAGGCATGCAATGGCAGACAGCCTCTGAACGTCTATTGCCTTGAAAATCCTACAAGGGTCGCCACAAGTCAGCTGTGACTTGATGGCCCCTTTCACCACCGATTATAATGAAACTTTATATTAGTAAGTATCAGGAAAGAAATAGTTATGACTTTTAATAGGTGCTTATTTTATGTAAACCATGTATGTCCAGTTGGGCAAATCAAGAATAATTGAGGACTGAAATCTGGCAGCCAAATCATAAAGTTCTCTGCTGGCATTTACATACCTACAGTTCTGATATAACGCTACTGATCTGCAACATTGCATTGGTGTGTCAGCCAATGTTATCCCCTTGTATTTATCTCTGAATTCATTAAGTCTGAAGATTGTACCGCATCTGGTATAGGCACATAACCGTTGTTTTCCTGCAAACGGTAAAAAGAAGTCTACTTAAGCCTAGTTCCACTTGTGGAAGGGGTTGAACAACTTCTTGTGCAACAGTCCCCTCCAATGCTCCCTCTAAGCTGTGGAGTCTTGTGAGCAAAAATTCTACTTTGTGCACTACTGGCATTAAAGTTGTGAGCAAGCGATTTGGGTACTGCATAAATCAGTTTGCTTTGGAGCCAGCCTTCCTGAGCTAAGATAAGAATTTGTGAGCTGGAGAGTAAAAAATTGTGAGCTAGCTCACACTAACTCAGCTTAGAGGGAACACTGGCTAACCTCCCACTCTGGTGTTGCACCTTGGGGAGCTATTCTTAAAACGAAGAAGTTGCTAGGTTTATTCCCTGAAACCGAGGACTGGTTGCGCAAGAACTTGCAGAAACACAAGTGTGGATACAATAAGCTTGACTGAGCACAAGAGGCTACGGCTGTCTTTTTCCTGTGTTTCTGCTTGTGCAGGAGCCCTAGCGCAAGGAGAAATTTTGTGATGGATCTAACCCATAGTCCTGGCGGTCTTAACAAAAGCATCTTTAAAAGAGTTTGCAGGTAGGTGTTGTCAGATAGAAGCAACATATGTACACCCAGTTATAGGCATGCTTGTTTTGCATGCTCGTTTGTGGAATGTTGTGCTTGGAAGCGTGGGCCAAAAGTATTTGGAACATTTCCCTCTCACAAAACCCCCGGTGTGTCTTTCCTCAGGTTCCTGGCTCTTGGTATGAGTCCCAAGAAGCATGACTATGCCAAGATGTCTAAACAAACTCCTAGGCAGCAGAGAATCTTCTAACCCAAATAACATAAAACAAGCAATCATGTCTGTTTTCCAGACGTGGGGAGTGTTGTAAAACGTGTGTGCCTGTGGGTATGAGATTAACTGTGGGTATTTACGTTGTGCCTTTCAATGTCCATCTGGTCTCAGGAGCACAAAGAGTGGATGATGGTGCCATTTGGTTTTGTACACAATGAGTTCATTGGACTCTGTAGGTTTTCTTCAGGAACACATCACTTATGAAGCAAGAAGCCATGAAAGAATCTGTGCATATTTTTTATTGCGTAAAGTGTATATACCTTTTTGTTGGCTGTTCTATTTTTCTAATGATTTCCTTAAGAGTTTCTTACTGTTGTGATATAATTATTCAGTTCCCAGTGATGACTTGGCAAATCCTGTTGCTATTTTGTTTCTCTCCCATTTCAGTGGAGCGTTGTTTTGTTAGTTTTATGGCCCCTCTCCCCGTATTCAGTCTATCTTGTTTTTCAATGTGAAACTTATACCTAGAAGCAAATGATGCTTGTAAATATGTCTCCCTCTCAGACAGTGTGGTTTTTGACTTTGGAAATCAACTTATTAATACCTGTTACATCTGTAAAAATGCCTCCATGAAATTTAAATAAATTATGTCAGTTTCAGTCTGGTGTGTATTTGTATGCTTCCTGGGTCCTGCTGTTGACAAGGAGAAATCCTACTAGAGGTGGTGGGGAAAGGAAAGAGCTAGACATGGACCCACCCTTTTTAATGCTTACCCATATTTATGGTAATTTCTAGGGTCTCCCCGACATGGTAGGTAATGGGGCTTGCTGCATGCTACATTTGAAAGGAAAGTTTTATCACGTGAATAGGGAAAAGTGAAATTTTGTCTCATTGAGTAAAATGTAAGAACTGGTGTTTGGGAGAACTTGGTGGTTGGAACTAGAAAGAAGGTTTCAAATGGCTTGTGGTCTATTGATTCATGCTTGCAAATTGGGTTGCTTTTACTGGTGAGGGGACAAGGGATTAAATAGAAAGGGAAGCTGGTAGAATGGCTGCAGGGGTATTCTTAAGATGCAAGTAAATTTTATTATTTTTAGTATGCAAAACATGCTCACCCAGCCAGGGTGGGTGGGTTGCATCACTTGTACAAGAACCAGTTTTTAGTGGGAGAAATTGAGTAGGCAAAGGTAGGTGCAATTCTGCAGTCCAGCCGAGAAGCCAGATTAGATGCAACTGTGCCGCAAAGGGTAGCTTGTTGGTAGAATTCCAGTCTGTGCAGTCTGTGCACACTGATCAACTGGGACTGTTACCTTCGATAGCAAGAGAGAGATACCAGCCGAAATTCATGTTTATGTGAGCACATTCTAGGTGGCCTTTCACTTCCAGCATTGTTCAGATTCTGTTTCTTTTAATAAATATCTTCTGCCCAAATCCGAATACATACAGAAACATGAGCACCACAAGACTAATGTTGGAGCAAGTATTTATTATAATGAATATATTACACACACCTGTACACTGTAACTGAATTATTACAAACTTTCCCCCTTTAATTCAAAGAGCCACCTAGGAAGTCAGGCCACAAACTCCTACTGCACGGATAAAAACAGAAAAAACTTTACATAAGCATCCATGTGTCCATGGGACACAAATGCAATCAGTGCAGAGACATTAAAATACCTGATTTGTGTTCTTCATTGTTAATCCAAAAGTAGTCTTTCCCATTCAGTACCTGCTGATTTACTGATGAGAAATATGGTCGATGCAACAATCTCTTCAGAAAGAAAGTTGTGACGATACCTTGCAGAAGGGAATCCTATTCTCTCACTGGGCTTGCCCTCCCCTTGTCTTTTAGCGAGTGCTTTTTAAGGGCCTTTGAGTTTCCTAAGGCACCTGGGCCCTGCTCATTGATTTTGCAGGAAGACACTTGGCTGGGTGAGAAGAATCTGAGAATTGGGGAGGTCAGCAGATTGGGAGCGGCATTTCATGCAATGCACAGCAGAAGCACCAGCTACAAATTATTTCTGCCACAGTGCTCTCATGTGGTGTGTCCTCCCCCTTGCCGACTTCCCAAAAGCAAGATGCAGGGCTTTGGGTGAGACATGGAAGCACGGAGAGACAGGTGAGTGCTATGTGCATCTGCCTGCATTTCTACCTAAAGCAATCCCTTGCTTGTATGTCTTCAAGGATTTCCCTAGATGAAAAACTCTTGGATAGAGAATGAAATGGTGCAATTTTTATTTGGAGCATCGTACTTTTCTGGGCTGCTTGGAAGCATATATCTTATACCTGACTAATTTGGGACTTCAAGCAATATCTAGTTGCAATTGCAAAGTGCTTGCTTACTGAAATGCAGGGCAGCTTTAAACAGGCCCCAGAAACAAGGGGAGAGGAAAAGAACAAAGTGACTCTGAAATAGAAACCCATACATCCCTACCCTGCTATGGCTGAGGTGCCTGTGCTTTGCATGCAACTGGAGCCTCACTTTGTTCACTGTGGGCAAGTGTGCTAGTTCCTGCTATCCATGATAGTGCAGAGGTGCCAGTAGAGGAAGCACAAGTCACTTTGGCGTCTTCTCCTCTTGCTGATGCAAACCACCTCCAGCTGCTGTCTATTGCATGCACTTAGGCAGTGATGGAAGAAACAAAAGGGAGGCCTAAAAGAAAGCCATCTCTCTCTGGTTCTGTGGAGTTGTGCCCTGTAACTGACATACATGGATGCCACTAGTTTGGAATCTTGCTACAAACTTGGCCTTGAAAGTGTAAAGAAACTGCATGCTCATTGACTTGCCTTGAGCTCTCCTAGAACTGGCCAAATCCTTCCTGATTCTGGGCAGAAGAGGGCACAACAGCAGATCTCACAGAACTGATAACATGTTGATCATGCAGTGTCCTCTGTGAGACGCCTCTGCCCCTTCTCTCTTGTTAAGCACTACAGTTATCACTGTGTATAAGATGCCGGTGGAGTGTCACACAGGTGCCATAAGGAAGTCATCATTTCCTCCAGCTGGACTTTTGCCCTTTCAGCTGGAAGTCTTAGGAAGGCACCTATTGAAACGGAGAGCATGTTCTCCTAGAAAACGAATTGTGCCTGACACGTGGAGGTGTTTGATTTTTTTTGTTTTTTAAACCAAAGGGCTCCTGTCTGTTACATCAGTGGTCCGCAAGAAATCTTTGAGTGCTCCATACATGCTTCAGTCTGCTTTTCCTCTTGGTTGCATGCCTGTATATTATGTAGCATCCTTTTTCTGAAGGTTTTCTCAATTGGCACACGAAAGTTCAGCTGCTTGATTTCATTACTGCAGTTCAACAAGAAGTTGAAGGGGAACAGTCCTAGGAGTGTGGCAGCAGCTTGGCCAACACAAATTCGAGCTTTAGTAAGCGAGAAACAACTGAAAAGGGTACAAGTTTGGACTTTGCCCTCTCACCCTGCCCCGCTTCCCACCTTCTTGCTTTGCAATTCTTGGCTGGCTGTGCCCCCTCCTTACCTTGGGAGAACACTTCATGTTTTTCAGTTGTGGCTATGGTAGAGTCGGTCCCATCCGCTGGGAGCCAGAGTGCTACTAAGTACATCCCGTGGGAGCTGACCCCCTCAACTGAACAGCTGACCTGCTCACCCCCACAGCAGAAACAGCTCTTAGATGCCCCGCTTTAGTTTCAAAGAGGTTTTTTTGGGGGGGCTGCCCTTGGGCATGCAGATCTGCTTGCACTGTTCTTTGCTTAAGCAGAGTCAGACTCGGCATTAAAGCTTGTGTGTGATGCACAGGTTCCTGCAATAGCTCCCCGTTCTTGGTCTGTGGTTTCAGAGTGGACAGCTTCCACAGAACTGTGTTCCAAACAATAAAATGGTGCAGGATAGTGGGCCTGTGTTCCCAATGTGAAAACAAAATGTAACTTTTTTTGCCAAGTGACTGATTTCCTCTAATCACTATTACATATATTGCAAAGCTAAAAAAAATGAACCCAGGCCGGGCTGCAAAATGTAAGACCCAAGATCCTTGACACAACATGACTTTTCCCTCTGAAATGACACAGGACTTAGCTGCTTTACATTTTCAAATCACCTGAAAGATCATATGTGATTTGAAGCAGCCTTAGGAAGCCAGAAGTCCGCTTCCAACCCACGAGGAAGCAGGGATATACAAATAGCAGTACATCAGTGGAGATGGACAGTGTTATGTCTGACACTAGCAGGGAAGCAGCGAGAACTGCTAGGGAGTTGGTGGGCCATTCCTTGCCACCAGAAGCCAACGTTTCAATTCACGTCTGGAAGCATTTTGCTGAATATGGAGGTGGAGAGGTGAACAGAGCAGGAAAGCAGCGTAAACGGGGAATGTGATGGGAAAGAGGACCTGCCCACGAGTGGAGACTAGAGACATAGCTTACAATGTAAATAAAATAAATTCAGCAGCAGCTTGGTAAAATCTCTCCTGTGAACGGACCGTGCAGGAGACGAACAGAATAACGAAACGGGTTCCGTGGACCGTCAGTGCCTTTTGTACAAAACGTGCAGTATGCAAATGTGGCTAAAATGGGCCCTGTGGGCAATCGACACAAGTATCCTACTCTTGGCTTGTACTTACTCCGTATGCAAAAATCTAGTCCTGTCGTTTATATTGGCTATCAACATGACATAAGCTAATCTAAAAAAAACTTATGTACTCGGTATCACAGTTTCATGCAAGGCAGCTACAAAAATAAATTTCTCTAAAAAAAGAAAAGTCAACCTTATTTTTTACATCATGGAATTGGGCCATGGAACTATGGCAGTTGAATGACGCTGGCCATTGGGGCCGACATCACGCGCAAGTCTCAGAGAAGGTCACACCAGGCAGGCTTGCTACACTGGGCCACAGAGGTGGAGTTTCAGCCAGTGTCTGCTAAGGCCGTTCCTCTCAGTGTGTGTTTTTGGCACTTGAAACTGGATTCCAAAAGCGGGTGTGTACTACGCAAAGAACAGCCCTGGTGATCCAGCTGCGACTCAAAGTATCACACAGATATCTATAAAAACATTTTTTTGTCATTTTGGCTCAGAGGATTCATGCTCTACAAGCGTCCAACACTATGTTCAACTCTTTTCACGATCTAAGTCTAACAAATCTGACATAAATGCTGGCACCGACCTTCTATCACATCAAAGACAATGAGGGGGGTATTCGTTAGCTGTGGTCTCATTGTCTAGCTCACATTTAAGCACCTTCTCAAGGTCTAACACTATTATTAACCGCTATGCTACTCTCCAGGGGAGCCGGTGTACCGTCTATCAGCCCACAGTTCTGTGGTATCTGCTGCTACATAATCTTTTGCACCAGATAGCAGTGCAATGGCAGCTGTAAAGCTGCTTTTTCGTTTCCAAGGTGGAGACTGAATGTATAATAGAGTGGCCGGGAAAAAATGTTCTGTGATGGTGCCTCCCTCATCTGCAAACTAAAGCCCCAGGATCTTTTACAAGGGTGGATAAAGATGCAGTCTGGCATACAAGAGGGGCACCATATTCCCCCCCATCCCCAAGCAACACTGCAAGGGATTGGGGACATACCTCTTGGACTGCACACGGCTTCACTGGTGGCACTAACAGTATTGCTTCCCGAGTGATCGCTTGGGTGACTGGGACAATTAGGCTGATACTGCCGATAAGGATGAGCCAATTTCATCATTGAAAGAATCGTCCTTTGTATAAAAGGAGAGCAAAATGGGGCTGTAGAGCATCCAGCACTTCCATTTTGAAGTAGAGTGAGCATGCTCACAAAACGGACTTCTTTCGGGCTATGCTCCGTGGTCGCAGGAAATAAAGCCTCCGTAAGTGGAGTGATTTTATAAATTTTACAATGATTTTATACATCTATTGCCTTGCTATTTAGAAAGTTTAAAAATAGCCACAATTAGGCTAGTAAGTGGAGTTGTTTTGATAAATAAAACATGGGTCTGAGTAAAACCTCAAGACTGCTCACCTATTCTGTACTTACAACAGTTCTAATCCTAACCTGGATGATGAGTAACCAAGGCATTGTTTAGAAAAGTGGTGGTTTTTGAAGGCAAAAACTATTTCAGAATTTCAAAGTCGCTGGTGGTTTGCTTTAGAAAATGTACCACTTGGTGGCCATTTTAAAGGTGCTTCTTCTTCTTCTGTGTAACTCTTCTAATTTGAATAGAAATATTCCTGGGAAGCTTTGACCAAAAAACCAAAAATGCATTTTCATTTCATTTCAGTATAAGTCTTAGGCACAAGTTAGAAAAATTGCTGATGGTCATGAAAATAGATCAGCGCATTTGTAGAATCCATTCATATAAAAAAATGCAATTCAGAACAGTTTCAACTACATGTACAGAAGTGTGTATGCGCGCGTCCCATGTGTTTCATGTTCCACACATGGAGGCAAGTACCGCCCGGGGTGCACACACAAACACAGCTATTCAAAACTTGAACTTGCAATTAACCTGAAATATGGCAGCAAAAAGCTCATTCAGTCTGAATGAACATTCGATCTGAATGACAAGTAGTAAGGGACCTTTTCCTTGCATTTGGCTCTAACCCTGGCAGAGGAATCCACACATCAGTCTACACCAGATATGCTTCTTGCACTGGAACCACAAGAGTCTACTGCCTAGAAGGATACAGCTGCACAGCTATAGAGTATGCTGGTATAACAGACCCCGGATATCTACTTATAACTACAATTAATACATCCTTGGATGATAACATTCAGTAGACTGGGATATTGTCAGGGACAAGACATCTTGAAGAGCTGCGTAAGCCTGTCATCTCAGCACTGTGCTGACTTTTGCAGGAGTGGGCGGTCCGGATGAAGAGCGGTAAATCCGGGTCGGAGACGTAGGAGACAATTTCACGGGGCTCTGGGGTTCTGCTGTCTGCAGCTTCCACAGCAGTTCTTCATTCGTTCGGCTGAGCCTCTTTTTCTCCTCTGTTTCTTTCTCGACATATTCTTGGAGATTAGCATTTTCTTCTGATAACTGCCTGGAAAAAGGGAAACAAGGCGGTGTCAATTCTAAGCTGTTCTAGACTTTTACAGTTTGCATAATGTCATTGCAATTATTTTGTAAACAAATTGAATACAACCAATTTTTTTTGCTCAGTCTTGACCAATTCTTATTGCAGCCCTGCACACCATAAGACTTTTGTTCATCCAGTTCATATGACCCCCCAGCATTGCCTTCTTTGTGGTCAAACAAGACCCCCCCCCTTCTTCCTTTTCCACCAGAAGAAAAACTGGTTGAATCATAGACTCACAGAGCTGGAAGGGGCCATACAGGCCATCTAGTCCAATCCCTTGCTCAATGCAAGATCGGCCTAGAGCATCCCTGACAAATGTTCATCCAGCTGCTGCTTAAAGACTGCCAGTGATCCAAACCAATTGTTTTGAAATCCGGGCACCGGTACATTTTGGATCCCACCTATCACCCACCAGCTTTGTCCAAAAGGTTGCTTAGACCATGCTCTCTCACTCACTGATATCAAAGTCTCTGTTGTTCATATTATATGATTGCAAGTGAAACCTGATATATGTCATCTTAGTTAATACAAACTCATGGAAAGCTTTTCCTGATCTTTTACCATGAACCATAGGGTGAGTTTACACACGCATGGTCTGCACTTAATCGCTGCAACAGTTTCTGTCATCGAGGTCTGACCACCTTCAGGATTTCTCAGATACACTTTGAAATACACTCTGAAAATAATCCAGAAATGTCAGTTAACTGGTACAGAACGCTGACTACTTTTTAAAAAGAGTTAGCTGGTCAGAACGTAGTATGTACCAGTTGTGAACCACCTATGTCAGTTACTTATACTTTGTTTCAAAGCCCAAATCAAAGTGTTGGCACTAACTGTTAAAGCCCTACTATTTCAGAGCTAGGCTACACTATTTGATTTCTAAGGAACTGAGTGCAGGTTTCATACAGCCACACAACAGCTGTGGGAATCGGTGTCTGAAAAGTCTGCAAGGGGCACAACATGGCTCAGGACTTGGCTTCCCTCAGGTCTGAGGGGAGGAGAGGCTCTTGACCATTTTCCCAAGCCAAAATGGCCCTGGGCTATTCACCCCGTTTTGGAGCAACAGGGGGAAGGGCAGGAGTCCCTCCTCCTCTCTACACACAGCAGTCCCAGGACACATCAGGCCTCCCCAGACTGAGTGACTGAAGGGAACCCCAAACAGACTTGTTAGAAATCGTATTGTGTCCTTTGGCCCTCAGGAACCTCTCATAGGTGTCCAGGGCTTCCTAAGATGCTCTGAGCCAATCCCATTTTGTTTTGCCAGGGCCTACATGTGGCTCCTGGGGTCTGGATCTGGCCAGTGCCTGGAAAGAAGTTCTCCTGGGACTCCGACATGAGCTGCCTTCAGTGCCACAGCGGAAGGAATGCAAAATATACATGTAATTATTCATAATAAAAAAGGCGAGGCTCTGTTCCAAGTGTCGTCTTTCTGAGAGCTCTGATCATCTTCTGCCAGGAGTGAAGACTTCTCAGTTGTGACTCCAGAGTTTAGGAACACACTCCTGTGACAGGCCCACCCGTGTCCTCCTCTGGTCTCACATCATGATACAATAGAGAACATTTTCATTCAGGCAGGCATTTGGGGCTTAGTTGGATGTGTCTCTTTTACCATTGCCTGCTTTCCTATTGGCTAGCCTGATCTTGTCAGACCTTGGAAGCTAAGCAGGGATGGCTCTGGTTAGTATTTGGATGGGAGACCACCAATAAAGAAGAAGAGGAGAGTGGATTTATACCCCGCTGTTCACTACCCAAAGGAGTCTCAGAGCGGCTTACAAACTCCTTCCCCTTCCCCTCCCCACAACAGACACCCTGTGAGGTAGGTGGGGCTGAGAGAGCTCTGACAGAAACTGCTCTTTTTCAAGAACAGCTGTGCCAGAACTACGGCTTGCCCAAGGTCATCAAGCAGGTCCAAGTGGAGGAGTGGGGAATCAAACCCGGTTCTCCCAGATTAGAGTCTGTGCACTTAACCACTACACCAAACAGGGTTACTACACAAAGGCAGGTGATGGCAAACCACCCCTGTTCATCTCTTGCCTTGAAAACCCTACAGGGTCGCCATAAGTCAGCTGTGACTTGACAGCACTTTCCATCACCACCATGGATTTTATGGATTATATTTTTAAATATTTTATCCCATGTTAATTGCTCAGGGGAACATTTACCTGTAAAGGGAGTTTAGAAAGGTGATTCTTAAATAAAGCGGTGGTTCCCTTGCATGAATGAGTCAAGCCAGACGTACCACTGCCGCTATTCAGAGCCAGCGTGGCATCGTGGTTACAGGGTCAGTATAGGATCAGGGAGGCCCCGGGTTGAACCCCCCCTCTCTGCCAAAGAAGCTTGCCAAGGACCCTCCGCAATTACGCTCTCTCAGCATAGTCTACCTCTTAGGACTGTCACTGTAAGAATAAAATGGAGAAGTGGAGGACGTAAGCTGCTTTTGGTCCCCACTGGGGAGAAAGATGGAGCATGAATGAAATTACATAAATATATTTCTCCCTTTAACCTCAAGGGCAACATTTTTTTCCAAGGGATTCCCTTGTCACATTCAGCTGCCTGGAGTCAACTGTAATCATGTGTAGAGAAGGCAACGAATGCATGTGTGAACCAGCTACTACAAGCAGAAGCATTTCTTAGGCCAGAAAGGTCAGTGCCATTCATTCCATGGGAAGGGGGTCTGTGTTTATCCTGCAGAACCTGCTCTGTGGAGACAATCAACCAGTTTGCTGGAGGATGAGAACTGGGAATGACAGGGCCAATTTTGTGGCAATTCTAAGATGAATTTCCGCTGAGGCTGTGTCATTGCTGACCCGCACATCTTAATAATGCCACCACCTTCTCACAGAAAATTTGCTGTGGCAAACAGAAACAATAAAGTCATCCTGCAGTTGTTACTTTGCTACACTCCCACATACGGCATCAAGATTTTGGGACTTTTTTCTGTTGTCATCTGATGCTGGTGCCAGCAGATGAAATGCTCAGGTTACAGTGGCAATAGCTTTTAAGCGAGGAAAAGAACAAGAGAGGGAGACTTGCCCACATATTGGAAAGAAGCCAACATGCATACCTTTTAGTCAAGGAAGAGAATGGAAAAAATGATGGTGCAATGGGAAAAAAGCAAAAGCTTTGCCAACACGGAGGTGGTGGGAGATCTTAAAAAAATTAGGGTTGCCAGCTCTGTTTGGGGAAATACCTGGAAATTTGGGGAGTGGAGTTTGTGGATGGGAGGGACTTCAGCAGTGTATAGTACCATAGTGTCCACTTTCCAAAACAGCCATTTTCTCCAGATTTCTGTTGCCTGGAGATCAGATGTAATCACAGGAGAGCTCCAGCCACCACTTGGAGGTTGGCAACCCTATAAAATTGAGTTTATATAGGATTTCTGTGCTCATATTTTGGGCTAACAGTTAGTACGGAAATCCATCCCTGCTCAAAGTGGCATAATTTGAAATACACATCTGCAGTTTTTATTTGTGCTCCCCCCCAATGGTGGAAAGCGCCGTCATGTTGCAGCTGACTTATGGCAACCCCATAGGGTTTCCAAAGCAAGAGATAAATGGAGATGGTTTGCCACTGCCTGCCTCTGTGTAGCTACCCTGGCCTTCCTTGGTGGTCTCTCATCTACATACTAACCAGGGCTAACCTTGCTTAGCTTCTGAGATGTGACAAAATTGGGCTAGCCTGGGCCATCCAGGTCAGGGTCTTCTTCCCCTCCTCATGAAATAAAAATCAGCCCTGACCCTTGACCACTGAATAAGTGCTGAATGTTTCAAGCGAGGGACAATGTCCATGGAGGACTCTGAGGGTGGAGCACAGGATCAACCACTGAAATGGGATGGCCGCTGTCCTAAATACGTGGACCTGGGAGTAAAATATTTTGAACTCAGAGCAGTTTAATTCTCTATAGAAGTACTTTTCTGAGAATTCCCTGACAGAAATTGCTGACTTCCAAAGCCTCTTCCCTCAGAAGCCAAACCCTCTGGCTACTGATTTCAGACAAAGACCAAAAGTGACTCAAAAGGCGAATGAATCCTTTCCCTCCAGATCAGCTGTTTTATTCGCATCTCAGCTGATGCTGGCCAATCAGAGAGTGAGTAGAGCAGCCAATCACATAAGCTCTTCTCTCCAGGGAAGATTAACTCATAACCTCCCTGACTCTTTGTCCCAAGCAGCATTTTAAAACCCACTTTTCTGTGCAATCCGTCACACTAGCCATCTCTGTTTACACTTCTGAAACTCAGGAGAAAAGACTCAAAACAGACCTTGTCACCACCGTGTTCTGATCGATCCTGGCACTCAGGTCCTCGTTCTGCTGTTGAAGCACCTGGATTTTTTCTTCCAGTATTAAGTTTTTTTCAGCCTGCAGGAAGAAAAGTCTGGTTACCCCTAGAGCAGCAGCAGCAACAACAACATACAGGAAAGGAGAGGTTCTTCCATAACAAAGATCCCTCCTGTTCATCCCAACAGAAGTGATCGCCTGGGCCCAAAGGTGTAAATGTCAAGGAGCTCACCAAAGGGTTTACTGATCTAATGGCAGAAGAACTTAATGAGTGCCCAGATGTAGAGACATTCTGCAGATACAGCTTCTCCTGCCTGGGTTTACAAGACCTAAAGCTGTGGCTATGGTCGCCCTCCATCCCCACACTTTGCAGATCAGAGTTGGCAGCCTGAAAGCTTTTAGATGCAGTCTGCACTCCCTGAATCTGGCGGCTGGTCTCCAAAAACATCCGATGCAGTGAGTGAGCAGTCCTGTGCTCTGTGCCAAATCTAAAATGGTAATGTCTGCAAGATACGCTGGCTTGGGCAGCATGAGCAGAATCATGTTGGGGAAGGCAACTCTCCCGCCTCCCCCTCTCCCTGCAACCTTCTCTCCCCCCCCCCCCCCCCCAAATTGTGCTTCTCAAGATCAGCATGAGAAACAACTAGGGCTATGCAGCAGGAGGGTGAAAACTGGCAAAAATATCCTTGCTTTCTCTGCAGACAGAAAAAGGATTCCATCAGAGGAGTTGCTGCTGTGTCAACAGGATGCATACCATGGCTTCTGACACACTTATATCAACCCCAGATTGCCCTTCATTCAGCATCTTCTTTCAATTCAAGAGGAGCTTAGCAGGTATCCAGGTTGATCAGATCTGGTGTATGCTCGAATGTTTCTTATAGATGAAAATCACTGGTTTCGGCACATACTGTGAAGTTTCACGCAGCAATCTGTAAAGGTTGCCAGATACTGGTGGCTTAAGTTTTTACATACACATACTACAGAATTTTAATAATTTTATCTGTTATTCTGTTTAACTTGTGTTTCCCCCTCTGTCCCCTTGACTTATATGACTGTCGTGATATAAACTGAACAATAAACATCAGCCCAGTGCAACCAGCATTGTAGAGCCTGCAGCTGCTGCCAGTGGTAGGACAGCATCCATTTGCATTGCTGCCCATGTGTCTCGGTTACCACTGACCCAGGGAATTCAAGCTGGTGTCTGGCATTGGGGCTGAGGACTTGGCCTGAAGTACTGAGGGGCTACTGCACAACAATAGCTGCTAGCCGTAGCGTCAGCCAGGTTGCCTCAAGTCTCAGGAAACTTCATGCACTATTTCAGTGTTCTTCGCAACTATATTAGTCTGCAGTGTCTCTCAGAAACATGCATGGACTCCAGGAAATTCCTTTTGGGCAGGATGGCCCACATTTTGGTCTCATCAGATGTTGGAAGCTAAGCAGGGTCAGCCCTGGTTCATACTTGGCTGGGAGACCACCAAGGAAGTCCAGGGTTACTATACAAAAGCAGGCAGTGGCAAACCCACTGCTGAACATGTCTTGTCTTGACGACCCTACAGGGTCACCGTAAGTCAGCTATGACTTGACGGCATTTTACATACATGGGGGGGAGAATATTTTCACATTTGGTGTCCCTAAAATATGTGCAATCCTCTCCTGACCTTCATGCCTTGCCCTATTGGCTGTCCACCACTTCACAATTAGGTACACTGATTATAATTGGAATAAATTTAATTGGAATAAAATTAGAAGATCCAAGTGGAAAGTGGCCAAGTGCTTGTCAATCATCCCAAAGCCTTTGCAATAGGCCCAGATTCTGTATGGTGGGAACCTTCTTGTCCTTCTTTCTTGTAAAGAAGCTTCCCGTCCTACAGAATCTGGGCCTAATGCAAAGGCTTTGGGATGACTGTAAAGTAGTATAGAGGCATATTTCCTTCTTGTTTCAAAAATGGAACAGTAAAATTCAGAGACAGGCCAGGTTCACATAAGCCACTGCAGTTATCTATTTATATCAATTTATTTATACCCCGCCTTTCTCCCCAATGGGGACCCAAAGTGGCTTACATCATTCTCCTCTTCCCCATTTTATCCTCACAACAACACGGTGAGGTATGTTCGACTGAGTGTGCGACAGGCCCAAGATCACTCAGTGAGCTTCCACAGCATGAGTGGGGATTTGAATATGGGTCTCCCAGAGACTAGTCCAACATTCTTATCGACTATACCGTACTGGCTCTCTCAAACAGAGAAGGCACTATCAATGAGGAAATACATTTCTGACATTCAGCTCCACTCATGCAGCAAAATGCCAGCCTTTTGTTAGAAGTGAACACCCTCAACCGCCAGCCCATACACTTCAAGACAACTTCAAAAATGAGGATGGGGAAAGGAAACCATCACAGCTTGGTGCCAGTGATGGCTCTACAAGCTCTTGAGTCACTTTCTTACCTACCTTAACTACTGTTTTCTAAACAAACAAAACCCCAGAGAACTCACCAGTTTTTCTAGCTCCATGATCCTCTTTTCCTGTTGATGGATGAGCTGATTCTTCATCTCCAGAACCTGTCTAAGGCTGTTCATGTCTTCCTCTAAGTGCTGGTAGGGAGCGAGTGCAACCTGAGGATGAAAAAAAGCAATGAGAAAAGGACCCTTAGGCTAGCCCGTGAGGGTTCTTTCTGCTGGTGAAGAGGAGGACATCCTTGGATGGGTGGCTCTTCCCATCCACTAGGGGAGGCGGGCTTCTAGAAGATTCTGGAATCTTCGCTGGGAGGAGGAGCCATTTCAGTTTGGAGGCCTCCTCTGCTGAGGAACAAATGACTATAAAAATATAACAACACTATCAATTTAACGGAGAAATGAGGAGAATTATTGTAAGCTGCCTTGATCCAAGAGGAAAGGTGGGATGGAAGTATTTTAACAAATAAATAAGAAAGAAAGCCACTACTGGCTTCTGATTATGTCAACTACAGGAACACCCCAACTTTACCTCATATGGCTAAACATAGGCCCAGCCCACAGGGTTGCCAACTCCTGCTTGGGCAATATCTGGAGATTTTGGGAGTGGCGTCTAGGGAGGGTGGAGTTTGGAGAGGGGAGGGATTTCACTAGGGTATAATGCCATAAAGTCCACCCTCCAAAGCAGCCATCTTTTCCCAGGGGAACTGATCTCTGTCATCTGGAGATCAGTTATAATCCCAGGAGATTTCCAGCCCCCACCTGCAGGCTGGCAATGCTCCCTCTAACCTGTGGAGCCTTGTGAGCAAAAATTCTACTTTGTGAGCTACTGGCATTAAAGTTGTGAGTGAGCAATTTGGCTACTGCATAAATTAGTTTGCTCTGGAGCCATCCTTCCTGAGCGAAGACAAACGTATGAGCCGGAGGCTAAAAAACAATGAGCCAGCTCACACTAACTCATCTTGGTGGCAACCCTACTAATCCAGGATCACTGGTAGCTTGTTACACATTTTACCACAGGTAACTGGCTTCTGCTGTGAAGCAACAACTCGGGGAGGGTGAACCTGACATCCTTACCAAAGGGTGAAACAAGATAGCAGAAGAGGCACAGCCTCAGCTACTTCAGTGCTGCTCAGGTGCACGGCTGCTGTGTATGGCCAGCACCACCCAGAACTGGCATAGATGGCAACTCTGGTGGCCCATACTGGATACTGCTATTCAACAGCTATGCACTTTCATGGCAGTGATGCAGCAGATGCCATGCCTCCACTACCTACTGTGAGGGTACTGGGTCCCCTTCCTTGTTAATTTTTAATACAAGAGTGTGGTCTGATGGTTAAAGTGTTGGACTAGAGTCTGGGACCCCTGTGTACAAATCCCCACTTTACTTATTGGGTGACCTTGGACCAGTCTCTCTGTCTCTCTCTGACTAATCTACTTCACAGGGTTGTTGTGAGGATAAATAGAGGTAGGGAGAGCCCGGCATACCAACTTGAGCTCTTTGGAAGAAGAAGAAGAAGAAGAAGAAGAAGAAGAAGAAGAGATTGGATTCATACCCCGCCCTTCACTACCCAAAGGAGTCTCAGAGTGGCTTAAAATCTCCTTTCCCCTCCCCTCCCCTCCCCACAACAGGCACCCTGAGAGGTAGGGGGGTCCGAGAGAGCTCTTTCAAGAACTGCCCTTGAGAGAACACCTCTGAAAGACCTAAGGTCACACCAGCAGCTGCATGTGGAGGAGTGGGGAAATCAAACCCAGTTCCTCCAGATTAGAGTCTGTGCTCTTAACCACTACACCAAGCTGGCTCTCTGGAGAAGGATGGAATAAAAATGTACTTCACAGATCAAGGGCAGAAACCTATTATCTGGCAGCAAACCTCTATGGGTCTGGTCAGGCTCCTTCTCTTGACCAGAAATGACCCCCACGGTTAGTCCAACATCCCTGTCCTGCTCAGAAAACGTTTTAGGAGAGGAAGATTTATTGTGTCCAGATTTAGACACAGTGCTTATTCTCTGGGAGGGTGACGACTACCAGAGGCAAGTATTGGGGAATGGTACACTTCACCAGGCCTGTGGGGGGGGGGGGGAGGAATCCCTGGGCTGCAAGTCACAACCCTGTAGGGTTTTCCAGGCAAGAGGCGTTGGGAGGTGCTTTTACGTTGCCTGCCTCCATGTCGGTCCAGCTTAGCTTCTGAAATCTGACGAGATCAGGCTCTCATGGGGCCATCCAGGTCAGGGCTAGACTGAGAGGGACTGCCCCAAGGTCACCCCGCAAGCTTCCATGGCACGACTGGGGATTCCCAGATCTTAATCCGACACTTTAAGCACTACACCACACTGGCTCTCAAGATGGAATAGCGTGTTGGGATTTGAATTTTTACTGGCATGATTATATATACAAGGTTAAAAAAAAGAAAAATGTTCACTGTCTGCGGTTCTTTTCTGGCCATTGAAACAAACTTTGGGTCCAGGGGCACCTTTAACACCAAACTTTGTTCTGCTGCATCAAATCAACACGGCAACCTACATGATTCTATTTTCTGCTATTATTATTATTATTATTGTTGTTTTTGTTGTTTTGTTTTGTTTCATGATTTGACCTGGATAGCTCCAGCCTAGCCAGATCTTGTCAGGTCTCAGAAGCTAAGCAGGCAACACGGAGGCAGGCAATGGCAAACCACCTTCAAACGTCTCTTGCCTTGAAAACCCTACAAGGTCACCAAAAGTCAGCTGTGACTTGATGGCAAAAAAAAAGGGGGGGGAGGGTTTTTAAAAAAATTATCCACTCCAGGCACCAAATAGGCTAGGTACACCACTGCTGCTGACCACACTCTTCACGAAGTGTCCTTCCCCCACCTTCTCAAAGCTTGTTTGGCCAAATGATGCTTCCACAGAGCAGGACAGTAGCTAGGAATTTCTAGTTTGGGGGCATTTATCACATTTGTACCCCGCCTTTCCAGACAACTGGCTCAAGGCAGCTTACAACAGTTAAAATACAGTAGTGTACAGTTTTAAAACATAAAATAATTTAAACATAGCATAATTTATGCATAAAACACCAGAAAAATGCAGGTGGCCACAGAGTCACGCGGTGACTCAGAAAAGGTGGTGGCCAGATGGAGCCAACTCCAGCAAGGGCTCGGCCAGTGAATTCCAGGGCAGAGTTGTTCTTGATCTCCCGGTGGCGGCTCCTAATCAAAAGCCTGGCAGAAGAGCTCTGTCTTGCAGGCCCTGCGAAATTGTAATAGGTCCCGCAGGGCCCTGATGGCCTCTGGGAGCTCATTCCACCAGTATGGGGCCGCTACCGAGAAAGCCCTGGTTCTGGTACTGACCAGCCAAGTGTCTTTCGGACTGGGGAGAGTCAAGCGATGTTGATAGCTTGACCTCAGTGCCCTCTGGGCTTCCCTAAGCATTTATTTATTTATTTACTATTTCCATTTATATCCCGCCTTGCCAGACAAGCTTGGGGGGCACTGGCTAATTTAATTAAAGTTAATTTACTTAAGGCTGAAGTTCTTGGGCTGCCCAGATGGAGTCTTTACTCCTCCACCCTTCCTGCGGCATTCCCAGATGCCGATCTTTTGCACCCCCTTCTGCCTTCACTGGCCCTCACCTGCTCGGCGGGGTGGCCACGCAGGCTTCTCCTGGCTGCTGAGCTGGGCCATTGCCCAAAGAGCTCCTTGGGGAGGTGCAGGTCAAGGCCGAAGCCCCCTGACCTGCCGCCCGTCGTCCAGAGGTTGCAGCACCCACGGACACGCTGGGTTGGGAGCAGCTCTCAGTTGAAGTTGCAGAGCGGGCAGCAGTGGTGGTAGCACGCTGTGCATTACCAGGATTGGGCCCAGACTGGCTCCTGGAGAGATGGATGAGCAGCCCGCTGGCACCTCGCCCACTGCACCCGGGTCCTCGGCCACAGCACCGACCTCTGGATCCCAGCTTTGGATGGGATGCGAAGGAGATTGTGCTGCCCTGCCCCTCCAGCATCAATCCTCGCCCCCCATGGCATGCACCAGGAGCTAGGTGGCCGGTGCTTCCCTAAGTGTTTGCCTGGCAGCTAAGCAGAGCTCCCGCTTAGGGCGGGAAGCCCTGCTGTTTCCAGGGAGGACCAAACCATGAGGGGCCCCAGTGGGCAGTGCAGATGCCTCTCCCACAGCCATTCAGCTGCAGAAGAAAGCAAGGAGATGCGGCAGATGGAAAGTTGTGGGGCCTTTGAAGTAAGTCAGGAGGCCCAGCCCCCAGTGCCTTACTGTAGCTACAAGTCCGCCGGAGAGGTGAAGGCACAGCTGGACAAAGTGAGATGGAAACAGCAACTCCAGTTTGCTCATCAACATGCCCTCTGGAGTCCAGCCAGTTTGTTTAAACAATAGATAATTGTTTTGGGCTTAAATATTTATGGCTATATGCATTTTACAGGATCGGCAAGCACAAGATTTGATGACATTGCTCTGCATGAAGTATGTCTAAATCAGTTTAAAACTGACTCCAAGTAGTTGAAAGGATGCATTTTTTTAAAATGGTTGTTTGAACTGGAGAGTTAGGAAATATTGAATCTGAACTGGAACTGAACCCAAGTTTTTAACAGTTGGACGCTTGGATAACAATGATTACCACGTGTGAGAAAATTACAGCAAAGGAATGAGAGTTAACTATTAAAGGGACAACAATTGAAAGGGTAACCTGTGAGTCAGCCCCATTTCTGGCACTATGTAAACTGGTATTTCCCTTTGGCAATAGCTGTAGCTGCACCTAGCTTATTCTGGATCATGCAAACGATTATAATGGCACTACTTCAAATCGTGGAGGTTACTTACGTTCAGATAACCTCCCCCCACAGTGTTTTTAGAAATTATGTCTGTGACATGACAAGGGAGTATCCCAACTACCTTTAGTTAGCTATTCTAATTTTAATTCAGTATTTTAAATTATGTACCCAATATTTACTTTTTCCTAAAGTGCCGAATGTTCCTTTTCTAATGTATTTCAATTACTGTTACATAATTTTATCTAAAAGCCTATGGGCTGTGTAGGCTTTCTTGAGTAAATGAATTTTAATGAATTACCTCTAACTGTTCTTCAGTGTTTTTCTTTAACGCCTCTTCAAACCGTTTTGCTTTGTCCTTCAGAGTCTGGCTCTGAAAGGTGAGGGTATCTACTTGGTCCTGGAATAACAAAAGATGAATAATTTTAGGTAGCATCTGAGAAAGAGAATCTTCAAAGGTAAATGCGTCAACCATGGCTTTTCCTTTACACAAATAAGTCTCTGAAGTCCTTGTTTTTATGTGCTCCCTCCCCATTGATCCTCCCCTCCCACATAACTCAGAAATGGAAAATGTATTGGTTCCCAATACATATCACCAGAGCTTTCACACATGCTGAATAATGCTTCTAATCTACTTTCAATGCACTTTGCAACTGGATTTTACTGTGCAAAACAGCAAAATCCATGTGCAAACAATCACTAAAGTGGAATGAAAGTGTATTGAAAGTGTATTATTCAGTGCGAAAGCACTGGACAGCAGAACAAACTGCAATCTGTTATCTTTCCTATGAATCAAGATCCCAAGCCATAATCCCAGTTTGTAGGTAAGAAACTAGTTCACAGTTTGTTTTTTTGTACAACTTTGATATCACAGCAAATTCTAATTTCACAGGGATCCAGAAATATCCAAGTCACGTGTGAACCCAAGAATATCAGGGACTTCTTGTTGTAGCTAAAACCCAAGATTTGTTACCAGTGCAGCTGGAGAAAGTTATTTCAAACCTTGTTGAACCAAAAGAACCGAGCATTCATGTCTTTAATTTCTATCCAGCTTTTCTTCTACAGAGCTCAAGGCTGTGCACACATGCGGGAAAAACCAGGCACATACCTGCTTTGCTTCAGCAAGATTGCTGCCATGTCCCTTCAAATTAAGTCATGTGTTGTGTACTAAGACCACGATCGCATGGTCCCCCCGTAATGGCCACCGCCACGTGGTCAGCGCACATGGTCAGAATCTACCTGAGCTTCAGCCAGGTAGAACAATAGCCAGTTGGATCCTGAGTGACCACCAATTACGAGCCTAGGTCTCCCCCTGGGGGACCTATGAATTACAACCACGGACTTAAGGTCCTATCAGGACCTGTGGGCGAGGTCGGGGCATTGTCTCCAGCCGGCATAAAAGAGGGCTCTGAGCCCAGGGTTCCCCATGTTCCATCTGACCCTCAGTAAAGAGCTTTACTATGAAATCACTGCCACTCGCCTCCCGACTCCAATACTTTCCATAATGACTATGAAGAGATAGAGCCCCTTTTCTTTGTGTAAGAGTGTGCAAAAGAGTACAACACAGGTATGGCACAGGCATCATTTTTCATGCTGTACACACAAATTTGTTCTAACCTATTGACTCCAGGTTTTTCCAAATGTCTGAAGCAGCCTAAACACTTCTTTTCACCAGGGGGAAAGGTAGTAGAGAAGGCAATGATGTCTCTACCACGATACTTTAAACTTCCTGAAAAAAACAAGTGATTGTCTGTCTGCTGCCAGCAATTTCAACCGTGTTCAAGTGCAACTAATTTTAAATTTCTGGGCTCTTCCCCAAAAGTGGGTGAAGGTATAGCAGACTGCCATTTACCTACTACAGCTGCTTCTCTCTCTCGCTCTCTTTGTTAATTTCTCTACTTGGCAGTTTGTATTCTGGTAAATAATGGCTGAGACCACAGCCTTCTCACTGAAGAAGCGCAGTCACCTGACTTTTTATAGAACTATGCATGAGTAGAACAAATGGACAGAGAGAATTTCTCCATCTCCCATACTAGAACTCAGGGACACCCAATGAAGTTTCTGGTTCAGTGTCTCTGGTTCGGATCGTTATTCTGACATGAGCCTCACTCAGTAACCTTGCTCCAGTCATTCTCTCCTAACCTACCTTATAGGGTTGTAGTGAGGATAAAATGGAAGAAAGGAGAACTATTTATACCTCCTTGAGCAGGCCCGTAGCCAGGAATTTTTAATTTGGGGAGCCTTAAAATAAGTTGGGGGCACCCCTGCACACACCTTCAAGCTCCTGCCCCTGCCAATAAAGGAAGGAAGGAAAGGGCCGGTGCTGTAGTGCGCCAGCCCAAAGGCCAGATACTTCTCCAGGGGGAGGAGGGAGAAGGAAGCACCCCAGGTAGATAGAAAGTTGGGGGGGGGGCAGGCCCTAGGATGCCCCACTGTAGCTACGGGCCTGTCCTTGAGCTTCTTGGAGGAAAGGAAGGACAAATGTGTGGTTCTTGGCCACAGCATCTCCATGGGAATGATCCAGATTACTCAGAATGAATATGGACATAAATCTTGATCTAGGGACATAGATGACATTCCTCTGTACTTTGAAACAGTGCCGTGTACCTGTTTGTTGTATATAATCCTTGTTAATTTCACTACTTGGATATCTGTATTCCGGGAAATTATTCATTCAAATTCTGATGCCCTTAGTTTCTCTTCCATTTCAGTCAAAATGATTTCTGTTAGTTTTTGTTATGTCATTTTATGTATCATTAAAAATAAGGGTTTAATTGGTTACAGTTAAATATTATGACTCTCTTTCTAGGAGCCCCCAAAATGTCTTCAGTGTCCAGTAAGCTTACTTATCTAAAAGCTGCTGAGGACAGACCTACAGAAGCAAATAATGCAACAAATGAGCCGCTGGGTGAAGGGGCCATAGCAGGAGCAATCGAGTGAGAGACATCCTTGACACGTAGTGGGTAAGCCAGCAGGCACACTGGCAATCCAGGCGAAGGCTGTGGCTCTCTGAAGCCGCTGGCAGCAGCTAAGCTGCACTTTTGCTCTTGCACTGGCTGGAAGGATGCAGTTTCTCTAGAGGAACTCTGTAATGACCAAATCCTTGGGACAAATAATCAGGTTTTATACGGAATGGAAGTCCTAACCTGGAGCGACAGGCGCAGCTTCTCAAAATTTTCTTCTAGTTCTGTCTTTTCCGCTTCATGGGATGATTTCAGTTCTGGGGGGAGGGAGAGGGAAAAACACACAAAAAATATCGCTTTGAGTAGTGATTTAAAACTGGGCACATGGTGCACGCCTCAGCCACAATACCCAGGGTTCATCCCCTTATAATGATCTTCAGTATTTTTGACAAGCATGCCATGAGTCTAACGTCTCAGCCAGCATGCCACTCCAGCGTGCCTCCCATTGAGTGTGCTTGGTATGGCTTTGCATCTACCATGGTAAGCTGAGGGACAGGCATCAGCACAGCAGTGCTGAGAGTCAGAGTCCTGCAGCAATCAGTTCCCATCAACTTTCAGTCAAAAGAGTAAAGTTTGTTGAGTTCAGTAAAGGCAGGTCCTCTGTGCACACATTGTGTTAGAACTGACGAAAAGCGTACATGGCAGTTAATTATACACAATTCAAGAGGGGTCCCCTGATGGCTTAGAGTCAATCAAGGATCAAGCAAAAGCCTGCCAAATCTAACGGGCCTACATTCCCAGAGGAAAGTTACAGCAAGGTACCAAGGTCAGAGCTGCAGTTACTACAGTAAGGAAAACACTGAAGAAACTAAAGTTAAGATTCCACTCCAGGAGCAGGCTCCCCCCCCCCCCCAAGTCTCACAGCAGCTATGACAGAGGTTTAGCTGACACTGAATCAGGTGGGAGCACAAACCCACAGGTGGGTCCCCTTGGCCCTTTCTAGTCATGCTGCAAGCCTCTGGCACCTGCACCACTTGACCCATGCCACATATTTATCTATCATGTCCTGTACCTGCTTAACCATCTATCATGCCTTATGCCTGCTTAACCATCATTTTAGGTTTAAAAGCCAGGACTTAGATTATGACCACAACATAAAGGCTTCTTTGAATTGTGCCCAGCTGCACCTGTCTGTGCAGCAAGTCACACACGTGCTACGCTCAGCATATAGATCAGGTGATTTCCTCCGTGACACTTTTGATACCGCCCCCATAGGACTGTAGTGGCATGGAGAAAACTGGTCAGTTGCAATGTGAGCTGCTGGTTCTCTGGAGAGCTACCCAATGGTACAATGTAAGGTGGCCTCTACATATCGGCCACAAGGCACGTCCTGGCTCTAGAAACAGGGCAGCCGGGTGCAGCGGAGAGCAGGGAGCTGCCTCTTTAAGAGTGGCATCCAAGTGCCAGTGGCAGTCACGGCAGCCTCCCTCTCCTCTACACCTCTTGGAATTCCTGCCCATCCTACAAAGAGAGCGAGTGCCTGGCTCTGTTCTGCATCTGATCACCTGAGCTAAGCAGCTGCAATTTTTCATGCCACCCTGTAGGCGGGGCAGTGGAGTGGAAAACTGCTGCGTTTCTTTGTGGCAAATCACACCGGGCATAATTTGGGGAGCTGCCCAGGGAGTGGAGAAAAATCCCCACTGCATACAACAGGACTGAGTACTTCGGCCATAAGAGGGCCAGAAATGCTTCCAGAAAGTAGGGATGGCAGTGTAGCTGACATCGCTGTAACACAAATCATGGGGCAGGGCACCCTTCCACAAAGATTTACATGGTGATTTCCAAGGGAGCATGGACACACGGAGCTGCCTTGCACTGAGTCAGATCTATTAGTCTCTCAAGCTCAGTATTATCTACTGTGGGAGGGGCTGTGGCTCAGTGGAACAGCCTCTGCTTTACATGCAGGTCCAATCCCCAGCATCCCCAGCTGAGGCGATGTAAAAGACCTCTACCTGAAACCCTGGAGAGCTGCTGCGAGTCTGAGTAGACGATACCGACTTTGATGGACCGATGGTCTGATTCAGCAGGAGGCAGCTTCATGTGTGCATACTCTGACTGAGGTGGGAAGTCTCTAGTCCAACTCACGTCGGCTTGAATTCATTAGCGGAATTGAGGAAATCCACTATTATCTCAGCCTCAGCCAGCATCCCCAATCGAATATGGGGCACAATTACACTGCAGGCCTACATTTCAGGGCTGTTGTTAAGAATGACTGAGACAAACATGCCATGCACCATTGGTCCACCGAGCTCAATGCAGTCTGCTCTCACTAGCAGTGGATCTCCAGGATCTCAGTTATACTGGGGTCTTTCCTAACACTTGCTACCTGAGACTGTTTAACTGGAGAGGCCAGGAATTGAACTTGGGGCCCTTCCTGCACACTAAATACGTGCTCGACCACTGAGCCACAACTCCTCTTGCTTCTCCTTGCACTACAAAGCACGATATAGTAGAGGTGTTGAACTCGTTTGTTACAAGGGCTGGATCTGACATAAATGTCTATGTGTCGGGCTGGGCCATGTGTGCCATAAAATGTAATGCCAGGTACCAGAGATATTTTAACACTGACCATGAACCCTCCTCAGCACCTAACTAACTACCCTTCGCTTGATATGCACAAGAAGTGCACGGCACAGAGAGCGACTGCCTGACAATCAGGGTGCAACAAACACAGACTCCTGTGGCTCTTTAAAGACTAACACCTTTCAGAGGCTTTCGGTGAGCTGGAGCAGGGCTGCCTTCCGTTGCCGCAGGTGCAGCAGACAAAGACCAAGGTGGCCGAGCAGCATCAGCTAGGGGAACTCAGCAAAGCCCTGCCTTATATAAACTGCTGAGGTCAAGAAGCCTTGGGGAGGGGAGGGGAGGGGAGGGGAGGGGAGGGAGGGGAGGGGGGGGGAGGGGGAGGGAGAGGCAGCCATACAATCCCACACCTCCCTCTGTCAAAGTCACAAATCCAGCGATGAGATTGAACCACAAGGGGAACTGTGATGCTCCCCAGCACCACAAGCAATCTCCAAGTGCTGCCACTCTCCAAAACTGCCAGCTCCACTTTAATTGCCTTTTGCAGACCTTTATTTCCCACCAGCTCCACAGCATTATCCAACTACCCAAAATATTACTCCCCAAGACCAAGTGCACAGATGCACATCCAGCACCTGCCTCTGCCTTGTGCAGACCCAGCATCCTTTCCTGAATGCCTACTCCCATCCTTGACCGTTGCCTTACCCCCCCCCCCCACAGGCTTCCATTCAGACTGTTACATAAGGTGGCACTTGCATGCAGGGAGCCCAGGGGAAGTGCATGCCTTTCAGCTTGACCTCTTGTTTAATCCTTCCTGTGTTGCTGAGGGAGGGAGGCAAGTGAGGAGCTGTGCACATTTGGGTCAGCGGGTTAGCAGGCTTCAACTGACTCTACTTGGTGGGCCTCCTCCACCCCCAACCCTCAGCATTCGACATGCGTTGCATCCCTTATATAGCCACTGGGCTTTTCTGTGCTGTGCATAGTGCGCCTGGCCCAGCTAGTTGCTCCGTTCACACACTGACATAAGTGGGCATGTTTGGTGAGTTGGCCAGTGGCTTTCTACAGGTGCCTGTGCCCACGGGCAACTTTCCCAGGCTGCCTGCAAGTTGGAAGCTGCTCGGCTTGGGGAGGTGGGGCCAAGGAGATTCTGCCTGTGTGTTATGTCTGCTGACTGCCACTAGGCGCCAGCGACATGCAGTCTGAGCTTAGCTCCAGGAAACAACAGGGGCCAAGGATCCTGGACCTCCTAGAATGCACCAATAGGAGCTTTGGCAGGAAATTCAAACCCTCCAATAGGACTGTGGGTGTGTCTCAGGGGGCTGTATTCAGTTGGCCGCATTGGCCGGTAGTTGGTGTTGTTGTGTACCAATAAACTATGAGCTGATCATCACACTGTTGTCCAGCTTCTCCATGCATCGAACCTAGTATGCAACCCTGCTGCACATGAACAGCCAGCCATCATTCCAGCAGCCCAGGTGGCACAGAAGGAGCCCAACGTCCTCTGGTCAGAGGAGGAGGAAGCAGCGGTGGCAGGCAGAGCATCCTGGCCTGGGGCCTCGGCCAAGGGCAGCAGGCAGGCCCCCAAGGGGACTGGCTGCGCAGAGCTTGGGGCCAAACCAGCCCTCCTCACCCCTTATGGTTGCCAACTGCGGGTTGGGCAATCCTTGGAGCTCTGGGGGAAGCCTGCATTTGGGGAAGGGAGGGACCTCAGCAGGGGGTATAATTACCCTAATATAGGTCCTTCTGGTCCACACTAGGACTGGTTTCCCTCCAGTTGCTTGCAGGCCAGATAAGAGCTCTGGGCTGGCTGGCTCCAGCCCCTGGGCCATAGGTTTCACATGTCTGCCATATAGGAATGCTAAGTATTTTAAGCTAGCGCCTGCATGTGATCTGTACAAAGAGCTCACATGCTAAAGTTCTCCTTTGTACCGTCAAGATTTAGCATTGCAGACAGCCATTCAACCATTAATAGCCAAAGTCCAGACAAACATTCTGCAGATTAGGCGTGTTCTATAGGAGCTCAGTTTTTTGTGAATATTAAGGCTACGTGTGAGCTTAAGGGTTTTAAGTTCTCAGATAAAGAGGGTAAACTTTTCTTTCTCACGAAGAGACAGAGGAAAACAAGATGATTGATTCTTTTGAATTTGTTTTAATTAGAAATATCAAACAAGATTCCCTTCCTGCCACCCTGACCACCACAAAATGAATATTCGATTACTTGGGCAGGAGCAGCTGAGCCGGCATCAAATAAAATTATGGGGGAGGTCACTGTTCTCCCATGATTTTTATTAGTGGCATGACATTTCAGTTGGACCTGAAGTGATTGGTGGTTTAATAACCTGCAGACTTATTAAGCAGAATGATGTTAAAATTTAATAACTCAACTAACTGCTGCAAGCAATGCCTCCATAAATAAAAACTGACTTGCTGATCAGCTGGTGCAATACCACTTTCATCCACAAGAGGGTAGTGCAGACCTGCATAGAATGTTGGCAGTGTGCAATCCTAAAGAGAGTTATGCCCTTCTAGTTCCATTGAAGCCAGTAGGTTCAGAATGGTGCACCTCTGTTTAAGATTCCTTTGCTCTAGTCAGAGCTAATGGTTTGTAAATCACACTGGAATTTTATCCGGTAAGAATTTATATGTATGGAAGTAACATCTGTTTAGGAAAGGAATGGCAGTTAGGAAAAATGGATGACAACAGTTTTACTGTCTGTCGAGTGGATAACTCTGAACATCATTTGTTAGCTTTAATATAAACTCTGTCTAATAACTTCTTGATCACCAGTTAGTTTAACAGACATTCAATCAATAGAAATCAATTTTCTCATGTCCGGGAGGGAAACAGATATGCATGTTTCTAATGAAAGTCAGTACAACTTCAAATGTTATTTCCTACCTAGGAAATAATAAAAAAAAACTACTTTTGCAAAACCTTTTCTGAATTACTGTATCTTCTGCTACAGTCAGGGTTGTCAGCTCTGGGCTTGGAAATTCCTGGATATTTTGGGGGTGGAGCCTGAGGAGGGGAGGGTTTGGGGAGGGCAGGGACCTCAGCAGGGAATAATACCATAGTGACCGCCCTCCAAAGCAGCCATTTTCTCCAGGGGAACTGATCTTGGTCATCTCATCTGGATATCAACCATAACAGCAGCAGATCTCCAGGTGCCACCCTAGTTGCAGCTTGATCCTCCCCTCTTTGTTTCTCAGGGATCTTTTAATGGGCCTCCTTTGTTGTTTTTAACACTGCCTTGCCCACCTTGCGGAGATGGCATTCTCTAGCAGGGAAATTGCTTGGTGCCTATCGTAGATCAGGCCACAATGGGCCACAAAGGTACCACAGTACCTTTTATGGCTCTAGCCTGCTATGGGAGAGACCACTGGTCATGCACATGCTTTGCAGAAAGTCCCCAGTTTGACCACTGTTGTCTCTCTCCACAAGGATCTCAGGTAGCATGGCTGATAAAAGCTCGGCCAAAAACCTGGGAGAGCCACCACTTGCCAGGATAGCTTTTACTGAGCCAGACAGACCCATGATTGGAAGCAGTGCAAACCTGTTTCACGTAGGTCACATGCCTTGCCTGTCATTGGTGGTGGTGGAAAGTGCCTTCAAGTCACAGTGGACTCATGGCGACCCCTGTAGAGTTTTTAAAGCAAGAGGCATTCAAAAGTGGTTTGCCATTGCCTGGCTCCACATCATGACCCTGGTATTCCTTGGAGGTCTCCCATCCAAATACTAGCCAGGGCCTACCCTGCTTAGCTCTAAGATCTGATGAGATCTCAGCCTGGGCTTGCCTATCCTTGCTTCTCTGTTTTTATGGTGACTCCTGTCTCCAGGGCCAGAACATCTCAGGCTTTGTGAAGGCTGCAGAATTTACCTTGAACACGGCTCTCATATTCATCCTTAAGCCCTGTGACAGCAATCGTGTGGTTATTTTCCATCTCTAACACGGCGGCTTCCTGAATTGCTGTGATGTCTTCCACCTGTTCAAACAACAAAGCCGATGCTGTTATACAAGATAAAAGGATGCACCTGGTTCAAAGAGCTCTCCTAGCAATGAGAAGGTGCTTGGCTGGGGAAGCCCACAAAGGAGAGCCATTTTGGTGTAGTGGTTAAGAGCGGTGGACTCTAATCTGGAGAACTGGGTTTGATTCCCCACTCCTCCACATGAAGCCAGCTGGGTGACCTTGGGTGAGTCAAAAATTCTCTCAGAGCTATTCCCTCAAGACCAGTTCCCTCAGAGCTCTTGCAGCCCCACCTATCTCACAGGGCATAGGCGTAGAGTACGGGGGGGCTTGAGCCACCCCCGGGAAAACGGAGCACCTGCCGCCACGCCTCCCCGGGTTCTTCCAAGGCCCGGCGGCTGCTGCTGGAGAGGGAAGGGGTGGCGGGGGGGGGGGGGAGAGAGGCACCGGCAGCAATGGCTGGCGGACCTCGGAAGGGCCCGGGGAGGCGGGGCGGTTTCCCGGGGGGGGGGAAGAACATCGTCCCAGCGAGCACGCGTGCTAAGGAGCCCCCCCCCTGGGATTTCCAAAACTCTACGCCCCTGTCACAGGGTGTCTGTTGTGGGGAGGGGAAGGGAAAGGAGATTGTCAGCCACTCTGAGACTCTGAGTGAAGGACAGGGTATAAATCTGACTTTTCTTCTACTTTCCTGACTGGGCTTCTTCTAGCCACTTAGGTTGGCCAGACCCCCCGCCCCACTCTCCTTCTTAGTTTCAGGACAAGAAAGAAATCTGTAGAATCCTTCTATTTGCATCACTTAACCGCTTGGAAAAGCTAGCTCAAGCTCAGGGGCCTTTTATTCATTCATTCACTTTATTTATAGCTTGCCTTCTCATAGGGACTTAAGGCGGACGACAGAATGTGAATCGGTGCAATCAGACGTCATAAGACAATGGACAGTACAACAGGTCTAGGATTACAGAGTGAGAAAACAATACAAACGACCAATTACCTAAGGCAAGGTGTACTATAAACAAAGAAAAGGGAAATTACAAAGGTAGAAGACAAGGCCGTCAAAGGAAAATGATACCTAGTTTACAAGACCTCAAGCCTATTGCCCTGCACACTGACTGAAGGCATGGAGAGGGAGAGCAGGAACAAGCTATATAATTTGTGCATTTTGCCCACTGGAACTAGATCCCTCCCCTGTATAACCACCCTTTTGATGTTAGCTCCAAATGGGACAGCCCCGGGTCTCTATCGTGTCCCGGGTGGCACAGGATGTTGCTGGTCTTGAGACTGACCTGCTCTTGGTGTTGAGTCTTGAGCCTCACAATCTGTGTCCGGTGTTCCTCTTGTAGACGCTCTATTTCGGCACTGTACTGTAACTGCAGTCGCTCTTCAAGTACCTGGAGCTCTTCATGCTGTTGCCAGCTGAGCTTCTTCAGCTCACCCTCAAACCTCCTCTCCAGCTCCTCCTTCTCTTTTTGTAATTTCTCATATTTCGCTGCGCTGAGGGCTGCAGAGAGAAGAACCGCCACATTTCAGTCCACAACTCAAGCTTTAACAAGAGCAGGCCTGAACCTTTTCAGACTCCTCCTCCTCCTCCTCCTCCTCCTCATATTGTTACATCCAAACCCACACCGGAATTGCTACTTGTCCAAGAAGTGCCCATGGTTCCTCTCAGGTTGACAGCTATCAGCATATTACCTGCCCCTTTGGTACTTTCCCCTGCTCTTTGGTATTAGGTATTTGTTGAATACACCAGTCTTATAAGTCAGTGTAACTGTTATGTACTGACCATGCGGTCGCCATGTGCTCACGTAATGGCAACCGCCATGTGGCCAGAGCACATGGCCAAGAAACTACCTGAGCTTCAGTCAGGTAGAACAAAGGCCAGGTGGATCCAAACCGGCCACCAATCATGTACCTAGATTTCTCCAAGGGAACCTATGAAATGTAAATAGACTGATAAGAGCCTATCAGGCCAGTTGGGTGAGGTCAGGGGATTGTCCCTGACCAGCATAAAAGAAGGGCTTCGAGCCCTGGGTTGTATGCTTCATCCGGACCAGAAATAAAGATCTAGCTGTTTCACTGTTCCATGGACTCCCGACTCCAGTACTTATCAGTAACATCTCTTGATTCCATACCACGTTCTATTAGATTGCACCCCTGACCCAAGAAGAGCCACTGGTGTTCAGCTTTAACCCTGCTAAGATTCGCTGAAAGACTGGGCCTTAACCACCCATGACTCAATTCCTGACCCAATTCTGGGGCCACCCTTTAACCAGGTATTTTTAAAAATTATAAATGGGTGGTGTACTTTCATCTCCTATGATTGCCCATGTTCCGATTTGCTGGGACTGGCTGATTTAGAAATGGGACAAAAATCAGGAGGTCCACTGTATTTGCAGACTCTATTGCCCCAAGCCCAGAATCTGCAGGTATCAGATACTGCTATTGTCTTTCCATGGAAGTATCTAGAATAAAAGTGGAATGAAGCTGGTAAAAGCCCAATGGAAATTAGAGCTTCCTACTTTTTTAAAAAAAGAACCCTCAGGTTAAGAGTGATTAAAGTCAACAGGAAATTCAAAGTTAGGAAAAATATGGTAGAGAGGAAACACATGCCTTGCAGTTGTATTAGGAATGTTCCCTCGTGACTCTGTAAAGGGCGGTGAAGGGAAAGCAGTATCTGACATATCAGGGAGTGGATAAAGTCATGACAAAGGAGAATTGTTACAGAAGGATTCCTTCACCGAACTGCTAAGAGGACTAGAGTGGAGAACTACCGTAATTCCAGGGACAGAGCATTGAAGGATGAATTTGGCATTGTATGAAAATTCAGCATCCCAAGTAGGGATGCCAGCCTCCAGGTGGCGACTGGGGATCTCCCGGAATTACAGCTCATTTCCAGGCTACAGAGATCAGTTCCCTTGGAGAAAATGGCTGTTTTGGAAGGTGGGCTCTGTGGCATCATACCCCACTGATGTACCTCACTTCCTCCAAAGGCTCCACTCCCTAATCTCCAGGAGTCTCTGAGCCTGGAGCTGGCAACCCAACTCCCCACCCCCTGACAGTGGGCACGGGGCAGGGCTGACTTATCCATTCAGCACAGTGCCTAGGGCCCACGATACTTTCAGGGGTCCACAAAAATGTTTTAATTTCTTTTAAAATCAGAAGGGGAAAACCCAAACTATTCAGTTCTGCTGTCTGAAGTGTGGTAATAGAGAGGGGCAGCAGGTGAGCTTGCCACTCCTTGAGAGTGATGGTTGCCAGCCTCCAGGTGGGGCCTGGAGATCTCCCACTTTTACAACTGATCTCCAGCTGACAGAGATCACCTCCCCTGGAGAGGACTCTGTGGCACTGTGCCATGCAGAGGCCCTTCCCCTCCCCAAGCTCCACCCTCTCTTGGATCCACCCCCAAAGTCTCCAGGTATTTTCCAACCCAGACCTGGCAACCCTGTTGAGAGCAGCCACTCAGGATGGCAAAAGTATCAGCATGCTTGTAGGAGCTAAGTGGGAGATGCAGTGACTGGGCCAAGCCTCTAAGTGTAAACACAGTTGTAGAGTGCTGAATGTGCAAACTGGTCCAGTGGAAGATACTCTTTGGTTCGATGGTGGTGACGGTTACCATCCAGTTTGTTTTAGGTTGCCCTCCCGCTCGGGATGCCAGTCCCCAGGTAGGAGTGGGGTATCCCCTGATTTTGTAGGCTCCTATGCTTTTCTGGAAGCAAAACCTCCAGGGTACCCTTCAAATCCACCAATTTTACAAAAAGAACTTAACACATGGTGACTGCAAAAATCACTGCACAGTGGGGGGGGGGGGGAGGTGTCTGCATCAATCTTTAACACAATTTCAGATACACAGGAAGGTCATATTTGAGCTAGTAGCGTGAATAAATAATGCAATAAAACATTCTCATCCAATCACCATCCAAATGATGCAAAAATGTACAAACTCTGTTCGGGTTTCCAGCTTTTGAAAATTTCACAATCCTAAACGGTTCTGAACTTTAATGCTGGGAAGGGAAGATAATCTTGCAAAACCGGGATCCATTGCAAATCTTGACCCTTCAAAGAGATCATAATGTGTTCCCTTTGGTCTTTCCCCTCAAAAACTCCTTTTTCATTGTGGCTTTCAATAAAGAGCATGAGTGCTCCATGTTACATTCCATGTTGGCATCCATTGTGGTGTGAACCTACTGGAATGAAATCAAAATGGGCTCATACTCAGAACTGGGGACTCATTATAATTGAAAGCCATTCAAGCTTTAAATTGATACCATAATGAAACCTGCCTTTCAACAATTTCTCTAATGAGACTGGCACAGGATGCAATAATGTAGAACTAAAGTACGAAAACCAAAACCCATGAAGAAGAGTCACTTGAACGCGGCACTGGGGTCAGAATGAGGTTTTCTAAATTTGTGCAATCGCATATGCACATAAACGATGACTACACAAATTCAGTGCGATTTTGATCTTAGTTTCTTGTACTAGTAGTTCCTGTGCCCAACCATTAATTGATGGTCAGCTGTTGAACTGACTGATGGATACTGGTTTGCAAACAGACCTTGATGCTCACTTTTGGACTGCAAAGAATCACCTAACACCCAGGAATGGAGTTCCGGCTGGCTTTTAAGGTGGCCACGCCTACAGCCTCCCCCCCTCCCCCCAGTTTCCCAGGAATCTCTCAAGCTGCGGGGTGCCTGAGGAAGCCAAGCAGATCCAGGGAGGGAAGGCAGTTTAAACTACCTCCCCTCCTCGTGTTCCTTGGGGCACCTGGGGAAGCTGATCCAGAAACTGCCTTCCTTCCCCCAAGTTCCCCATGCACCTCACAGACCACGGGGCACCTGGGGAAACTGATCCTGGGAGGGAGCTGCACAGTCAGGGGTATGGCCTAATATGCTAATGAGTTCCTGCTGGGCTTTTTCTACAAAAAAAAGCCCTGCACCCAACAGAGTACAGGAGAACTGTCCAATAATCAGGTTTTCACACAATGCTTTCCATACTAGCATGCACGGAACTTATGTAGACTTATGTATGGGGAGGCAACTTTCTAATATGCCTGGTCTGTTTCTATGCATTTGCCAGAGCTGAGCAGCATAAGGCTGTGACATGAGTCTGATGCTGCATCATCATCATCACCATCACCATCACCATCATCATCTTAATTTATACCCCGCCCTATCCCACGAGTGGGCTCAGGGCAGCTTACAACATAACCCCCCCAAAACAATAAGAGCTAGAAAACCAATAAATCAGTAAATGGCACAATATACAATAACAGAAAAACCTGTGCCTCATGTCAGGTGGATATAGATACCCCAGGAAGCTCCAGTGGCCGAACAGTATTGTCTAGAGCAGCAGGGCACTGGGAAGGGGGCCATAAACAGGGGAGGCCAGAACGTCCACCACCTCAACCAAAAGCCTGGCGGAACAGCTCCATTTTACAGGCCCTGCGGAACTGTAATAAGTCCCACCGGGCCCTGATCTCAGGTGGGAGCACGTTCCACCAGGTTGGGGAAAGGGCTGAAAAAGCCCTTGCCCTGGTTGAAGATAAGTAGATGTTCCTGGGGCCAGAGATCACCAGGGGGTGCTGATCGGAAGAGCATAAAGCTCTCCGGGGCTCATATGGGTATGTTATAAGAATGTTCAGAATCTTAGGTTAAAATGTAAATATAAATTTTCCAAAACATAATACAGTCATCATTGACCACAGTCAAGAAAATAGTATGCGAACTGTAGTATACATGGACTTGAATTTACAAATACTCATCTGATCATGACACATTTTTCATGCATCTTTTATTTGTCTACTGTCCTGGGTTCCCCCAGGCCTCCCAGGAGGGTCTCCCAGGGCTGCCTCCCACACACCCCAGCAGAAGCCCCCTACCCACTGGAGGGGGACGTGGCAGTGGTCCAGAGCCAGCAGCAAGCAGTGACGGTGGAGCAGCGGCAGTTCCGGCAGAGCAGCACAGAAGAAACCATGGCAGCGAGGCAGTGCAGAGGAGCAGCAGCAGCACAGTCAGAGCAGCGGTGTGGTGACAGCTCCGGCACAATGACAGGGCCCCAGGCCAGGCTGGGCAGCTGGGTGGAGGTGTTGGGGGCATGATGCCCCAAGAGGCCTAGTAGAGGGGGCAGTCGAGGACAGGCCCGAGTCTCAGGGCAGCTGGGTCCTTGGGGGCACGGCTGGCCACCGGTGGGCGGAGAGCCAGAGGGAGCTCTGCATTCCAACAAAGCCACAGGGAGTGTGGGGGACAGTCCAGAGCCTGGCGTGGCTAGCACACAGGAAAGGACGGGCCAGTGCGAGACGAGTGAGCATCATCACTCTTGAAGGGAGGCGGGGCCAAAGGCAAGGGGCAGCCTGGGAGCCAAGAGGGGATATAAAGGCTGTGGAGAAGGCCGGTGAGGAACTGGAGATGAACAGGGCAGAATAAAGAGTATCACAGAATGAGTCGGATCCAGATGAAGGCAAGGAGGTGCTGCAACCTCCTCAGAATGCTCTGTGGTCTGAGGCCATTCCTCCCAGCTGTTCTGGAATTCCCCTCCTCCATCCCAAGCCACCCCCTGCTTCTTTTCCCTGAAAACCCCCGACATCCAAGAAGTCCAAGAAGTCCTGTGAACAGCACCCTTAGGACAGCAGGGACACCACCACAGTCACAGGTGGTCAACCCCCAGGGGCCCCAGCGGAAGGTAGTCTACAAAATGCCCATGCTGGTTCTATATATGTGTAAAGTGCTGTCAAGAGGTAGCTGACTTATGGCAACCCCAGCAAGGGACCTTCTAGGCAAGTGAGCAGCTGTGCCATTGCCTTCTTGTGCAGAGTCTTCCTTGGTGGTCTCCCTTTCAAGTACCAATCCTGCTTAGTTTCTGAGCTGTGACAAGATTGGGCTATACCATGCTGCCTTCCCTCTTCCATTTCTAGGGTTGCCAAGCCCCCGGGGGGGGGGGTAGGGAAACCCCTGCTTGATTGGCTTGCTCCTCGCTGGCCCGGATTGAGCCACCGGGGGGAACCCCACCCCCAAATTGCTGGGCTGCAGAGACATGTCCGGCATGATGACGTCATCATGTTGGGTACGTTTTGGGAGGGGGGCGCTCTATCATTCAAGGGTTTCCCCTTGAATTATACAGGTCCTGCCCCCAACGTGCCCGGTGCAATTACATCACTTCCGGGTGACATCATTGCAGTGTGTGCACAAAGCACGCGCACCAGAAGACTCCCGGACAGGGATGGGACTCCCCCCGCTAAACAGTAAGTTCAACTTGGCAACCCTATCCAGTTCTATATAATGAAAGATAACGCCAGCAACCAGTATAGCAGTATACCCTTCACAATCTTATGTATCTGCTAGCTGCAAAGGCCAGACGGTTCCAAAGCAACACCACTCAAGAGCTTAATGCAGCTGTGAAAATAAAAAAGGTTATACCTTAGACAAGAGCAAGCTCAAGCCTCCTAAAGTCCATATAAACATTTCAACAGTGACAGGAAACTCCACCTGTGACTCACACAGCTATCAGAGTATGAAAATGCAATCAACATCCTATCAACACGGTGGGCCGAGATACTTGTTTTATTCCCATTGGATGTCTCACTTCTGGCTCACAGGCCAAGTGTGACTTTCATATACAACAACATTTACTGGACTGACAGGCTTCTCCAGGCACTTTCCACCACGTCTTCCTAGGTCAAGCTGATACAATTTCCCTTTCTGTGTGACCTGCAGATAAAGGCCACTCAAAATGGGATTCTGCTTATAACAGGGAGGAAAAGAGAAATGTCACAAGTGGAACACTGCTTCTCTTCCTCTCAGATTGTACTGATGCGGAGGTCAAGCCCCAGTGGCCTGAGCTCTGCTCCGCTCAAGGTCTCTATGTTCCAGAGGTGCCTCAGACTGGATGGTGACACCAGAGAAGCCTCTTGCATAACTATGAGTTGAAGGGGAAGCATTAGGTTTAAGAGTTTTCGGCTAAACATTAGGAAGAACTTCCTGACATAGCGGTTCCTCAGTGGCACAGGCTTCCTCGGGAGGTGGTGGGCTCTCCTTCTCTGGAGGTTTTCAAACGGAGGCTAGATGGCCATCTGACAGCAATGTGGATTCTGTGAACTTAGGCAGATCATGAGAAGGGAGGAAAGGGAGGGTTGCCTCAATGCTTAGTTCTTGTGACCCTTTCTTACATGCCCAGGGAAATGCTGATTGCCCCTTTGGGGCCAGGAAGCAATTTTTTCTCCAGGCTTTTGGTCATCTTCTGGGCATGGAACAGCGGTCACTGTGAGTGTGGAGGGGGAGGAAATTTGTGAATTTCCTGCATTGTGGAGGGGGTTGGACTAGATGACCCTGGAGGTCCCTTCCAACTCTATGAATCTATGATTCTAACTCTTCTCTTTTGTATGCCATTGCTTTTTGTTAACTTGTGTGTTCACAATGTAATAATGTTGCTGAATATTGAGATATCGAAACAAAATGGAGTACACATGCTCAGTACCCAATTACACATTCCCAGTTTGAATGCCAATGCGATCCCCCTCCCCAAATATTTTAGTGGGCCATTTTCCTTGAAGAGCTAGATTCAAATCCATTAGTGCCTTAGAGATTAGCTATTTGATGAAGAAAGCTTTGACTCTTGAAAGCTTATACCTCCCAAATCTTGTTTGTCTCCAAGAACTTGAATCTAGCTCTTCTACTGCAGACCAACATGACTACGTTCCTGAAACTATCTTCTTTGAAGACTGTGTCTTTTGAGTGAATGTCTAATCTGGTGGTTCCTAACCTTTTCGAGTACAAGGACCCCTTTTTAACAGCAAAACATTTTGCAGATCCCCCAAATGATAGTAGTTGTACTGTTAGTATCCCTTGACTGAGAAAATACATTATGACAAAAAGATCAAAATGGCAATGCTTAGTGTGCATATGGATGTAGCCCCCTTGCAATAACTCCGCAGCTCCTCCGGGGGTACATGCTCCCCAGGTGATGGTCTTGCACATGTGTCAACAGAGACAGATGCCTCAAACTACTCCTCTGAGAAAACAATGAGATAAAATGTAATAACAACCAGAGTCAATAGAAGATAAATAATAAAAACAGAACCTAAAGGGAGCTGAAGCTCTGAAGAATAATTATTGGTTGGGTTTGGTGAGTTATTTTGTATATAAATCTATTTAAAAGATGTTCCGAAGCCTGCACTCAAAACAAAGATAAAATGGCGGCAAAGAAAGAGCTTAAAGAGTTGTCTGAACTTATAATTAACATGGGCTGAGGACAGACTCTTGTTCTGCTGCGCCTCTGTGGTGCGGCAGAACAAGGCGGGGGGAATTGTGCGAACTCCGGCGGCAGTGTGCAAACACTGCGTGGCTCCCCCGGCTGGCGCACGTTCACACCCGCCGGAAGTGGGTGGAACGTGCACGCAGCAGCCGGGACACCACTTTTAAGTGGTGCCCAGCTGCTGCGGGAGGAGCACGGCACCGGACACATTGCGTCTGGCCCGCCTCCTCCAGGCAGATGTGGCAGTCTGTCCTCAGCCATGGAAACCAAAGCTAGAGGTGATATTAGAGAGCTTCAAAGTAAAGTGGAGCAATTAACTGAGGAAATTAAAACAATTCAATCAACTGCTGAAAAGGCTATGGAAAATACGAAACATAATGAGAAGGAGTTAAAAGAACTTAAGAGAAGAGTTGCCTCTTTATCCGACTGACAACGCAGAAGGAATCTCAGGTTTTCAGGAATAAAGGAGAGTATCCCAATTAGAGGACTTGAAAAGACTTTAATTGAATGTTTTCAAGAGCTTGGAATAAATATTATGGAAAATGATTTGGAACGCGGCCACAGAAGTTTAAAAACAAAACCCAAAGCTGGAGAAAAGCTGCAAGATCAAGTTTGGAAAACACTTAGGAGAACTAAAGGCTTCCATCTCCAAGGACAGAGGGTTATACCACGTCTTGACATCACCAGAGCCTTTACAGGAGAGGAGATTGATGAAACCATATGCTCAGGAATTGTTTAACAATGGAATTTTATTTTCCTGGAGGTACCCAGCGACTATCTTAATCTTCAAGGATGGAAAATTGATGAGGGCTAAAACCCTTTTAGAAGCGGAGAAACTGCTTGAAAAACTTAATATCAGAAACAAAGTCTGAAAACGGACTGGGGAAGGAAAAGAAGAAGAAAAAGAAGATGAAGATAAATAATAAAAAAGGACTGAGTTAAAAAGTTAAAATGTTATTTAGTGAAGAGGGAATCTTATGGTGAATTAAAAGTAAAGTGGGCACTGGCTCCCTAAGAGTATAATGGATTTATGATATTTAAGGTTATGTTTCAGGTAGAGATGGTTGTTGAATGGGAAAATGAATATGAATGGGGCGGTGGTGGTGGTGGTGTTATAGAAGTAGGCAGGATTTCACTTCAAAGACCTGAAAGAGAGGGAGAAATGGAATCCCTTTCCAAACCCTCAAGGAGGGGTTTCTCGGGCTATAGTATTGATTCAGAGAGCAGTTAAGCAAGGGTGTCCTTTATCCCCAACGCTATTTGTTATAGCTATGGAACCTTTGGCAGACAGAATCAGAAATAGTATCAGAATACAGGGGTATAAAGCAGGAAAGGAAGAAATTAAATTGAATTTATTTGTGGATGATATTTTATTGGTTTTAGGGAAACCTTTAGAAGCGATGAAAGAATTAGTAATAATTTTAGAAGACTTTAAAGCATGTTCAGGATTGGGAGTTAATATTGAGAAGTCAGAAATAATGTTTAGCAAGATAGATGTAAAGGAACAAAAAGAAATAGCAAAGTTAACAGGTATGAAGCTAGAGAATAAGAAACTGAAATATTTGGGAGTAATGATAACAAGAAATGTCAAGAATTTGATGGGGATAAACTATAAAATAATATGGAAGAAAAAAAAACAATTTTTTTAAAATCAATGGAACAATAAGCATTTGAGTATACTAGAGAAGATTAGGACACTTAAAATGTTTATAATACCTAAGCTGATGTATTTGTTTCAAGTTCTTCCAGAATGGGTACCTAGGAAACAGTTAGTAATGTGGGATACGGAATTTAAAAATTGGGTATTTGGAAAGAAAGGAGCCAGAATACCAAGGAAAGTGATATATTCGGCAAAGGAACTTTGGTTGGGGTTTGCCACAACTGGAAGGATATTATGAAGCTTTTCAAATAAAAATGTTGCTGGAAATGGATGGCAAAAGTAAGGATAAATGGGCCCGATGGGAAGATTGTATAAATGGAAGAGAAGGCAGATTCGGAATATTCAGGGGTCCTTTTGCAGAAAAAGAGGTGCTGGAGCTCATTAGCATAACTCATTAGCATAACTCATTAGCATATGCCACGTCCCTTGACATCACTGGAAGTGTGTCAGAAAGGGAATGTCAGTTTCAGCCCCATTATACTCTATGGGCCATTGAAATCAATGGCAAAAACTCATAGGGTATATGAGGGGCTGGAGGAAAGGGGGTTTGAGGGAGAGGCTCCAACCTTGCAGGGTAGCTGCTGGGGCCTCTCCCCCAAATACTCACCAAGTTTCAAGAAGATTGGACCATGGGGTCCAATTCTATGGGCCCCCAAACAGGTTGTCCCATCCCCTCCATTGTTCTCTATGGTGGGAAAAAATGTTACCTTTTTCCCTACCATAGAGAACAATGGAGGGAATGGGGGCAACCTGTTTGGGGGCCCATAGAATTGGACCCCCTGGTCCAATCTTTTTGAAACTTGGTGGGTATTTGGGGGAGAGGTCCCAGCAGCTACCCTGCAAGTTTGGAGCCTCTCCCTCAAACCCCCTCCCCTCCAGTCACTTTTAAAGTTGCCGCCAAATTTCGGCAGCAATTCGGCAGCAGGCTGAATCAGATCAGAGAATCTGATTTGGCCCATGGCTGCCCTAGTGGCCACCCCTGAGCTGGCAGAGCTTTGCTCTGCCTCGCTCCGGCCCCAACGGACCCCTGGGAATATTTACACAAAGATTAAAAAAAGAGATTGAGAATATAATAGGCCCAAAACGGACAGCATTAAAAATATGGGGGAAAAACAGGTTAAGTGAATGCCTCCTTTTTCAAAGTGGGCCCCTCTTGAATCATTAAATGAGGAATTTAAAATTTTTGAGTCAACTTTTTGGAAGGAGCTGAAGGGAAAGGACCTATGGAAAGTGAAAGATATGTATAATGCTCAAGGGAGTTTAATTCCGATGCAAGAAGTAATGGGAAGAGTGGGAGGACAATATTGGTTAAGGGTTATTAGTTTATATAATATTTTGAAACAAATGCTCTGGAATACTAAATGAGGAGGATACCCTGATGGAAGAATTGTATGGAATTAAAGAGGATAATAAAAAGGGCATTGTAAGTAAGATATATAGCCGATTGATTGAAGATAAAAAAATCTATGATTGGTATTTTTAAGTATTGAGCGGGAGGCGATGAATTCAAACAACAGGCTTTTATTCAGTGATATTGCTCAGCTCCAAAGACAGCTCTATGAGAGCGGCACCTTAATTTATACTGTTCCAACACATAACTTTCAACAAAGTAACTATATACAAGCAATACTATTGGACCCAAGCAGGGCTCAGCGACTGGATATCTAGATTGGCTTTAGGACCAATGGGAGTCTTTATTCATCAGCCAATAGGACATGGAGCTTCAGGATACCAGAGCCCTTTCAAGCTATTTTTGCTTCAAGGATCCAAAACACAAGCACAACAGGTATAATACAGTCAAAATGGGAGAAAGATGTAACGTTATCCGAAAACAAGATAAATAAATTAATGAGAGGTATTAGTGATATAAAAATGGAAAAATTTAGAGAAATGGAGACAAAATTAATATTGAAACGGTATAGAACACCTGCTCAACTATCTTATATGATCAAGGGATTGACACCCAAATGTTGGCATTGTAAAAAGGGAAAGGGATATTATGCACATCTTTGGTAGGAGTGTTCTAAGGTGGTTAAATTCTGGCAAAAGATCTTGGGAAAGGGGGAGGAAGAATGTAAGGTTAAAGTGGAGTTATCAGGGAAAGTATTATTTATGGGAATTTTAGGGAACTATAAAACAGATACATCATATCAGGATCTATTTAAAGCTATGATTTTAGCTACCCATGCGGTTATAGCGCTTGGTTGGAAAGATGCTAAAAAATGGACTATAGACAGATGGAATGGCTATTTATATGAATGGGTACAGTCAGACATATTCACAATATTAAAACATGAAAATCTAGGTGAGGATAAGATTGTGGAATTCAAGAAGAGGTGGTTAGAGTATATAAGATGGGTAAAAACGGGGGGCCAACAATGATTTATTGATTAAACTCCAAAAGGTGTAGTTATGGTTACAGTTATAAATTAAGGGATTATTGCTGGTCTTTTGAAGGAGGGGGCGGGGGAAAAGGGAACAGGGAAAGAAACATACAATGTATTGAGGTATGTAATATATGCTATGTTATGTATGTTATGTTATGTATTGTTTGAGTTATATGGAAGCAGGATCAAATACTTCAATAAAAAAATTAAACGATTTAAAACAACAACAACAAAAACATGCTCCCCAGGTTGGGGACCAGTGGTCTAACTCAGGAGTCCCCAACCTTTTTGAGCTTGTGGGCACCTTTGGAACTCTGACACAGTAGAGTGGGTGTAACTACAAAATGGCTGCCATAGGAGGTGGAGTCACAAAAACACACAGCGGAAGCTGGGACTGTCAAGCTCCGGATCAGGGTAGGTTATCCTGCCCAGTGCTCTGTTGCCCACCACTGCTCTGAATGGTGGCAGGAAAAATTAGGCCACTTCTGTCACATCGCTTCCACTAAAAAAAAATGGAAGTGATGTAGGATTGCTCTACAGAAACTCTATGGTAAAACCTCTTTAGAATAAGGTACTAAAATACACTGGGAATGAGGGGTGAGAAAGAGAAAAAAGAAACACTGGAGGCAGCTGCCACTGAAACCATGCTGTTTGAAAATCCAATCAGATCTTCAGTGGCAAATCAGAAGGCCTACTGTGTGTGAGCCCCACATGGCCCCACATACTTTCTAAAAACACTTGGTGGGAACCAAGAAAGGTGTTGGCAGGCACCCTGGTGCCCATGGACAGCATGCTGGGAAGCCCTGGTCTAATTGGTATCAACACTCCTGTTCCTTAAAATCAGCCAATAAAACATGGCTCAGGTCACTCTTACAGGTGGACCCAGGCAAGCATTCACTGAAACAGAGGTGTCAAACTTGTTTTTTATGAGGGCCATATCTGACATAAGTGTCACTTTGTTGGGCTGGGCCGTGTGTGCCATAAAACGTAATGTCAGGTACCAGAGATAGAAACTGTATAAAGGACAGCAGCTGGTAAGCTCCGAGTTGGTGTGTCCTCACTGCAAGGACCCATGGGCTGGGAGGTGGGGTGGAGTGGAAAACTCACATAGGAAGACTGGAGAGGCAGCGGTGCAGCACTAGGCAGATGCTCCCACGATGCTTGACGGCTGCAGACAAAATTGTTCTGCTGTGCTGAAGCCACAAGGGAGTGGATCTGCCCACTCCCCACCTCAGCACCCCCACCCTTGCACCAGTGGCTTGTGGGCTGTACAAGAGCCCTGGACGGGCCATTTCCAGCCCCTGGACCTTATGTTTGACACCCCTGCACAAAAAGAACCTTTTTGCTGCCTCTCCCCAAGCATTTTGGAATTCCCTCCCTTGGGAGGCTCACACACCATCTGCTTTGCTTTCGTTGGGTCACAGGCAAATATTTCCCCCTTCCAACAGACTTTCAGCCTATGTTTGTTGTGTTGTTTAGCTAAAACATAACATGTTTCTCTATCAACTGATCTAATAGGAAATGTTACTTTGATTTCTTAATTGTTTGTTAACGAGTTTTGATACTTTAATAGAAATGTGAGATAAAAATGCTTACAGATAAATAAATAAGAAGAATGTAAGGTGGGAGAAGGCATAGTCAGGGCACAGTTCTGTACTGAACCCCAGCTCAATCCCTATTTCTCTCCCTCTCCAATCACAAAGAGGTTATGCAAGGATGTAAAGCACATAATACACTACCTCCCCTTTGGGAATGGCAAGAATGATTCCCTGCACTGCAAAAAACTTGGGAGGTGATGCCAAACAGGGTGTATGGCTCCCTGATTTGGTGCTAAGGACCAGACTGGCTCACTATTTGCGAATCTAATTGACCATCAGGTTCTTAGACTGATGAAGAATAAACCTTCCTATAGCAACATTTGAGTCAATTAACCATCATCCGTTTCTTCAGTGGATGAAATATTTGGAGGTGGGGGGTGAAGACAGATTTGACATGCATACACATACCCCATTAAGTGGATGGGAATGTCATAGTAGCACCCATCATGTGCGCTGATACAGCTTCCACTCTTTGCACTGGGACTTGCACATGAGAAGTTCCCAATGGGTTGGCCCCTTCTATGAATAATCAATAAGGCAGCAACACTTACGGAACGATAAGCCCCACTGGGAGTAGGATTTTCTTTGCTTTAATTGACACTTACAGCAATAATGATCTGCTGTCTGTGGAAAGATTAACTCATATAATTGAGAAGACAGAAATAAAGCAGGCACAAATGTAACAGAAGTGCCTGTACAATTCAGTGATTGGATTAGTCTAACAATCCACAGTGGCACCACTAGAAGGAATAAAAAAAGGAAAGGTCATAGAAAGCATGTTGGTATGGAAATATTGCAAAAAGAAACCCAAGCAAGTCCTTATAAAGAATAGCTAATTCCTCCTCCACCTCCATGGTCAGTAAGTGTTCATAAGCAGAACTTGCTTTCTTACAAAACAATGGTTAATAACACCTGTGAACCTATAGGCGTGTCTTATCTCTGTGCAAGGTCAGCTCAATTCTGAAGAGAACTGAGGAACTGGATTGAAATGGTGAGTGCTAATTCAAGGAACATTCTGATTGGATGTAGTTGTGGGGTGATGGGGCCTTTAGTCCCTGTGACTTTGGGAAGTCATAAGGCAACAGGAACCACTACCACCTTTTCACTTGGATCTTTGCCCGTCGGAATGCCAGAATGAGGAATGTGTGAAGATGGTAATGAAGGCACTGTATTTTGTCTACATCTAAGCGTTATGCCTTGCTCGGCTAAAGACGAGCATTTTAAAGCATTAGTCTGTAGGAGTTTGTTTTCTGTGCACAGAGCCTGACAACTGTACCTTGATCAAATTTTGATGTTTTCATTTAGTTTTAATAAATATCCATTTATTACTACTATCTTGGTAGTCAATGAAAGTGAACTTGTGAAGTTAGAAGTGTCTCCTTTCTTTTCCTAGTACTTCCCCAAGACATGCTTGTGCATAAACAGACCTAAATGTCTTAAACTAGGGTTTAATAAGTACTTGTTAAGGCATCTACATGTGTTTAGCCTGGGGTTTAGCCTTGACTGAGCTTTCAATGCAATGGGTCTACTCTAGAGCATGAGAAGACATGGGGAGGGAAGAGGGGAGACTGCACTTCTGGCCAATACTCCCTGTAAGCTGTGGAGTCTTGTGAGCAAAAATTGTACTTTGTGAGCTACTGGTATTAAAGTTGTGAGTGAGCCATTTGGCTGCTGCATAAATTAGTTTGCTCTGGAGCCATCCTTCCTGAGCTAAGACAAAAATGTGTGAGCTGGAAGCTAAAGAACTGTGAGCTAGCTCACACTAACTCAGCTTAGAGGGAACACTGCTTTCTGGCAGTAGCTGTTTCTGTCACTTGTAGGAGCCGGTGTGTTATCAGGTCATCTCACACCTGTACAGCAGCATCTCTTTCCCGGATTGCTTGGGCAGAAGAGAGGCAGAGACTAGATGCACCTAGACCTCAGTCACTTGCAGCACTAGTCAGTGAGCTGACAGAGCCAAGGGCTTCCGGGCCCTCTGCTATACAAGAGTGGATTTTAAAAGAAGGAATAGGTTGGTTTTTTTATGAATTTAATGAAATACCTGAAATGAGTTCCTCATCACCTGAACCACCTAACCTCTCTCCAGAATAGTTTTAGAGAACATTTTGTGAATAAATTGAAGAATTTCAAAATAACTATTACTCAAACTTTTGAACGGAAACTTCCATTTTTACATAAGAGGTTAGAATCGGCAGAAAAAAGCCAGAGGAAATTCTTCAAAAATTTATGTGAAGTTAAAGATCAGCAGATACCAATTAATAACTGGAATTGCTAGATTCAAAATGCATGACCAATGAGGCAATTTCACATAGAAGTGATGATAAAATCTTGAAATTAGAGGAGTCGGGGGGGGCCCCACGATACTCGTGGGGGGGGGGAGAAGGAGCTGAGGCTGGCTATCTCTCCCTCCCCTCAGTCCCGTTCCCCCTGGCTCCTGTCTGCCCCCCCGCTCCTTCCCTTCCCCCTGGTCTCTGGCGGGCCTTGGCAGCACTTGCCGGGCCCGCCGCTCCCCCCCACGGGCTGTGGCAGGCCTTGGTGGTGCTTGCCGGGGGCCTCCGCTTCTCCCCCCATGGTGCTCAGTGGGCCTCAATGGCACTCGCCGGTTCTCCCCCTTCCCCCCATGGGTCGTCCCTCTTTCCCCCCTTCCCCTGGCGAGGCCCGCGGCAAGGGCTGCTCCAGCGCCACCGGTATCAGTGCCCGCTGCAACATTGGTGGGCTGGCCGCCGCCACCCGACCGCTCGTTTACCACTGCCAGCAGTGTGGTAAGTCCGTTCCCTGTGCATGCGCAGGGAATGGGTTTTTACTTCTGGGGGCATTTAAGTATCCCCCCAAAATTGTTCTTAATTTTTTAGATTTTTCTGCAGATGTGGGGACCGCCCCACGTCTGCAGAACAACCTCCCTTCCCCCCAAGTGCCCACCGCACGGATTTAGATATCTGCACCGGGGGGGCACTTCGGAATTAGTATATAGATTAGAGGAAAAGGTGGAGGAACTTGATAATAAACTAAGGAGAGCATTGTTGAAACTGAAGGATACTAAAGAATGGGGAAAGAAGATTTAATTGCTTACTTAGAAAATTTATTTTCAGGTGTGTTAGGATCTGATTTTGAAGAGGGAGTTAAGATTAGTAGAGCCTATAGAGTTAACTCAAACATAGTGTTGTGATATTGTAGTATCTTTTGAATCTTTATGAATGAAAGAACAAATAGCGAACAAACTAACACATGATCCTTAGTAATTAGTGATGAAACAACTCAATTATTCTAAGAGATCTTACCCCTACCCTTTACTCTCCAGAAAAGGTGCAGTTTAAGGTTATTGATGGACAGGTTGAAGAACAATGAAATTGTATACAGTTTGGGATTTCCATTTAAATTTAATTTTAAATTGAAAGGAGAGAAGTCACGGGGAAAAGATGGGAATGCTTCTGAGCATGTACAGAGTGCCTTTCCCACATTACTGATGAATCTAGGATTGGAATGAAAGCCTCAGCATTTTAGAAGGTGTGCTCTGCACATCAATCTTGTGCTTAGGCATCTTAAATTTTAGAAACAAAGCGCTGCTTAGCTCCCATTAATGGGGAAATGGGCAAGATTGAGAACTGCCCATATCTGAGCTTCCTCTGTATGTTTCTCATACCTGGGGGAATGGCTCACTTGAGGAGGCCAGGAAGGCTCCCCCACCTTTCTTTTTTTTCTCAGAATGTGCAAAGAAGAACTGTTTAGGAGGACATTTAGAGTTGTGGTGAATGTCAGACTTAAGGTGGGCGTCATTGTTCACATTTTTTCCCCACACTATCCTGCAGTTTTGTAATCCAGCCTTATTACTTGGTTTGTCGAATGTGTTTCACTGCATTTCCCCCCAGTCCCATAATCCTGCATTTTGGTGCAGTGTTCTCTAATTTTGTTGGTTGTACATATTGCATTGTTTCTACTGTTTTTAGTTGAAATCCACCTTGGGTCTCAGTGAGAAAGGTGGACTATAAATGAACCTATATATGTAAATAAGATAATTAGCAATGATTGCAATAGTGAATAATGACATCATAGTTTTTGGAGATAGCAATTCTATGGCTTTAGATCAGGGGTGTCAAACATGCGGCCCAGGGGCTGCATCAGGCCCCCAGAGGGCTTCAATCAGGCCTGCAAGGGACTGGCAGTCTCCTGCTTCCTCCTCCAGTTATGCTGCTGCTGTTGTGTCATAGCTTGCTTTCCTAGACTCTCTCAATCGCTCAGGAGAGATAGATAGGCAAACTTCTGCTTTCTGCACTGGGCTGAGGCTCCTCCCCCTCCCAGATTGCTATAGCACAGACATTTTGATGCAATAATTCAGAGAAAGAAGTGTCAGTTATCAGACTATTTTAAATAAACAAAATATTGCAAGAATGCTAACGTTTCAAGCATGTTTTTATTTTAAGTTATAAAAATCTTTGTGTTTGTGTCCTTTATAAAGTTTATATCTTTGCTACCTAGCATTACATTTTATGACACATGTGGCCCGGCCCGACAAAGTCTAATTTATGTCAAATCCGGCCCTCCATAACAAATGAATTCGACACCCCTGCCTTAGATTGTCTAGTAATAGGGGCTAGAGTGGTGGACTAGGGCAGGGAGACTTGGTTCGAATCTCCACTCTGCCATGGAAACTTGCTGTGTGACCTTGGATCAGGTTTGCCAGCTCTGGACTGCAAAATTCCAGGATATTTTGGGGGTGGAGCCTGGGGAGGGTGGGTTTTGGGGAAGAGAGAGAACAGTGGGGCATAAGCTGCTTTGGGTTCCCATTGGGGAAAAAGGAAGGATATAAATGAAGTTAAATAGAACAAAAATATGTATACTTATTACTTTAGATGTAAGAAACAGAACAGGAAGGGAGAAAGGCCAAGAACTAACTACTGAATGTGACCACTGATGCATGCAGTTGAAAAATTACTTGCAGAAAAGTATGCATCCAAATGCATCACAGAGTAGAATACGATGCTCATGCCACCATACACTTTAAACATATTAGAATTTCCCATGGAATCCCGCCTGCAAATAACCGCATCTGTGAATATCATGTCCAATCAATCTTAGCATGACTTGAGTTGTATAATCAGGCTTTGCGACGGGTATAGATGCTATCTGAAAGGAGGCAATACAGATTTACCTGTTACCATCTGTGAATAGTAAAGATAATGCATAATTACCTTCAGCCTGTATGGTTATCAGCCTGTCTAATAGCAACAAAGAGGCAAAATTATTGTTCCCAGTCAGGCCATAAAAATCTGTCACGGTGCTTAAGATGATGCCTTGTTAGATTTACGCAGATTGCAATGCACCACGGTACAAGAAATAACCTTTTCAAGAAAAATCTGGAAAAAGGACATTAAAAAACCCACTGCTTATTAAGCATCCCCACTTACCGACTTCATCTTTGATGTTTGCAAGTTCAGCTGAGAGCTCCTTTTCTTTCACGAGGGCATTTTCGTTCTGTTAAGACAAAGAACACATGTAGTGGCTTGGTTTATCCCAGCTAAGAACTTGCGCATGTTCATTTGCTAAGCCTGATTAGGTAAATGCTTTAGTTCTGTTTTATTCTTCATAGTTGTCAAAGTCAACCTAATGTACAGTTGTAATTTTCAATGTTAAATATTATATCCACCAAGTTACTGCTTGGGAAAAACTGCATTCTTCACACGTATAGCGACTGATATAGTCTGGAATTCAGATAATTTGGGGAAATGGAATAGTCATTATATGTTAAGTGCCTTGTATGCCACACCAAACACATCAGAGAAAGGAAGAGATGGAAATGTAATTAACACATAAAAATGAATACTAGTACTTACAAACACCATCTTTATTCTTTCCGTGTATTTGATGATTCTTTTGAGTGCTAAATGTTTTATTGTACCCTACCTTGTGCAGGCACTTAAGAATTACAAATATGATTGCAGAACCAGTAAAATACATATAAATAATATTATAAATATTATTACATAGAGATAACGTGGTCTAATAGTTAGTGTGCCTGACTAAAAGCAGGGAGACCTGTGCTCAAATCTTTGTTTAATATTGGGCGATCTTGGACCAGTCACAATCTCTCAGGCGAACCTACACATCATAGGCTTGGTGCAAAGAAAAAAATGGAGGAAAGAACCATGTATATCATTGTGAACTCCTCAGAGGAAGAGTCAAACGCAAATGTGGTAACTGGTGATATACAGATTATGGCTGCAATCTAATATTGCCAACCTCTAGGTGGAGTCTGGAGACTTCCCAGAATTACAACTGACTAGAGATCAGTAACCCTGGAGAAAATGGCTGCTTTGGAGGCTGGACTCCAGGGCTATTTTTGGGCAGGAACGCACAGGAATGGAGTTCCAGCTGGCTTCCAAGTTGGCCACACCTACAGCCCCCCCCCCTCGGGTTCCCCAGGCGCCTCACAAGCCACAGGGCACCTGGGGAAGCCAAGCCGATCCAGGGAGGGAGGGCAGTTTAAACTGCCTGCCCTCCTCAGGTTCCCTAGGTGCCGCACCTTGGGAAGCCAATCCTGGGAGGGAGCTGCACTGTCAGGGGTGTGGCATAGGCGTCAACTATGGGGGGGGGCTCGAGGGCTTGAGCCACCCCCGAAATTTCCCAGGGGAGACTAAGCCCCCCCCAGGAAAACAGCGCGCCCTCCGCCGTGCCTCCCCGGGCCTTTCCTAGGGCCACCGCCACCATCTCTCTCTCCCCCCCGCCTGGCCACTCCATCCCTCCCTCCGTCCATCCAGGGGCCAGCTAAGCAAATGCCCTGGAAGGACGGAAGCAGGAGTGCTCAGGCCAGGGGGGGGAGGCGGCGGGGACATGGTCCCGGCGCACGTGCTTTGCACGCACAGAACAGCCCCCACCCCCCCGGGATTTTTAAAACTCGACGCCCCTGGGGTGTGACCTATTATGCTAATGAGTTCCTGCTGGGCTTTTTCTACAAAAAAGGTTTTATACCCTCCTGAGGTCCCTCCCTTCCTTAAACCCCAGGGTCCACTGTAAAATCTCCAAGAATTTCCCAACCCAGAGTAGGCAACTCTACTGTAATCTAAAGCACATTTATTAGGGAGCAAATACCATTGACCTCAATAATATTTGATTCCGGGTACATATGCTTAGAATTGCATATGCTTAGGACTGCATATGATGTTTCCCACAGCTGTTTTGAAGTGCTATTAGCATAGTTATAAATCCTGAAGGTGAAAGCTTTATGTCCTGGGATGACTCCACATACCACCATGTTATATTTCAGACATCCAACGAGCTTATTTTATTCTGAGACCTTGATACCAGAGGATACTACAAACTAAATGGATCAAGAACTCTACATAAATGTGAACAAAGAATAATGAATAAAATGTTGGGCTTGGAGGGGGAGATTCACTCTAGTCCCACCTTGAATTTAGTTACAAAGAAGCAGCAGGTTTAAAAATGGGACAAATAAATAACGTTTCTGTTTAATTTCTGAAGTATGGTGATACAACAATCTGTAATGGATTTTTTGATTGATTAAAAACAAATTCCCCTCAGCCTCTCTTTCACCCACCCCAAGGCTCTTGATCTTTGGAAGACTATCTGAAAGTGGGAATAAATATTCTTGTAAGCATTAGTATGCATAATACCAACATTTGGACCTACAATCCCCCTGATTTATGGTGCCATTTTATTAGTCCCTATGAGGTAAAATAACAAGCACATTTATTGCCATCTTTCATAACAGAGAACTTCAAATGATTGGACAAGACAACATAAAACATATTTATCCTGACAAAACCGAAACATCCTTGTTAGAACATGAAGATATTTAGTGAGAGATATTTCACAAGAGATGTATGAATCATCAGAAGATGATGATGGAAAGCCCACCCGAGTGCGATACCAGAAGCAACAGCAACAGAGATCATAACGCTGCTTCCTTATTGCACTACCATTCTTTCTCTTGCAAGGATAAGACAAAGAAACATTCCACATTAGGCAGGGTCCCACTGGTTAGAAAAACTAAATCAGGAAGCTATAAATATATCTCCTGGACAGGAAGGCAGCAATATCTTTTCAAGAATAAAAACCAATAGAAGCTCAACCAGTGTACTGGTAAGCAGTAAAGAAAGGTTTACAGGAACCTCTGGAAACTGAAGTGTCATGTGTGAATCATGAAAGGAATTACACCTTCGTTTTTTCGGTTACAGAATGAAGCTTAGTATGTCATGCACTGTGTTGCTGTCTGGATGAGAACCATGGCTGGGGACTGATTCTGCCTCTATTTATTTATTTATTATTTCAACTTTCCCCCCGCCGGAGCAGTAGTAGCTTTTAGTAGCCAGAAGAGTAGTAATATAATGTCTACCACAATTCCAAAGAGAAGGACTCAATGGCAGAGGAAAATACGAAAACAAAACAAAGAAACACAGGCCATCATTCAGATTTACCAGCTTGGAGATGGAAAATGACCTCAAGTCACAGCTGATTTATAGCGACCCCATAGGTTTTCAAGGCTAGGAATAAAACAGAGGTGGTTTGCCCTTGCCTGCCTCTGCATAGCCCCCCTGGACTTCCTTGGTGGTCTTCCATCCAAGTACTGACCTGCTTAGCTTCTGAGATCTAGGCCATCCAAGTCAAAAAGAAATTTATCAATTTACAACACAAAATAGCACTCAGGAGATTAAAAATAGATTCTAAAAAACTGAATTTAAATTGCCATGTTCGCCTTTTGGGGTCCTGCCTACCGCTCTCAGCCAACATGTATGGCTGATACTGTGCTCTGCACTACAAAGGGTTATAAGAGTAACTTCACTTAGCCACCCTCTCTGAACACACACAATAGACTTCTGAGCTCATGCATGCGTAGATCAGATCTTTTAGTGTATCTGTGCAGCCATAATCCTCATGATCTCAGGATAATGTTTTTTGCACCGCAAATGAGCTTCCATTAATGCATTATGCTTTAAAAGGTTCATGTTGTCCTTGTAAATGTGACACAATGGATATTGTGCTGAGTTTAGGTCTGAGAAAGCCACATGTAAAAGTTATTTGTCAATGAAGCTCTTTGGGTTGCCTGAGGCATGCTGCTATTTCATGCAGGTGTCAGATCTCAGAAGCTAAGCAGGTCTGCTCTGGTTAGTACTTGGATGGGAGACCACCAAGGAAGTCCAGGATCGCTATGCAGAAGAAGGCAATGGCAAACCACTTCTGAATATCTCTTGCCTTGAAAAACCTATGGGGTCTCCATAAATTGGTTGTGTCTTGACAGTGGAAGGAAGGAAGGAAGGAAGGCAGGCAGGCAGGCAGGCAGGAAGGAAAGCCAGCCTAGACTTTGTGGCTCGGTGGTAGAGCATCCACCTTGCTCGCAGAAGATTCAGGCCCCAGCATCTCTAGTTAAACAGGTCAGGTGTCTCTGCCTGAGAACCTGGACAACTGTTGCCAGGCAAAGGAGATAACACAGAGATAGACTCTGAAGCTGTATCATGTGTTCATCTAAATGCACACAGAAATAAACCCAGTTTAAAAACTCAGGGCTTTACTTCCAAGAATATTGTTTTAGCCATAAAAAATGAATACAATCTTCTGCCAACCTCTAAATATCTGTTTGTTTTTCTATTTGTACAGTTTGCAAATTTAATTGGGGCATTTCTATCACAAATATCTTTATTCTTTTCCTTATCATAGCATTAAGCTTCTATAGTAAGACATTATCAAGACAAGGCAAGGAGAAAATATTTAATTAAATATAAAAAGGGATGGCAGGACTAAAGTGTGAAATGTGGAAATTGATACCCTTACATTCTCCTTAAACTGGTAGCATCCATTCTGGATGAACCAAAATTCACAAAGCTGCACCTGCTCACGCAAAGTGATAAATTGTAAGAATATCCACACAGTATATCTTAGCAGAGAAAACACAGGTTATCTCAGTTCAGCTTTGTGAATCACATGATCCAACATTTGTTTATGTGAGACTGCTGATTCAGAGATATTATGCTGAACCAGCAACACTGCTTGACAAAGTCAAAGAGTCATGTTCTTATAGGTCAGTGTGTGCCATAAAGTCTGATTTCCACATCCATATGGCTGTAAATTAAAACACTATCTAATTATAAGAAGAGGATTCCCCCACAAGCACACACTTTTTACTTTCCTTAATTCTTGGGTTGAAACCTTGAGTACCTAACTAAACCAAGTGCAACAATAGAGTATAGTACAGAAGTTACATATGAATATCTGACTATAAATAGGCGATCTCAATTAGGGTTCAATATTTACTTTATACAACTCATTAATTACCACGACTCCTACAGTCCCTATAATGGGAAGTGCTCTGTAAACGTTGTTATTCTCATTAGTACTGGCATGTATTAGGTTCACCTTAACGGGACAGCAGTAGGTAGGGTTGCCAAGCACAGTAATAGGAGACCGGATATGGGATATGGGGGGCAGCTGTTACTGATGGCATGACGTCTCTTCTGGGAAAACCTGGAAGTGACATCACACCTTTCTAGGAATCATTTCTGGGTTTTCTCTGAAAGAGATGCCATGCCAAGTGGTGTCCGTTCTCTCTAGATATCACTGGAAACTATGATTTTGCCATAGAGTTTCTGGCAATTCACTGAGAGCTGTGACATCACCCCAGGTTTTCCCTGAAGTGATCTCACACACTGTCAGCACAATGGCCAATTATATTATTTTTCTTCCAAGTGCCAGTGGCAAAGTGGAGTTGGAGGCAGGGAATCTTCCACCCTTACAGAGGGGCTGCAAACCCTGGCAGTAGACCTGGCAAGTAGGTTCATGCCTAGCGTTGCCAACTCTGAATTGGGAAATTCCTGGAGTTTTGGGGGTGGAGCCTGGGGGGAGTGGGGTTTGGGGAGGGTGCTCAGTGGGGTATAATGCCATAGAGTCTACCCTGCAAAGCAGCCATTTTCTCCAGGAGAACTGATCCTTGTAATCTGGAGATTAGTTGTAATTCTGGAAGAGCTCCAGAACCCACGTGCAGGTCGGCAACTGTATGTGTGCCAGACATAATAATATGCTAGGACTTTTTGGCAGACAAACGGAGGCTCCCTGCACATGGGAATGCTGCTCTCAGGAGCATAAGACTCTCATTACCTTTCACAATTGTGCAGAAGGTGGCACTGCACTGTGGGGGGCCATTTTCTCTGCCCTTCTTGACATCTGCACCTGCCCACACTCTTTTATGTACATAAGTACAGAAGATACAATAGCCCTCTTCTCCATTGCGTCCAGTCATGTTCCTCTCCCTTAATCTGACAAAAGAAAACCCACCCTGCCAATACAGTTCCTCCCAAGCATGTTCTCCTTATATCCGAGGGGTGCAAGACCGTTGCTCCAATGGGAGAAACAGATGGGCGTTCTACAGAAAGGGTAAAGGATAGACTTCGTGCCCAGTCTCAGAGGAGCAGATGAAACTGCTTCCCACTACAATTCATACTGCAGACAAAGGTCAGAAGCCTGAATAAATATTTTAGAGGTATAATTGCATCCAGTGAAGTGTTACTTGCAGTGACGGGGGCAATTCTTGGTATAACTGCACTTCCATGGAATGGCCAAGTTGTAATGTGGAAACACACAAATGAGTTATCGAGACAGCTTCATCATCTGATTACTGGGTTTATTTCTGCTAATAAAGCAATGGTTGCCCATACGAAACATTTGAAATATCCTTCATTGATATCGGTGGGGCTAATTATGTTTTGCCATGAATGTTTCGTTTTCCAGTAATTTATATGGCTTTTTGACAGAGCAGCTGATTAATAGGATCAGATGTCTGACCTTGGACTCTTCCTTTGAAACCCTGGATAGGTCTGGTGTCAGCTAATCTTCTTATCAACCTCAGGATACCTTGGAGGCAAAGCAGATTTGCAGGCTCCTGACATGTTCCATTACCTTGTAACCATGGATTGCTGGTGACTATGAAGTCAGGTAAACATTACACTGATACAAAATGAAAAAGCCTCCCGTCATCCTTGGGAGCCTGCTGATGAATTTCCGTCTCATTAAACAGAACTGGGACTTTGAATTCAAGTCACCTGACCTTGAAAATGTACTTCCGCTAATCTAGTATGGATGTAAATTGGGCTCATGTTTGGACTGATGGCTATAAAAACAAAAGAATAATAGCTTCCTCCCTCACTGTCCTGGCCACCAGTTTCAGGCCTCAACTTACGCCTTGGTGCACGTGATGCCCTGCCCACAAAAGTGAGGCAGGTGGCGACTAGCAATGGGGGTCTTCTCAGTAGTGGCACCTTACCTGTGGATTACTTCCCCACTAAAGCTTGCCCGGTGCCCACAGTATTGATTTTTAGGCACCAGGCCAAAACATGCTTGTTCATTCAGTCTTTTCACTGAGTTTCATCTCCACCACTTTTCCCTCCATGTTTGTTTTTATGTCTGCTTTTACACTTATTTGAAACCACCTGTTACCATTTAAAAATACTGATGATGGGTTTTACTACTGATGCTTTAGCTTACTGATTTTTTTCCTTGTTATATTTCTGGTTTCAAATTTATTATTTATTACATTATTTTATGCTCTTAGCTACCTCAAGAAGATTCTGGAGAGGTGCAGGGTGTAATTGTTTTAAAATAAATAAATATTGTTGAGAGTGTCCACAACTCCAAAACTGCTTGATTTTGGTCACAGGCTCTAGGACACTTAACACCAACAAGTTCTTTTCTAACTATTTAAATTTTAGTGCTGGCCATCAGGTATCCAGCAATTTCAGCTCAGTCTGTAGAATAACTAATCTAATAAGAATCAATAAAAACAAACAGAAAAACAGAGGGATGTAGTTATTACAGCAGCCCCAGCAGCCCAGACCAACCTGAGCTTGTCAGAATGTGGAAGTGGATGAGGGCTGGTCATGGTTAGGATGGGAGACCACCAAGGAAGTCCAGGGTCACTAAGCAGAGGATGGCAATGGTAAACTACCTCTGCTCATCTTCTACCTTGAAAATCCCTTAATGGGTCACCATAAGTCTGTTGTGACTTAAAGGCACTTAATTCTATCTAAAGGGCTGTCTTTTGGCTATGCTCCTGCAGAGTGCAGGGGGTTGGACTAGATGACCTGTAAGGTCCCTCCCAACTCTAACATTCTATGATTCTATGAATTATTATTATAGTCATTCCTGATTTATTGTGCTTGTTCTACTCAATGGTACAACATGTAAACACACATGAAGCTGCCTTATACTGAATCAGACCCTTGGTCTGTCTGTCTCCTTGAAGGGCAGTTGCTCTCCAGGGTCTCAGGAAGATGTCTTCCACACCACCTGCTACCTGATCCTCTAGACAGAGATAACAGGGATTGAACCGGGCACCTTCTGCATGCATTACAAGGCAGGTGTTCTGCCACTGGGCCACAGCCCCTCCTCCATTAGTTTAGTATTGGGGGGGGGGGCTGATACCTTCCATAGGACTTAGATTTACAGTATTATATGAGTGGTCCATTATATGAATGGAAAGCTTATTGTGAGGTAAGAGAGGAGCATTTTGTGAGTCTGCCCAAAGGCAGTGATGGTTATAGCTAAAAGATAGCAGAGCTATGGTCAGTGGAATCACGCTATCAGAAGATCTGGTAATGGTGATTTACTTAAATGCATTTTAAAAGAATGAGACCAAAAGAAAAATTAGATATATCCATTCATGGCTAGTAGCCATGACCGTTAAATGGACCCTCCACAAGCTGAGGCAGCATTTTGATTGACAGATGCCAGTGGCAAACAATTGAGGATGGCTATAACCTTTTTTCTTTGCTTGTGACCTGCCAGCAGCACTATTCAAAACAGAGCACTGGGTCAGGCCAATTCCAGAATGTCTCCCACATGCAGAAGCATGGCTGCCCTCCCTCAGGATCTTCCTGAGGGTAGGTTCAGACAAAAAGCTATGTAGTAACTACTTGAATGCTTCTAGAGGGTGTCATAATTGCATGAAGATCCAGTAGCCTTCATTCAGGCTTCTGATCATTTAAACTTACCCAGGGCCCGAATTACTTCAAAGGATAATATACATGGAATATGCCTACTTTTTTCAGGGCTGAATTTTATTACTATTATAAATCTAACCAGCACTTTGTAGTGCTTTGCTGGGATTACTGTTCATCCTCACACCATACATAGAAACATAGAGTTGAAAGGGACCCATGGGTCATCTAGTCCAACCCCTGCATAATGCAGAAAATCCACAACTATCTCTCCCCCCACACTCCCCACGTAACCCTCTGCTCAATGCCCAGAGGAAACTGGAAAACCTTCAGGATCCCTGGGACAATGTAGCCTGGAGGAAAATCCCTTCCTGACCCCAATGTGGATCCCTATGGTGATCACTAGGTATCCTGCAGAAGATGACAGTGGTCTCCCAGAGATTCCAAAGCTGAACCCAGGCCTCCTTGGAGTCCATGTAACATTCTGTGCTTTGGATTCGGTATCACTTTCTGCCCCTCTTCCTTGGAAAATATCAAGTCAGTCTGGGCTGTGGATGCAGTGCTTAGTCATTGCTGCACTATATTACCAAATGCCTCCAGGGCAAGGGCTTAGCATACCAGTGGAAGGCATAAACCTTCTTAATTTCCTTTCTTCTATAAATATTTCATTTGATTCCTCTAGAAGGCAATAGCTAACTTTTATTGCAGCTGAGATTCCAAATGATCTGCCATCTGTCTTTCTCATAAAATATTTTTTATAAAAAATGCCTCTTCAGTAGCGAGCAAGCACCCTTCTCCTCCTCTCAGTTCTCTTTCGATTAAAGTTTCAAAGCACAACTTATCACCAGGATTCTCCCGAGAGGCTGCAATTGGTTGAGTTCAGTTTTAAGCCATACATTTTCCTTAACTTGGATAGCGACACACCTCACGCTATAGTTGATCCTGTTATTTGATGAACAATTGCAAGTTTCAATTGTGTTTTTTTTCAGTAGATCATCATGCTTGTTCAAGTCCCTTATAAAATCTACTGCACGCTTCTGCTGAGGCATTTTCTGTTAAAGCAAACGAAAAGCTGGGGCACAGTTTTTCTGCTTGGTTCCATTAATGGGCTCAAAATTCTCTACTAAGATCCAGAGGGAAAGAAGCACAAGCTAGCAATGGAATCCTAAACAGAATTATACTTTTCTAAACCCGTTTATTTCAGTGACTTTAGAAGGATGCAGCTCTTCTTAGGATTGCACTGTGGGTGTTATAAGTAATATTCAACCCTTCTTCCATGTGTTATTATCCAGCTACCTGTAGCTTCTGTTAGAATCTCTGCACTGATATTTATGACACATTTAAATCCAGCATGTAAAGATCCAACCATCTGACTCAGGCAAAGAATACAGCGCCATGGCCTTTGCAAAACTGGAATTCTACAGTAATCAGCAAAGGATAACTAAAAAAAAAGAGAGGGGGGACACTGAGAGCAATCAGAGAAGGCAGATTTTCCCCTGGCCAGCAAAAGAAGCTAAGTTTAGACTTGCATGCACGAATCACCTTGAAGCATTAAGCCCTTAAATCTCCGTTCCACAGGTTATACATTAAAAGAATACAAAAAGGAAAACAGATTTAGTCTCTGTCCAATAAGACAGCTGGATGCTGTTGCTTCCCCCAAAACATAACTGACTACATTTTAGGCTGCAGGGATAAATGATGTAAGGCACTGCAGTGTTAGGGGAATCTTGATGCTTTTTGTCTAGTACCGGCAAATGAAAAGTCAGCATATTGTAAGGAAGATGAACATCATACACTCACACACAAACACACACACACACACAAACAGAGAAATGCACTTTGCAACAACCCCCTCCCCGTCAATTGCCCCTTGCAATGCAACGTTACCTACATCAAGGGATCAGAGATAACTGGCTAGCTGCCTGCTCTCGGAATTAAAAAGAGAGAAAAAAAATAAGGAGACAAAGTACCGTCTTGTCCAGGCAGTAATAAAGCTTGCAGCAGCCGTGGCCCATCCTGGTAGGCTTGCTGAAAAAACAACCAGCTTCATTCAGAATTTCAGAGTGTTCAACTCCTAAACAGCAAGAAGGCACCCACCCCCCCTGAAAGGAAGAGGTGAACTGCTGAGAACTGCCACAACTTGTGGTCTGTAAGGGTTCCCCCCTCCAACTACCTGGCTCCCCCCCCCCCCCCCCCTATTAACTTCAGGAATGCAGGACGAGAAAGAGGAGGTGGAGCAAGCAGAGAATAGCACATCGAAATCCTGCCAGAGAAAAGGGAGAGAGGGAGGGACATTTTGCCACCGGACGCCTCCTCCTCCTCCTCCTCCTCCTCCGAGCCAGGCAGATCGATAGAGAGAAGCCAGGGGAATATTCGATCAGTTTTGCTGTTCTCAGAGGGTGGCCGAGGAACGCTCCTCCCTGCAAAAAAAAAATAAAAGTGGCAAGGCTCCCAGTCTGCTCTGCCCATCCCATCCCTCTCCCGCATCCTCCTCCTCCTCCTCCTCCTCCGAGTCGCGGTGTTCATCCTTGCCTGCCCTAACAGCAGAATGTAACGGGTAATGAGACTGGGTGGAGGCAGCACACACATAAAACGAGGACATAAAACTCAGTCGCAGAGAGACATCAACCCACACTAGGCTAGATGCCAGTGAGGGGAGATGCCACGGCTCAGCGGTAGATGTTCTGCATACTAAAGAGCCCGGGGTTTCAGTCCTTGGCATCCCTACCAGGTTGCTGGGCTGGGAAAGTCCGGGGATCTCCAATCAGAGGAGGCAGCAGAACTGAGCTAGATCAACCAATGGTGTGGCTCAGCAGAAGAAATGTGTTTGCAAATTGGCCGGCTTGTGTGTAGACGCCACGGACTGAATTCAGGCTTCAATGAAACTGCACACTGCTGATGTGCGGAAAAATGAACACTGGGCTGACGTGATCTCCAGAGTCCAAAGGGCAGGAAGGGTCACAAGCCTGACATATGAACATGGGTATATCTCAGCATGCCATGTAAATCAGCGGAGCTTCAAGACGAAGTGAGGGAGAGGCAGTCCCCAAGTTAGCAGCTGGGAATTTTAAGTGAGAAAAAAAAAAGAAAAGCTCAAAAATTGCTCTTACAGATAGAGTGAAAAGGAGTCAGGCAAAAGGAATTAGTGTCAGTCACTTGGCTACTAGGATATGCTGGGCCCTTTTAATGTATGGTCTTAAACCTCCGGTAGCCTGAATAGCTCTGAGTAGCCCAATCTTATCAAAGCTTGGAAGCTAAGCAGGGTCAGCCCTGGTCAGTATTTGGAAGGGAGACCACCAAGTAAGTCCAGGGTAGCTATGCAGAGCCAGACGATGGCAAACCACCTCTGCTTATCCCTTGCCTTGAAAACCACATGGTATAGGGATCACGATGAGTCAGTCACAGGCATCTTCAACCTTTCCCCGATCCAGGACCCACCTTTAACCCAGAGGAGGCACCATGGAACCTGATAAACTGGAAGCACATTATTGGAATGCATGACATCATAGTCCCATGACAGGAAGAGGAGGGGAAAGAGCCATGACCTCACCAGGTGAGGGAGCTCCACGCCACAAGTGCAAAGGCTCTCCTTTGCCTCTTATCCCCGCCCCAGTCCAGAGGCTGCTTGAAGACTGCCAGTTCCCTAGGCACCAGATTCCACTGTTGAACAACTCTTACTGTAAGAAAGTTTTTCTGAATATCCAGTCAGTACCTTCCCGTCCTTAATTTAAACCAAGGCTCTTTTTGTAGAAAAAGCCCAGCAGGAACTCATTAGCATATTAGGCCCCACCCCTGACAGCACAGCTCATTAACATATTAGGCCACACCCGATGTTACCAGAAGTGAGGTCATCCAGCCATATCCACCTTTTGCTTCTTATTGTTTACCTTGTTTGTTGCCAAAACAGTTTTGACAAAACCAATAAAAACTTTATTTTCTGTCCCATCTATACAAAATCTTGCCTGAACCAGTATCTTATGTCCAACAATTATTCTTACACTGGATTGGAATCAATTCCTAAAGGTTAGGTTCCCATGGAAATCAGCTTGCCTTCCTGCAGAACTAGTACACTGAATATGAATTTTTAGGGTTGCCAACCTACAGGTGGGGTCTGGAGATCTCCTGGAATTGCAACTGAGAGCCACACTACAGAGATCAGGTCAATGGCTGCTTTGGAAAGTGGAGTCCATGGCATTATGCCCCTCCTTCCCTCAAACCCCACCCTCCTCAGGTTCCACTCCCAAATCTCCAGGGATTTCCTCAACCTGGAGTTGGCAACCCTAGTTCACTGGCAGAACAACCCTAGGAGCCAGTTTGGTGTAGTGGTTAAGTGCGTGGACTCTAATCTGGGAGAACCGGGTTTGATTCTCCACTCCTTCACTTGCACCTGCTGGATGACCTTGAGCAAGCCATAGCTCTGTACCAGCTGTTCTCTCAAGGACAGTTGTCTCAGAGCTCTCTCAGTCCCGCCTACCTCACAGGGTGTCTGTTGTGGGGAGGTGAAGGGAAAGGAGTTTGTAAGCCGCTCTGAGACTCCCTTGGGTCATGAAGGGCGGGGTATAAATCCAATCTCCTCTTCTTCTAGGTTTGTGGATGCACTGGACGGGAGTAGTTTGTGGGCTATTTTATTCAAGGTTCAAAATTTTATTCAAGGTATAAGATTTCATGTGCCACCCACACTTCTTCAGATGGAACCACACTTCTTCAGATTGAAGTAGTGTGCATGCCCACAAAATCTTATACCTTGGATGAAACTTTGGACTCCCACTTTGTTCTGCTGCTTCAGACCAACACGGCTACCCACCTGAATTATTACACTATAATATTTTTACAAGCAATTATGTACCAGTGGAGTGGTTACCATGCAAAGTCTGTCCCACAGGTAAAATTATCCTGTGAAAAGGTGGGCTTTACCACATCAAAATATCGCTACCATCACAAGATCACCAATTGTTCGAAGTCAACTCTTCAGAAGCAGAAATCTCTCTTATTAGGAGGTTTAAGAACATCAGCTTTGCTGGCCTATTAAAGGCAGATGTCTGCCTAGTGGCAGGAGAAGAGGGACAATCATCTTCTTCAGAAACTCTGCCCTCTTTTTAAGTTTCACAAAACAGGCAATCTCCACAGTGCTGCTGACCATGCTCATTTTTAGTTACAACTCTGTTTCTCTGCAGATGTTCCCCCATGCAACAGTCAAGGGTTCTGCCAACACACACAACAATAAAGCTACTTTTTCAGATGTTTTCTCTTGCATGGCAGTTAGCACCAAACCACTTTAATACAAACTTTAGACACACATATATTTGCAACCCATTCCCAACAAGACACAACAATTAACTAATTAACACCCAGGCTTCAAACTTACTTTTCTTAAACAGAAGATGCCATGAGAAAACTAAAGAGATTCTCAGAAATTAAAGATATTGTCAAAACCAGCATTTCCTGGGCTCTCTGCTTTTTTACATCCCTCCCCTTTTCCAACAATTTTTTTTTTACAAAAACACAAAGAACAAAATGGAACAACAAGAAAGAAAGAAAGAAAGAAAGAAAGAAAGAAAGAAAGAAAGAAAGAAAGAAAGAAAGAAAGAAAAGAAAATCTTAGGATGCTACCATAATAATATTTTTCACCAGTACTGACACCATTCATTCATTACTCATATTTTCCTGAGAATTCAGACAACATTCCTCCCAACCACTGCTGCATTCCTGTATTTTTGCTGTTGTCATTCCCTTATTCTTAAAGTTCTGGTTTGTGGCAATTTTCAGGGCTTCTTTTGTAACAGCAGCATAAAACTTTCAGGTGTGACTTGACAGAGTGCTTGGTTCAGAGTAGTGAATGGTCCAGGTGGAGTTGGTATGCAGTCCTACCTTTCTGAGTTACATAGTTCTCATTTTTGGAAGGAAGACAGTTTTTATAGCCCCCTTCCTTGCAATTCAAAGTGTCATCCTGACCTTCAGGACTTGTTCATACTATTTCTAATTTGTGGCATATATTTGATTCGATCCTCTAAAATAGACTGAAACAAGTTTTCTCATGGGATTTATATCCAGGGTTGCCAACAGCCTGGGGAAAATGCCCTGTTCCTTTAACAGAGGCTTGATGAGATGCTATTTACTCTCATGCCATAGAAAGCTTCAACTCCCCATTTCTACACATTAAGCCTTTACATGATTTGGGGGGGAGGGGGACAGGAAGGGAAAAGAGAGAAATTAAGAAAGACAGAGGAGGGAGGGAAGGAAGGAGGGAGGGAGGGGGAAAGAAACAGAAAGAGAAAGGAAGGGAGAGGAAGAAAGAAAAGAAAAAAGGAGAGAGAGAGAGAGAGAAGAGGAGGCACTTATGGGCAGCAGGGACAGTGTAGGCGTGGCAACAAGCCCAATGGAGAGAGCTGTGACAGCCGGCCCCTCCCCACAGCTCTTTGCTCTTAAAGGGAAAGCTCCCTTTGAGTGCAGAGAACTGGGAGGCCTTTCCTGCCAGCTGGCTGGCTGGCCGGCCGGAGGGAGAGAGGGAGGGAGGGGGGGGGGCTCGGACGCCAGGCAGAACGTCGTTCCGGTGCGTTTCGGCCCCAAAAGAGCCCTGATCTAAACCCATTATTGCGAGTCCTAGCCTCTCCTGCCAACAGGAACAGCCTCCTCCCTGCCCTCCTTTGACAGCCCTTCAAATACTTCAAGAGAGCAATCATGTCCCCCCTTCGATCTCCTCTTCTCCAGATTGAACATTCCTAAGTCCCTCAGCCTTTCCTCACAGGGCTCAGTCTCCAGGCCCCCCGATCATCCTTGTCACTCTCCTCTGCATCCGCTCCATTCTGTCCACATCCTTTTGGAACTGAGGCCTCCAGAACTGTGCATGATACTCCAGGTGTGGCCTGACCAATGCAGTGTACAGAAGGACTATGATATCTTGCAATTTGGATGTTATACCTCTGTTGATACATCCCAAGATCGCATTAGCCTTTTTTGTTGCCGCATCACACTGGCTGCTCATATTTAACTTTCGGTCCACCCATACCCCAAGATCTTGTTTATACACACTGCTGCCCTGTAGTGTATCCCCCCATCCAGTATGCACACTTCTCATTTTTGTTACCCAGATGTAGAACTCGGCATTTATCCTTGTTAAACTGCATGTTGTTCACATCCACCCACTTTCCCACTGTGTTCAGATCTCACTGAATTCTATCTCTGTCTTCTGGTGTATTTGCTGCTCCTCCCAATTTGGTGTCATCTGCAGAATGAATGAATAGCCCCTCCACACCCTCATCCAGATCATTTATAAAAATATTGAAAAGTACCAGGCCCAGAGATATGCTCTGTGGCACCCCACTGGACACCTCCCTCCAAGCTGATGAAGTGCCATTGACAACTACTCTCTGAGTGCCATTCTCCAACCAGTTCCCTATCCACCTAACCATCCTAGAGTCCAAAGTCTTCTAGTTTACCCACCAGAACATCTGGGAAACCCTGTCAAAAGCTTTCCTGAAATCCAGAGATTTGGGGGTGATGCCTAGGGAAGGCAGATTTTGGGGAGGGAAGGGAACTCAGCAGGGATGTGATGCTGCAGAGTCTGCCCTTCAAAGCTGTCACTTTTTCCAGGGAAACTGATTTCAGTACTCTGGAGATCAGTTGTAATAGCAGGAGATCTTCAGCCCCACCTGGAGGCTGGCAACCCTAGACTGCCAATCAAGGAGAATACAGAGAAGTTGAAGGAGAACTTTTGCAGGGAGGCGGTTCTGTGCTCCAAAGTAACCTCTCTGCTGCTCGTGTCACCTTGCCTTGCCATCTCTAATTCAAAGCGCTCACACACAAAGCTGCCTTATACAGAAACAGCTCCATCAGGGTCGCTGTCATCTATCCAGATTGGCAGCAACTCTCCAGGGCTTCAGGTGGACGTCTTTTATATTACCTGCTACCTGATCCTTAACTGGAGATGATGGGGACTGAATTTAGGGCCTTCTGCATTGCCAAGCAGATGCTCTGCCACTGAGCCATAGCCCCTTCCCTACTGCGCTCGCTAAGTCGACATACTGGCAGCAGAGCCTGTCAAAAGCAGCCAGAAATGGGAGCTCCCAACCTGGCTCCGTGACTCACACGAGTGTTGTGACTCACGGGTCACAGTGCTTCAAATGATCCCATGCCTGCCCAATTCCATCAGCATCAGAAGGGCTTAGCAACAGCTCCGGCAAGAACTGAGGATGCTTTCCGGAACAATGTTTGTCAGAAAGTATCTGGCCTTTTTATGGAAGGCTCCCTCCCAAGCTAACAGGAAGGGCTGGGGCGGCAGGCCGCCCACTTCCTCCTACAGAAGGAAACCCTCTCTGCCACTTGTGAGTTTCAGCTAATTAGGATTTTTCAAAAAATAGTTAATCATTAGCATGTTTTGATGTTATGCTTATGCTAAAGAATGAGTCCATGACACTTATGACCAGGTTGGGAAACCCGTTAGCGTTACAGCAGTATTAAAGCTGAGGTTTTAAGAGACTGGTTTTAAGGTGACATTGCAATGAAAATGATCAGCACTGCAATTGAATTGCATCATTTCCCTCCATACTCTGTGGGGATTTTTACATGCAAACTGATTTCTATCCCCCCTTCTGTTTCCTTCCCAAGAAAAATCAGTTGGGGTTAACACCTCTTATTAGTCATCAGATGGAAGGATTTTATTTGGTATGCTGTGCGAACTCTTAAGTTGCTTACCGACTAATTCATTCCATCGAGCTGTAATTTCTTGCAACCGACTCATTGCATCTCTGTAAAGATAATTCGTGCCATAGTATCCCCATTACTCTGTGTGGGTGTGAAAGCTGGACAATGAAGAAAGCTGACAGGAAGAAGTTGACTCCTTTGAAATATGGTATCAGAGGAGAGTTTAATGGATACTGTGGATTCTAGATCAAAGCAAGCCTGAACTCTCCCTAGAAGCTAAACTGAGGTCACATTATGAGAAGACAAGACTCACTGGAAAAGACAATAACACTAGGAAAAGTTGAAGGTAGCCGCAGAGGAAGACCCAACATAAGATGGACTGCCTCAGTTGAGGAAGCCATGGCCCTCAGTTTGCAAGGCTGTTAATGACAGGAAGTTTTGGAGGTTATTAATTCATAATTCATGATTCATGAGCCGGTTTGAAACTGGCAAGGTGGGATATAAATGGAACAAACAAACAAACAAATAAATAAATAAAATAAGTCAGAAGCGACTTGACAGCACTTAACACACTCACAAATGAGCTTGTGCCAGGTTTCTGCACTGACTGACCTATAGCTGCGTTATAACCTTCCTGTGCCACACAGTGCACGTATGATTTCACGCAAGAGGGAGGGGCCCCATTCTCATGAGTGGGTGTCGGAGGAAGCCTCAGTGGGCAAGGGAAGGTCCATCAGCATCGAACAGGTTGTGGAATGGCCAGCAGCACCCTGCAGGGCCCCTTGATTCCAGCCCTCCCCCTCTGGACATAAGTACCGCTGGCTGAGCACGTGCATGGCACCGACCTCAAACGCTCACTAGTCAGGATATGGCTCCCTTTACTGCTTGGTTGCTGTTCTGCACCGGCAGCTGTGTACAACCTCCTGCCCCACCACACCAGCCACATCTCCTGCTGCCTCCAGTGACTTCCAGGCAAAAGGATCCTCCAGGTTGTTAATTTGGCGGCCCTCTAAAAAGGGTAGCCAGCCAGCATGAGCCATCACTTGGAACCTGAGGTAAATCTCCAGTGATGGAAACCATCTCTGTCAGTGGAAGGGGACTTTTTCACTGCTCTCACTGCAGCCCCAAATTATCACCAAAATGCTGCTCCTGAGGGACAGGGATATTTATTTATATTTATTTTGGGATTTATATCCCGCCCTCCCCGCGAGCGGGCTCAGGGTAAGGGTGTCAATTCCAAGTCAGGAAGGGTGTCAGGGTAAGGGTGTCAATTCCAAGACAGGAGGTTCCTAAAGGATTTGGGAGTGGAGCCTGGAAAAGGTGGGGAGGGACATCAGTGGGGTATAATGCCACAGAGTCTACCCTCCAAAGAAACCATTTTCTTCAGGGGAACCGAACTCTGTAGTTTGGCAACATGCTGAAATTCCAGAAGTTCTCCAGGCCCCACCTGGAAGTTGGCAACTCTAGACAGGGTGAATTGGAAATCTGCAGTGGGAAGGGGGAGATGCGTAAAAAACCACCATTCCTTCTGTCAGCAGAAATTTTCTGTGGGATCCAAGACCACAGAAAGAATTGGTGCAGACATAATACTAAATTAAGGCTTTAAGCCAACTGGGAAAAAGAGTGGGAAATTTGTACTGAAGAAGGAAGGGAAGAGTATGCGCACAGCTCATTTGCAAACTGCAGTTTTCAGGGAGCCCCAGGATTACGGCAGCATCAGGCCACTCTCTCCGCCAGTCATTCACTTTAACTTGTCAAAAGCCACACAAAATCTTCCTGTATGTTTCTCCCACCCCTACTGATGGTAACTTATTGCCCAACCCTAGGAATGTTTACCAAGAAGCAACTTCACCTGTGTTCAGTGGTATTTACTTCCAGGAGGGGGGTGTCTGGGAGGCAAACATAGTCCTGGAGAGAGCCCTGCCCTGCCCCCCAATGGAAGGGAGAGAGGAGGAAGAGGAGGGGGTAGGGAAAAGCAGGGTTGCCAAAGATTCTGTCTGGCTCACAATGGTCCTCATTGTGTTAGGTATGGCCCACTGGCTCGCAGCTGTGGCAGCTCCCATCAACTTCAACAGAGGTGTGGCCACTTGCTTCCAGTGGTGCCTTCTGTCCGCTAGCTTGCAGTGGTGGTACCCGCCATCTCAAGCCTGGCTGCCTTGTGTGGAGGTTTGCCAGGTCCCCTTGCCATCATGGCAGGGGGATTTGAGGGGCATTCTGGTGGTGGGCAGGACGTTGCACACGATGACCCCAACACAATGATGTCACCCGGAAGTGATGTGATCGCGTCAGCAACGTTGCACACGATGCTCTGGTTTTTGGGCAAAACTCTATGGCTTTTTGCCTTCAAAACCATTGAGTTTGCCCCAAAACCAGAGTGCCATTGTGCGACATCCCTGGCGTGATGACATCACCCAGAAGCGATGCTTCTGCGCAATGACGTCCCTGTTTGGGGGTGGGGTTTCTCGTGCCAGCCAGCTGATGTGCAAATGGACAAATGAGATGCTACACAACTGCATCATAGCTTTGATGTGTACTTGTGGTGAAGTATAATTTTCCTTTCACCAACTTACTCAGCTCTGTGTGTAATGATTTACAGCAGGATGCAAATGAAAGGAAAATCCATCGATGTTTATTGTTGGGTGGGAAATGCTCCCTTTTCATACTGGTAGAGTCGTGGTTAGATCAATCTTTTCTCAAGCAGCAGAAATATTCATAACCAGATTTGAGTTCTTAATCACACATAGATACAGGTTTGTTGAGCTCTGAGTCATATATGCAGTGGGAGGACTTGCCTGCCATAAACTTTCCCAGTTGGCCCCCTCACATGCACATGGGGCAGTGTGGGAGATGCTTCCCTGTGATGCAATTCCACTGGTCTGGAAATCGTACGTGAATTTTGCTTCTTTCCCATATGGTTCACATCTTGGCGTGGGAAGAAGATGTGCCCCTGCCTCCTCCTACATCACCTGGAGGTTCCCACATTATCAGAGCAGTATGAGAAAGACACCCTTCACAATGCTGAAGTAACTTTCAACATGGGCCCTGTATTTTTACAGGAAAAAAACACCCCATATGAGCTTAGATTCTGCAAACTTCAAATGCAGCAGTGTCCTTCGCCTTTCTACTGGAAACCCTTGTGCCCTCCCTTAGCCAAGCTGCCCCCCCCCAGAGCTGGAGGGAGCACTGGGGATGGAATGAAGTGCTGCTCATGGACTATAGAAGGATGGAGGAAATGCCCCCCTCTTGTGCAATCTATTGCTCCATTTGCTCACGAGCTTGGGCAAGAGTGGGAGGGGTGATACCTACTGATTCTTTCCTGCAGCTCCTCATGCCACTCACAAGGATCTTCTGACCCTCAAGATTTGTGTTTTCTTGAAAGGGATTCAAGGGATTTTAATAGGAAGGGGAAGTAAACAAAGACCTCTTCTTTGAATACTGCTCTACTCATGGATTTATAGACTCCAAATCATGACATCCAATATGAGCCAAAATGTTTCAGCATACAAAGGCAAATTACTGTGTTCGCTTTATTTTTCTGGAAATGGGTGACTAAGAATCCTGGTGCAATATTCCCCAATACCACACCAGCTTTTACCATAATGCTGCTAAGACGTTTCCATTCTATGTCATTTCTCCACTTCTACCTTCATGCCTGACTCTATTAAATCTGAGAACAACAACATAAAGTGGTGAGAAGATAATTCTGATTGTCTGAGCAAGTACGCAAGTTCATTCACCATTACAAGAAGCTAAAGGTCAAAACAGATGCTACTAAAACGGCCATTTTCTGAGCCGTGCAATATGGTCTCAGGTTCTAATTTAGAAGAGGAAAAGATTTATGATCGTGGCGCCAGCAATACTGGAACAAACAATAAGAACACAGCAATGGATTATTAAAACAATATGGTTCAGTCTGACCATTTGGATTTCAGTAAATGGGGGAAGTAATGAGTGACCAGGGACTTAACAAAAGAGCCTTCACATTCTTTTAATGATCAGGGTTGTTCTCCTGATGTCCTGGATATTGTCTCCAGCCTCTGCAAGATGATATCCTCAAGCTTAAGGGAGCAGGCAGAAGTTTTCGCTCTAGTTCTAAAGCATGAATTTAGGGCATTTAGCGAGAGGCAGGCAGAGTTGGGTAAAATTGAGACAGGCACATGGCTGGAGCTAGCTAAAATTGGAGCACAAACCCTTGCAACAATGGATTTCTGTGAATCTGATGGATGAGCAGTTTTGCTGCCTCTTTCAGTAGACTGCTTGCTTCTGCTTCTGTATTTGAAAATGAAACCTAATTATAATTAAAACACCCTTAGGTTTTTTTTTAAACCTGAAGGCCATTGAAGCCTTCAGTGCTGCCCCATTCTTTTGGGAAGTGAAGAGTACATAATCTTGTGTTTTTTTCTTCGTGGCAATACAGCTGCAATCTTATGCACACTTACTTGCGAGTAAGCCTCACTGAATTCCATGGGACTTACTTGCAAAAAAAGCACAGCGGACATCTGTTTTTGTCAGAAGGGCAGTTTTTGCCAGCCAGCTCCACTTGATTAATTATACGTTCATATGAGAAAAAAGGGCCTGTAATTGGATTTTTTTTGTAGTACTGCTATTCTTTTTATTACACTAATCAATTCCATTTTTATGCCACTAGCCTGTCAGTACGTGGAATAAAGAGCACTATGGATCACCGTGTTATTAGTTTGTTTTTCTGCACTGTGCATAGCAAGTATTGGATGTGAATTTCCAATGAAATAAGATTTCTCGGACAAGGTATTCATGCTTCTTGGTAATACCATGCGTGATACGCTGCGTGTTGTAATGAACTGACGCGAGCACATACAGCGGTTCTGAACTCCTTCCTTGCCCTCTGTCCATTACTGTAGCTCCCCTGGGCTACTCTGACAGGCCATACCACTGACATGCGCAACATAGATGTTATTTTGTTAAAATTAACAGTCTAAAGAAATGGCATCCTTCTTACGCTGCAAATGTGAAATTTCTCGTACCCAGTAAAAGTAATTTCTAAAGGTCAATGATAACATTGCTGGGTGAGTTATAAACATCTTAAGCCCTTAAGCAGCCATATCCACGTTGATGCCTCTGAGTGAACGAGACGCTCTGTAGATCTCACTAATCGAATAGGATTAGGACTGAATCCACAGAGAGCTGCAGACGCTTTCACAAGTGATTCTATGAACAACTTTTAGCTTCTAATACATCTTTTTTAAAATTGTGGCTATTACTTACATGGCAGGCAATACCAGAAACAGCCCTTTTCAGTTCCAGTGACCATTGATAGAAAAGTGGCTGCGTCTATAGTGTTTAAGATGGACATAGTGCCATGGTTCGGAAGATAAAACGTGATTTCCCCAATCATATTTTAACCAAACTATGATTTGTTTCTACATCTGAGTCATCCAACCACATCGTTTAGTGTTACAATTTAATCATCCAACCATAGACTGAGTTTTTCCCCATCCTTGGAGAAAGGAGTCCAGCTAGAAAGAGCAAAAAATGAAACCATCGTGGCAGTTCTCACTGGTAGTTTCTTAAAGCTCCCACTTCAGTTTGTCTGTCATTCCTACTTCCACTTTTTAAGTTAATGATAATGACCATTTGGATATCCAGTCAGTGGTCACAGAGTGATTAAAATGTGGAATTCGCTGCCAGAGGATGTAGTGATGGCCACAGGAATAAATAGTTTTTAAAGGGGATTAGAGAGATTCATGGAGAAGTCTAGCAAAAGCTACTAGCCATGGTGACTATGGGGAACCTCCACATTCAGAGACACTAAATGTCTGAATCCCAGAGCCAGGAGGCAACATAAGGGGAAGACCTCAGCCTCTATGCCCTGTTGTTGGCTGTCCAGAGGAACTGGCTGACTACTGTGCGAGACAGGATGCTGGACTAGATGGCCCATTGGTCTGATCTAGTGGAGCTCTCCTTATGTTCTTATGCCCACTGCAGCATGCAAGTACTATCCATTTTGTTAAAAAAGACATTTACAAAGAACATATGAAGCTGTCTTACATTGGATCAGACTACTGATCTACCTAGCTCAGTGCTGCCTACTCTGAAAAACAATGGATCTCCAGAACAGAGAAAAGTCTTTACCAATACTAGCTACCTGAAGTGCTTTGACTGGAGATGTTGGGACTGAACTGGGGCATTTGGCAAGCACAGCCTCTCCCCCATTATTCTTATACATGTAGAAACATGGGAAGACACTGTTCATATACAAGCGGGAGGGGTAAGGCTGACAGTTTGGAGTAACAGCCATGGATTGTGGTGTGGGGTAGGAGAGGAGCACAAGCTGGAACATGGCCCTGTATCTCAAATATGGTCACAAACCATGATTTATTGTTGCACCTGAACCATGATTCACAACAACATGCTTATCTTTGACAAGTATCGTATTTGCATAGTGTGACATCTGATTTATACATGATGCTTTCCCTTAATGGATGAACATGATGTGGGAAAAGCTCATGTATGCAGTCACATGTGTACATAATACATGCATTTATTCTGCTAGGTGTACAGTAATTAGTAACACACTGGCAAACCTGTCTTCCCTTTGAACAAACCTTTTGCAAATGACATACTGGTGATTTTTGTATGCTGCTATATAGATAAAAGGCCCCAAACTAACAGGAACTATGGGCCACATGCAGCACACCAATACCATCTTTATGGCTTTTTTTTTTTAAGTTCATTTTGCACAATGACTTGAAATCTGTCCCTTAGGAATTAACACTGAAGCTGTATCACATGTCCAAGACTAATGAGGCCATTGCAGCCAAGATTGGTGTCTAGCGGCAGAATTGCACTAATATGCTGAGGAGAAAATACATCTAGAAAATTTCATCTTCCATGACTTTGAAAAAGACCAACAATTCAGATGTCCAGATGACAAAAATCTCTAGCCTATTGCAAAAGGCATTTGTAAAAACACCATTCTGAATGTGTCACCGAGTCAAATATAGCAAGTGACCCCAATTCGCTGTCCAATAACAATGGTATCATCTGTGCCACCATCTGGAGGAAGGCTCAACATATTAAATTATAAACTTGGCTAAATTCCTTGCAGGATGATCATACGCAGTGTAGTTCACTGGGGGAAAATGTACATGTCAGAAGCTTTTGCAAAGCCTTGTAGAATGGGTTCCTGGCCATTAGTTAGTCCTCGCCCTTTGAAAATACTGTGACCTAATAATGATATGTCAGAAAGGAGGGAACAAAGGAGAAAGAGAAGCAGAAAAGATCAGGAAAATAAATGGTGGTACCTATTTGGCCTCTTCTCTGCAACAATTCTGCTGCTGTTGTTAATGGACAGAAAGCTGAGTTTGGGCCAAAAGATATAACATTTCAAAATCCTAATATGTGGTAAAGCTAACTACCAGTTCCAGTGGTACAAGCTAGGAAGAAAGAGGGAGGGCACCAGTTCAAGAAGTAAAGAAAAGGAGGAAAACCCTAAGGAAGCATACAGATAAGCAATTCTATGTACTATGTTTTTAGCAATACTGGGGTTGCGGTCACACGCACCAGAAAAAATGAGGGGGGGGGGGAAGCAAGGCTATTTCCTCCAGAGGAATTTGGCCCGCAGTTGCACAATCACACCTCCCTTTGAACCTGTGGCCACAGTCCGCCAGTGTGTGATCAGACCAACTGTGGGTGAATCACTTTTTTTGTCCAGTTTTTTACCCATGCACTTGAACAAGGGATTGATGAATCACACCTCCGCACTGAGGACTCCCTATGGAGTATGCGATGATGCGAATACTGTGAAGGGGGGAGAAAACAATGGCACCGAGTCAGGATGGCCTGATCAGACCATCCCGACACCATGAGAGCGCACTGGAGTGATCAGACACAGGAAAGTCTGTCCATGGCCCGTTGCAACGCATTTACTACCGGATTTTCCCTGGTGTCTTTTAACTCTGCTTCTGCAGCAGAGCAAAACAGGTTGCCGAAGGCTGTGGGGCACTTCCCAGATGTTGTCGTCTGATCGCTCCCTTTAAATCCGCCCTTCATTCGGCCTATGTCGGGTCTAATTGTGCGTATGATCACAGCCTGGGTTGGAATCAAATATTACAGAAAGGAGTCTTGCTCCCCCTTTTTCCTGTTAGTCCCTGTGAGATGTCTACAAACAGCACTGGGTAGAAGATAGGGTTATCTCATCAAATCTCAGAAGCTAAGCAGGGTTGGCCTTGGTTAGTATTTGGATGGGAGACCACCAAGGAAGTCTAGGGCTGCGGTGCAGAGGCAGGCAATGGCAAACCACCTCTGATCATCTCTTGCTCTAAACCTTATGGAGTTGCCATACATCAGCCATGACTTGATGGCACTTTCCACTAGCACAGAGGGAGAGGATGCCCTTCCACTAGTCGACAAACAAGCATTGATCCACCCACTATGTTTTGCTGTGAATGTACAAATGAAAAGAAATATTCTAAGTGTCATGATATGCCCCTTGTTCTTTTATTTCACACTGAGATGCCCAATTGGGATTTGGAAACATTCAGAACTCATTGAATAATACCATATTCAGAAAATTCCAAATATTTCCAGTTTCATAGTCCCAAACACACATAACAATTCCACATATTTAGAATGTCACTGGCTTCTACAGAAAACACACTGCGGTGCCTGGGAAATGAAAGTCAAACATATTCCCCAGAAAGTCTAGGCTGGGCTACCTGGGAAACAAGGCTGCATCCCTAGCTGCTGTTTTCACTGCAACTCACGTTTCTACTGCATGCTTGAAAGTCAGGTTTTCCTCAGTTAATGATGTGTGAAGAGACAAATTTGTACACGAAGAGTCTGACTAAGTTACACAGTAGGTTTTGGCACTGGGCTGGGCTGAGCTGTGTGGTGGCTGGCAGTGCCAGTCTGGGTCAAGTGGAGTAGTGGTTGCCAGTTCTAGTGTCAGGCCCAATGGCATGGTGCTTACCAGCACCGGGCCCAGTGATGAGCCCAGTTGTGTGGTCGCTGCAGGCTGCAGATGTGGTGGCATAAGGCTGGACCCAGCTGGAAAGTGGCTGCTGGACAAAGTTATGTAGGTAGCCTCTGGTGGTTGCCATTGGATCTATCCCCACTGAGTCTTTGTCCATCTAGGGACAGGAAAGGAATGGGAGGTGAAAATAGTCCTGGAGCAAGTCCAGCTGAGTGACCCCATACTGCTACAAGCCAGCACCTTCAGGGTCCATTGAACAAAGTGGCAGCAGCAGTGGGCATTGGCTCACCCTTTGCCTCATCCCACAAAATGGCAGCAGTGCAAGAAGAGACAATTGGTGAGCTGATACTGATAACTGATGAAGGATGTGAGCCAAGTGAACCCTGAAGCGCTGGCCTGGGTGCTAGGCTTGGCTGCCAGAAGCCCTCCAGGGCAATGGTCCACAGGGAAATTTCCCTGTAACTCAAATGGCCAATCTACCCTGCTTGTGGACATGACAGGGAGGGGGTCAGGACCTTTTCCTTGGGCTGTTTTGGTATCTAAGTCCACCTCCACCCCCCATGGTGTTTATAGAACCAAGACTTATAGGAACCAAGGATCAGAAGGCTCAGCAATATTGTTGTGGTTGACTAGAAACTCCAATATGGCCACTCAGAGCTTAGCAGGCATTCTTTTCTTAATGCTACATGCATTGTTTCTGTTCTTTTGGGGAGTTTTAATCCCCTGATTTTTAAAAATGTCAGATTTTTCTGCAGAGCTGATGCTTTGTTGTGGTTTGCAGAGAACCCCTCCCCTACCTATCCCCTTTCGTGGATCTATTGATCATATTCTCTATGGCATGGTTTGGAATTAGATATATGCTACTGTCTGAGTTTTGCCAGACCCAAGGGCTAAACACATTTGGGTATGCTGTTGAAACATTTCACTTGGGCAAAGGTTTAATCTTTAATGTGTAATGGGATTTTATCTGAGCTGCATGCTATTTTTCCTACTTGTAGGAAAAAAGCATCTGTTTCAGTTACTAGCATGATTTACTGCATTTCTATTATAACTATCCTTTAGAAATCATTTTAAATTGATTTTTCGCTGCTTTGAGAACTGTTCTGGATTGAGAAGTAAATGATATAGTTTCAAACAGACAGACAACCTGGTTATTTCAAACAGCCACTAATAAACCCATCCACCTGAAATTTGACTTGTCTACCTAAGCTGTGGGTTAGATCCATTGACTAGCTTCTGATAACAGAAGAAGAAGAATGAAGAAGAACGAAGAAGAAGAAGATGAGGAGGAGGGGGAGGAGAATGGGTTTATACCCTGTCCTTCACTTGGAATCTCAGAGCGGCTTACAAACTCCTTCCTTTCCTCTCCCCGCAATAGACACCCTGTGAGGCAGGTGGGTCTGAGAGAGCTCTGAGAGAATGGCTCTTGAGAGAACAGCTCTCAGAGAACTTTGACTAACCCAAGGTCACCCAGCAGCTGCATGTGGAGAAGTGAGAAATCAATCTGGTTCTCCAGATTAGAGTCTGCTGCTCTTAACCACTACACCAGTCTTCCTCTGACAGAAGGTATCTTCTGAAGGATGTCTGTCAGCTGGAGACTCATCCCTTAATGCTGGCACCCCAAAATGTTTAAAATAAATATATATTGTGATTTTAATTTTTTTCTTATGTTTTTATGTATTTTATTTTATGTATTTTATTTCTTGTAAGCCGCCTTGAGCTCCATAAGGAAGAAAGGTGGCTAATAGAAGTTTTAAATAAAGTAAATAAACTTTATTGAGCCTGCAGGCACTTTCAGAAGCTGAGAAAAGGTAGGGGAGGGGCCTACCCAGGGTTGCCAGCCTCCAGGTGGGGTAAGGTTGCCAAGTCCAGGTTGGAAAATACCTGGGGACTTTGGGGGTGGAGCTGGGAGAGGGCGGGATTTGGGGAGGGGAGGGGCCTCAGCATGGTACAATGCCATAGAGGCCATCCTTCAAAGCAGCCATTTTCTCCAGGGGAGCTGATCTCTGTCAGCTGGAAATCAGTTGTAAAAGCAGGGGATCCCCAGGCCCCACCGGGAGGTTGGCAACCCTAAGGTGGGGCCTGGGAATCTCCCGCTTTTACAACTGATCTCCAGCTCCCCTGGAGAAAATAGTTGCTTTGAAGGGTGGACTCAGCATTGTACCCTGCTGAGGCCCCTCCCCTCCCCTCCCCAAACCCTGCCTTCTCCTGGCTCCACCCCCAAAGTCCCCAGGTATTTTCCAACCCAGACTTGGCAACCCTAGGCCTACCCCATTGCTGCCATGGGCAGGCACAATTACAAAATGGCTGCCAAGCCAAGCTTCCCCTGATGGTACAAGTGTCCTACTTCCGAACAGGTTCTTCCTGCAGGCACAAAGGCAAGGGTCTGGGGCCTTTCTAAAGTACTTCCTAACTGAAGAGGCAGAGGGAAGGTTGGCTCCTCTCTGGCGGTTTCAGTTTCCAAACAAAGGAGAAGGTGTGCTCCCTGTGTGATCATACAGAGCGATTTCCAAGTTCGGGGTCTTTAAAAAGTTTGTGTTTATGACCATGCTGGAATATGGCTGTAATGCTCTTGCCTGGGAGGAGCATGGGGTTTTATCAGTCTGCCAGGTGGTAGGGAATGACCTGAAGAGCATCTTCTTCTTCTCTTCTTTTTTTACTTTTTGAAGAAAGACCAAAACTCAAAAAGCACTTAGGTGCTGGGAAACACACTGCCGAGTGCTGTATTAGAGATCACTGTCTTAACAAAACCAAATTATTTCCCTCTTTCTCTCCGCTCACACAGCTATTGCCTTAAGCAGAAGTTAGAGGAGGAAGGAGGCTGGAGAAGTGAAAAGTCAGCACAAGAAATTGTGTTTGCACCCAAAAACCCTCTGTTTAATGCCAGTTTGTCAATACATCTGAATGCAGCCCATGCATCCAACCCATCCAATACTTCTTGTGGCACTGAATTCCATAAGTGAACTGTGCTAAGTGGTGCTTACTTTTCATTAGTCCTGAACCTATGGCCAACCACCTTCATTCAAAGTCTCACAGCATGGACGAGACCTTTCTGTCCTCCACTGAACACAGGTTCTTGTAAAGGGGAGAGATCATCGTAAGAATGATTGACATCCCTAAAGTTGGTTTCCCCAGTCCTATAGGATCAAGCCTCTATGTAGTGTCAAGGAGTGGGGGCTACTGAAGAAACAGGGCAAGAATAAGTCTGAGGAAGGTACATAGGACATGCTTCCCTACAGCTGAGGCACTAATGCAACCATATGAACATCTGTGTGCAGTATTTATCTTGAGTTGGGTGGCTTCTGCACAAGGATAGGTTTGTGTGGCTTCTCTGTTGCTGATGCAGCTGCTGATACAGTGGCAGATTTCCCCACAGTCCCCTGAAAGTGGCCATCCCCTCTCCTCTGGGCCACTGGAGCTTTTTCATTTTTAAAAAAATTGACAATTGAATATTGTTATATTGATATACTGTGATAACAAAACACATAACAACATCTCTGAATTCTTAGTTTCCATTTTTTAAAAAAGTAAGTCTCTAGTTCCTTCTGAGGCAGAGATATTTGATATTTGGGAAGAGCCATGGCTCAGTGGAAGAGCATCTGCTTGGCCTGTGGAAGGTCCTGGGTTCAGTCCCTAGGACCTCTAGTTGAAAGGATCAGTTTGTAGGTGTTGTGAAAGACCTCTTCCTGAGACTCTGGAGAGCTGCTTCCAGTCTGAGTAGACAGTACTGACTGTGATGGACCAAAGGTCTGATTCAGTATAAGACAGTTTCATGTGTCCATGTGATATGTCTTTCCCCTTATGTCTCTGCAATGGGAATACAGACTTACTTTAAAAAAAAAGCTAAGAATTCAGAGCACTCTTTATGCACATAATGATGTACCAACAAAATGTTATTCAATTGCAGATTTAAAAACAAAAACAAGAAAGCTCCCCAGAAGTAGGGCGGAGCAAGATATGGCTGCCAAAGGGACGGTGGCAGGGGCAATGGCTGACATGTGGATGGGAAAATCCAAACCCCACCCACGTGGCAGCTATCCAGGGTTTGCTGCAATCTTTCCCCTAACTTTGCAGCAAAGCAATTTTGGGAATGGTCGGAGAAAAGCTGGAGAAAAGCTGCTGTGGGGAAGTAGGAAAAAACCCTGCTCCCCAAGAGCATTGAACCCGAGGCAGATAATCTGTGTGGAAACGGTCTCAGTTTTAAGCAGAGAACTTTTCCAGTTCTGCTGCAGGGGACTGGACCTGCACCATTACGTATGCAAAGCATGTGCTCTGCCCTGCCCCCTCCTGTTAAAAAATCATTCCCTCTACATGGTTCCATCAGCAGGTTATCTATTTCCAGGCTAAATTCGTCAGACTAGCTGCTTCGTCATGCTTAACAGGACCAGATCTATAACACCAAGCTATAATCAAATTGCTAAGCAGGCAACCTCCTATTCCCATCTCTCCGTAATTAAATTAAACATGCTAATGTTATTTCAGTGGAATAAACTACAGTGGGAAATAGGATGGTTAAGTAATGACATTTCAAATAATTCCAAATTGGCCTTATCAGCAGCAAAAGAAACCTAATCCAAGCAATTGTGTGCGCACAGCCTACCGTTTTCTGCAGACTGTGCCTCTTAGTGGAAGATCAGCCAGGAATTCCCTGTATTTTCGGGGTCCTGAGTTGGCTTGTTGTTGTTGTTGCTTGTCTTAATTCATTGGAGTGCAAAGTCAATGGGATGAGCCAATTATAAGAGAAGGAGCAGCCCAATTTTTCACAGGGGATATGTCCCCTGTGTCATTATAACCATTTTTTAGCAAGTGTGGAAATTTCTCCTGAGTCAGTAGGAATCTTTACATTGTTAACCCTGATGGGCTTTGGTTTAAGATGCAATTAAGAGGGGCAAAATCCATCCTTTCCTGTATGAGTAGAGTTGAACACAAGCAGCACATATGAGGAAAGAAGCCCCAGAGGCCCATCATTGACAGTGTTTTTGTTATTCATACAACCACTAAACTTTTAAAACTGCCATGTGATTTTTTACAGTGGTATTGGAATGCATTTCAAATAAAGTCAGGCCAATAGAGGTTTTTTTTTTAAGAGGTTCTGGAACTCTCAAGAGGGAAATGAAGTTTTCAGTCTGTATACTAAAAGCTCACAAACTTTTAAATATTTTAAAAAGAATTCTGTCAAAGAGGTTCTGGAACTCCATTCTGGCATGTTCCCTCAGAAAAAAAAAGCCCTGAGACCATTATGTGTACTGGCTTCCTATCCTGGAAACAGAAAAACGCTTATTATGATGACTTCAGAACAGTCAAGACTGTGTTGCCATCTGTATCGTAACAATATTTTTTTTAACAAAGGTTCTGTGGATGGCATCATTAGATTTTCCTTCATCACCCTGCAGCTATAGATGAATGAGAACTAACAAGACAAAGGGAAGGGTTCAACCCACCCCCACCTTCATTTTAATATGCTTGCTTTACATGTACAGGGAAGCTTTTTTTTTAAAAAAAAATGTGCAGAAGCAACCATACCTGCAACCTGAAGTGGTACGATCCAGGAAGTGCTTCACCACACGCTGGCTCTGTACACATGCATCGCTTCTGATATTGGTCACACAATGAAACTACAACTGTGGGGTAATAGTTTTGATGACAAAGAAGAGGCTTTGCCACATGGTGCACTGTGAAGGAAGCTTTCCTAAGGGTTGTTATTTATGAGCAATTTGCTCATGAGTCACAATGGAAATTTAAGAAAATTTAGTGAGAAAACGAGGACCAATCAATCAAGACAGAATGTTTATTAGCTTGTTTTGGTTATGGTCCAGGAGGGAGAGATGGAAAATATCTTGCTGCTACTGGGTTTGTTTGTTTTTAAAGAATCTAGGAAACCCTAACACACTTTTTACTAATTATTTACAATGGAAGAACTATCAAAACTGAAGGCTTCTTAGCCAGGTAGAAATAAAAGGGAACTGGTTTGCTACTACATAAAATTCAATAGTGTTTCATGGAGACCATTTTAGCCAGCACAATATAGGAGGCTTTTAGCACCTGAGAGACAAGACTGGCTTGCTCTTAATACAAACACTTGCAATGGAACCGGAAGATAAAATGCAGAAAATAAAGAAGAAGTTAAGCATTGGTTTGCTCCTAACAAACATTGAACTGTATCAAGAGGCTGATACCCTTCCACACAACAGGACTACTCCTGAGGAAGATTGGGATGAAATGAGCCTATATCCGGGTGCTCATTTAGTATGATGGACTTTCCTTGTAATATTGTAAACTTTTATTGAGAGTATAATGGACTGTTCCTTGTAATTTTGTAGTTTGATTTTTAATTTAAAATGTTCTAGTCATTCATGTCACAGTGTTTGTTTGTTTCTTATTATTTATAAGGCAGAGAAAGAAAAGCTCCTTTTCACTGAGGAAGTATATATTAGGTGACTATGGGACCAATCCTTAACAGGTCTACTCAGAAGCACATCCCATGTTATTCAGTGGGATTTCATACAGGGAAAGTGGCCTTAGGATTGCAACCTTGGTACACTGAACATAAAACAAACATTTCATATTTCTCAAAGCACCATCTGCAACATATATAATGGCTAAATGGCAGAGCCTGATCCTCGGCCATAGGACCGATGAGTCAATAAGTTAATTGCTCAGTGAGAGCCATGTCGCTCTCTCTCTGTGTCTCCTTCTTCTGGGTGACAGCAGGGGGATGCCGCTGTTCTGCCTAATTGGACAAGCTCAGTTTCCAAGGCTTGCAGACAGAAAAAGGTTAAAATGTAATTAGTGCTAATTAAAGGCTAATTACCTCAATCTGAAATTGACCACCAGGTGTACAGAAGTGGAGAAAAGAGATGCTGCAACAAAAGGGGGGATGTGACTTAGACCGAACTGGCTTGTTTTTATCTCTGACCTGTTTTGGGGACCTGCACTGGTAAAAGATTTCAACCTCTGCCTATTCCTGAGCCCTGGATTTACAGAAACCTAGCTCTGTGATTTCTGTATTTCTTTGAGCACAAGCCAGGGCACGTCACTTGTTTAATGCGTGCTGCGCCAGAAGCAACAACAGTTTGTGCACAGCAGGGCAGTGGAGGGGGAGGCCTCTGGCTCACAGGCCAATGCTGTAAATGACAGCTTTTGAAAGCCTATCTGAAAGACAGGGCCGTGGCTCAGTGACAGAGCATCTGCTTGGCATGCAGAAGGTCCCAGGTCCAATCCCTGACATCTCCAGTTCAAAAGATCACATAGTAGATGGTGTGACCAATCTCTGCCTGAGATCCCAGAGAGCTGCTGCAATCCAAGTACAGAGTGTTGAGAAAGACCAACATAACTCAGAGCAACTAGATGATATGGCATTCTTGGGGACATCACAGTCATTTTACTGCAGGAATTCTCTTGCTTTAAAAATGCCACCAAGGCCTGACTCTGCTTAGGACCATGGCATGAGGGGAGGAGGGGCTTCTGTCACCCCTTGCTCCATTTCCCAAACTGTGTCCCCAGGGACACCATACCATCTATCTGTGCCCTCAGTATAAGGCAGTTTCATGTGTTCATTTGTCAACTACATCCTGCTCACTAGTGGATGATTATTTGAAAGTAAGCCCAGCTGAGTTAAGTGGTTCCCCACCCCCATCACATACATAAAACTGGGTCCTCATAATGTCATGCTTTTCATACCATGATTGAAAATGGCTGATATTTTAATTGTCTGCTTCATTTTGATTGTCTGCTTAAATGTATGCCAACATCAGGATATGGCTGGAGCTGCAGGTGGCCATACCAGCACCTACCTCTGGAGAACCTTGAAGCAGTGGGAAGGAGGAGCTTAGAGTAACAGAGGCATATAAATCTAAATAAATAAGGCATGAATGAGATGTTACATTTAAGTTGTGTGCAGCTGCAAGTTTTCCATGGCAACTCAATCGCAACATGGCACAGGGGCCTGATTCGGATCGGAATCATGGCAATGGAGAAGGAGGGCTTTAGTTTCCCCTAGGGTTATTTTTCCAAGCCCAGACAGCCCAGGGGATGGTATTTGCACTACTGGGGGGCTGCATGTACATGGAAGACTTGCATGTACAATGCTGATGGGGCAAATAAGCTCCCTGATTCGAACCAGTCCCCTGTGGGGCATCACAACTGAGTTCCCATGGAAAACTTGCAGGCCGTTAAGTCCTCATGGCAACATACACATGATGTCTAGTTTGGTTATACGAGGGCAGAAGGCTTAGCTTCTAGTACAGGCTATGGTTTTGGACTTATTCTAGAACAGCCCCTGCAGGTAAATTTAGTGAGTTGACTGCATCCAGGAAGAGTCCATTTGGGTACATTATTAATACTAACCTGCTTGGTGTGATTTTATTTGTTGCTTTCTTTCTGGGGTTAAAAATAATGTCTTCAGTGTCAGTGTAAAAACTCTGACATGCTGTCCCTGACAGAGAAGAGTGTTTGGAGTTGTGTGTCTTTGTAAAACCAGCATAATGTTTGGAAACCACACGGCTACTGTAGCATCTACTAATGGAATACATCCCAGGATCCTGTTTATCAACCACAGGTATAACCAGATTGTTTCCCCCATGTTATTTAGCAGAAGAATCTGATGACTACAGGCAAGTCTAAGCAAAAAAGATGGGAAGAAGTGTTAAGCTAGCAGCCAGGTTTGTGTAGAAGGTTAAAAAAAATACATATGCAGGTATAATACAGCATGGGCGTCAACTACGGGGGGGCTCGAGGGCTCGAGCCCCCCCGAAATTTCCCGGGGGGGGGCTCAGCCACCCCCGGCAAAATGGAGCACCCGGTGGCTAGTCAGCTGGCCATCGCCGCCTCTCCTTTCCCCCCACCCCCGGCCTGCCCTCCTGCCTCCCTGGGGCGGGGGGGGGGGGAGAGGCGGCGCTCATCTGTGCCAGCCCCGCATGCCCCGAGCGCGAGGCAGAGCGGGAGCCGGGGGCCCGCAAGGGCGACGCGCCGGCCCCCGGCTGCAGGTGGCAGCAGCAGCAGTAATCCTACACCGCCGCCCGAGGTGAGTGGGGAGAGGGAGGGAGGGGGGTGGGGAGCGCGGCGGGTGGGCACGGCCCAGGGGAGGGAAGCGGCGGCGGCGGCTCCCTGGGGCGGGGGGGAAGAGCGGCGGGGACATGGTCCTGAGAGCGCGCGCGCGCTTTACGCGCGCGCATGAGAGAGCCCCCGCCCCCCCAGGGATTTAAAAAGTCTATGCCCCTGTAATACAGGACAGTGAAATCCAGGGGAATAATGAGATTTATCACTGCATAATGGAACTCTGGCTCTGGGAAAGACAAAGGAATTAAAACTGCAGTATAAAACTACATTTGTGAAAAGAAATGTCATTACCAGATAAAGTGCAGAATTTATCGAAACCATCACAGAATGAGTTTGGTATGGGGAGCTAGAAGATTAAGAGTACAATTCTAAAGCCAGTCTATATACCGCAGTATAGCAGCTAAGGCTCATGCTAACATAACTCAGGGATACACTGCCGCAGCAACTGGTTGACACTGCACTGGCATAAACCTAGCGCTAGTATAGGGGCCATATATGGCAGTACCTAGGGCCTGCAGGGAAAGAGCAGGGCTTAGCCAAGCTGCCTCTGTCAAAATGTGAGCAAAAGAACAAACACCGCTGTTGAAGTCAAGAAACAAGTCCCCCCTCCACTTCTTCCTGCCATGCTTACCCAGCCACAGTGTGGCTCACGATATCTGCAACCAATCACAGGTCTCTTTAGCACTACATAAACCCCAGCCAGGATTCCCATATCTCAGATGATCAGGTGAACAGCATGGAGCTACATCTCTCTGATCTCATGTCATGCATGCTTAGAACATACGTGAGGTGTTATAGGGGAAATTTGGCAAAGGGAACTCCTGTAAAGGCCACTTTCACAAACAGACAAGGGAGAGAACAAACTCTATGTAACATATTGCTCACATTGCTCTCCCTAGAATACTTACAAGGACTCTACCTCAAGATACAAACACTGACCTGGATCCTTCACCCACCCACCTGGGAACAGAAGGATAATGAACCCCTGGAAGGAAGGAAGGAAGGAAGGAAGGAAGGAAGGAAGGAAGGAAGGAAGGAAGGGAGGGAGGGAGGGAGGGAGGGAGGGAGGGATGGAGAGGGATTTGCTGCCTCAGACTTTGATTGCTGCAAATGTCTCCCACTACCACAGGTACTACTCTCTATTGTCTTAACAACCCTCCCTTTCACATAGGGGTGAAGGATAACACCACAGAGCAGAAACACAAGGCAAAGCAAATGATTCTCTCCTTTTCTCCTTGTGAGTTTGATTAGGCTGACAGAGTGACTGACGCAAGATCACCCAGGGAGCTTCAACAGGGATTCAAACTGGGGTCCCTTCTTACAGGGGCTACTGTAAGCTCTTGGAGGATTGGCTACATCAGGTGTGTGTGCCCTAATATGCGAAGGAGCTCCTGCTATGAAATGCGCCCTGACTTTAACCACTACATGGCACCAGATTTCTAGGATGCAAGAAGTACAGCTTTGTTGTGACATTGGGTTGGATCTCGCCAACATTCTGCTGATGGAAGCTGATTTCCCCACCTTAGCCTTTCCCAGAAGTATTCTGCAACCCCCTTTTCAAGGAATTACCAAGGGTTGGAGAATCCTTGCTGTCAAAAAAAGCCATGTCTGGGAGGGAGTGAGGAGGAGAATCATCTACAGCAGAATGTTGGTACAACTACTGATGGTATTCAAGAGTTTAGGGTCAGTATTAAAAGCTGAAAGACCGGTTTCATCCATTTCTAAATCCTAAATGTGACTCTTGGGTTGTGCACAAATGAAAGTGGAGTAATTACCACTTTAAGAACTCAAATATACATGGCAACTAATCACCACTAAAAAGGGCTTGGTCCAAAGAAGTGCAAGTGGAAGGTAAGCAGCCATCAGTTCTGTTCTTTTAAACACATGTGCAAGATTTTATGCAGTCCAGAATAGGTAGGTTTTTCACCCTTAGGCTCATAGGGATAGGTGCACAGCCTCTTGAACAAGTGAAAGAACATCTCTGGATTTAATTCCTTTTTGGGGGGGGGTACATCACTCTAGTGTGGGGTTAAAAACAGCCCATCTGTTAGCAGAAGACATCTTCCAGATGCAGATGGCTCCCTTTGGATCCAATCCATTGTTTAGAAAACCTGACTGAAATATGGGCTTTTTTGGCATTCTCATTTTACTCAGAGGTAAGTTCCAGTTTCTTTGTGGTTCTTTTCTGTTATGCATATGTTTGCTCCCTCTAGGGGTCGATTCAATATCAAACACATTTATTTCCAGCATATGTCCCTGCAGATTTAAACTGCAGGTTTTTATGCTGGACATAAATCTGAGTGATATTTTATTGGCCACTAGAGGGTGCAAAACACATGTGGAACAAATCTCTGCAAGAAGAAACAGGCATTTATCAGCAAGTAAAATGAGAATGTGGGAAAGCCCTACATTGTGGCTTTATGTATCAGTTTGGATCCCAAAGCAGAAAATAGCAACACTTAATCAGGTGCATCCGTAATGTTATGGGGAATGTCAAAAATCTAGTGAAGCCAATTTTTGTATGAAAATGATTACCTTTCCAGATGCTTCTCACAAATGTCCACAAACAGATAAATGCAAAATGAGCAGTGATGCAATACCTTTTATTATGACCTACCAAAGTAACATTAAAAGTATGAGTAGGCTTTCAAGTTCTGCCAGAATATTCATCAGGCTTTTCTTCGAGTTCTTGCAGAATTCAAATGCTTACACACTCAAAAGCTTGTGCTATTTTGGTTGGTCTTAACAAAAAAGCATCACATTTTTCTCCCCCATTTTTATTTGGACCAATGAGGCTACCTGCAGCCTCTGTAAATAAGTGCTTCCCCTCTGTTTAGCCATACAACAGAGACTTTAACTTAAGCAACTCAGAATAAAGTGAAATTATGTTGGACTTGAATATGGTTTGACAGGAGATGGCAGTGAAACCCTACATGGTCTAAAAGCATTCTGTATATTAAAGAGGCAATAATATAAAAATTAAAACTAAAATTAAAACTAACAGTCCAGTGGATCTCTTTTCATTTTGAAATGAAGAAGAAGAAGAAGAGAGAAGAAGAAGAGAGAAGAAGAAGAGATTGGATTTACACCCTGCCCTTCACTTGTAGTCTCAGAGCAGTTTAAAAACTCCTTTCCCTTCCCCTCCCCACAACAGACACCCTGTGAGGTAGGTGGGGCTGAGTGAGACAACTGTCCTTGCCCAAGGCTTGCCCAAGGTCATCCAGCAGGTGGCTTGCCCAAGGTCATCCAGCAGGTGCAAGTGGAAGAGTGGGGAATCAAACCCGGTTCTCCCAGATTAGAGTCCACGCACTTAACCACTACACCAAACTGGCTCTCAACAAGAACATCCTTGTGACATCTAAAAGTTTCATTTCTATTTCATTACAACAGATTGATCAGGAAACTACTACCATATCCACCTAAAACCAATGCAGGAACAACTGTTCTCCAATTATGTAGGAAGTGACTTTATGATCCTCTCCAGTAGATGTCACTGTTGCTGCTTCTAACACCTGAGATTACAGCAGTCAGTTAAAATTTGTTGCCTGAAATGGGGACAGTGGAATTTCTTAATTGATTATCAAGCTAATCTAACTTGCCCTGGTTGGGGTAAAGAATATTACAGATTTGGTAGTTTCTTGCTACATGAAATAACTGATGCATGTTAGCCTTGACAGTCATTCACACTGTCACAAGTGTGCCTCCCATTTAGCAATTTCAGCACCAAGGACAGCACACAAAGAAGTTTCTGACAAGTTTGCTATTTCCACAAGTCAATGAAGCTACATACAGCTAACCAAGGTTAGAGTTTGACCCTTGCTAGTGAGTATGCTTACTAATAATTTATTAACAGACACTTGTCATAAGTGACAGAAACACAGTTTTCATTTCCCTTCTCTCTGAGATAAAAAGTAAAGCTCCCTCTCGCATCATTTATTTGGCTGGCTAGAAATTTGAAAACATAAAACTACTTACAGTGCAATCCTTTGTGGAATTGCTTCAGTCTACACAGATTTTTTTTCAACTGCGTTAGACTGAAGGAACTTTGCACAGGATCACACTGTTAGTGTTTGAGCTCCAGTTTAGTTTTACAGTCATTTTCAACGTTTTCCCCTCCTTCTCCCTAAAATATTTATTCAGAATACTGTCTATGCAGGATTACCACTGCTATAGATCATATCTCCTTTGAGTAACGGTATTTTTATGGAGCCTTTATTTACAAAACTGAACTTCCTCTCTTCTAAGACATGAAGGTAGGAAGCTGACTTGTAGGAGTACAAACCATAATCAAGAAATTTCGTACCAACCCAGTGACAACAGTGAAATGATTGGTGCAAAACTGGAATATTAGGCACATAAACGCATATGAGGATGGTGCTCTTAGGTGGGAACACTGTTGAAATTTCTTTGGTTGAAAATGCCCCTGTCAATCAGATCACCTGCTGACTATTTCTGCTCCTCCCACTGCATTTGCCTCAGACAATGAGATGCTGAGAGATGACTAATTCGTGAGGGTTGTATGTGCAAAGTGCTGTCAAGTCACAACTGACTTATGGCAACCCCATAGGGTTTTCAAGGCAAGTGATTAAGTAAAGGTTGTTTCCATTGCCTTCTGCAAAGCCTTCCTTGGTGGACTCCCACCCAAGTACCAACCTTCCTTAGCTTCCAAGATTTGATGAGATCAGGCTGTACTATACCCATCTCTTGTGAAGATTACTGATCATTATCTTTACAGATCACAGAATCGCAGAGTTGGAAGAGACTATACAGGCCATCTAGTCCAACCCCCTGCTCAATGCATGGTCCTAGAGCATCCCTGAAAAGTGTTTGTCCAGCCACTTAAAGACTGCCAGTGAAGGGGAGCTCACCACCTCCCTAGGAAGCTGATTCCACTGTTGCACAACTCATACAGTAAAAAAGTTTCCCTGAAAATTCAGCCAGTATCTTCCTGCCCTTAAATTAAACCCATTATTACGAGCCCTGTCCTCTGCTGCCAACAGGAACTGCTCCCTGCCCTCCTCTAGGTGACAGCCCTTCAAATACTTAAAAGAGAGCAATCATGCCCCCCAGCCTTCTCCTCTTCAGACTGAATATTCCCAAGTCCCTCAGCCTTTCCTCATAGGGCTCAGTCTCCAGGCCCCCGATCATCCTTGTCGTTCTCCTCTGCATCCACTCCATTCTGTCCACATCCTTTCTGAAGTGAGGCCTCCAGAACCAATCAGATTTCGTATATTAGATAAAGGTGATATGATTCCCCTTTTGATTAGTTAATATACAAATGTGTCTCCTTGATGCACACTGGATGTGTGTACTATTCACACTGTGCCATGCACCCACACTAAATCTGCTGATGTTAGATGGGTGGTAAGGTGCTGGGCTGACTGACAAAGTTCTGCCTTGGTGCTTTGCCTCCTATGAAAACACAGCCCAAGTTCCATATCTACATTCATGTGCTTCTCGTCTCCCCATCCCATGCAGTGACCAGGGGGCTGTACCTTCCCAGAGGTCACTGGGCAATGAAGACAAATAATGTTGTGGTGCTTTGAGTTACAACGGCCGGAGCGTGCAGAAGATGGATAGGGAAAGAAGTCCTACCTTCTTAAAGAAATACTGTGTGGTTATAACAAAGACATCAAAGCCACAGCCAGTTCTTCTGAGTTCCGCCTGGATACAGCTGAGCCGCCTGGTCTGTTCATCACACTTCTCCTTCATCTGCTGGATGAACTGCCGCTCAGCCTCTCGATTCTGCAGATCAGGCTTTGTAGAAAATCCATTCCGTGTAACAGATGACCTTTGTTTAGGGTGTCCTGCAAGAAACAATAAAGAATGCCCAAGGCTGTAATCAGTCACTTGGAATGTACAGACACAGCTTTTTCATAGTCCTGCTGGGGTGGGGGGGGGGGGAGAGGGAGTTTGCTCGCAGTGAATTTGCTTGGGGAAGGATTCAGACCACCACAACAAAACGTTAGTTCCCAGGGGAAGGGAGTCTGCATGGCACAGCAATATGTATACAATGTAATACTATTATGAACCCTTCGGTGTGGATCAGAGGTCGTTTTGATGTTCTCAGACTACTCTTTTAATACATCTGGGTTATTGTAAATCTGTATCCCCGGCAGTAATGCTAGGAAAAGTTGAAGGAAGCAGGAAAAGAGGAAGAGATGGACTGACTCAACAGAGGAAGCCACGGCCCTCAGTTTGCAAGACCTGAGCAAGGCTGTTAACAATAAGACAGTTTTCAGGTCATCAATTCATAGGGTCACCATAAGCCTTAAGTGACTTGATGGCACTTACACACACACACAGAGAGAGAGAGAGAGAGAGAGAGAGAGAGAGAGAGAGAGAGACAGAGCGCTTCAGCAAGCTATCAAACATTAAAACTCTGTGAAACACTAGGCCCATCTTGGTCATGGAAGGATTAAGACAGGACCTCAGGTACTGACAGCTTAATCCCAGTTCTCAAGTCCTATCACCAACAAATGGAACATCATTTCCCTCAAGACATTTCCTCAGGGGAACGCTCTTCCTGCTGGATGGTCACCATGATGAAGGAATGGCCCTGGTCAGAAGTTGATAAGGTCTGGGTAGGATGCCACCGCAAGAACAAGAAAATCCAGACCTTGACGTAGCAGCTGCACCTATGAGGTCCTGAAATATGCAGTACAGAGGATGGAAAAAATGCAGTTCCATTCCCTTCTTCTCCTGTTCCCACTGGGAATGTGGTTCCCAAACCTTTGTATTTGGCCTCCTTTGACCTAAACAAACCATTTGATACATCTGAGGATGTGGAAGAACAAAAAAGGGGATCCAGGCTGTGTTGAAATGCCAAGGATAATTTTGGCAGAAGTGGCATTTGAAAGAGTGGCTTTAGAAACTTTTCTCTCAGGATTGCTAAAAGGCACTTATTAAGGAATCTCACAATGTGCTTTTTCCTAGGTTATTATCCTAGAGTAGACGTCATACATCTACCCATTCATATTTTAAATCAACCATCCCACAGACTTAACTATCTCCCCAATCCTTTCAGTAACAAATGACAACTAAGTCATCCTTTAGGAATTTCCACCTGCTGAACATGAAAGAAGTCACTGTGAAAACATAATGCCTAAGTTTTACAGTGACATACTTCCTTTTTTTTAAAAGGAAGCACTTACTACCCAGGCAATGGTGGCAGCTCTCCTGATGTCGTCGCTAGGAGAACTGCCAAGAGAGACAGCTGCAATAATGACAGCCCTGAGCAAAAGAAATAATAACCAATAATCACCAGCGCTTTCACCACTGTCTTGCCTCTGCGGTAATGAGCTCAGATGCACTTTCCCCACTGTTTTCAGGAAGGGGACAGTATGTGCATGAAACAAAGAGCTGCTGCCAAGAAAGTGTGTGCCTCTTCCCTGATAACGCCACTGAAGCCCTCACACCTGCCTTTCCCATAAGACCATGACAGACCATAAAACACCTGGTGGAGCACACGGACACTGACGGGCAGTGCTTCCTAGTGGTGATTTGTTTGAGCAGGGCAGGTAAAAAATGGGCTGCACATTCAGATGTCTTGCCACCACGAAGCAGCACCTATTAGAATGGCTGTTGGACCAGAAATCATTTCCTCCATGCCTACATGGGGACTCCCAGTGGGAGTCTCTGAGCCAACCCACAGTCACCTAGATCCAGGAGCGTAGCTGGGAAAAAAGAAAATGAGACTGAAGTTTCCCTGACTATGCCTGGGATCATTTCGGGGGAAGGACCCCAATCCTACATTTAAAAAATATTTTCATTTTTTAAAAAATTTTTTGTCCAAGGGGGCGGCACTCATCTGTGAGGGGCATTGTCCCCAAATGCCCCCTGTGGCTACGAGCCTGCATAGATCTGGGTTCTTTTTAAGCAGGTTCAGGGGATTGCTCCAATAGGCTTCAAATCCAGGACTCAATGTGTCCTGGCTCAGCTTTCCTTTTTTCAGATCTTCCAGAATATGTTATCTGGCTTCAGACTTGGTTATGGGACCTGGTTATAGTTGAATGATGTGCTTTTGTTTGGTTTTAATGGTTTTTAAGAAGTGGTTTTGTTAATGTATGTTTTTAATCTGTTAGGCAACTTGCTAGCTATGACAAGGGCAGAAAAGTGGGGTATAAATTTTATGAATTCCCCCCTCCATGGGCACCCAAAGTGGCTTATATTGTTCTCCTCTCCTCCATTTTATCGTAACATCCATCTTAACATCTTAATCTTAACATCTTTATCTTAACATCCATCTTAACATCTGCCTATATAACATTACCCAACACTGGGCCTGGGAAACCTCCAAAGAGATGACAAAAGAAAATTATCTGTCAAGTTGGCTTAAATCTAGCTGTGTGGTGTGGCATTCCATGTGATTTTAAACGGTGTGTGGTTATTATAGTTCAGTTTTTGCTGCCAAGCTGCTCTTGCACCCCCTAAAATAGTATCCTCGTGGGCTTCAGTCAGAAGGGGAGTGGCATGGGCGTCAACTACGGGGGGGCTCGAGGGCTCGAGCCTCCCCTGAAATTTCCCGGGGGGGGGCTCAGCCACCCCCGGCAAAATGGAGTGCTCGCCGGTGGCGGCGCTGCTGCTCCTGCTCCTCATTCTGCTGCTGCTGCTACCACCACCGGGCTCGAGGCGGCCAGCCAGCCAGCCAGCCGGCGAATCGTCGTCGTCGTTGTCCCTCTTCCACCTCACTCACGCTAGCCGGGGGCCGGCCTGCCCGCCGCCTGCCTGCTCGTCCAGTCGTCCTCTCAGCGCCGGCGCCGCCACAGCAGCCGCGCCACCTCGGAGTCCCTCTGCTGGGGGGGGGAGGGGGGATTTCTGAGGGAGAGTTTTTTTATTTGATTTTTTTTTTTAAGCAGCCACTCCTCACAAGGCGGCGGAGGGAGAAGGGGTGGTGTCTCTCTCTCGCTCGTTCTCCCTAGTCCCGGTGGCCAGTCAGCCAGCCAGCTGGCCGTCGCTGCCGCTCCTTCCCCCCCACCCCCGGCCTGCCCTCCTGCCTCCCTGGGGCCGGGGGGGGAGGAGCGGCGGGGACATGGTACCGTGCGCGTGCTTTGCGCGCGCGCACAAGAAAGCCCCCGCCCCCCCCGGAGATTTGGAAACTCTACGCCCCTGGGGAGTGGGTTTTATTTATTTCATTCAGTTTGTATCCCACCCTACCCCACAAGCGGGCCCTATCCCGTGAGTTAGTCCCATCCAGGATCCCTCTCTTACATCCTGATCACCTCTGCTCTTTCTCTAGGCTTTAGGAGCATGGACCAGGGCATCCTCCTTAGCATCAGGGTGGAGAAGTTTAAATAGCCCCTTACAGCTCCTACAAGCCTGTGAGAGCTTCTGGCTGGGCAGTCCTTCCTTCTTCCAGCCAGCCCCTCATTTCAACAGTGGCTTCTCCAGATGTGTTGCAGGTACTCAGAATGCTCCTGTACACAAGTACTTTCCAAGGCTTCATGGAGCAAGGGTGTGTGGGGGTCCACCTTCCAGCTGAGTGGTGCTAGTACCAGTTCTGGGCTTGGGCATCATGGTGACAAGCCCTAGACACCTGGCCAAGACATGTTATTGATGGTGGCAGGGAATACAACTGCCTCTCCCTTCTGCTACTGAACATGAGGAATGATCCAGTGCAAAGTTCTCCTTTGCAAACCTCCCTGGATGCTTCCCAGGAGCATAGTCCTGTTATTTTACAGCTCCTATTCATTGTGGTGGGGTTTTGTGCAGAAGAATCACCCAGTAGATTGTACCCCCTGGGTCAAAATGGAGCCTCTCTCACTCAGACACTTTTTATAACAGCCAAATCACTACCTGAGGCAGTCAACATTCTGCCGCACACAGGAGTTGAGATTCAGGGCCGGTTCTTTCATTTTGCTTTTGGACTTTGGTATGTAAAAGAATAAAGCCAGAATCAACTGTGCCGATAAGGGAGGTGGGGATGGATCAGAATTGGCAACAGGAAGACACAGGTGACAGAGTAACATCTTTGAGAAATTGGATCAGAAATTACCGCAATGGAAATTACACAAGCAGTGACATTTACACAGAAGGGGGGGCACAGAAGCCCAGTCTGAAAGAATTAAATAACCCTTCAGCATAGTGATGCAGAAGCTTCAGTGGATGCTTCGAATGAGTGAGTTTGTGTTTCACACAACTGTCAAGAAGAAGAAATAGAATTTTATCACAAAGCTTCAAATCTCAAGGAATTCAGTGACCTCATTTCTAGCAATACAGCAAGATACAAAACACTCGAGTCTCTCTCTCTCTCTCTCTCTAAGACAGCCTGCTAATACATCCAAATCACACTATACAGCCTGAGAGGTCAAAAGCACAACGGCTGCGAAACAGGACAGGCTGGCGTTCATTGTGAGACCAGTTTCTTTGCTTTAAGGATTTTTTTCTGCCTGATTTGTGATGCACACAGATGTTTTACATAGCTGACCTCAGTGTTCAAACAGAGTCTCACGAGTCCCATTGATTTGTCACAGACCTCTACCAAATTGCAGGCGCCACTCGCGATAAACTCACTTAGAAAGGGACAGGTGAGAAAAGGGTTTGAGGATTTAAAAATTTGCCCTGTGACATTTTTAAAAACCAATATTTTACGCCTGGCCATAGCACTGAAGTTGTGGATTCCACAGGAGACCTTTAGATAGATAAGCAGGTGATGACTCTTCCAGCATTATAAAAGCATCACACTTTATTCAAGGGCAATTTAATCTTTACTCTTCTGCACAGAAGCTGCAATGTTTAAAAGTCTTCCATCACAGAGTCATGCTTAGAGATTGCTAGGGCTGTGTGGACTTTCAACGCACATTTGGGGGAGTGCATGCATACGGAAGCTTTTGAACTGGGTGGAAAAGTAGTGTGGAGAAGTGTTTTTGAGGGATCTTGATAAGGTGTTAGGAGAGTTGCCACTGAAATTCCACCTAATATGAAATGTGAAGGCTCTCCTTCAGATCTTTCATTTCATGGGCATTCACAAGACTTCTTAAGGGTGCTGAAATTCCTCAACAGGATTTTATTTTTATGGTGCTGCTGGTAAGGTCCCCCAGTAATTCTTGCAACTAAGGAGGGATATGGACCCAAAACTTTGGCCTAAGTCTAACACTCTAGCTATGCCATCACACTGGCACTTTCCTAGATTATTACTAGATTTTGCCAACAGTGGAAATTTGAAGCAAAGTTCAGAATTTTCTACTCAAATGGAACAACTGAGGAACCCGAGCTGGAGGAAAGATGTGTGTGTGTGTGGGGGCGGGGGGGGGGGGGCGGGGGTGAGGAACCCAAAATGGTGTCTTGAATTTCCATTGCTCCTAGTTTATATGCTGTTCTTCACTTTTAAACTGTAAATTTTGCAGGAGATTGGGAGTCTGGGAAATTGTATTAGATTTCTGATAATTACCGAATACCAAATAACAAAACCCCCAAAACAGCTGGATCTGCTTGCCCTTTGCCTTAAAGCTCTGTCCTTGGCTACTGTGGTTAAGAGTGGCAGACTCTAATCTGGAGAACTGGGTTTGATTCCCCACTCCTCCACATGCAGCCAGCTGGATGACTGTGGGTCAGTCACAGCTCTCTCAGTGCTCTCTCACAGTGTCTGCTGTGGGGAAAGGAAGGGAAGGGGATTGCAAGCCGCTCTGAGACTCCGAGTGAAAGGCGGGGTAGAAATCCAGTCTCCTCCTCCTCCACTGCTGCTGCTGCTTCCCACCCATCTGTTCCCAAGAGGAAGATCTAGGGTGATCTCCTATTTTCTGTTTGGAGACATGATGGAGGGAGCAGACCAATAACTGATTTTGCTTCCATTCACCCTACTGGCACTTACCCTAGAGAGGTACGTGGGGAGGTGCATGAAGTGGAAAAGAATGAGGCATTTATGGCAAACTCAGTGCAGGGAGAGGGACACTGGGGACAGCCAGCTTGCTTAGGACACCCCCTAACTCTGGCCCTTTATACCACAGAACAGAGGAAGCAGCTGGTGCAAGAGTCTAGTGCTAATAGAATCTAATGCCATCTCGAGGGCAGAAGGTGCAACTGAAGCTCTTAGTACCCTTGTTTCAGCCATCATCCATGGACAGGGCAGATGTGCCATGCAAAAGGCTTGTTTGAGGCAGGCAGGAGAGAGGTGGCAGAGAGGGAAGCAGCGTGGTTGGTGGCCCTCTACAAAGGAACTGGGCTGCTGGAGCATCCCTGAAGACCTCTGTTTTTTGAGCACTTGTGTATTCAGGAAGCTCTAGTGGGAGGCTAGGGTGTAGGGTTGCCAGTCTCTACATGGGGCCTGGAGATCTCTCTCTAGGCAATAGATATCAGTTCCCCTGGAGAAAATGGCTGCTTTGGAGGGTAGACTCTAAGACAGTGTACCCTGCCGAAGTCCTTTTCCAGCTCTACTCTCCAAATCTCCAGATATTTCCTCACCCACAGTTGGCAACCTGACAAGGTTGGTTGTCATAGCACAGCATTCTATTGCCCTTGCCATGCTATGGCACCACGTCCCCTTCAGCTGCCAGAGGTCTCTGCAGTCACTGAAGCGGCACTCCCCTGGAAGCATCCTAAGGGCATCCTTAGCAGCCACATCTCCTCTTTGATTAAAGCTAAAAGAACCCACAGTAGAACCAGACCATCTTTGGAAGGAACCATGCCCTGTTTCCCAAATGCACAAACCATTTACTCTAGTAGAATCCAGTTGGCATTAAAACAGCACAACTGCAAGGTCAGTGGGACTGCTTTAGAGCGACTTCTTTGAAAACTCCGTAGCTAAACTGATTGGGATTTAATTAAGTGACATTCCCTGAAATTTCGTCCTGCTTTCACCAATTCCCCACAGCCTTCCCGTATTTGAAGTGTGTCTCTAAGTTGTCCTTCTGAAAGCTTTGAAGTGTCCTTGTAATTTGAACTGTGATTTTTGTGGGTCCTTAGGGAGAAACTTGAAACCCTCTATTCATCTGGGTCTAAGGGAACAACTCAGTAAGTATGCAAATTTGATTTGCATTCTGCCGCTTTCACACATTATGGGAAATGTACTAATGATGCTGTGATAGTTTCGGAATTCCTTTTGCCCTGTTCCTTGAAGTGTGGCAAAACCGTAGTCTTGGGTCTCCAAGATGAGTGCCGAATAAAATCTATTACAATTAAATGCTTTTATTGTTTTTATTGTACTTTTTATTTCACTGACTGCACTATTTCTGTTTGTTTAAACTTCACTTTTTTGTAAGCTGTTTTGGGTCCCCTTTAGGGAGAAAATTTGGGTTAAAAGTACCCAGATAAATAAATAAATGGGGCTGGATCCTATGTCTTTCTTCCAGTAAGGTGGACACACTTCCATGGCCCTTCAATAGAAAAAAACTTCCTCCAAAGAAGAATTATTATTTTTTTACACAGAAAAGTATTTGTCAAAATCAGTCTTTTTTTCTTATAGGAACCCTTGGTAGAAGGAACCCTTGGTCATAAGACCAAATTTAGTTGGAAGGAACCACAAGGAAAGGCTAGATATGAATGTTTTAATTAATAAATAAATAAGGTGCAACCTGGGGAATTTTAGAGGAACAGAATATGGAGCACGAATGGACACAGGTATGGCTCCTTTAAAAGTGTTTCAAATCTGCAAGAAAGCTCTAACAAGTTTTTTGCTTGTTTGTTTGGAAGATTAATGTAGTTTAATCAACATGAGATGGAGTGACTCAATAAAGGAAACCACAGTCTTCAGTTGGAAAGCAAGACTCTTCATGAGAGGATACTCTGGAAGTCATTAATTTATATGGTGACCATAAGCAGGAAACAGCTTGATGGCACTTAACACACACACACAATGGCTGTGTTCACACTGGAGTGCTGGAGCCTGCTGCAAACGGCTGGTTCCGTAAAATCATGATCACACTAACCTCTCCTCGTGTCACCTTCAAGTGGCTCCCCCACGTTAACACTAATGACTGGGAGGGGGTGTTTCGGGTTTTTTAAAAAAATTTCGCCGCTTGTGCATGTGCATAAGCGCTCATGCAGGCGGATGGGAAAATTCTTTTTGCACATGCACAGCACCATCGGACCGAATCACTGCTTCCTTTAGACACTTGAAAATGCTGTGATATTTCAACCTGAAAATAGCCTCATCATGACCGCAAACTCATGTACACGGTAGAACTACCCTCCATTTGCACATCTGTCCTTTAAATGTAGGTTCGTATGGGCGCTCATGCATCTCGCTAAATGCAAAAAAAAAAAAAGGCGGATGAAAAGCGGAAGCCAGAGGCTTCCGCGGAGAGGGGAGGGGGGTTACTCGGAAGTGGCTCAGAGATGGCTCAGCGTTTACACAGCACACAAATGCGGCTGCAGGCAGAAGAGGACAGCTGAGACCAGGGGAGCTGAGACCAGGGGAGCTGATCTCGGATTTCAGACACTTTGTCGCACCACGGCTGGGGACGAGAGCCAGCTGTTACAGTGTAAATGTGCAGATTGGAGCCGGCTGCAGCCAGCTCAAATCTGCAAGTGTGAATGCACCCAATGTCAAGAGAAACAGGATCAGCTCCTAAAAAGTGGGGAAAATGTAATGGTACTGGTACTGGAACTGGGAAGGGGTGTGTGTCTATTCTTGGTGCTTCAATTTGCTAGTGGCTCCATGGAGCCAGTATAACAGGGCATGAACACAGCAGTCAGGGGTTTTGAATCCTGCAGACAGACAGTCAGCAACTAATAAAAAGGGTAGTCAGCTGCTACTTTTTCTTGCTGTCCTCTGGTGCTTTCAACATTTTTCTTCTAGCCCACCTCACTTCCGGTATCAGAGATCAGTGTGAAGAAAAAGACTGAAAGCGATAGAGCACAACAAGGTGCACAGGAACAAATGTTGCTGCCTTGTTGGTCTATCGAGGTCAGTACTGGCAGTCAGGGGTCATTTCGTAGAAAAAGAGGTGCAGGAGCTCATTAGCATAACTCATTAGCATAACTTATTTGCATATGCCACACCACCTGACAACACCGGAAGTATGTCAGAAGGAAAGAAAGAAAGAAAGGAGAGAGAGAGAGAGAGAGAGAGAGAGAGAGAGAGAGAGAGAGAGAGAGAGAGAGAGAAAGAAAGAAAGAAAGAAAGAAAGAAAGAAAGAAAGAAAGAAAGAAAGAAAGAAAGGGCAGAGAGGGGACAGTTACTAATCCAAGCCTCAGAAATACCACTGTTCTGGGAAGATAGCTTCAGTGGTGGCTGAAGCCTTCAGAAGGCTGGTCGGAGGAACAAGGGCCTTTCCAGGGGATGGGGTCATTTTGCTGCAGCCACGACACAAGCAGGCATTCCCCCGCGGCGGGGGGGGGGCTGGCACCAACTCCCGGAGCAGCGCTCCCTCGAGCTCCTGCTCGAAATGACCCCTGCTGGCAGTAGCTCTCCAGAGTTTCAGGCAGAGTTCATTCACATCATCTACCGCCTGATCCTTTTAACTGGAAATGATGGGGGATCACACGGGGACTTTTGGCATGCTAAGCAGGTGGCTAAGTATAAATGCATGTGGTCTCCCCCATCACACCTCGTCTGGCCCTCAGGCCTCCAAGGGACTCATTCTACCCAGCCTGTCTTTGAGTAGTTAGGCCAGTAATTCCAGTGGGTCATACATGGGTGTCATGGTGCCAGCCAAAGAGTTTTCTGGTGCCTACTTCCTTCTTCTCCGGAGCAAGGAGCCAGTCCTAGCTTTCTGCTACCTCAGTAGAGCAGGAGGTGTTTCAGAAGAGCCCAGGAGGCATAATCTTTGTGCCTGCAGGCACCACCTGTTCAGAAACAGCTGCTTTCCTCATCAGACAACACTTAGCTAGGGACTTCTAAACATTCTGTGGTTGGTCCGAGCACCCAAGGCAGCCATTTTGTGGTTGCCTTTGTGCCCCCCTGGCAGCCATTTTGTGGTTAGCTACATGTCCCTCCATTGAAATGTTCTCAAAAACTAACTGTTCTCAACATTCCAAAGATGTCCATAAGCTCAAAAAAACTGACTGAGTCTCTAATGGCTTCCAGGTCAGGATGAGGCTCTGTCTGGGCACCAGTCAGCCTTGACTGTGTCTGTCTGCTTGCTTTTGTGAATGCCGCTGAATCATGATACACAGAAGTGCCCATCAACACATGATTCCTCCTCCTCAGGATACAAGTTTAGAAGATGCATGTATGGCCCCAGACTAGACCGGAACCCTTGCCTTTCTTTGGGATAAATATCCACAGGTTATTTTCCTGGTAACATAACTCAGTGCAACTTTGCAAGCAAGGTCTTCTCAGACATTCTGCAGGATGTTACAGAATGAGCTGTGCCCTTCACTTTAAAAGATGACACATTTATTGTTTTCCAGTAATGCCACAGGGAAAAAAGCGATGACACTCCTTGGAGCAACTTTATGTGTGCTACAGGGGTTTACCACATATCTAAAGGAAACATGGTAAAGCTTTTTAGATATTTTCCAAGTATTGCTGAACGGATGTAAATATATAGATAAGAACACACCCATGTGTTCGCAGCTACCTGCGAACAACACTGCGGAAATGTAATAACCAAAGGTATGGCGAAGATTGTGCTACCATTTTAACATGATGAGTCTCACCTTGAAATTTGTCTTCTAGCATGGAACTGAACACCTTAAACGGAGGATTTGTTTTCAAATTATAAATAACATTCCATACATTAGTAGTGTCATCATAAATAGGCTCCTCAGAATCCTACTTCAGTCTGTTCAGTGGGGCTTTCTTCCAGGAAAACGTTCTTATGAGACTACTGCAAGGCTATACAAATGTGTTCCACTTAGTTCAATGGGACTTACTCCCAAGTAAGTGTGCACAAAACTGCAGCCTGAGGGAACGATCCTAAGCAGGTCTGTTTAGAAGTAAGCCCCATTTTATTCAGAGGCGTTACCTGCAGGAAAGTGTTCTTAGGACAGCAGCCTAAGTGTCTTTTGGGGTCAAGGGGATCCAAGCCCTGCTGGATCAGACCAGTGGTCAATCTAGTCCATTTGCTCTGCAGGGCCAACAACAGGGCATAGAGGCTGAGGCCTCCCCTGATGCTGCTTCCTGGCACTGGGATTCACTTAATGCCTCTGAATGTGGACAGACCTATTCTCCATGAATCTACCTAATTCCTTCTCAAAGCCATCTATGCCTGTGGCCATCACTACATCCTCTGGCAGCAAATTCCACATTTTAATCACTCATTGTGTAACAAAGTATTTCCTTCCATCCGTCTATAAGCCAAAGGGGGAAAAACATGTATGTGGCATTAAATATTAATGGTGTCCCTGGGAGTATGTCATATTCATTTCTCTGGCCAATTGTCACAATCCACAAGAAGAACAACTATGGTTGTCACCAGATTAAAGAAATCTTTAAGTGTCTACTGTAACAATTTTAATGAATGAATTGACTGAAACTGTAGACAATGCCATATGAATAAAATAGATCCTCATTAAATAATATACTGTTTTTAGATTATGTACGTATGATATGCCTGGTATTCTCTTACAGCTAAGAAAAAGTGATCTGGGAGATCTGTGATCTAAGGGGAGCACTATAGTGCTATAGCGGCACCACTGAGACGCACTGACGTAGTTGGGGCACATTTTTTAATTGATCAAAATGATTTCAATCCATTAACCAAGGAGTGACACAGTTGTGGGAGTCATTTACACAGAAGCTGCGGTGTACACATCTATCTTTGTCTGCCCCTGCTCAGTCCAGCAGCTCGCACCATCCTGTAAAAGGGCTTTTTAAAGAGGGAGGTATTTTTTTAAAATCACTTTGGGGGCAGTCTTTTGAAATGGAAGTCTTTTGAAATGGAACTGGAGGAAAAAAGGCTGAGTGCCGGCCTGCATCTGAAGACAGTTGGAGCAGCGTAATTCTTTCCTTTCAAATTATCTATAAAGAATAGCTACAACTAGAGGAAACTTAAAGTTGTTGTCATAATGTGAGGGGATGTTGCCATTGTTAGCGGTGACAGCTCTTTATTTATATTGTTATTATTATTTTAAAATGGATTAGAGAAACCTGTGTTTTTAAAATAGCCTGCCTTATTTTAAGCAATTAAGGAGAATAGCTGTTTATTTCGGAGGAGTCGTGATTTCATCCCATTCAAAGAGATAACCTAATGGGATTCACTTTGTCTATTACTATAATGAAGCCTGCCTGCTGAGTACACTGCCAGTTTGAGGTTCATTATTTATAGTTTATAGATTTTTGTGTCTGTTCATGTACAATAAATAAATAACCTGCCTCTCCTGCCTGCTGACTCTTCCTCCCCCAAGTCTGTCAACTGCAATGTGTACAACTCCATGAGCCACGCCAACCTCAAGAAAACTCAAAACAAATGGGCAGCCAATCTGTATTTTTTAATTGAACTGAGAGGCCAAACAAGAAATGAACACCAAGATAAACATATCAATGAACTCCGCTGTAACTTCTGAACCAAAAAAAACTTCTGAACCAAAACCTGGGGCTCACATACCTGAAGGATGGCCTCTCCCAGAATGTTTCCATGCAGCAGGTTTGTTCTTCCCAGCAAGGCCTGTTGGCTGTGCCTCTACATCTGGGGCATGTTCAGCTGCTGCCCCATGCCTCTAGAACAGCCTCTTGAAAGGAGTAGGGAGGCCCCTTAGGGTTGCCAGTCCCTTCAAGGAGGTGGGGGATCCTCTGTCCCCACCTCTGAAGTCCTATCACTGTTTGGAGTGGTGGTGGGAGAATTTTTTTTAAAGAAATGGCTGTCAGGCAAGGTATTTTAAGGGGAATTTTAAAGCAAGATTAGATTTTGGTTAGAGAACTCTTATAGGGAAGGCATGAAATCTAATTTGCTGAAATGCTCCCAAGTTTCAGAACAGATTGAGGTTAGATCAAACTAGGAAGTCTCTGGTGCATGAGGGAAGGAAGAAAGGAATTCATGAGCCCCCCCCCCCCCCCTGCAATGTTTGAATACAGTCCAAGTGACCTAAGTAACTTCTTGGGCACCACAGGATGTGTTGCCTCAGGCAAGAACATAAGAAAAGCCCTGCTGGATCAGACCAATGACCCATCTAGTCCAGCATCCTGTCTCACACAGTGCCTAACCAGTTCCTCTGGATGGCCAACAACAGGACATAGAGGCCAAGGCCTTTCCCTGATGTTGCTTCCTGGCCAGGGGCGTTGAGTCTTAAAATACCGGGGAGGGGCTGTTGCGGGACCATGTCCCTGCCACCTCTCCCCCCCCTCCGGGCCTGGCCACTCCTGCCTCATAGCTGGGCAAATGCCCAGAAGTGATGCCATCACACTGGGCATGTTGCCGGGGCGACGCTCTGGCAATCGCCCTGAAACTCTATGGTGCCATAGAGTTTCGGGGCGATTGCTAGAGCGTCGCCCTGGCAACATGCCCAGCTGGCCCCTGGAGGGACGGAGGGTGGGACGGAGGCAGGATTGGCCAGGCCGGGGGGGGGGGGAGAGGCGGCGGCAGCCAGCCGGTGGGCGGGCCTAGGAAGGGCCCGGTGGGTGCTCCGTTTTGCCGGGCATGGCTGAGCCCCCCCCAAAAAATTTCGGGGGTGGCTCGAGCCCTCGAGGCCCCCGTAGTTGATGCCTATGCTCCTGGCTCTGGAATTCAGAGGATCAGTGCCTCAGAATGTGGAGGTTCTCCTTAGCCACCATGGCTACTGGCCATTGATAGATCCATGGGGGATAAGTCTATCTAATCCCCTTTTAAAGCTGTTTATTCCTGTGGCCATCACTACGTCCTCTGGCAGCAAATGCCACATTTTAACCACTCTCTGTGTAAAGAAGTATTCCCTTTTATCCATCTGGAACCTACTGCCCATCAGTTTCATTAGATGCCCTCAAGTTCTAGTATTTTGGGAGAGAGAGAAAAATTTCTCTTTGTCAACTCTCTTCACTCCATGCATAATTTTATAAACCTCTATCAGGTCCCCACCTCCCAGTCGTCTTTTCTAAACTGAACAGTCCCAGAGTCTTCAGCCTTTCCTCATAGGGAAGCTGCTCCAACCCCATCATTATCTTGGTTGCCCTACTCTGTACTTGAAGTTCAGCTAGGGTTGCTAGGCTACCATCCAATGACAGCATGTCCAGTAAACAGAAAAAGGAGCATTGACTCTTGGGCTTCTGCTACCACCTCCAGGATACCTTGAACAAGCTCTGCTGTCTCTGATATACTGCCTCCCTCAATCCAGTTATTGTCCAATCTCAGTGGGGGTGTTTGGTCTTCCAAACTGGCGAAATCTGCAAATTAGTGGCTTCCAAACCGGCGAAATCTGCAAACTAGTGACTTGGTAAATACCAAAATTGCTGGAACGAGGAAGTACTTGGATAGGAAACCACCAAGAAAGAATGAAGTTGCTATGTGGGAGAAGTCACTGGCAAAATACCTCTGCTCATCCCTTGCCTGGAATGTTCCATGGATGGGGAAACCATGAGTTGGTTATGTCTCTGTGGCATGTTCATCTTCTACAGTCTAGCAGCCAGAGTTAAATAGCTATTTCTTAATAAGTGAATGCTCATTTTTTGGCAAGAAGCAGCCCACTGAACTAATTCCATGTAATGAGGCTAGAACACAATCCTTTTAACAGTGTGGGTCCAAGATTTTATGTGCATTAAGAAAAATTTCAGATCTGACAAGAAGAAAAACAACTGACCTTGAAACAAATGCACTCAATTATATAAATACCTGGTGAGTGGAGTTTGGTAGCGGATACCGCCAGCCTCTTAGGAGATGAAATAGCGGGTCTGTTGGTCTCTTGATCCTTCTGTACTTCCTTCTTTGAGCCTGCTTATAAATGTGAAAAGACAGGTGGTGTAGTTTGCAATATTTTGATGAGAATGGACAATTACAAATCCTCACTTTAGTCACATTTTCAATACAGCATTCTGATGTAAATGAACAGGACTGCTGTCCACAAAAAAAAAAGATATTTGAACGATAACTGAAGTACTATAATTTAAAAACTGCTCTAGGCTGATCCTGCATTGAGCAAGGGGTTGGAGTAGATGGCCTGTATAGCCACTTCCAACTCTGTGATTCTATGATTCTGTGAGAATTCTACTTAGGCCTGTTTCTGGACATAATCTCAGGAAAATATTCTTAGGCTTGTACTATAAATGCTTGCCTAAATCCAAATAAGTCATAGCGTATATGTGGAGAAGGCAAGAAACTTTGGCTCGGTGGTAGAAGACAATATGCATGCAAAAGGCTGATATTTAGCTCATGTATTTCGCTGAATAATCTTGGATAGTAGGTACTGGGAAAGACTTCTTTTTTCTGAAAACCCATGGCCAGTTAGAGTGCAGGATGAGCTAGATCAGTGGTTTTCAACCTTTCCAGACTCTGGACCCATCTTTAAACCATCAGATGGCAGTGGGCTCACTGAGCTGCAACCCCAAGATATCAGAGTCGCATGACAGGAAGACAAGAGCCAGTTGTTGAAGCCCACTGATTGACTTTGCCATGTCCGGTTACTCCTAGAAGCGTGCATGCAGAGAGAGGCAGGGCAGGGCTTGTGGTGCCCTTGAGCAACATGCGTGTTCCTGAGCAGTAAGTCATTTCCAAAGAGGGCACCTCTCAGGGGGCTTGCAATCCAGCAGGTTGGGCCCCAGGTATCACCTGAGGGTCCTGACCAATGAACTGCCAACCACTAATATGGATAGACCAATGGTCTGACTCAGTGTAAGGCAGATTGATATATTCTTCTCCAGAAGGTGCAAGCTTTGATGAACCTCAAGTTATTGCAATGGGATCCAGAAGTAGTAGTCTTCTCCAGACTTTGTTCTACAGCCCAAAGCCTATCTACTAAAAAATAATCCCAATTTATGTGCTGCTTTATAATATATTATTCCATAACTGCAGATTATACTGAGAAAGCAAGTTTAGGCTGCAGATAATTTATGGTTTTCCAGGTAACATTTTTAAAAAGGACTCAATTTTTGCATTTTTACCTTTTCGTTATGGTTTTAATCGATTTCCCACACAGGATAGTAAATATAACAACAAACAACCCCCAGGTGACCCTATCACCCACCCTCCTCAACCCTCTTCCCCAAACACAAAATGTAATACAAGGTAGTGGAGATAAAAGGACACAGACAAACACAATTAAAGATGCAGTGCAGCACTAGGTTGATTCCCCCTTACTGCCTGTAGTGGGGAGCAAACCCTTTCCCCAGCCTGCTCCCACGGTCAATGCTCCGAGTCTAAGACCCAGAGGAAAACATGAAATGGCTGGGCATTGCAAGCTCCCCCACCCCCTGGTCTACTCAGAGTGGCAGTGGCTCTCCAGGATCTCAGGCTGAAGCCTTTCTCATAATAAGTTACAGCCTGGTCATTTTGACTGGAGATGCCAGGGATAGAAGTGGGATCTCTCTACAGGCCAAGGAGAGGCTCTTCAACTGAGCCATGACCTGGATAGCCCAGGCAAAAACGTAATGCTAATTAAATAAACACTACTCCAAGAAGAATGGAGGAACAGGGATTATTGATAACCTGAAGTCTAGCAGACCCACCTGGCTCCTGCCTTTAGCTCAATCACCGCAAGAGAAAAGCCTACACCCGGAAGCACAACATTTGCAACCAAGCCCCCTCCCCCTCAGCCAGCCAACTTCAGCAAATAAACAACTCTAGCAGACCCACCTGGTCCTGCCTTCAGCTCAATGAATACAAGAGAAAACCTGGAAGCACATTTGCAACCAAGCCCCTGAACCCGCCAGCAAACTTCAGCAAATAACTCCATCAGACCCACGTGGGCACAAGAGAAGCCAGCGAAGACGAGGGAAGTTTGGCAGCCCCACCCTCTGCTCTCTGCACTTAGGCATCTTGGAAGGGCAAGGACAGGCAGAGGCATGGGTGGGGACAGGGAGAGGGGAAGAGAAGAGAGCCACAGGCCGGACTAAAGCTCTAGGTGGGCCTCTTCCGGCCCATGGGCCACATGTTCGACACCCTGCATTAAATCCCACTAAGTCCTTCCCCTCCCCAGACCCCACCTTCCCAAGACTCCCCCCTCAAGGCTCCACCTGACCCAAAGATGGCCACCCTATGCCATTTTGAAACTGACACAAGAAATTAGAAGCTTGTAGGGGTGGCATTAGGGCCACGGTGGCTCAGAGGTTAAGATGCTGAGCTGCAGACTGGAAGGTTGGTAGTCCGGCAGTTCTAGACCCTAGTGTCATGTGACAGAGTGAGCTTCCATCTCTGGCCCCAGCTCCTGCCAATCTAGCTATTCGAAAGTAAGAAACTGCAAGTAGGTAAATAGGTACCAAATCGGTGGGAAGGTAACAGCGTTCTGTGTGTCTCGGTGTTTAGTCATGCTGGCCACATGACCACAGAAAAAGTCTTTGGACTTTTTAGCTTGGACTTTGGCTCTTTAGCTTGGAAACGGAGATGAGCACCACCCCTAGAGTCGGATTTGACTGGTTTTTGAGCAAGGGAAACCTCTACCTTTGGGGGTGGCAAGGTTCTTTTCCCCTGTGAATGTAAACTTGCTTTTTAAAAATTATCTGTTACTGGTATTTCTGACTTACCTCAACAAATCTCACACAGTGGGCCTTAACCTGATTAGTCATCAGCTCATTTCCCTTTCAATCCTTGCACCAAAATATTTACTGCTGAGGGAGCTTTTGCAAATGTCTTCATCATGTGAACAGGAAGGACACTGACTTTTGTTTCCTGCTTCTGCACCCACTGAGTTTCATTACGTGATCTGGAACACCTTTTGCAATGCCCCAAAAGTCATGTGATTCCCTCGTGAGGAGGTGCAGATTCTCTGACTGTGCAACAGCACACACACCCCCACCCCCACCCACCCAAACACCCCCTCACTCCCCCTCTCTTTCCATGGGGGAAGGACACAAGAATCCCTTCTTTGGAAGGAAACAGAAAAACCACTCAGACTTCCCACCCCAAAATAACAAGCAAAAGGGCTCAAAATCCAGTCAAACATTCAGCTGCGGACAAATCCCAGCCTGCCAAGCTCATTGACAACAATTCATTGGATAGACTTGATCTGGGTAGAACAGGTTCTCAGCAATATTGCTTTAAGTTAACTAATGAAATGTTTGCACTAAACACCAAAGGAAAAAAGTTTCACCTCCCTCAGGCAAAGACATGTTCAGTTTTTCATGTTTCCCCCTCCACGCTGATAATCTTGACTACTTGTGTCCTTCATAAGTAACAAATAAGTCCTACACATTCTACCCGAGACCGATTGAGAAAAGCTAGAGGCACAAAAGACACTACAGAAAAAGAACAATCTGCTTCTCCCTAGGGAATTACTTTGCATCTGTAATCTAAAAGACCTAGAAAGGAAGCAAATAAATAAGCAGATGGTGACACTAAAGACTTCATATTTATTAGCCTGGAGATGTTTCTTCGTTGTTATTTTCTATCTGCTACTTGACTTTTTCTTGGTAATTATTTTGTCCTTTTTCTACTTAAAGGGACTTCTCCCCTCCCCCTGTACAACATTCTAAAAATGTGGACTGGCTGCAACAATCCTCTCAGAAGTATTCAGAGGGTATTTGCGGCCCTCTGCAGTAGAAGAGCTTGATTCAAGCCCCGTAGCACCTTGGAGACCAACAAGATTGGGGGGGGGGGCGGAGGGTTTACAAGTCATCCTTCATGTATCTGAGAAAGGGAGCTTTGCCTTCCGAAAGCTTATACCTAAAAATATCTTGATGGCCTCTAAGATGCTACTGGACTTGAATCTAGTTCTTCCAATGGGACAAAGCTCATTCTGCAGAAGGATCCCATCCCATATATTTGAAGGCTGGAGGTGGTAGGAAAATGTTCCTTATCAGACATAGACCAGACTTGGGTAAAGTCATTAAAATCTCAATGGCGGCAAAAGAAGAAGAAGAGGAGGAGGAGATTGGATTTATACCCCATCCTTCACTACCTGAAGGTGTCTCAGAGTGGCTTACAATCTCCTTTCCCTTCGCCTCCCCCACAACAGACACCCTGTGAGGTAGGTGGGGCTGAGAGACCTCTCCCAAGAACTGCTCTTGAGAGAGAGCCATGACTGATCCAAGGTCACACCAGCAGCTGCATGTGGTGGAACGGGAAATCAAACCCAGTTCTCCCAGATTAGAGTCCGCGCTCCTAACCACCACACCAAAAGGCATGTAGCATTTCCTCTTTAGCAATACTCCCTACTGAACCGCAAAACCATCTAGTTAGATAAAACCATAGGCGTAGAGTACGGGGGGGCTCGAGGGCTTGAGCCACCCCCGAAATTTCCCGAGGGGGGGCTCAGCCATCCCCGGGAAAACAGAGCGCCTGCTGCCGCGCCTCCCCGGGTCCTTCCGAGGCCCGGCGGCTGCTGCTGGAGAGGGAGAGGGAAGGGGTGGCGAGGGGGGAGAGAGAGGCACCGGCAGCAGCGGCTGGCGGGCCTCGGAAGGGCCCGGGGAGGCGGGGCGGTTTCCCGGAGGGGGGGAGAACATCATCCCAGTGAGCGAGCATGCTTTGTGCGCGTGCTAAGGAGCCCCCCCCCCAGGATTTCCAAAACTCTACGCCCCTGGATAAAACAACCTATGAATTAGTACAGCAGGGGGGGGATGTATGTGTGTGACTGGATCACAATGTAGTGACATGCGGGTGTGTTACATACATAGAACCCATTCCATAATTAATATAAATTCTCCTCATTAATCTTGATTTCCCTAAGATCCAGGAATTCAAAATTATTTCAACACAAAGAAACAAGACATTGTGGATCAGAAGAAGTTGCCAGGAACAGAGTTTACAGAAAAAGATATTTCCTGCCCTCTCCAGCAGACCTCCTGAACCCCTTAAAAAAGAATCAGCAGCTCTTGTACAAACTTTTGGTCTATTCATGGAACTTGCTCTGTACATACAAGAACTAGGAGAGAGGGTAGATTTTATCCCCTTCCCCTTTCTGGTTGGAGACTCCTAGGCGGGGCTATTTTGGGGCAGGAACACACAGGAACGGAGTTTCAGCTGGCTTCCGAGTTGGCCACACCTACAGCCTTCTCCCCCTCAGGTTCCCCAGGTGACTTGCCAGCTGCGGGGTACCTGGGGAAGCCAAGCTGATCAGGGAGGGAAGGCAATTTAAACTACCCCCACCTCGGGTTCCCCAGGTGCCTCACAAGCCGCAGGGTGACTGGGGAAGCCAAGCCGATCCAGGGAGGGAAGGCAGTTTAAACTGCCCCCCCCAGGTTCCCCAGGCACCTTGCAAGCTGTGGGGCGCCTGGGGAAGGCAAGCCAATCCAGGGAGGGAAGGCAATCCAGGGAAGCCAATCCAGGGAGGGAAGGCAGTTTAAACTGCCTCCCCTCCTCAGGTTCCCCAGGTGGCATGCAGCTGTGGGGCACCTGGGGAACCCGATCCTAGGAGGGAGCTGTGCTGTCAAGGGCATGGCCTAATATGCTCATGAGTTTCTGCTGTTGGGTGTGTCCTATTATGCTAATGAATTCCTGCTGGGATTTTTCTACAAAAAAAGCCCTGCCCCTAGGCATTTTTCTTCATGGTCCCCCAGCTGTTTGCTGCAGGACTCAAGCCCAGGAGAAGTTAAGAGCTGAACCCCAATTTTGCAACCTTCTGAAAGTTTATGATTTTTGCAAATTTTGCAATTCAGACTGCAAAATTTGCGAAAAAAATTATAAAATCATCAATATCCTTCAAAAGGAAATGGAATTGAAATTTGACATCGGAAGTCAAAATCCGACTTCTTTATTTAGGGTAAATGAAAGAAATTAATAGAAAACTGAAAGTCCTCTATAAAACCCAGTCAAATACTGAGTGCTATTCTCAGACCGCTTATCATATGCTGTCAGATGTTGATCACTGCATATCTGATACTGCCAAAAACCTGCATCTACTGCATGCCAGCTGTCAGTCACTTCCCAATGTTGTCTGTTCCATGTCAGCTCCTGTAAAACACTCACCATTACTACACTCTAGCTGATTAAATACAGTCAAGTATTACATGCTATTTCAGAATTTTTCGGTGTCAAAAACAGGAACTTTTGAAGGCTAGGTAGCAATGGGGTCAAAGTCCATGACTACCTACTTTGGAATACAAATTTACCTAGTTTGTAGACTCAGATGTACAATGAGTCAAACATTTGATTTAGAACAATCTTTGTCCTTTGTAAAAAACAACAGTTCAGTAGTATAAATAAAATATTTTTTTACTGTGCTTCCTGAAATAGCTCTCCTAGTGCAATTTATTTCATTAGAATAAAACAACCAGTTCTTCACTCATTCACTACCCACCCACTCTGGTTTCTGTTTAATCTTTGACATACTGGCAAGTAGGCAAAATTGAGAAACTTCCCAATATGCATAACAGTATGGTGTAATACAGTGAGATCTAATTAAATTTACTCATTTCACAGAGTGGAATAAAAGCAATCAGCTTATGTCATCAAAACAATTTGCATGACAATTATTTCCTAATGCAGTTGTCCCATGCTAGGCGCTTATCTTTTTTCTTTCTTTCTCGACAGCTTGTATATCTGTAGCGCAGCAAAATGACAAGAGACCCATGCCATTAATTAAAGGTGATCTGTACCCTGGCATCCAATTTAGATGACAACTGGATTTTATAAAATAGCAGGTTTGTCGCATCTCTTACATTTACGTTTAATCTAAAATACATGTATGGGTGACAAGGCCCTTCTTCAGGACATTCTAACACATGAAAGTTTTTGTGCAAAACCTTGTGGTTGCAGACATCTCATTAGGATGCTTGAAGCTGTTCCTTTACAAATGAATTTCCTGCTTTAATTATGTTATAGTGAAGAAATCCATCTACATTTCAAATGGCACTGTATATTCCACTTGAAGTCAAAATGCAGGTATGACTTATCTAAGACTTACATTATTAGGAAACACAAGCAATAGGACCCGCGATACTCGGGGGGGGGGGAGGTGAGCCTCTCTCCCCGGAAATTGGTGGTGGTGGCGGCAGCCACGTGCTGAGCCTCCTCCCCTCCCTCCCTCCTCCCTCCCTTCCCAAAAATTGGCGGCTGTGCTCCGAGCCTCCTCTCTCCCCTCCCTCCTCCTTCCCCCCTCCCTTCCCCAAAATCGGCAGTAGTGGCGGATGCACACCGAGCCTCCTCCCCCTCTCTCCCTCCTGAAAATCAGCGGCAGCGGTGGCCGTGCACCGAGCCGCCTCTCCTCCCTCCCTTCTCCACCCACCCTTCCCAAAAATTGGCAGCGGCTGCACGCCAAGCCACTCCCCCCTCCCTTCCCAAGAATCGGTGGTGGCAGTGATGGCATGCCGAGTCTCCTCCCTCCTCCCTCCCTGAAAGCGGCAGTGGCAGCCAGGCCCACCACCCACCGAGCCCTCCACCTAGCCAAAGCATTCTTTGCGCCTGCGCAGAGAACGCTTTTACTTTTGAGGAGATTTAAATATCCCCCCCAAAGTTTTTTTAACGTTTAGGATTTTTCTGCACACGGGGGGAGTAGCCCCCGTGTGTAGAAAAACCCCCCTCCCCCCCAAGTGCCCCCCCATGCGGATTTAGGTATCCGCACGGGGGAGGGTACTTGGGAATTAGATATATAGATATGGATTAAGGCAGTGGTAGTGGTTAAGACACTGAACTGCAGACTGGAAGGTCAGTCGTTCAGCAGTTCGAGACCTGAGTGCTGCGTGATGGAGTGAGCTCCTGTCTCTGGCCCCAACTCCTGCCAACCTAGCAATTCGAAAGCAAGAGATTGCAAATAGATAAATAGGTACCACTTTGGTGGGAACGTAACAGCGTTTCGCATGCCTCGGTGTCTAGTCATGTTGGCCACATGACCATGGAAACCTCTTTGGATAGCACGGGCTCTTTGGCTTGGAAACGGAGATGAGCACCGTAACCTTAGAGTCGGATTCGACTGCTTTCGAGCAAGGGAAATCTTTACCTTTACCCTCACTTTGTTTCAGAGCAAGGAGTACTAATAAGCTCCATTCCTGTGTTTAGGGCCAATGCACCTTTCCCCCCCTTTCAGGGCAGAACTCTGAACTGATTCTATGTTTGCAGGTGAAACGAGCCATGAATATTTTAATTTTTTTTTGCTATAAAACTCCTAAAATGGCAAAAGAACAAATCAATGGATATGTTTAGTATTTGATGGTTCATTTTCAAACACAACAAGCTGTTGTGTAGTTTTTGGATGTTTTAATTGTTTGGTGCAATGGTGTAGTGGTTAAGTGTGCGGACTCTAATCTGGGAGAAACGGGTTTGATTCCCCACTCCTCCACTTGCACCTGCTGGATGACCTTGGGCAAGCCATAGCTCTGTACCGGCTTTTCTCTCAAGGACAGCTTGGGAAAGAGCTCTCTCAGCCCCACCTACCTCACAGGGTGTCTGTTGTGGGGAGGGGAAGGGAAAGGAGTTTGTAAGCCGCTCTGAGACTCCAGGTGAGTGAAGGGCGGGGTATAAATCCAATCTCTTCTCTTCTTCTTAATTGCCCAATCTTATAAGGGTTTCCAGGCCTCCTGCTGATCCCCATTGTTGTCTGCTGCCACTCGGAGTGGCAGAAGGAGAGAAATAAAAATAAAAAAAGCTTCCAGCCTCTGTGTGTATTGTACCTGGAAGTGACAATGAGTAGCTCTAGGTTTTACCACAGAGTTTCTGGCTACTACTCATTGTCAGTTCTGGACTATACCAGGAAGTGACATAGTGATGTCAGCAATGTAGCTGACATCACACTTGTCTCCATGTCCCCATCCTCTCCCAACCCTCCCACTGGTTGCCCGGCTCAGTCTATGTAAAGTACTAAGATAGGGTTTTGTTGAAAAGTTCTCAAATACTGTACATAGCTAGGTAAATAAGCGAGTGGACATGAAGCTGCCTTATACAGCCACACCACTAGTCCACCATATAGCCTAATTCTCCTCCGGCTGAGAGTGGCTCTGTTGAGTCTCACACAGAGGGCTTTCCTGGCTATACGATATGAGAGCCTTTCTGTAGAGTGGCACGCACCTGGACTTTCTGTTTGCCAGTACAATCCACCTGAAGTACAGGAGAGGGCCAAGCTCACAGTTGAACAAAGTCCAGTGCTTAATTGGTAAGGAGTGCATCAAAATTTAATTGCATTTGTTTCAAGTATATATTTTTTGTTAATAGTTTCGCTTTCTTTACTACAGCGTTTCACATGTTCATTGTGTTTATTCTATTCCTTGTACTGGATTCCATGGAAGACGTCTGTGAACAGAAGTAAGGGCAATTTTCATCAATTTCCCCTCCTGCCATAGACCTCCCACTCACTCTGATGCTGTTCTTGGGGCTCCCCTGTCTCCCAAGGGTAGTATTGGTGGGAGGGCTACAACTGTATCCAAGAGCTTGAAATTCTGTGCTTCCCAAACAGGGGCAATAGAAGGGTAGAGTCAATACTGAGATCCTCAAAATCCCTAAGAGATTCCTGGAAACTAACTAGATCCACTGGTTTCTGGGGACCTTTTGGGGGCAAAGCAGCCTAATTGGTCCTGCAGGAAGGGATGTGATGACCAACTGGGCTTCTAGCAGATAAGGCTCTTGTAAGGGGCTGAAACACCCAGCCCCGTTACCAGGCCACAAGTCTCCTACCCTGTACAGTACATGACCTTTTATAGAAGAAGAGAAGAGGAGGAGATTGGATTTATACCCCAGCCTTCACTACCCAAGGGAGTCTCAGAGCGGCTTACAAACTCCTCTCCCTTCCCCTCCCCACAACAGATACTCTGTGTTGTAGGTGGGGCTGAGAGAGTTCTGACTGAAACTGCTCTTTTTCAAGAACAGCTGTGCCAGAACTACAGTTTGCCCATGGTCATCCAGCAGGTGCAAGTGGAGGAGTGCGGAATCAAACCCGGTTCTCCCAGATTAGAGTCCGCACACTTAACCACTACACCAAACTGTAAGGCCCAGCATAATCTGTGGGAAATCCATGCTGGGTGATGAAGGGCCAATCTGTCTCTTAGGCTAACCTACTTGACAGTACTGTTGGAGAAAATAGAGGAAGGGAGAATGATGAACATTGCCCCGAGACTCTTGAAGGAAGAGATAAAAATGTACTACATAAATAAAATGGTTGCCATGGCAGCTATGAAGCCCTGAACATTGGCTGATAAGTTTATTCATTTATTTTATCCAATTTATAACCCACTCTCCCCAAAACCAGCTCAGAGCAGGTGACAACATTCTAGGAAAACATACATTGTAAAACCTTCTAAACATTACAAAAGATAATCAATTCCAATAAATGCAATAAAAACAATAAAAACAGCTGCTATACAATTTAAGATGGCATAAAACTCATATGGAGGGCAATATATAAGTATCTGATAAGAAGGGAAAAGGGGGGAAACAGAGGCGGGGGAGAAGAGATGGAGGGGGAGGCCAGAGCTAGATGAAACCTATCAACAAGGAGCCCATTGGTGCCCTCAATCACAGGCCCGGCAGAACGACTCTGGTTTGCCAGCCCTGCAGAACGGTACCAGATCTCACAGGGCCCTGGTCTCTCCTGGAAGAGCATTGAACCTGTCTGCCCCTTCTAAGACTTACCTTGCTGCTCTTCGTTGACTGATTTCAGTATTTTTCCTCCACCTAGGCAACTTTTGATAACTCAGTTGGGCTGGGAGAAGGTGTTAGAATCAGCCAACCAAACCTGACAAGGTAACGTAGGGACTAATGCCGAGATTAGCTTCTCTGAGTGCTCCAAATATGTTTAGATATACCATAGTTCTGGCACAGCTGTTCTTGAGGACCCTTCCTCCCACCACATGATGATTTATTTATTTGTTTAGAAAACGTTTATGCCGTCTTTCCAGCATCAATTAGCCTGGGTAAAATGTTTTAGACTGGCAGCTAAAAGAAAGCAAGGCAGGCACTAAATGAGTCTGATAGGGAGGGCATTCTAAAAATGAGGTACCATCACTGAAAAAGCCCTGACTCTGGTCACCACCCCCACCTCACCTGTGAAGGTGGGGCTACAGAGAATAGCTTCAAAAGAAAATCTTAACTGGCAGGTTGGACAATACAGGTGGAGGCAGTCGGTCAGATACCCTGCCCCAAGCCATTTAGGGCTTTAAAGGAAAGGACCAGCACACAGAAACAGATGGACAGCCAATGCACATCTTTCAGCACAGGGGTGATATGATCCCTGTATCCAGCCTATGACAATAACCTGGCTGCTACAATTTGTACCAAATAAAATTTCTGAATGCTTTTCAAAGGCAGCCCCATGTAGAGTGCATTGCAGTAACCTAACTTGTATGTGATCAGAGCATGGATCACTGTAGCCAAATCCTACGAAAAGAGGAATTACTCACTCACATGCTAATGTTGTCACACCTCCCTATGCCTCCTCTGCAAATGAAAAATCAAATTGCCCATAGAAATGGAGATGCTTTCTGCTATAAGCTGAAGGTTGGTGGGGGGGAGCTACAGATAGAACTATATTTTTCAGTGAGACACAATGGAAATTAAAACCAAGGATCCAAGCTTGTATAACAATGCTAATAAAGAAGAAGAATTTAAAAAACCCTAAATCCTCAAATGAACCAAATAAATGCCTGTCTCTACTGATCAGACCCCCAACTGTGATGCTGTGATTCATCTTTGTTGTTATATTTCTGCTCTTCCTATTTTGCTGTTTCAGGCTCTACCAGTGCCTGCTATTTCTTTTTCAAATCGGCTTGTTGTTATTTCTTTTAGGTTAGTTCATTTTATTGCTTGTGTTTAATTAGGATGTGAACTGCTTAGAAAAGTTAATTAGGAACAGACGGATATAAATATTTTTAAATGCATAAGCAAATAAAAAACCTAAATAAATTCTCGTAGGGCTAGATGATCCACAGAAGTTGTAGTAAGACACTGTGCCAGGTCCGTTTTATGACTTTGGAAGGAGATTCTCACGTAGCCCTTTTGTAAGTATAATTCCGTATTTCTGTCATTGCATACAAGGCCTATGGCTAAAGAGCAAAGCAGACACTTTGAATGTAGATAGTCTAAGTTCAATCCCAGCTAAAGAATCTTAGGTTTCAGGTGCTGGAAAAGGCCTTTCTCTGCCTGACCCCCTAGAGAGTGGCTGCCAGTCAGAGTAGTCAGCAGAAAAGGGCCACAAGGATATGACACACGAGACTGGCACTAGGCTCAATTCCTCACTTCTAGCTTCGATCGGCTTCTTATGGGTGGCTTTGCAATGCAATTTGAGTTCTTGTCTGAAGAACTCTGCAAAGTTTGTTTGTTTGTTTGTTTGTTTTGGGGATTTCTATCCCACCCTCCCCGCCTTACGGCCGGCTCAGGGCAGCTACCTGTAGCGTCTAATGCCATTAGAAATATGCAGCCAACAGTCGCACTTAACACTTGTTCCCAGAGTCGATATTTGTCATTCTTATCCCAATGGGACAAAAATGGGGGTGACAACTGGAAGGGTGAAGGAGAACAGCTTATTACCTGGTGGATTCTTGAAATATTTTAAAGGGGAGATTTTACTCCACTCTTCCCCTCTCTCTTCCCCAAACTTGCTCTCTGAATTGATGAGGAAGATAAAACTACCGTGGCAGTACAGATTTGCCCAAAGCTAAATGCCAAGCAGCAGCATCCATTTTTCTAACACACAGCATCCTCTCTCCATAAAAATGCATTCAATTGCTTTTTTTCTCCCTGCAACAGCATTTGTTTGCTGTTGTTCCAGATTTGGCTTTTTAACCTGTTCTTATATAACCACCACAATGAACATGGTATCAAAATAAACAGCCATAATTACTGTATCCAACATTAGCTGTCTGTGACCAGAAAGAGAAGTTAAATGTTAGTACCATCTATTTCTGCTTTATCACAATAATTAATTTGAATTGACCAGACGAAGTGAGAAATAGGCTGGAGAAGGAAAACAATAACACCCCGCCCTTGAGGAAAAGAGCGTCTAGCAAAATGCTTGGTCTGTACATGGCTATTTAACTGGCTCTGCGGATGGTAATATATTTGAACTGGGGGAGGGGCAGGTAAAATAAGCCGGTAGCCCACCACAGTATCATCTGTATATGGTATGTGCGTTTTGTCTTTTTGCCCAATAAATTATTTAGCATTGTGACTATTCATAAAATTGTTCTCATAAACATATTTTCATGAGCAAGTTATAGATGCAGCATCTGGTGCAACCATGCGCCTATAAAAACGGTAACCACGCTCGCTGCATGCGGTCGCTTCTTGTTTGATACATCTTTTTTATTTGCAGGCAGCAGCAACCCACAACACGAAATGCTCTCCCTGTCCAAACTGGTTTCTTTGCCCTGTTTCAGCCTATAAATATTTATACATATACACACATACCTACTGTAATGGGCATATGAATAGTCAGAATTACTGACACATCCTTGGTGATCTGGTTGGCAAAGATATGAGATGCTACCCTGATTGCTCTGTATATGAGCAGAGATCAAGATGGGTAGTTGTGTTTGTAGCAGTAGAAAAGGGCAAAAGTCTGTAGCAGTAGAAAAGAGCAAAAGCAAGTTTGTATAAACTTTGGTCTCTTATAGATCCCAGCAACACCATCAGCGGGCCCAGCAACACCAGCCATGCCATCTCAGGTTCCTACTCCTGCTTACCCTCTAATGCGATTTATGCCATCAAGTGTCAACAATACCCTTCCTACCTCTACAACGGACAAACAGGCCAGTCCCTTTGACAAAAAATTAATGGACATAAGTCTGACATTAGGAACCACAACATTCAAAAACCAGTGGATGAACGTTTTAACCTTCCAGGACATTCAGTTGCTGGCCTAAAAGTAGCAGTTCTCTTACAAAGGGATTTCAAAGGGAGATCAGAAAAAGAGACTGCTGAATTGCAACTGATAATGAAGTTCAAGACAATGCACCCACCTAGGTTTCCTGTCTCATTACCAATGCCGATTTCTCCATGCCTACTTCTCCTCTGCATATCACACCTAATCCAATCATGCCTAGCAGGGCTTTTTTTAAAGAAAAAGCCCAGCAGGAACTCATTAGCATAATAGGCCACACCCAACAGCAAAACTCATTAGCATATTAGGCCACACCCCTGACAGCGCAGCTTATTAGTATTTTAGGCGGGAGGCTGGGAAAGCATAGGGCAGGCATGGAAGCTTGCCTCTTCCCCCCCCCCCCCCGAGCTTCTCCGTCCCACTTCAGCATCACCTTTTTAGTCTCCTACCCCCCCCCCCGAAAGATCAGGAAGGGAAGCAGGCATCTTTGCCTGGCTGCCCTCGGTCTCCCCAGCCAGCCCGCCAACGCATGCAGGCTGGGGAGACTGAGGGCAGCCAGGCAAACTTGCCTGTTCCTTCCTTGAGCCTCTCCGCTTTTGTGAGGGAATGTCTTCCTCTCCCTCCCCCAGATCTGGGAGGGAAGGAAAGGCATTTTCAACGTGCCTCGGTTCCCTGCCTGCCCCTTTCCAGCTGCCACATGTCAACTAGAGAAGAGAAGGCAGAGAGAGGCTTTTCCTTGTCAATTTCACTCTCAGCTGACTTGCTGGAAGTGAAATTGACAAGGAAATCCCCACCTCCCCAGAGGGAAAGGCTACATTTTAACATGCCACCCTTCCCTCTTGTGTGTAACATGGGGAGGGCAGTGTGCTCTGTAGCCACACATGCCAGAGGTTTTGGTTGTAGGCGTGGCCAACTCAGGAGCCAGCTGGAACTCCTTTCCTGTGTGTTCCTACCCAAAAATAGCCCTGATGCCTGCTATTGTCATTCACCTGCCAATGTAATTCAGCATCTGAAATCACTCCACTTTCCAATATACAGGACAGATGGACTCACATCCTTGCTGTATCTGAAGAAGTGAGCAGTGACTCATGAAAGCTCATACCCTACCACAAATGTTGTTAGTCTTTAAGGTGCTACAGGACTCTTGCTCTTTTCTACTGCTCTGTGTATGGAGAATGGATCCTCTGGAAGCCAAGAGATTCCTGCCCTGTCTTACTCGGTCATGCTTCCATGATATAAAGCTGTCTTATACCAACTCTGCAGGGTCACAGGAAGAGTAAGATCAGTTTCAAATATGGTGCTGGAGGGCAAGAAGAAGAATAGAACTGACTGATCTTGCAGATATCTCATTTAAACTGGGCTGCTCCACATCCAGCATCAGAATATCAGCACAATGCCCACACAGGCTACAGATTTCTGGCATGCTCATATTGTAAGCATAGTGGAAAAGGTAAAGGTTTCCCTTGCTTGAAAGGCAGTCGAATCTGACTCTAGGGGGCGGTGCTCATCTCCATTTCCAAGCCGAAGAGCCAGCGCTGTCCAAAGACGTTTCCGTGGTCATATGGCCGGCATGACTAGACGCTGAGGTGCATGGAACACTGTTACCTTTCCACCAAAGTAGTATCTATTTATCTACTTGCAATTTCTTGCTTTCAAACTGCTAGGTTGGCAGGAGCTGGGGCCAGAGACGGGAGCTCACTCAGTCATGCAGCGCTTGGGTCTCGAACTGCTGAACTACCGACCTCCCAGTCTGCAGTTCAGCGTCTTAACCTCTGAGCCACCACACAGTTTAAATGAGACAGTGGGCATGCACATTGTCACATGGGTAAGCTCTTCTTACCCACCAGCACCACATTTACACCAGGCTCCAGGTAACAAGAGTTAGGCAAGATCTTTCTTTGCCTGAGAAACTGTGCAGCTGGTATGGGATGTCTTCATTTCTTTATATGTGTCCCTTTTTGAATACTCCATGTGCAGCTCTGAAATAGGGCAAATAATTTCCCGTCTCAGGGCAATTTTGGGTCAGGGAAATAGCATGGAGGAGAGGCAGGAACCCCTCTGCTCCCTGCACCACAGACCCGAGCTGAATCTGTCCCTTGCAGACATTTTAAATGATGTTCCCAGGTGGTGGAGAAAACAAGTTGGGGCTGGGGAACCTGGACCAAACTCATTAAAAAGTATTATGTACTTTGGGCCTCAGCCTGTTAATGCTAAAGCCACACCATCCAAGGTGGGAAGCATACCTTCCTCCAGCATCTCAGCCTTCCCAATTAGCATCAGCTCCCCTTATGAGGATTAACTGCTAACATGCTGTTCCTTAGCCACTTGACCACAACTTTTGTACACTGTTTTACTGTAGAGACCCCCCTCCCTTTTAGAGGCTTATTCAGTGAAATGAATCTTTGGGTACCATCAGGATATTGACAACACTCCACTCCAAAGCACCGGATGATCTTAGTCAGTGATCTTACCTAGGTTGCACGTAACCACTTTGTGCATATGGTCAGTCCAATTACTTGAGATAAAATGAAAACACTAGTGGTTTCTGACACCCCTACTAAGCTTGTTGCTCAAGAATATCTCATTGACTTTATACAATGACCTTAAGATGGTGTGGATAAACAGAAAAGTCACAAAAATATGTATTATGATGGTCTCTTATTTTGAACTTCAGATGCATTATGATCCAGGCAAAGCTTCAGACTTTCTTTACCAAGGAGGAGATTTATCTATCAAAAACATAACCAAAAGTTTAACTGATACTTTTTAAATTCTTTTTTATTCTACACCAATCACCCTTTAAACCAGGGGCAGCCTAGAGGATAAATCTCCGGATCTCTCTCTTCTTGAGTATTTCCACAGGGGCTACAAGTTATATTTCTTCTGTGAAAAAGACCCTATTAAGAGCTACATTGTCCCACAAGGAACTTCATGTGGTTTTCCGTAACATTTAAGTGAAATCAGATCATATTTAAACAAATCACATCCTCCTTTCCTGGCCAGCCTGGCCTGGTTCTCCTGGGCTCTACTGCACTTCCCTTCTTATCTCCAGCACACAGTAGAACAAGAGCTGGTGTTAGCACAGTGACTGATAATGTTATCTTATGCAGAATTATTCCAGTTTAAGCCCATTAAAATCAATGGGCTGAGACTGGAATAATTTTGCATAGGACCTAGCAGAGTTGCACGTTTATAAGCCCATGCTCTTGGTCGAACCATTCGATTAAGCCTTAGCTCCCATCGACAACATGGGCATAACGCCACTTACATGCCATATAGATCTATTGTAAGGATTACAAGAAAATATTGTATGTAAAACTATGTGAACTCTTAAACGTTCAATGTAAATCATAAACTTTTATATTAACCCATTAGCCTCAGATAATCTTCTCCTCACATTTATTTATAGATCACCTTTCAAAAGTAAACTGTTCACAAGTTTGCTTACAATGCTTTAAAAACACAAATAAAAGCAATTTATACCAAAAAATTTATGAGACTAATAAAAACAGGAATTTAAAACTATATAAAAGAGTGGAAATCCTCAAGAAATCCCAGATCCCTGACAGGAAAGCAAAACAGTGTTTAATTTATCAACAAAATGAGATGAGGGAAGAAGAAATGTGGATTTCACAGAGGACAACATGCCATAACACTGGAGCCTCCATAGAAAAGGCCCCGCTCCTAGTAGGTGAAGTTTTTTAAAAAGAAAGAATCTGATGGATTCCTTCCAGAACAATAGACTATTTGGTATTTGGGTTGTTAATACTGTGAATTTATCACTTTTAGATTTACAATCAAATCTTAAATTGCCCAAGACAGGACAGCTGGGTCATAACCTGCAGATTTGCCCTGAATCTCTGTTACCAGCCAATAGGGAATGGAGGCTGTCATGTCTTCTCCTTTCTATTATCTTCACTTGTCCTGTCATCTGCCGGCATTCTCTGCTGTGTGCCACACCAGGACTTTTTACTTTTTTACAGCCCGGGGGGGGGGGGGGGGGAGCAAAAGAGACTGATGAGGGAACAGACTGGAGAGGTTTTGACTGGTTCATTTTCTGATGCACAGGGAGGGGGGTTAAGGACAGAAGATCTCTGGGTTGCACCTTGGCAATGCTATTTGAGGAGCAGGCAAAATGCCAATTACATAAAAATAAGCTGCTGATAATTCAGTGAAATCAAGGCATCCAGGAAGCCTCTTGTATTCAGATGATGTCCTAAATACCAATGATGAATTAAGTTTACAAGCAGGGAGTTGGCCTGGCCAATGACTATCTCAAAGCACATCCCAGTGTCTTGCTGTTAAAAAGAACAAAAATGTCCAAACAGTATGAGTCAGCAACATGAAGTATTGCACTGGAGCATGCATGTGAAGGGGAGGGGCTGTAGCTCAGTGGCAGAGCATCTGCATGGCACGCAGAAGGTCCCTGGTTCAATCCCTGGCATCTCCAGTTAAAAGGATCAGATAGGACCTGGAGGTGATGTGAAAGACCCCTGTCTGAAACCGCGGAGAGCTGCTGCCAGTCTGAGTAGACACTATTGACCTTGATGGACCAATCATCTGATTCAGTATAAAGCACCTTCATGCACACTATATGGACTCTGAGATGCATGCCTGAAATACTCACCAGCAGGTGCTGAGGTTGTCTTTGGAGCTGGAAGTAAACTCCTGCGGGCAGCTGGTGTGCTGCTTGATGCCTGCAGCGCACTTCTACCAGCTCCCTTGGGTGCTTCTTTAGAAGATTCAGCTGCCTTAGGGACGGTTGGCTCTTCATTCCCAAAGGTTGAACCTGCAGGAGGCCAAACCACACAAATTAGAGCTTCATAAAAAATAGATGCAAATTACTACCTTTGCACTGGCAAAAAGGTTTGCTTCACCTAAACAGATAACATGAAGTGCAATCCTAAATGGAGCTAACACCTTTCTAAGTCCGTGGAAGCCCATGGGTGTAGAACACCCTTCCTGGTGCAGACCTGATGTGCCCCTCGAGCCATCTCTGAGGGTCTCCTGTTCCCCAGAAACAGCATCTCCAGGAGATCAGTAGGTTGCAAGGGGAGGAAACAAAGTAGGAAAGTTCTGTTCTTCTGACTGAAGTGCCTTCCAGTAGCAGACAATGAAGTCTGGATCCAACCCTAGATTTTTGGGACCCCTATCAGGACCCATACAGATGTGATGGAAGTTAACTATGAATAGATATTCTTTTAAAAATATCCCCAGACTAGTAGAGATGGGAAGGGAAAGAGCTGCAGCAATTTGAAGTGGGGCCATGGCGTTGGGGGAAGAGCATTTAACACTTTTCCCACTGCAATGTTTTCCCAATACAAATAGCTTCTCCCTTCCCTGGAGCTGCTATTTACCCTGTGCAGAAGAAAAATATACAGGTACCATACAATACCTCTAGGTTTCCCCCTACAGGGCTAACAGCTGTGCTAGGGGGCAATTTGATGAAGAAGAGTTACGTAGTTTTTATACCCTGCTTTTCTGTACCCTAAGGAGTCTCTAAGCTGCTTACCAATGCCTTCCCTTGGTCTCCCCACAACAGGCAGCTTGTGAAGTAGTCAGGGCTGAGAGAGCTCTGGGAGAACTGTGACTGGCCCAAGGTCACCCAGCAGGTTTCACGTGGAGCAGTGGAGAATTGAACTCAGTTCTCCACATTAGAGTCCACCATTCTGAACCACCATACCTCGCTGGGAAGACAGAGTAGGGGGGGGGGAGGGTTAAACCCTCACCCCATGCCAGGCCCTAATCTGAGTCACTGCCCCACACGCACACATACTGCAGCTGCTATTAAATTTTAAAGAGGCAAAGGAGATCTGCCAGCATACCTCCTGCCCGCCATGTTTGTCCAGTGAGGGACAGCATAATCTGGGGGCACCCTAGAACACCACAGTGACTCATTTTGCAGGTACAGAGATTAAGAAGGAAACACTAGAGTTTTTGCTTGAAGAGCCCTATAGTGTACTAAAGGTGCCAACAGTTCTTCAATTCAGAGCCAGCAGAGAGATTTCCCTTCTTATGCAGTGCAAGAGCTTCATTAAAACCTTCTGACAATTAGAATATAAAGCTTACAAAACTCATCCTCACTGGGTGCTTGTGTTGGCAAAAAGCCTCCTTCGTACTACACACATCTAAAGAAGTTCTTCCCAGATACTCCAAGAGTGAGGTGTACTTGTCAGTATTGAAACCAGTGGAATAGCAGTTGACTGAGGACTGCTATTTCCCAGAAGCCCTTGCTTCTGGTTTTAGTCCCATAGGACAAGGGCTATTTTTGGGCAAGAACGCACAGGAATGGAGTTCCAGCTGGCTTCTGAGTTGGCCACACCTACAGCCCCCCCCCCCCAGGTTCCCCAGGTGCCTCGCAAGCCGTGGAGTGCCTGAGGAAGCCAAGCCAATCCAGGGAGGGAAGGCAATTTAAACTGCTTCCCCTCCTTGGGTTCCCCAGGTGCCTCGCAGCTGTGGGGCACCTGGGGAAGCCTTCCTTCCCTCAAGTTCCCTATGTGCCCTGCAAGCCGCGGGGAGCCTGAGGAAGCTGATCCTGGGAGGGAGCTGCTCTGTCAGTGGTGTGGCCTAATATGCTAATAAGTTTCTGCTGTTGGGTGTGGCCTATTATGCTAATGAGTTCCTGCTGGGCTTTTTCTACCAAAAAAGCCCTGCATAGGACTTAGCCCTTTGTTTTTTGAGGCAGGCAAAGCTAGGAACCTTCTGTACAAGAGAGATTTGAGTCTGTAGGAGGTGGGAAGACAGACGATGTTGCTGCCACCACCACCAATTAAAGGTTAACTAGTGGGGTAGTTTCCATTTGTGTTTCCTGCCAAAGCAGTGGTAGAGAGGGACTTCTAAGGTATTTGCTCTCAGCTTCATTGATACACTCAAACCCCCTCACAGGGTCAAGGTGTGTATCCAAGAGGGGGAATTGTGTGCTTACTGTTCACATTTCCAAAATGGAGGTATCAAATACCAAATACTCTAATACCCATTAGACGTGGGTATAATGAATAAATATGCATCCCAACAAAATGGTCCTCTTTTTATGATTTTTTAAAGGCACAGAATCCCTTTCTAGAATTGCATCTGTCAGCAGCAGACTCATTGTCTGGTCTCCACTAAATTCTTTTCTCTCAGCCTTCATTCTTAATCTGTATAAAAGAACTGACAATGAGTCATACATTTCCTGCCACACAATGTGGCTCTGGACACACCATTTTCCCTCAGCCTGTATTAAAGAAAGAGGGGTTTAGTAAGGGGCTTTTATAGGAGGAGGTGGAAATGAGAATAATTAGAGTGAATGGAGCATAGATAGGAGCTGTGGAGGAGCTTTGAATACCACATATTATTATTTAGCAATGAACTGCCACTTTCTCAAGTCTACTTTAAAGAAGGGCAGGGTTAAAGGGATAGAAAATCAGGTGAAATTTTCTAAAAATACTCTGTGGCTTAACAGGTTCTATCCACAGAAAGAATCTTTGACAAGACAAGCTGGGAAAAGTGGCAACTCTCGATGGGTAATTCAGGAAAAAAATATAACTGATGTTTTGGACATTTAAAGGTCACCACTGAGCAAGAATGGAGCTTCAGGCTCATACCTAAAACATCTCATCCATACGCAAGGTACCAAAATGTCAACCCTTCCACTCTCTTCCACTAAGCTTACAGTATAAAGTTACACACAGCCATAAAGGTGAATGAACCACATGATCGTTGGCAAAATGGTGTAGGGGACTGTTCATGCTTAGGGAAATGGTGTGAGCATTTACACACACACACCCCACACACACAGTGAATGGGCAAATGAATTAGGTTTTAGATGGCCTTCTGCTTAGCTCAGTGTTGCAGCTTATAAAATATGAAGTCTGGCTTTTGTCTGGTCCCTGAGGAGCTGCTGGTATGACAGGAAGCATCCTCAGTTCTTTGTGTGTGACTTTAGATCTCGGTCCTGAGATTTCATCACCGGCTCTTCCCCAGAATCTTTTTCCAGGGCGGCAGCTAGAATCAATTTGGGAAAAAATAATAATGAAAGAAGTATCTGCTCCAACTGGGACATCCATTTTGATCCCACTCTCATATTTAATCGGAAACTGTCAAGGTGTATATGTTGTCTCCAACATTTGTATCTTCTCTTTGCTTTCAGCATTCCTCGACCTGGAAAATATCCCCGCTATGCTTCTAACCTATACATAGAAACTAGTTCTTTAAAAATACTTTCTTTTTTTAAAAAAAAGCCCAATTCTGGAGTGTCTTCATACCTAATAAACTGTATGTCTAAATGGACCTAGAGATTGCAGTGTATTTGGGACATAATATTTGCAGCAGAATTTGGTGAAACAGGCAATGCTATGCATAGAATTTGACAGGAAGAGTATTATGCTTATTTGCATCACACTAAGAAGAAAGGAATGAAATGCTATTTAGGAGCCTCCTGTGGAGCAATGATAACATTATTAAAGTAACAGATAGATCGGAGCCCTTCCGTCTTTTAAAGAGGTGGGCATCTTATGCATAAGGAATGGATGCACAAGGGATGGATGGGGAGGTGGAAGAAATCCATTCCATTTGGTTCTGCAGCTCTTAAATTCTATCGCAAAAAGTACCCATTTTACCAAAGAAAAACAAAATGTATTTCCTAAGAAAACGAAAGTGCACAAGTCTGGCCACTATACACACCAGTGTAAGCAGGCAGCTCCTGTCAAAGGGAGGGTGCTTACATGCATAACTGAAAGCAGTGCATCAAAAATCTACACAGTTTCTTGTAAACATATTTGACCTTTACTCAAATAATAAGCAACAGGGCTATTTTTGGGCAGGAACACACAGGAACAGAGTTCCGGCTGGCTTCTGAGTTGGCCACGCCTACAGCCTCCCCCCCTCGGGTTCCCCAGGTGCCTTGCAAGCTGCGGGGCGCCTGGGGAAGCCAAGCCAATCCAGGGAGGGAAGGCAGTTTAAACTGCTTCCCCTCCTCGGGTTCCCCAGGCACCCTGCAACTGTGGGGCACCTGGGGAAGCCAATCCTGGGAGGGAACTATGCTGCCAGGGGTGTGGTCTAATATGCTAGTGTGTTTCTGCTGTTGGGTGTGGCCTATTATGCTAATGAGTTCCTGCTGCGGTTTTTCTACAAAAAAAGCCCTGATAAGCAACATTAAAAAAAATTCAAACAAAAACAACTTGCTATACTAGAAGGCATATGTGGCCCTGCAGACAGGAACAGAAATAAATATCCTTTAAAAAACTTAAAAAAAAACCTAAATAAGAAAAATATTCTGAAAGGTAAACAAAGATGTTTTCCTGCAGAATGATAAGAATTTACCACCCATTAGCAAACAGTATAGCTGTTTCTTGCAGATGTCACCTAGTTTAAAATGACTACAACAAAGTGTGCACTTTACAGGGTCCATTGTAATTCTGGCCTTAAACGTACTGCTTGTAATTAGTTAATTCCAGATATGTGTACGTTTCCTCACCCGGCAAAACCTTTTGTAATAGTTGTGAAGAACACTGTTCTATGATGCACTCTGGTTTTAAGCAAATACACCTAATGGAAACAGCAATTAACCTTTTAGTTTTCCCATTACCTCATGACAGAATTCTATCTCAGGCTTTCACAGTACATACACACGGCCTCTATCACACACCGCAGCACACTGGATGTTAGATTAACTCCTCTCTTGCTGAATGAACCAGATCAGAAAGGAGCTCCATATTGTGCCCAGGCTTGGTTTGTAATAGATATCCTCTGCAACTGTCTAGGGCTCTAGGCCGCTTCTGCCGATAAGGCAAAATATGTTATAGAATTCTGCCTTGTTTCAAATAACTTAGCTATACAATCTTAATAATATTTATTATGCATGAGATTGTGATTACTAAACTCATTTGGATCTCCAGCCTCCAGATCTCTCTTGCCACCACACACCCCATTTTTCTCTCTCTCTGGACAACTGAGTTTAAAATTCAAATTAGCAAAGAAGTTGTGCTCAAGAGGGACTTTTTATTATTGCTATTTGTAAAGTAGAACATGTCAACTGCCTTGGAAAAAAACCCCTCACATGCTTATCTTTTATTCTCTTATGTGGAATTTATTATATGGAGAACATTTCAATTTATAAATCTGGCTGACTTCCAGCATAGAAGCCATTCTTCTGTTTGAAGTATGAGGTGTCAGGGGAAGTTACATAATCTCTTCTAAGAAGGCGCTTGCATGACCAAAAGGGGTGGGGGAATTCTTTTCAAGTTATTTAGTATGAAATGCAGCTTGGAATAAATATCTGTTACCCTTTGAAATGCAGCAAATGTACTTAGTAATTAAGGAATTCTTCTGAGATGAAAGAATGTCTACCTGACATACAACCTACTTATGTAGTGACCAATCAAGTACAAAAAAGCCATTATATGCGAAGAAGAAGAAGAAGAAGAAGAAGAAGAGGAGGAGATTGGATTTATACCCCGCCCTTAACTTGGAGTCTCAGAGTGGTTTACAAACTCCGTTCCCTTCCCTTCCCCACAAGAGATGCCTTGTGAGCAGTGTTCCCTCTAAGCTGAGTTAGTGTGAGCTAGCTCACAGTTTTTTAGCCTCCAGCACACAGATTTTTGTCTTAGCTCAGGAAGGATGGCTCCAGAGCAAGCTAATTTTTGCAGTAGCCAAATTGCTTGCTCACCACTTTAATGTCAGTAGCTCACAAAGCAGAATTTTTGCTCACAAGACTCCATAGCTTAGAGGAGGTAGGTGGGGCTGTGAGGTAGGCGGGGCTGAGAGAGTTCTTTCCAGAACTGTCCTTGAGAGAACAGCTCTGACAGAACTAGGGCTTTCCCAATGTCATCCAGCAGCTGCAAGTAGAGGAGTGGGGAATCAAACCCGGTTCTCCCAGATTAGAGTCCGCGTACTATACCAAACTAATATCAGTGTCAATGCATGAATTTCAAATTTCTATAGAGATGTACTACCATATAAAGAGAACAAATACCACCAATAAAGAAAAAGCTTTAATATAACTAAGAATATAAGAAGGGACTAGTGGTCCATCTAATCCAGCATTCTGTTTCACACAGTAGCAAACCAGTTGCCCCAGAGTGCCAAGAAACAGGACATAGGAGGCCAAGGCTTTCTCCTGATGTTGCTTCCTAACACTGGGGTTTCAAAAGTTTACTGTCTTTAAAAGTGAATCTTCCCTTTATTCACTATGGCTAGCATCCACTGATTGACCCAACCTCCATGAATCAGTCTAATGCTCTTTTAAAGCCATCCGTGCTCATAGCCATCACTGCATCCTCTGGTAATGAATTACTCATTCTGTTCTATTTCTGCTCAGAGATGGTGGGTTGGATCCTATGGTCTGTGAAAATGCAGATCTTTCCCTGCTTTCCTCTCTCACAAGTACCCTGTAAGCAGGGGTCATTTCGAGGGGGAACGAGCAGGAACGGCGTTCCGGGAGTAACAAGCCCAGGGGCAGGGGACCCAGGCATGCTTGCATGCCTGCCCTTTGCTTCCCCAGCCAGCCCACCGCGGAGAAGATCAGGCAGGGAACCCAGGCATGCTTGCATGCCTGCCCTTTGTCAGGGGGTGTGGCATATGCAAATGAGTTATGCAAATGAGCTCCTGCACCTCTTTTTCTATGAAATGACCCCTGACTGTAAGTATAAGCCTATGCAGGGTTACACACTTTTAATCCTATTGACTTCAATGGGCTGGGTAGTGTGTAATTCTGCTGAAAGACAGCTCAGTAAAAGAAACAAGTGGCCTTTGACATGAACGTTGAAGTCCACTAGAAGACTCAATCTGGGAGTCTCTAGCACTAAGCCCAAGACCACGTCCGCCAATTCAGACTGGGCAACCACTGGAGAACTAGGCGGCTTGTAAATCAGTAGAATGGACAATCTAACCCTGGGTCTAAATACAAACAATACCCATTGGTATTCAATGGTTTCGATACTGACAATGGTTTCAATACTGACAGTGGCTCAGAGGGATAAGGGTGGATGGGAGGCAGTTTACAGGTGTGAGGAATACCATCAGCCCTAAAAGTTTCAAGGCTGCCTAAGAGCCCTATATATTCCATCTAGTTAAAACAAGGGTTTATGGGAGCTTGTTAATTGGGTCTCACCTGATTGGCTATTTCACCTGGTCACCATCACCAGTCCCCTGGTCAACATCACCACCATCAAGTGGGATACATCACTGGGCCTAGGTTTGATTGGCTAACCTGAATCATGCCAGTGCAGGCCACAAGGCATAAAGTAAGATCCTTCATTCTGGTTTTGCATGCTTAACCAACTTGGAGTTTTTGAAATAGCTTGAGGGCTATGCTCAGCCTCTTGACTAGGTGGGTCAGGGCAGTTGGACACCTGATGATTTTGGACTTTGAAAATATCTTGACTCTGCCCTGTTAGGTATTCTTTGGATTAAGGAACCATAGTTTTGCAAGTATCTAGGACCAGCTATTTAGCCTTTGTTATTTTATTCTCACTGTTCTTTGATCTTGTTTATATACTCTTACACATTCTTTTAACTATATTCTGGTATGTTTTTACATTTTGGGTGGCTTCAATCTGAATCCAGTTACCTTGACCAGGCAGGCTAGCATTACCTAAGTAACTAGTTTGTAAGTTTTATTTGAAGACTCACCCTATGGGTGGTCTACCTTACAGGATGGATCAGTTCTGTTCGCTGCCCAGCCTCATCCCTCATTGACACCTATATCTTTCTAAGCCCATTGAAGGGCTCCGTTTAGGATGAAATTATCAGTCAAAACGTCTTCTTCAGCTCACCACATCTCTCAGTTAAGCCTGACATATAAACAACTGTGCAACTAATTCCACACAACTAGATGACTATATTAAGATAGTATCTCTATTGCTCAAAAATCAAACCACATTACTAATGAAGAAGCAACACTTCCATGAAACATCACAATAACTTTTAGAAGATACAGTGGTGGGCAGTGTTAGTGGGAAGGGGGAGACCTGGGAGGACTGATGGGAATGTTACTGTCATGGGCCAGCCAGCTGCCTCCTCCTCTGAGGAAGAGGAAATGGAATAATTAGGCACTGCACCAGTACAATGCCTGCCTGAGCAACTGGAAGCAGATCCAGTGAAAGAAGTAATAGGAAGTGAGAACACTTCTCAGCCAGGCTGCTTATTCTGGCAGGGGATAGAAAAAATGAGATGGAGATCAGAGTGTCAGTCACCACTAGCTTCTCCTAAACCAGCAGAGCGCAAAAGATGGAGAGTGCTTGACAGCTCCAAAGACATGAAAAAGTGCCTGTTTAATTGCATAACAGCGATCAGTGCTAATTCCTGGACAGGAGCAGGAATAACAAGCTGGTAGGAAGGCAAAGGTCTTGCACCTGGAGGATGATGGAAACAGCAGTAAGAAGCAACACTGGGGCTTCGGGGGATGAGTCAGCTAATGAGGTGGTTAAAAGGAACGCGCTGAACAAGGTTCACTTTGGAAGCAACCTTGTTTGCCATCCCCTCTGTGAGCTGAACCACTCAGCAAACAGAGTACTACCTGACCTTGCTGCCTTGCACCCTGTTGTGTTTAACCTGTGCTTGCTTTTCCAGATAGAAACCCAGACCCTGTCTCCTGCCCCGTCTTCCAAGCTTTGGACTCTGGAATCCAGACTGGACTCCCTGTTCCCCTGACCTTTGGACTGAATCTTCAGCTCCCCAACTCTGGACTGGTTTGTTGACCTTGTACTTATCTCTTGCCTTGATTGATTGTGATTGTATTTGTGCATCCTGGAGACCCCGGGCAGAGTAAAAGTGTCAGGCTCTGCCCTGAATGTGATACCTGCATTGATTGATTGTGATTGTATTTGTGTATCCCATAGACCCCAGATAGAGAAAAAGTGCCAGGCTCTGCCCTGAACATGACAGTTACCCTATTTCATAAACACACTGATGGGCTTTGAAAATCCCAGTGGTGAACACATGTTTTTGCTACTGTGGATGAAACAATAGCCATCTCCTCTCCTCCCAACATCTGGAGAAAATTTTATAGAAACTCATGTCAATTGCAATGGGATGGCATAAAAAAGGACATATAACATATGCATGGAATTCAAAGGGCATTAAAATGCTATTTAAACAAATTAATTAGGAATGCCAGCAACAGAAAGAGATGAAACAAAAGGGCTCACAGCAATGACTTACAAAAACAAAGAGAAACAAACCAAAAACCCAGGGCATCTTCGTGTATCCCTAGATAGGACTTCACAAGACTGGTTCAGCTTGTTACTGAGGGACACAGATTCCGAGCCAATATTGAAAGAAAAAGTATGTCATACACAATTCTTCTGTTTACTCCCCCCCCCCCCCCGTGGAAAGGTTTTAATGAACAGATGCCTGTAGCACTATACTAAAAATGCAGCTTTGCAGCCTCTATTTCTGGCAATGCAGCTTGCATGAGATTCTGATGACAACCTTATTGAAACAAAGATAGGACTCCCAGCGGTCGTCCTGTGTCTTCCCTCCAGACAATGCTAAGATTATCTGAACAAGCATTATAAGTACCACATATTAAAATACAAAAGAGAGACACACAGATGACCAGCACAATCCTCTCCAGAGTTCACTAGCTAAGCACACCTGCTCAGGCTTCCCACAGAGGCAACTCACCTTTGTAGCATCCCCCAATTACGGGCTGAGCGCCTGGGCAGGTGAGAGAAGGGAAGCATAATACACAGTGATTGGAAAGAAGAATATATTTTGGAGCCACTAGGCAGATACAGGCATAGAAAAGTACAGACGTCTTGAAACTGGCAAAACTAGGTTACTATCCGCTTGCTTTTTTAATTAGAGAACTGCCTTTTCCTTCTCCTTCAGACAGCGTTTCTGTATGCTGAGAAAACTTTACCAAAGATTCTAAGCTCTGTTGTAAAGCAAAAAAAAAAAAAAGAGCACATGAAGTTTTACAAATAATGTCTAGTAAAACAGAAAGGGAGATCAGGTTTGGTTTCCATTTAACTTTGTTTAAGGTGAAAAATATGTGGTTGCCCACTGATCTCCAGTATGGACAAAGAAGAGTTGGAACTCTTCTGTTAGCGCAATCAGGACGCATTCTGAAAGAGTCAGCAAGAAACTTCTTTCTCCCATGACAAACGCCTCTTCCTTGGAACAGCTAGATTGAAGTCCAGTAGCACCTTTGAGACCAACAGGGTTTTTGGAGTATAAGCTTTTTTTCCTGTATTTTTGGGTGCATGCATGTGTTTGTGCCTGTGCCTGGAAGTCATGGTTACCGCTGGCAACTCCTACTGGAGCATGGAGGATGCTCAGAAGTGGCGTGATAGCCTGCCCCTGCCTCCCAACCCGGGAACTCTTTGGAGGTCTCCCATCCAAATACTTGCCAGGGTTGGCCCTGCTTAGCTTCCAGAATCAGGCTTGGCTGGGCTATCCAGGTCAGGGTGATTTTTTGGGGTATAAACCTTTGAGAGTCAAAGCTTCCTGCATCAGAGCCCTTCATCTGCCTTTGAAGGAGACCCATTCTGAGTTTACGGGCATATGAAGCAACATTTCACTGAGTGATAGAGCTCAGTACCATCTGTTCTGACCTGGTGGAGGCTCTCCGTGGTCTCAGGCTGCAGTCTTTCACATCACCCACTACCAGATCCTTTTCACTGCAGAATTTAGGAAATGAACCTGGCAACTCTATCCCCACAGACTGAGATAGAACCAGAGGTCATTTCGAGCAGGAGCTCGGGGAAGCGCTGCTCCGGGAGTTGGTGCCAGCCCCCCCCCCCCCGCCATGGGGGAATGCCTGCTTGTGTCATGGCTGCAGCAAAATGACCCCATCCCATGGAAAGGTCCTTGTTCCTCCAACCAGCCTTCTGAAGGCTTCAGCCACCACTGAAGCTATCCTCCCAGAACAGTGGTATTTCTGAGGCTTGGATTAGTAACTGTCCCCTCTCTGCCATCTTTCTTTCTTTCTTTCTTTCTTTCTTTCTTTCTTTCTTTCTTTCTTTCTTTCTTTCTTTCTTTCTTTCTTTCTTTCTTTCTTTCTTTCTTTCTTGCCTTCTGACATACTTCTGGTGATGTCAGGTGGTGTAGCAAATAAGTTATGCTAATGAGCTCCTGCCCCTCTTTTTCTTCGAAATGACCCCTGAATAGAATCCAACATACTTCAGTTAGTCACAGTGCACGAAGGCAGGTGGCTAAAAAAACTGTGGTGATTTCTTCTCCCCTTAACTGGGATTGTCAGCCATGAATTTCCCAGTCATTGGGAAAGAAACTAGCCTCAATTTGTTAAATTTATTTAGGGGGGAAATACTGAAGGATAGAAAATACAGCCACCCTCCGCCTTTTATATGTGTATGGTACCTCTTCACATAGAAGACATGAGGAGCAATCCTAAGCAAGGCTACTCAGAAGAAAGTCACATGTCATTCAATGGGGCTTACTCCCAGGAAAGTATCCTTAGGACTGCATCTTAATTACCTAGAAAAAAAAAGGTCTATGCATATTGCTAAGTAACACTTTTAAAACACTGCAGTTATAGAAGAAGAAGAAGAGATTAGATTTATACCCCACCCTTCACTCTCTTGGAGTCTCAGAGCGGCTTACAAACTCCTTTCCCTTCCCCTCCCCACAACAGGCACCTTGTGACCAATGCTCCCTCTAAGTTGTGGAGTCTTGTGGGCAAAAATTCTACTTTGTGAGCTACAGGCATTAAAGTTGTGAGCGAGCGATTTGGCTACTGGATGTGAGAGCTTTGATGTGCATCCAGAAATCCATGTCTGGAGCACCTTCCCCATTTCAATGCAGAAAGTTTATCCATACACACAACCCCATCCGTTTCTTTCACTAAAATTAACTGATTAGCCTAAGCTCAAGGGATTCATGAGGGTATCTATCCGAATGGCCAAATGTCTTTGGATCTGGGTGACAACATCAACAATTGGGCATTAAAATTATCAATCTATGGTGGTGGAAAGTGCCACCAAGTTGCAGGTGACTTATGGTGACTCTGTAGAGCTTTGAAGTGCCATCAAGTCACAGCCAACTTATGGCGACCCCATAGGGATTTCAAGGAAAGAGTCCACAGAAGTGGTTTACCATTGCCTGTCTTTGTGTAACAACACTGGACTTCCTTGGTGGTCTCCCATCCAAGTACAAATCAGGGCTGACCCTGCTTAGCCTGTGAGATCGGGCTAGCCTGGGCCATTCAATCGGTATGCAATTATCAGTGCTATTAGCATTCAGTCTTCAAGCATATCACCTATGTATACCGCTGTCAAGAAGCCTTGTTGAGTGGTTGCTGAAATTCCTTATGAAATTGTGGGTTCAGCAGAGGAGAGGAAGGGACAGCAAAGAGTCTTTAAAAGCACAGTAAGAAAAAGGAACTAGCTATAACTTATATATCTTTTTATGGGAATACAGACTCAGAGCTGAGACCAGTGAGAATGGGACATACAGGCAGAGCGACTGCTTTATTCTGTAGACAGCCACTATCGGTGACGGATGTTTCTGAGGCAGAGTTCACACTGTATGATTATTGCAAACAGATATAAATTTGCAAGCAAACACCTGCGCAATATCCCAGAGGTGTGAGGAGCATATAGATGAGGGCTTGTAGACACTTACAAAAGAATTTAGCGTCTCCGAGACTATCCACTTATTTTGTCAAGTTCATTTGTTCCACTGTAAGAGGGCCGTGGTAATTATGTGCAAAGCAGGAGGTGAGCCAGGGAAGCGGCTGATCTGCTTGATGCCAAAGAAATGAAAGAATTGGTAGAGGAGGGTAAGAAAATTGTTTAGGTGAATGGATTCTTTGCATACATCTTCATCGAGATAGATGTTGGACATCTACTGATGCCAGAACCGCTGTGTTTGGTTAAGAGTATCTATCCCTTCCTAAGCAGAGGAAGAGTATCTATCCCTTCTGGACCCATTGACTTCAACAGATTAGAGGGATGCTTAGGGTAGCACTAGATGTAGCAAGAGATGACGTTCTAGAGCTAATGGGGAACTTAAATGGCCATCTGCATGGTACATACCCAGGGGTTCTTCAAATTTGAAACTGAGTTATCTCCTAACAAAAATATGCAACTTCTCACTAAAGCCCTCTGGTAAAATGTCTCTGTGTACTTAAACCCTGTTCTGTCCACTTCCTGTCTCTCTCTTACTTTCAGGCAGAGAGGACAACCTTCCTATCCCACCGTCTCTGTGGGCAGGCAGCTAGAAGAGGAAGCTCTACTCAAACCATGGTTTGTGAATTCAGATCACAACCAACAGATGTTTGAACAAACTGATTTGTTGCACTGTGAATCACAGTTTGTAAAAGTGGATAGCAACAACTTATTCTCCATCTCCTATAACACACAGTGAAGCTGATGGGCAACAGATTCAGGACAGACAAAAGGAAATATTTGTTTATGAGTAAACTGAGGAATTTATTGCCAGCGCATGCAGTATTGACTACAAGCATAGATGGCTTTAAAGGGACTGGAAATATTTGTGGAGGGTAGGTACATCAAAGGCTACTAGCCATGGTAACTAAAGGGAAACTCCACATTCAGTTCCAGGAGGCAATATCAGGGTATAGCCTTGGCCTCTCTGCCCTGTTTGTTTGCCCCACAGGGCAACTAGCTAGCCACTATGTGAAACAGGATGTGGGACTATATGAACCACTGGTCTGATCCAGCAGAGTTCTTCTTGTATACTAAAAGGCTAACAAACCTTTTATAAACTTTAATATAAAATCTTGGTTTGATGCTATCTGTATTCAAATATTGCAAGTTTTTTTTAAAAAAACAAAAAGTGTGGTTTTATAAACCACAGTTGATCGCATCATCTCAATATAGACCTAGAATGCATGGGCAGCACACACACACACGCCCCCCCCCAACCAGCATTAACAATTTTAGTTTTAACCCCCTATGATATCACAATGGTCTCCATGTAGCTTTTTTACAAATGTTAGCTCTGCAGCTCCTAGATCAGATGTAAATGAAAATCACAGCAGGACCACATTACCTAACTGATGACTCTGCATTCCAGATCTCCAGATAATCTCTCCCAATGGCTTCATACAGATGTTAAATAATTAATAATGCTGAGCCCATAGAATCCACCAGTGTAGAGTGGGAGTCTTCTGATCAGCACAAAGTTTAAAAGCCCATTAACTAGTAAAGGAAAAAAAGGTCTCTGCAGGGGAACACAGCGGTGGGAGACACGATGGCGGAAGAGAACAAGAGCCCACCACTGTCATCACTGCCACCCCATGACTCTTCCATTGGGCTTTTTGACATATTGGGTTAAAGACTCATTTCAAGCCTTCCACCACTTCTGCTGTAGTTCATTTCCTAGTTTCTTCACCAATCACAACTCATCTGGATACCAATGAGAAGCCTGAGTTTGAAGCCACAGTATTTTCCATTCCTGAAGTTCACTAGGTTATCCTCATGATATTCAGTCCACAGCTCAGTATCCTCCAGAGCAGAATCCATAAGTCTCTATGGGAGGATCATCGTTAACTGGTTCTACACACCAGCAGGGGTCAGAAGTCACTATAGTCCATGTCAGAAGACTTATGTGCCAAAGTCTTCCTTAAGGGTGACAGGTTGGTACAGGATAAGAACACAAAATTCTGAAGTGTGAATCCTCACACCCCAAGGTGATGTTACCACGTCCCTTTGCTACTCCGTTAGCCAGAGGCCAAGGGACTGAGTCTCTAGCCCTCCCAGGTCTAAGATTAAGAAGTCAACCTTGTAAAGAAGGACGCTTACAAGGTGAGTTCCAGAAAACAGTTATTGCAGTAGTTGTAGCCAAAACAGGCTAAGGAACACCACAAGGAATACCTAAAGTGATTTATTAAAAGCCTGTGCAGAAATAAAAGAGCAGAGAACAGTGAGGATAAAAGTGTCCCAAAATTAGATGTAATCCAGACAAAGGGCAAAACTAAAGATCTGGGTTGACAGGATTCTAGTTGACCAATCAAATGTATGGCCAATGATATAACTCGACCAATCAAGTATGTTGCTACTCTGGTGATCCAACCAATCAGGAAAATTGCCTTCATGAGCATATACTCTGCAGCTGCTTAGGGCCTAATCAAGAAAGCACCTCCTCCCACCCACAGGGTCTGTGCACTAATGAGACGGAATGCATCGCCAAACTCCCTCTTGTATTCTTTGGCATTGAACCTGCCAGTCCTAATGGTCTGTCTGACACCTGGGTCACCTCCCATCTCCTTTTCTTACTCTTTGAAGCTACAGTCAGCTTGGCCTTAGATTCTCAGAGACAGAAAAGCTTCTATAATTTTTTGTTAGGCTTCATCCTGAACCGTTGTTTGAATTGACAGGAGAGTGCTTAAAGGGCTCTGTCTCTTGACAGTCCAATCCTTCATCAGGACCAGTGCTAAGCTATCAGTGAGAAATACAGATGCGACCAAATCTTGCAGCTCCAGCCTTGATTTAGAAATCCTTGTTCAAATTTTGCTTTTGCCATAGCCAAATATTTGGGGGCATTTTTTCTTTTTCTTTTTAAAGATTTTATTGATTTTCCAAACTACACTATCACCTGAAAAAAAAAAAGACTACATAACTAAAATCTAAACTACCCATATAATGACAGGTGTCCAGATAATTATTAATCTATGCTTAACAAAACTTTCTAAAAAAGAATAGTTATACAATTCAGGCTATATCTATATCTTATTCTTTTCTAAATTCTATTCAGTTAAAAAAAACCTTTGAGATTCAGTGTATACTTAAACAAAACAATCAAACTTTAGAGAGATAAACATAACCGCTTATTTAAAACTATTTCTTCTTTGGTTTTTCTTTCTTCTGCGCCTTCTTCTTCCCCTTTCCCGGGATCTTGGGTCCTGCAGCACCCAGTTCAGACTCCGAATCACCTTCTTCAAGTCCCAAATTTTCTGAGGATGAACTTTCTAGTCCATAAATACTTTCTTGCTGATCCAGTGAGTCCTCTGATGAAGATTCTTTTTCTTTCTTTTCTTCTTTCTTCTTACAGTAAACCAGGAAAGCATCTGCCTTGGCAACAGTATCTATCTTCTTCTTGTTGTCTTTAAAGGTGAATGTTAGACCCTCTGGATAAATCCAGCGATAAGAAATATTGGCAGATTGTAACCAAACAGTAAATTTTTTATAAGCCTTTCTCTTCTTCCTGATCTCATAAGGAATGTCCTTTAGCACTTTAATCTCCTGCTCTTGGATTTTCAGGGTGACTTTGTTGGTGGTTTTAAGGACCACATCTCTTGTAAATCTTTTAGAGAATCTCACCATTACTTCCCCAGGCAGGTCTTTTTTCTTCACAAATTCTGGATATGTTCTGTAGATCATATCCATATCGCTTTGAAGATCTTCCGCTTTCATCCCTGTCACTGGGGCCAGTGATTCACTGAGTAACTGTTTAAGATTCTCCCCTTGTTGTTCCAGAACACCCTGAAATCTCAAACAATAGTTAGAACGTTCCAATTGCATAGCTAATAAGGCATTTCTGTCAGATGATCGTTCCTTCTCAATTATGGACAATCTTAAATCATGCTTCTCTGTTTTGATCTTAACATACAACAAATCCTTCTCCACTCTCTCAGATTTCCTGTTTGCCTTGGCAGCTTCTTTTTGCAGTGAGTCTAATTTCTGGTTGACTGTAGACAGCTGATCCATCAGGGGGCGCAAAGCAGCTGTTAGTGCCAAATTGAGCTCTGTTGCTTTGCCTTTTGAACTAGGAAGAGAACTGAATAATGTAGAGCTTGTTTTGAGAGAAGGTTTAGTCTTTGGCGCCATTTTCTCTCCCCTCCCGGCCATCGCGTCTTGTTTACCAGAAGATAAGAAAGTTCAAAGAAGTCAACAAGTCACTCTAAAGTTCATTAAAGTACTGCTGAAGCTTTTCCCACTGAGATCTCAAAAGCCGTTTCAAGCTGTGATTCTCAGATTTTAGCACAACGCGATTTTTCTCTTCGCCAAAGCGGAGAGTTGAAAGGAGGAGGGGATTTAAGTCCCACAATCACATCTGAGAATCTTGCTTTAAAACGGTTGTCACCATGCGTCTCCGGTAAGTTGCTAATTCTTTTTAACTCTGGACTCCTGAAGCTGTTCGGTAACCGCTCTTAAAAACCCCAAGGGTTTCTAACTGAGGGAGGACTATACAGGGCATAGAGCAGCCTCAATCCTGGGATTGCCATCCCTGGAGAGGCAGCTCCGTGCGGTCCAAGCAGGGCCCCCTTTCTGGGGGTCCCTGGGGGGTCCAAGCCAGCCCGGAATCCCCTCCTACCTCCAGTAGTCTGGGTCGCTGGCTCGGAACATCCGAGACCAGCACCCGCTTCGGAACGCCATTAGACTGGAACGCCATTAGACCGGGGGCATTTTTTCTTTGTTTCTTTGTGCATGATGAATTTCATGGACCCTCACATGATAGCGGTTGTACTGTAAGTATCCATTCACTGAGAAAATACATTATGATGAAAAGGCTTTTAAATAGATTTGTATTTTATTAATCACAACACAACCAACATATATTTGAAGAACAGTAACTATATATATGTGCAAGACATATTATTTATTCAGTCTCCAGAAGGCATGTTTGCTTCTTTATTATACTGAGACATCTGACGAGATGGCCAGTGCAGTTTTGCAGCTTTCAGAATTTGGAAGTTTGGTAGAAGAGCAGACGGTACAGACCAGTGACTTGACACAGTACAAGGAAGTTTCATGTGTTTGTATAGTTTGGAGTTACTAGTGTAGCTGCCTAGAATGACCCCTTTGCTAACACAGTTAGCTGCTGGTCTCTACTCATGGGGATTCACTTGAATGCACAATGAGCTGTCATTCCTTGACAAGACTATCGGGGGATGCTAATTTGTTTTGATTGCAACCCTGCTTTTTCAGCTGTAAGTTGGTTCCCAAAGAAGCTCACAGGCATAGGCGTCAACTACAGGGGGGCTCGAGCCACCCCCAAAATTTCCAGGGGGGGACTGAGCCCCCCCAGGAAAACGGTGCGCCCTCCACCGCGCCTCCCTTGGCCCTTTCTAGGGCTGCCACTGCTGTCTCTCTCTCCCCCCCCCGCCTGGCCACTCTGACTCTCCCTCTGTCTGTCCAGGGGCCAGCTAAGCAAATGCCCAGCTGGCCCCTGGATGGATGGAGGGACGGAAGCAGGAGTGGTCAGGCGGGGGGGAGGTGGTGGCGGGGACATGGTCCCGGCGGGCACACGTGCATGGAAGAGCCCCCACCCCCCCGGGAGTTTTTAAACTCTACACCCCTGCTCACAGGTATAGGAATCCAGTAAAAATAAAAATCACAGTGCAATACTAAATGTTCCTTCTGGAGAGAATTCTCAATTGTGCTGGATCCAGGCACAATCAAGAAGTGCCTGGCTGCTCCCCTCCCATCCAAGGTCTTAACAATGGCACTTGGGTTGGAGAAAGGGTGGGTACAGGCTGTCAGATCTCCAGTACAGGCTGTCAGATCTCTGGGCAAATGTGTTGACCTGAAGGTCTTTTCCACAGCTGATAATCCATTTTATTTGCCTCTTTATGAAAAAAAAATGGAGATTACATCAATAACACTTCAGCTGTGGCATTACTTGATTGACAATGCTGCAGTCTGATCTGGCTAGATATCCAACTTTTCTAGCGCCTGTGCAAACCAAATACGGTACCATTTATTCTGCTTACCTTGTCCATCTCGATGTATATAAGTACAGAAAAGCCTTCACTTTGACCAGGTGTTCAGCGCTCCCCTCAGTGGTGCTTGAGGGCAGGTACAAGAGAATTCCCTTTGCAAAGGCTTTGCAAATGCGGTATAGGGGAAGTTGAAACCATCTTGCATATAATCCTCAGGTGTCCCTGGTACAAGGAAGTCCACTCCAAATACCTTGAGCTGATTGTAAACTAAGTCCTGATATGGCGGAATCAGATGAAAATCAGTCTGCCTCTAAAGCTGTTGCCAAATTCTGTGCTGTTTGCTGTTGTATTCGAAAAGCCTGTTAAATTGTGTCTTCGTTCTCAGCCGAACTGCTGACCTATATTTTATGTAATATGTATTTGTTGTTACTTTATTTTAATATATGTTAATACTTTTTTGTATTTATTCTAGCTATTTTATTGCTGTAGTCAGTATGTTTTCGAATGTCAGTGTGATTCTTTTACAAAAAAAAAAAGAATGTCAGTGTGATTCTGTTGATTTACTGGATTGATGCTGTAATAAACTATATATACATACAATGCTGCAGAAAGAGAATAGAGAAGATTTCCAATATGGCCATTGTTAAGAGAGATTTTCTTAATTCCCTTTACCCAGTTTCTCTGTAATATCTAACAATCCAATTCTTTCCCTCTTTTTATGAAGTCTAATAAATTCTGTTTTGATCAAAGAGAACTTTGAAGAGAGGAGGGGCAATAAGGGAGATTCTGCAAAATTTCTCTCTATAGATGCTCAGAGACAAACTTTCCTCAGCTCCTTGCTAGAGCCCAATCCTGTGGTGTGTAACATAAAACAACTGCAAGGGCTGAAGTTCACTGAGAAATCCTGCTTTTGAAAGAAAGAAAAGAGATAGCTATATCTACAAACGGAATTTCAGGAAAAAGAAATTCCCCTCCCCATTACAATGCTGGCTACATCTAAAAAAGTTAATTAAAAAAAGCCATCTCCCCTATGTTCTAGAGATTCTTTACTGCGTTTTGGACAGAGAAAGAAGTCATCTGACATTCCTGCTCTCTAAAACATCTGTGTTACAAAGCAGAGCAAATGACAGCTTCCTGAACCCCAGGGGTCATTTCCAGCTGGAACACACCGGGACAGTGTTCTGGCAGTATCAAAACCATGCAGCAAGCCCTGCCCCAAGCAGCCCTCAGTCGGGCCACAAGGAGCAAGAAGTAGCCTGTGCTGCCTCTGTTTGCCCCAGCCAGAAGGCAAGGTAAGCCTGCAGAGGTCCCCCCCCCCACCCTCCCTGGCCCACCTGCCAAAGCAGACAAGCCGGGGAAGGACTGCAGAGGTCCTCCTGCCTTCCTTGGCCTGCCCACCGAACAGGGCAAGCCAGGGAAGGCCCTGCAGGTAGTGGGGAGGCTACCGTCTAGGTTGCTGCTTCTGCTGCTGCTCCTCCTCCTGCCAGCAGCCCTCTCCACCTGCCAACCCCACCACTCCCCCAGCAATGAGTGGCCATGCATTTTCCTGCGCTTGCCGGCCTTGCTGTAAAGTGCGTTGCTGCAGGAGGTCTTTGCCTGGCAACTGCTGTGCCTGTTGACACGCTGCCTGCTGGCCAACCTGGCAGAGTACTGCCACGAGCTGGCCCTCAAGCTGCTCTGCCACTGCCTGGGCCACAGCACTCAATGCACGCAGGTGCTTCCTATCCTCATGCCAGCCCTGGCACAGCACCTCTATGAGGTGGGCCCCGGCACCGCCGGTGACTCCCATGAGGCCTGTGAGGAGCTCCACCCTGGCCTCCTGTGCCTCTGCCCTGCCACCTTCCTGACCCCCTACATGCCCAAGGTTGTACATGTCCTCCACACCGCCCTCCTCAACCCCTTCTCGGAGGCCAAGCATGAGGCCTGCGCCATGGCTGCCCAAGCTGCTAAGGCACTGCCAGGTAGGGAGCCTAGGCATGCAACAACAGCTCCATCAGGTAGGCTAGGTGGAGAGAGGAGGGTGGGCGGGCAGGTAGGCTGGCTCAAGAGCACCCAGCTCCTTGCAACCACCCTGCAAGGTAGGCTAGGCTAGTAGCTAGAGTTGCCAGGTACCCCTGGCCCCCGGAGGGGAATGGGGAGTGTGAGTTCGGCTTTTTTCTATGAAATTGATGCGGTCCCTTGGTGCAAAGCACTTAGTTTTGTCTTAGCTAATTGCAGACAATCATGTATTTTTCTTAAGAGGCTTTCTTGCAGTTTCCCTCTGTCTAAAAGCTTCTGCAGTTGTGACTGGGTTTATTTGTTTAGCTCTATTTTGCCTCGAGAGTTGGTTGTCAGTATTGTCCTGCTGTTTCCTTGTGTGCTAGCCTTTTGTTTCATATAGATCATCTGCTTCCCCTCCTCTCCATAGCTCCTTTGTCATTGCTTTAAAGTAGAAGGACTATATAACCAGCTTGAATAAAGGTTAACAGTCAATAAACACAAAATGTGCTGAACAAAGCTTGAGTCCAGTGGCACCTTTAAGACCAACAGAATTTAATTCTGGGTCTAAGCTTTCGTGTGAATAAACTTCGAAGTCTTTTGTATAGTGTAACCCTATTACCTGTGTAGAAGAGCCCTCTTGAATAATTCAGGTTTGCATAGATTCAGGTGGGCAGCTGTGTTGGTCTGAAGCAATAGAACAAAGTTTGTGTCCAGTGGCACCTTTCAGACCAACAAAGTTTAATTCTGGATATAAGCTTTCATGTGCATGCACTCTTATTCAGATACATTGAAACAGAGCCATCAACCATTACATGTAGATAGCAAGTGAGGAGGATGTTGTCTGTATCTGTAGACTTCTGCAAATGTGGGAACTGTAGCCTCAATTCATAACTGGGTAACTGGTCAGTTCTTCAGCTCACAAAAGTTGATCCCCTACCACAGTTTTTTTCGTCTTTAAGGTGCTACTGGACTCTTGCTCTTTTCTACTGTATTTTATACAGGCATTTGCAATGAACCATATGTCCAGCAAAGCCCACGGGTGGTTCTAAAGCATAACTGAAGCCAGGTCTGAGTTGGAAAATACCTGGAGTTTTTTGGGGTGGAGCCTGAGCGGTGGGTGTTGCCTTCTGCCACACTTCCGGTGATGTCAGGGGGTGTGGCATATGCAAATAAGTTATGCTCATGAGCTCCTGAACCTCTTTTTCTATGAAATGACCCCTGCTGAACTCCATTTTCACCAGGGGTATTTGTATCCTGCTAGACTTGTCTGCAATGAAATGACACATCCAACCCTAAATGAAAGCCAGGTTTTTTTTTTACATAATCCAGGAAACCCATTTTCAAATTGCTATTCAAGTGTGTGCATAGCATAAAGGAACAACCGGAATACAGAAACGGCCTTGGCTGCCATTTTCACATTCCTGGGTAGGACCCAAATTCTTGACTGTGCTGATTCCCTAACATTAGCAGCCATCTGTTAGTGCGGCAAAGTGCCTCTTCCCAAGGTGCCATTTCAGTTTTGATAGGACACTTGTACCAATGAAAAGTTTAGAAGCCCCTTTGAAGCTTAAGGAGCTCCTCCTGTTGGCAAGAAACAGACAATTACGTGTGCATAATGCATAGCATTGTGTCTCTAACAAATGTCCTTTCCTGCTGCTATTTCTAAAGAATGCCATTTCCTTAACTGGGCAAATACTGCTCTGATTTATGAGACGCTGATTCTCTGCATTTCCTTTCCTGCCAGTACAAACTGGCAGAATGCTTTAGTGTAGTGATTAGAGGGTCAGTCCAGGATTTGGGAGACCTAGGTTTAATTCCCCACTCTGCCATGGAAGCCCATGGGATGACCTTGGGCCAGTCACCTACTCTCAGCCTAACCTACACCTTGGGTCTCCATTAGAGAGGAAGTAAATAAATAAATTCAATAAACTCATGCTAATCACACCCTGCCCCCCCCCCCCCCCCCCCGGTCCACACAACTGAAGAAAAAGTTCTGAGTGGGACCAGCATGGACTGACTTACTGCTTTGGACACAGATGGCAAATGGCCTTTTTCTTGGAATGTTTCAGTTATTGTTAGTTAAACAGGGAGGGGAGGAGTCGAATGTGAACATGGAGATCCCTCAGCCTGGCTTTGGTGCAGCAAAAGACCATGCCCTGTTCCTGCTTCATAGAAACATCTACATCGCAGCTTGGTTCCTAATCCGCTCGGTCAGTCAGCCTCACCTCTGTCTGCTAAACTCCCTTGTCCCACCTGTAGACTGTTATTGCCAGCCTTGCTCGACTGAAGGCTTCTGTTGAAAGATTGCAAAGATCACTGTCTGTTATCTTGTGGGGGGGGGGGGGGAGAAGAAAAACAGAGCAACTGTGAAGCTGCTGGAATTTCTATGGCATGAGTGGATCAGAAAGACAGATGGTGAGTTGGCTATCATGGATGCTTCAGCTGAATGAAAGCCAGGCTGGAATGCTTTAGCTGCTTGGTCAGGCTGATTTTACATTCCCTTGGGGCTAATGTAGCAAGCAAGCATCTAGTCCATTAAGACTGGGGCGGGCAGAGGAAAAAAAAACCTGCCAGTTAACACGGCTTTCTCAAATCTGACTGCACTATTTCAGGTTATTAAAACACATTATTTCTAAGTGTTAGAGCCTCAGCTGCCATGCATTTTAAGAATATCTTTCTTTGAAGCTTCCAAAAGACCCTGGCCCCAACCCAACACTGAACTGGCATGCTTGCCCACGATGAAATCAGTAGCTTTCAGCACACTGGACTGTGTTGGATTGTTGCCCTTGGATTCTGCAATAGTATCAGACAATATAAAATCCGACCATTAGGAATAAATACATTCGACTGTATCCATTAAACATGGAAGGCACTTTTGTGGGCTGGATTTTTATTTAATTATTTTTGCATGTATTAGTTTAAAAGCAATTCAGCTTCTCTAGCACCTAATTTAGTTTCTTAATCTCTTGCCTTCGGAAAACAAGGTATTAACATTATGAAGAGGCATCTATAATTACATGGCTCCTTACCTGAGCTATTTTTCTTAATTAGGACATTGGCTGATAAATGCATTTGCCCATTTTCTACTTGCAACAATCGCAGTGTGCTGTTAAGTAGAAATATCCTATTAATTTCAGCTCTATACGAATTGGAGTAGTTAAGACCTTGAGAAAACTATTGGCTGCCTAACTCTTAAGATTTTATGGAGTTTATCAATGAAAATATATTAACATATTCAATGCGTAGGTTTGCTCAAGCAAAAAAGTATCCGATTTTGTGCAATCTCACCCTTGCCTTCCATAATAATACATGAAATTGGGAGTGCGATTAAGGGTGGTAGAATAGATTGCCTTAATAAAGCACAAAGAACTGTTAGATGAGTACAGTTTGTTCTATTTTTAACCTGTAAAGGACTCTTTCCTTTTCATATCAGAAATGAGTTTCATCATCTGTGCCAAGAACAGGAATCTAGAAAAAGCTCAAGCAGAATTCTGCCTGCTGCGAAATGGCAGTGTTACCCCAGTGGCTGGATAAAATTGGTGTGAGGTCTCTAGTCAAGCCAAAATGTCTTTATTGACTCCATCTAGATTGATGGGCATAGGCTTCTGCTGCTAAATCATATTCTGGAGGCAGAGAACAGGACAGATTTGGGAGTTCTGCAGTGCTATCCTAATAACCATTTCCTGGCAGTGTTGAGTGTCATGAGACTTACATCATGGTCAGCTCATATTACTCCAATTCTGCAGTAGCTGCACTGGCTACCAATTAGTCTCTGGATCAAATTCAAGGTGCTGGTGTTAACCTTTAAAGCCCTTAGCGGTCTGGGACCCTGATATCTACGGGACCACTTCTCCTGTTACAACCCCCCACGCTCCCTTCAGTTGTTGTTTAGGGGCCTTTTGCAGGTGTTTGGCCCAAGGAAGGCTTGGTTAGCTGTCACCAGGGGAAGGGCCTTCTTAGTTGAGTCTCCTTCCCTGTGGAATGCACTCTCAGGTGACACCTGTGCCCTGCCAAACTTGTTCAGTTTTCGCAGAGCATGCAAAGCTGAATTGTTTAGGTTGGCCTTTGGAGGGTGAATTCCCACATGCTTGGCCTATTTTAATAGTGGGTGTGGTGATAGCCATGTATTTTAATATTTTAAAGTTAATATCTTATATTTGTTATTTGCTTTTATATTGTTTTTACCTTATTGGTTTTAATTTTGCAAGTAGCCACAAGACCATTTGGGTGAGCAGCAACTAAAAAGCCCAATAACTAACTAAATAAATTACCTTTGAGTAGGTCTGTTGAGGACTGCTCCCCTGACCTTGTAACAATGCTAAAGCCGATGTAGATGAAACTGATCAGCATTTGGATGGGAGACCAGGGACCCTCCCATGCAAGCTATTCTGAGTTGTTCAGAGAGTGGATAAAACATACAAAAATATAATAAGCCAAGACCTTGTGCGATGTCAAAGTCATGATGTCCTACCAGGATCAGATCTCCACTCTCCCAGGAAGTTCACTGGGTGATCTCGGGCCAGTTAAGTACACTTAGCCTACAGTGATAACAGTGTGGACGGAATGAGGGAGCATGAAGCCTGATCTCCTTAAAAGAAGGGTGGGAGAAAAAATATGGAAGACTGAAAAGAGAACGAACAGCATATATACTTTCGTCATCCATTTGCATCATACCCGTACTCCATGAAGTCTGTACACAAGGATGAGCCCCATTTTATCCTCGCAAGAGGATAAGAGACTGAGATACAATTTGAATGCTGCTGTCCACACTGCAAATCTGGTACATTATTCACCGTGTTACTGATCTTTAGGTCACTGGAATATGATGGGAAGTCAGCACTGCTTTTATCTGCTCTTAGGGTTTCCTTGCATCTCCAGCCCTGAGAAAATGAATCTTTCTTGCTGAACAAAGTGTTGTGAAGTTTCAGTTCAGTGATCCGGCAGCCATGACTAAAATTACTACGGCAATATACAAAATAAGAAGAATCTGGTTTAGATCAGAAGAGATTTATGTATAATGCCAGGGTTTAAACAAAAGTGCCTACCAGCTACATGACTGTTGCTTTTGGTATAGCACAGCATTACAGTGGTAATTAATTAATGGAACCCACCTTTCCCTTGAACAGCTTTTATTTTTTGAAGAGTTTGTGGCAACAACTGCTGTCTGCCTGGAGGGGAGAAGATGAGAAGACACACTAGGTGATGAGTAATTCATGAATTTAGATCGGAAAGGAATAAATTGTTTTGTAAAATATTTATCAAATGCTTCCAGATAACTATTTGCCACTTTTAAAAAAGACATACCTTTAAAATTATATTTTAAAACTGCCGGCATTGTATAGGTACAGGTAAAGGTTTCTCTTGCTCAAAAGCCAGTCGAATCCAACTCTAGGGGGCAGTGCTCATCTCCGTTTCCAAGCTGAAGAGCCAGAGCTGTCCAAAGATGTTTTCGTGGTCATGTGGCCGGCATGACTAGATGCTGAGGCGCATGGAATGCTGCAACCTTCCCACCAAAGTGGTACCTATTTATCTACTTGCAATTTCTTGCTTTCGAACTGCTAAGTCGCCAGGAACTGGGACCAGAGATGGGCGCTCATTCTGTCACGTGACACAGGTCTCGAACTGCCGAACTACCGATCTTCCGGTCTGCAGTTCAGTGTCTTAAGCACTGAGCCACCGCGGCCCCTTTGGCATTGTATAGAGACTGCCAAAACCTGAACCTGAGAGTGTCAACCGGCAATATACAGAATTTTGTATGGGAAATGGAAGTCCTTCAAGGCATTTGTCTGATCACCTGCTTGTACTGGACAGTGGGGACTGGGCCCCACCTGGTGGTTGACCCGACTCCTCCAACTTCTCACTCGTCTGCCCTCTCTGTTGAGTAAGTGAACAGTGATGGGGATGAAGAGCATTAGCAGTGCAAACAGCAGTGCAAACAGCAGTGCAGCTGACCAGCTTGCTCACCCATGATCCCAGAGGGGGAGGGTTGATGATCAAACACTGGCAGTTTCTCCTCCTCTCCCTCCTCACTGCCAGTGCCACTTGCTCGTCCCCTCACCAGTTCTCCCATCTAAATTCAGCCCCAGCTCAGTTACACATAGCACATCTTCATGGCACAGTCAAGGAGTTCAGTTCAAGTTTTGTTTTGGTACAAAGAGAAATGGAATGGCCAAAAGACATGAACAGCCTTTCCTCCCAAGCCCTTTTCTCACTGCCAGCAGCCATTTTTCTGTCACTTGTCTGCAATCATGGTTAGCAATTGCTAAGGTTGCCAACCTTCAGGTAAGGCCTGAAGAGCTCCCAATATTACAATTGATTTCCAAATGGCAGAGATCAGTTTCCCTGGAGAGAATGGCCACTTGGGAGGTTGGACTCTATGACATTATACCCCATAGAAGTCCCTTTCCTCCCCAAACCCTGCCCTCCTCAAGCCCCACCCTCAAAATTTCCAGGTATTTCCCAACTCAGAACTGACAAACTTAGCAATGGAATATGCTTGATACCTCAATCATTATCTAGCAGCAGTCTGCATTTGGGTTGTTAACACTCAAGTTATCAGGACTGAGCTAAGTATTCCATTAGGCTTATTCCTTCCTTTGTTTATGTTGTTAAACTTCAGTATACCTCAGTACCTACACACACATATCTCCCATTTCTCCAGACTCTGCCATGCTGCTGCTGAAGTAGGCTGTTGTCGACAAGAACAAAACAGAAGATAGTCCCTAATGTGCTGCAGCAATTATGCAGATATTGTAGTAAAATACTTATAAACTGCCAGCCAAGCACTTTGCATTTTCAGCAAATCTTTTTGTATCCCAGGGAATGCAGAAATAGCAAGATAAAGATTTGGCTGTAACAGCAGCTTCTGGTGCATCTGGAAAAGTTTCCAATTTTAGCAAAAAGTAATTGAGGCTTCATCAAGAATGTGTCAAAGTAGTCTAGTTCTTATGAACAGTGTCCCAGGAAGTCTCACTCTCATCCAACCAGATGCATACAGTATTTGCTTTTCCAGCTGTTCCTTTGAATATTACTTTAGCGTGCGATCACTTTGCCTTACAATGAATGCATCATACTATTAAAAATAAACAGAACACCATGTATAGGTTTGCCAGGTCATAAGCTTTCACCAGTGGGGGGGAGGGAGCTCTCCAGGAGTGGGTGGGCAGGGCAATGTCACTGTGCGCAACATCCCCAACATGATAATGTTGCACGGAAATGACATCATCATGCCGCAGACATCACGTGGCAACACTCTGGTATTTTGAGCAAAGCGCTATGATTACCATAGAGTTTTGCCCAAAATACTAGAGCATCCCCATGTGGCACCCCTGGTATGATGATGCCACTTCTGCATGATGTCAACACATTGGGGATGTCGTGCCGGGTTGTGGCTGTTAGGGGCAGGGCCTGCGAAATTCGGGGGATCCCCCACTTCCACCTGGGGGCTGGCAAACCTAACCATTTGTCATATTTACACTGATCTGATAATTCCCACCCTGTCACCTTGATATTCTGCATGATTTTGCCCCTATCACTACCCCCAGACTGCTAAAAATATCTAGTCTTTATTTGCATCCTCAGTCCAGAGGACTTTGACTCTGGGCCCTACCCTAGGCAAAGATATTTTTTTTATTTCACACACTGGCTACCCTACAATTAAGCCCCTTTTATTAGTATAGAATCATCAAGGTTTACACACATCATGGTTTATTGATTCTTATTCCCTAAGGCACTGATTAGTAGACAAGTTCGATCTGAGTTTATTCTACTCCAGTTTGATAAAAATACATATAAATCTATTCATTTAAATGTACTGAAATACATTTTTTTTAAAAAAAATCATATATAATATTGCATATTTACCAGGATACCTGTTATTGGCAACCACCCGATCAGATCGATTAATTGTTCATTCTCCTCTCTCACCACTAGAGGTCAGGCATTATCCTGGCAACCTTGTTGTTACATCATCTACAAACAGATCAAACCAAACTCTAAAGGGGAAAAGACCTCAAGGTTCTAGAGTAACCAAATGGGATCTGGGAGTACAACACAAATCCATAGTTGTGTGCCTGTATAATACAAACTGCTATGGTCTGAAAGTCACCAAGATGTTTGAAACAAGATGAAAAGAGACTGGAATCTATAAACATCAGCAGGAACTGTGGTGAGGGACACTATTTCTGGATTTAGTCAACGCCAGAGCTGCCATTTCAGATGTCAGTAGGGGGTTGTTGGGGGAACATTTCAATATGTATGGGGAAAGGAGGAAAGAGAATGACTGCAAAGATCAAAGACCTGTTCTTTGATATATGCAGGTATAAAACATAAATCAAGTTTCCTGCCATGTCACAACTTATGGTTTATAACAAAGATTGACTGATTGATTAAATTGTAAAAGTTGGAGCACGTATTTATCAGTTTTTCCTTCTTCATGTAAATCATATGAGCACTCCTGAAGAATAAGTCACATGTTGTCTGAAGCATAGCATTCCTGGCCAATTCATGAAATTTGATAAGGAATTAGGGGGGAAAATCACAATATATTAAATATCTTTTCTCACAACTTCCACTGGGATAAGAAGGTAAGGGATGAAAGGTCACGCTGAAGGAAAGCAGTTAAGAAAGGCATAAGTGTACAGAATTTTTGCCAGCAGTCACGTAATTGTTTTTTTAAAGATAAATTTTGTCTGAGCTGTGAGCTGTTAAAACACTTAAATGGGCAGGCTGTTTCAAACATATGAATAGATGCACCAAAACCAACAGACCTACTCCTTTTCTTAGTGTTGAGAGGGATTATAGATCAAAATATCTGCATTCAAACTGCAAGAATATAAGGTCGTCCATATGGGACCAGATCAATGGGGCTTCAAAGCATCAGACGTGACTCTAATAACAAGCAGTCCTTGATGGCTCAGAAACGGACAGAAATCTCTAATGAGCATGGCTATTTGTGCAACGACATGACACAGAGATATTTATTTTGGAAGAAATGCTTGATAATGGTAGAGAACAGATAGTTATTTGTTCCATATCCTAGATTTCTGCAGGCAGGCAGAATATCTCTCTCCTGTAGCAGCCCCCCCCCCAACTATTGAAATGCTACTCCTGGGGAATGAGGGACCCCCAGAAATAGGTTAGGGGGGAATTGGAAAAAATCATTCCCCACTTTGTGCTCCAAGAAAACTAGGTAAAATCCAAGCCAATGAATTCATCTTCCCACTTTAACATACCCGGGAAAAGTTCTATCCTGCCACTTTGCATTACCAAATGTAATTTCCATGGCTGAAATCCATCTTGCAAGGGAGACTTTACCCTATAATTTTCAATATTTCATGTTCTCATTCTTTTAAACCATGTAGAGCTTTCTGGTCAAGTTATAAATGTATGCTTTGTATTCAACAAAGCTATTTTTGAAACTGAAAGTCGCCCCCATCTCTAATATACACGATAAAGGTCAAATCATTAAAATCAATGGATGCCAACACAACAGAAGAATGCAAAGAAGAGGCCGTGAATGACTAAGTGGCTTGATTGAGATCATAGGTGGCAGGTACATGTTTGTTGATCAACAGTGCAAAAATGTAATGAAAAAGAATGGGGAAAGGAGATCGGTTGATGTTTATAATGGTTGTCAGGAGCTCCACATATAAAAAAATGCTATTATTAGTCAAGAGTTGCCAGTGATATATGAAAGGAAGCATGGGATCTGGAGCCCAGAAAGATATGGAAATGGAAAACAAAGCAGAGCTGAAGGCACCATGGCAAAGCCGGGGAAAAAAGACCAAATCTGGCCCAGTAAATTTGGGAATAAGAGTCAGAGGAAATTTCATTCAGATTACTTATCCTTCAGAGGTTAATGAACAGGACATGGCTCAATTGGATTTAGATAACTCAAATTCCTAATTTCTTTCTCTAACAACTATGACATATTTGAGAAAGTCCTCAAGGGCTTTAAGCGGGTTAGGCTCTTTTGTGGATTGAATCATACAAGGCATTCTATATGGTATATATAGAGAAACTGCTGATTTTCTTTGTCCATACAACATATCTTAGAACCCATTTACTCCTTGAACAGGTGGACATCTAGTAGACCAAGGCAGCAAAACACTAAAATTGTACATATAGTTCTCAGATGTTATAATCCCACAAGATGCTGTGCAGGTGCCAAAATTCAAATTCAAATGTTTCTTTATGGATTGGAGGAACCAATATCTTCAGGATGTTCTCCTTGATTTTCTTCCAGGACTAAGCATAGGGGAACCATGTGAGGGTATGATCTGAGACCTTGACTCAGTTAACCTTGTTTCACCACCCCCACAGCATCAACACTTTCAAGGATCATGCCAAGTTAAGGACTGGGATAATATCAATTATTTCTCATTGTTTGTGTTTACAGTGGCAGTATCTTGCTTCACCAGGGCCAAAGGCTATCACAATTTGCAGAACTGAAATTTCGTTAAACAAGAATTGTCCAACTGGAGTGTGAGAAGACCATGCTTCAAGTGCATTGAACACTGTGCAGGATGAAGCCATTAAAGTCTTACTCTTTTAGCTCAACTAGTTAATACACTAGAAATCCATGGTTAGGCTATCTGACTTTTAAAAATTTAATCAGCAACCTCATTTGCTGTGAATAGTTGAGGAAGCGGTACAGAGGGAAGGGTGATGGACCCTTTCTTTCCATGCTATTTCCATAATATAAATCCCAAACCAGTCAAATATAAAACTTAATAATTTAAACTACAAAATGCACTGAGCATTGAAAGCACACATAAAATAAATATCAGAAATAGCCCAAGTCCCAAACCTATGTGAATGTAGATCCTTTGAGTAGCACTAATCAGAAGGGAGAATATTGCTATCAGTCCTATTTAACCAGGGCTATGTGTAAGGAGGCATGATTGGCAGAGTTGCACTGGGGAACAGATAATCAATGTCATGTTGCGGTATCACACAATCATAGAGCTGATCAGCTTTGGCTATAGGATGATGTCATGAAGCCAGCTCAGAATGGGAGGCAGTAGTTTTTGCTCTCACTCTGAGTGATTGAACACTTTTGCCAGCAGCAACATTTTGAAAAATAAACTGAAGAGGGCAAGCTTTTTTTTGGGGGGGGGGGGGGGAGGATCCTCTTTTGACTCATCCATGGCTATATTGTATTTCTGTAACAGCCCCTGCAAAACAAATTAGTGAATAGATCTAAAAAGAAAGTGGAATTTTATATGCAACAAGAAAAGTAAAGATAGATCAGGGAAGTTAAATGTGGTCTGAACTATTTGAAAATCAGCAGTAGCATATACCTTCCTGCTTTTCTGAGAAGTACTGTTTGAGGAAGATGGTATGAATAGTTTACCCGATTTCTCCCCCATTCAGTGAACTTTGTAAACCAAATCAGAAGCAGCAGAGATAAATGTAAAGGTTATTTAAGGCCAGGGACTGCCTTTCACTCTTCTTGCAATCAGAGATGCATTGTTCTGAACTTCCTTCAACTGCATTTGTAGCAACAGGGAGTTTGGCAAAAGCATATCCTGGGAAATATTGCCATTTAAATTGAGCCCTTGTTCAAAGCATTTTACCAAACAAGAGAAGTTATGTCCAGTCCTGCAATTACAACCAGTCCTACCATGAGACGTTACATCCAGTCCTGCAATTAAACCAGAATAAGATGTCTGAAAGTTAAAGAGCTGGTGTTGCAAGGGATGGCGGCTCTCCACAGTATGATATCTGTGGCATTGTTCTTTCCGCTGCTCCTCTGTGCAATGAAATTGTCATCATCATTAGACAGGCATCAGTGGTTACAGGGTAGAGTGACACATTTCAGACTGATGCTCAGTTTAACCCTGTCTTGGTACTAATAATGCAGATAAATATGGCTTGAGGACAAAAGCCATCCATTTCCATCCAGATGAGCTTTGCATTTGGACAGAAATAATCATAGAAGCTGCGCCACTCATGTGCCTTAGATGTGGGGCCTGCCGGACCTGTACCGAACAGATTGATCTATGAATGTTCATAAAAAATGTTAGTGGAATTCATTTTCAGTTCATTTTGTTCTTTTAAAATTTTTCTCGCCCATTTTTTTACTGTTACTACATGTTTTATTCTATTTATTAGGAATGTTGTTGGTTTCAATGGGAAACTTTTTGTGCCTAACCTGTTGGAATGAAATTCTCAGGGACTTTACCTCTCAGGCCAGGGATGCTCCCTGCCAACCTCCCACAGTTTAAGCAGATGGGAGAAAAGTTCAGCTTTAAAGACAACTGCAATTCTTGCTAGCAAAGTGGGCACAAGGAAACATGTGGTAGCACCCTGAAGGCAGGCAGCAGAGCAGACTGGGCACAGGGAGATGTCCAGCACTGCAAAGGCAATAGCAAAACAAGGGACAGAAAGCTTTGCAAATGCACAATCTCTTTGAGCCCTTTCTTGTGGCTCTTTCTTACACACCCAGGGAAATGCTGATCTCCCCTTTGGGGTCAGGAAGCAATTTTTCTCCAGGCCAGTTTGGCTGGAGATCCTGGAGGGGTTTCTTTTTGTCATCTTCTGGCCGAGGAACAGTGGTCACTGGGCGTGTGGGGGTGGAGGTATTTCTTGCATTGTGCAGGGGGTTGGACTAGATGACCCTGAAGGTCCCTTCCAACTCTATGATTCTATGATTCTACGACTGACCTAGGCAGAGAAATGGCTGCACTGCTCTTGCTGACATGGAATCCAAAAAGCCCTCCCAGGCCAATAAAACAGTGTGATGATTGAAATAAATGCTATGGACAGAAACTTAGTACAATCTGTTTTGGTGCCAAGGTCAGCACACACCATTAGTGGAAGAATATGCCTACCACTTACATTACTCGCTGACTCCTTCCTTCTCTCCCATTTTTGTTGTACTTGTAGAACTGAATCCGCATTAGGGAGACAGCAGAATATAAAGAAAAAAACCCCAAACTTTCCATATTATTTCTGATTAATTTTTAACATTTGGATTTAGTATAATAATTAGGCAGCTGACAACTTTGAAAGGAATAAAAAATACAATCCTCCAATCAGCTGTCAGGATGTTGCCCTGCAAGGCGCTTATGCACTCTTATAGATGTAAAAGTCTATAAGTGTTAATAATGGACTGTGTTGCTAAATGTGTAAGAGGGACTGAGATGCAAATGTGACCAGATCGCGATGCCAGCTGTACACACACCCCAACTGACACCTGAGATGATGTGCCAGTGGTTCCTGAGGTTGCCAGCTCCCAGAGACATTCCTTAACACAGATACTCACGCAGAAACAGCCACTTGCCATTGTGGTTTGAACATGTGCTTCCAGACGCCATTAGCGAAGCACTTCTTCATCATGCAGGCAACCCCCTCCCCAACCTTCTCTGCTATGAGGGCACAAAAGACTCTTTCTCGCCTTCCATGAACAATAGAATCGGCCAGCTATGAAACCGTTTCTGCAGCCCTGATACAATAAGAGCCATCAGTGAAACAAAGGGTTTCGCCGATGAGTCACATCAGCCCTCCAGGTGTCTCTGTCACAGTTCAGGTAGAGTTTAACATTGCCCAAAAGCCCCCTCCCCATTGTGGAAGAGACTTTTGGAGCGGACCGCCAAGAGGTGGTCTCAAGGGAGGTGTCCAGTCATGCCCTCCCCCAGAGCCCCCTAATAAAAGAGGACACCCAGCAACATGTTAGCTCTCTTACTTTTCTATCCTGAACTCTACCCTGTCCCGTAAGACTCTTGGTTGTGCAGCCAGAGCTTCCACGTGTCTCTGCCAGCTCAGGATACAATCCCTAATCCCTTTTTGTCACCATTTTTCTTCTGAGACGCATCAACTCACCAGACAGGTAATTATTGCCCTTGACGTGGACACCAACGTTTTACCTGCTAATGCAAACATCTTTTATCTATCTGTTTTTCCTAGTTCTGTGTAATAGAGTGTGAGACTGTGTATGGTTTGTGTGTGAAGATTTTCCCCAGTAAAGAAACCATTTTTAATTGAAACTGGTCTCTGCATCCATTTCTGGTATTTCTGGAGGAAGTGGGACTTCTGTATACATAGGTGATTGCTCCCTAGTGCTGATTGCTATACTTATAATATCATAACTTCCCCAATATTAATAATAAATCAAAGCAATCAGGCTAACAAGGACACCAGTTTACCTTGTTGGCATTCCCTTGATTACATATGAGGGAAGTTCCTGATTGGGTTGCCTTGATGCTCCCTGTCAGAGTTCATCTCAAACATAGCACCAGGCTATGCCACTCTGCATTCAGGCAGCAGTCACTTGGTTATGGGATCCTGCTACTGCTTTTGCCAAGTCCAAGATCATCTCATTTACCAGAGAAGAAGTTCTGCTCCCTATGGGACATCATGGCTGTTCAAATAATTAAACTGACTGAATTGTATAAATCACAGAATAACTTGCAGTTCACCTCCTTGTTGCATCATTTAAATGGCCAACACTTGATAAAGTGCATTGTGTATTTTTTGAGCCTGCACAGTTAGCAACCCCTATTTGAGAAGAGACTGCAAAAAGTGATTACAAAATTAGCTGGGTTCATGGGCAGACACCAAAGGCGCAAAGAGACACAAAGTAGTAGGTTTCAACTTTAAAAATCTCAGATTGGTTCCCCTCCCCCATTTTACTATGTGCCTTTTAATAATTGGAGGCAGTAGAAGCAGCAAGATGTTGATGGTGGGCAGTGGCACACAAATCTAATTATGAAAGAAAACAGTGCCATAGCACAAATCAGATTCATCCAAATTTGCTCCGCAACATCTGAACACCTCACTGAACAGTCAGCTCCCCATTTGTGACTAATGTTAGCAGGTCCTTAGCCATAAAGGGCTTTAAAGGTAAGAACCAGCACCTTGAAGTGAATCCGGTACGCTACAGGCAGCCAGTAAAGTGTCTTTAGCACAGGCTGGATGTGCTCCCACCTTGGGGGTCCCATCAACAGCCTGGCCATGGCATTTTGCACCAACAGCAGCTTCTGGATGATTGAGCAGAATTAATAACAATGGTATTAAAGCACTGGGTGTATTCAGTTCAGGTTTTGATACATTCATATCTAGGATGGATTTTGGGCTGTTACACCACAGTTGTTATCTCCATGCAGAGTTTCAGCCTGTATCCAGATGTCTATTTTAAAAGATGAAGTAAGCTGTAGTTACTAAGCATCCTCAGGAAAAGTAATCACAGGTGTTACAGGAAATATGTCCCATCAAGAATGAGGGTATTTAGAAGCTGCAAAGCTGAAGGGAAATGTGTGCAAAAGTCTGTAGAGAAGAAAAAAATATGTACTTTCAAAATAATAAAAATAAAGATGGTTCTCTCAAACTTCTCTATGACAGAGCTGCCAATCAACCCCCCAAAATCCAACCTGGCTGGGAACGGGAAGTTTTTATTTTTTCAACTTTGGGGTTAGTTGCCAGAAAACTAAACACCAGGATCAGTTTTCTATAGCCAGTCTTTTAAATCTGTATACTTTAGGCGAGTTGAAGTGGGCCCCATCCCTGGACCCGGCTACCCTTCCAAAAAACAAAACTTGCCCTGACCTGGATAGCCCAGGCAAGCCTGATCTTGTCAGATCTTGGAAGCTAAGCAGGGTCAACTCTGGCAAGTATTTGGATGGGACACCTCCTAGCATAGGCGTCAACTACGGGGGGGCTCGAGGGCTCAAGCCCCCCCCGAAATTTCCCGGGGGGGGCTCAGCCTCCCCCGGCAAAACGAAGCCTCTACCAGGCAGGCTCGCTTTTCGCCTGCCGGCCCACTGGCCGGCTGCATAGGCGTCATCTACAGGGGCTGGGGAGCTTGAGCTCCCTCCCTCCCCCCCCACGAACCTTTTCAGACGGTGCTGAGCCTCCCCCGGGGCCCAGGGCAAGTTCCAGTTCATTTTGAAAGCGAGGGTTTTTCCCCTCCGCTTTCAGAGACTCCGTTCTTCTGCTAGGTGAGAGAGGGAGGGGGGGGGGAGGAAGTCACAGGAAGCTTGGAAGCTAAGCTCCACCCCCTCTCGGATCAGCCTACAGGAGCCTGGAGGCTGCACATGAAGATTGATTTCCTTGCTTTCCCGGGCTCACCAAACAAAGTAAGGAAGCCAGTGCTGTCTTTCTTTCTCCTGCAGCCCCAGGAACTCTTGTGCTGCAGGGAGCAAGCTGGAATCCTGGGCTCACTTTCTTCTGTGGGGGTGGGGGTGGGGATGGGTGGCTGCGCTCTCTGTCCCTCTCTCTCTTTCTGTTACTCCATCCTGGGAGAGCTGAAAGCAAGGAGAGACTGGAAGCAAGGAGAGACTTTCCCTTTCACTTTTCTTTCTTTCTCTGGAATACGACATGGAGGCTACCCTCCAGAAACTTGATTTTTTTTCCTAGGGGAAAAATCTGGAAGTCTGGAAATGAGCTGTAATTCCAGGGGATCCCCAGATCCCACCTGGAGGGTAGCATCCCTAGCTCTTGTGCTGAAATTGGAAGCTCTGGTTCTGCTGAGTGAGTTGGTGCATGCAAACCACTGGCATTGGTTTGCATTTGCTAAATCACCCTTCGTGGGTGGAGGAAGGGAAGTTGAAGGAAGGGAAGGGTGTCATTCTACCAAAAATGGAAGGTTTGGGTTTCTCTGTGAATTTGAGGACAGGAACTGGCACTAAAGTGAGATGAGAAAAATGTGTGGCTTTCTGAAAAATCTTGTGCTACAGTAATAATTATGCTACAATACAGTCTGTTTATATTAAAGGAACTACTGAGCTTTTTACTATTTTGTATGTTATGGTAGTGATATGAGAGCCAATTGAGCTGTGGGTCCATCTCATGCTACTGACAATAGTTACATATTAGGCCTTGCCCAAATGGTTCTGGGCATTAAAGCGCAGTTGCCCTGTGATTATGGAAAGTGATAGCAAGTCAAAGTCAACTCATGGTAACCCTGTAGGGTTGTCAAGGCAAGAGATATTCAAAGGTGATTTGCCATTGCCTGACTCTGCATCATGTCCCTGGTATTCCTTGGAGTGAATAAATGTCACTGCTGGGAGACAACAGGCTCTCTGAGTATTTATGAGGGAACAGTGTATCTTGCTTGCTGCTTAGTTCATGTAATTAGGCTCTGAAGAACTGTTTTGGAAATGATCTGCTTAAAGACTCTGATGTGGTGGAGATGGTGTTCTATGTTTCTTATAGGTAACGGTAAAAGTTTCCCTTGCTCGAAACCCAGTCAAATATGACTCTAGGGATGCGGTGCTCATCTCCGTTTCCAAGCCGAAGAGCCAGCGCTGTCCAAAGACATTTCCGTGGTCATATGGTCGGCATGACTAGACGCTGAGGCGCACGGAACGCTGTTACCTTCCCACCGAACTGGTACCTATTTATCTACTTGCAATTTCTTGCTTTTGAACTGCTAGCTTGGCAGGAGCTGGGGCCAGAGATGGGAGCTCACTCCATCATGCAGCACTCAGGTCTCGAACTGCTGAACTACCAGTCTGCAGTTCAGCATCTTAACCACTTGAGCCACTTGCTTCTAAAAGAGATAGGTTTTGAGTTACAGTTTGGTGTAGTGGTTAGGAGCATGGACTAATCTGGGAGAACCGGGTTTGATTCCCCACTCCTTCGCTTGCAGCTGCTGATGTGACCTTGGGTCAGTCCCAAGTTCTTTCAGAGCTGTTCTCTCAAGAGCAGTCCTCAAAAGAGCTCTCTCAGCCCCACCTGCCTAGTCACAGGGTGTCTGTTTTTAAATGGTAAGCCCATCTGCATGAACAAGATGGGGGGGGGGGACATGCAGATCAACGTCCTTTTAAAATTTCCTTTTGCTGTGTGCAGCCTGGAGAGAACACTGGCAAGAATTGTGCACTCTGTACATGAAGCTCAATAGTCATGGGACAGAAGAAGAAGAAGAAGAAGAGATTGGATTATACCCCGCCCTTCACTTGGAGTCTCAGCGGCTTACAAACTCCTTTCCCTTCCCCTCCCCACAAGAGACACCCTGTGAGGTAGGTGGGGCTGAGAGAGCTCTTTCCCAAGCTGTCCTCGAGGGAACAGCTGGTACAGAGCTATGGCTTGCCCAAGGTCATCCAGCCAGGTGCAAGTGGAGGAGTGGGGAATCAAACCCGGTTCTCCCAGATTAGAGTCTGCACACTAAACCACTACACCAAACTGGCTCTCTTTTGTGACAAGTCCTTTTGTGGATCAAAAACTGACTAATTAAAAGGAAACAGAGTGAGTATAAATGGGCAATTTTCTCAGTGGAGGGAGGTAAGCAGTGGGGTACTGCAGGGATCAGTACTTGGTCCAATGCTTTTTAACTTGTTTATTAATGATTTGGAGTTGGGAGTAAGTAGTGAAGTGGCTAAATTTGCAGATGACACGAAGTTTTTCAGGGTGCTGAGAACCAGGGAGGATTGTGAGGCACTCCAAAGGGATCTGTCAAGGATGGGTGAGTGGGCATCAACATGGCAAATGGGATTTAATGTGGCCAAGTGCAAAGTGATGCACATTGGAGCCAAAAACCCTAACTATAAATACACATTGATGGGGTCCAAACTGGCAGAGACTGATTAAGAGAGAGATCTTAGAGTCGAAGTAGATAACTCAATGAAAATGTTGAGACAGTGTGCGACTGCAATGAAAAAGGCCAACACTATGGGGGTTATTAAAAAGGGAACTGAAAACAAATCAGCCAGTATCATAATGCCCCTGTATAAATCGATGGTGCGACCTCATTTGGAGTACTGTGTACAGTTCTGGTCGCCACACCTCAAAAAAGATATTATAGCATTGGAAAACATGCAGAAAAGGGCAACTAAAATGATAAAAGGTTTGGAACACTTTCCCTATGAAGAAAGGTTGAAGCGCATGGGGCTCTTTAGCTTGGAGAAACGACGGCTGAGGGGGTGACATGATCGAGGTTTATAAGATTATACATGGGATAGAGCAGGTAGAGAAAGAAGTCCTGTTCTCCCTTTCTCACAATACAAGAACTTGTGGGCACTCGATGAAACTGCTGAGCAGTCGGGTTAGAACAGATAAAAGGAAGTACTTCTTCATCCAAAGGGTGGTTAACACGTGGAATTCACTGCCACAGGAGGTGGTGGCGGCTACAAGCATGGATGGCTTCAAGAGGGAATGGAGCAGAAGTCCATCAGTGGCTATTAGCCACAAAGTACAGATAGGAACTCTCAGTCTGGGGCAAGTGATGCTCTGTGTTCTTGGTGTTTGATGGGAGGGGCAACAGTGGGAGGGCTTCCTGCCCCCACTGCTGGACCTCCTGAGGGCACCTGGTGTTTTTGGCCACTGTGTGACAGAGTGTTGGACTGGATGGGCCACTGGCCTGATCCAACATTGGCTTCTCTTATGTTTTTATGTTCTTATGTTCATGCTCTTCATTTTGCTGTTACTTAAAATGGTGTGGTATAGTTTCAAAGGGACAATTAACTGGGATGTGTAAAAGGAATGACAGGATTGCCCATTGGAAACAATGGGAGAGGCTTGAAGGCCCATTGGAGATAATGGGAGCCAGGAATGCCAATTGACTTGCATACTGAAATACATTGCAGCACAAAAAAAGTTGCAAAGAAAATATGGAATGGTTTTTCCATTAAGGTCTTTGGGCCCAGATAGGCTACTCTGGGACTCGAATGACAGCTCCCAGAGTGGAATTACGGTCCCTAGGAATAGAATCTGTGCTCTGGGACCAGAATGACAGCCCCCAGAGTGGAATGACAATCCCTAGCAATAGAATCTGTGCTCTGGGATTGGAATGACAGGTCACAAAGTGAAATGACAGCCACTGGGAATAGGTTCAGTGCTCTGGGATTTGCACTCACTCCTAGGATATGAGTTTGAAGTGAGAAGAAGAAGAGATGAAGAAGAAGAGATTGGATTTATACCCCGCCCTTCACTTGTAGTCTCAGAGCGATTTATAAACTCCTTTCCCTTCCCCTGCCCTCAACAGACACCCTGTGAGGTAGGTGGGGCTGAGAGAGCTCTGAGACAACTATCCTTGAGAGAACAGCTGGTACACAGCTATGGCTTGCCCAAGGTCATCCAGCAGGTGCAAGTGGAGGAGTGGGGAATCAAACCCAGTTCTCACGGATTAGAGTCCATGCACTTAACCATTACACCAAACTGGCTCTCAAGATTGCTGCTATTCTGAACTCTGTACATTGCTCAGAAATAGAGTGCGCAGCAACTGTTTGGTATTCTGTCCTGGCTCAGAGATTTCAGCCATGCATTTACCAAATGAAGGCATCTGTGATGCCATAAGTTAGTACATTTCAGTACAACGTCACCCTTACAAATAAGACAGAAACAAGACTCCTCTAAATGAATGTCCAGGAAAACTTTTAAAATATTCCCCTACAGGCTTTTCTGTGTTGTCTTCCTTACTGTCAAATTTGTGACCATTACTTTGTCTGATGCACATGGTATGTATATTTGCAGATCTATTCTAAAAGTGAATTTAAATAAAGGACACCGCAGAGACCGCTACCACTATAACCACTGGCCAACTCCCACCTTTTCCTGGGTTTTGCCCAGCCGGGGGGCATTGCTGGGGGTTCCCAGGCTCCCCTAAATTTCTGGAGAGCCCCTCCCTAAATCCCACATGGCTCTACCTCCATAGATAGTGACAATAGCCTATGATGTGACTGGCTCCTCCCTATGATGTCACTGGGCCTCGGTTCTTTTAAGGACCTAGCATAGCAACTCTGGCTCAGCCCCAGCCCCCCCCGGAAAATTGAAAAGTCTACGCCCTTGCCTCCTAGAATATCAGAAGTGGGGGCAGGCTTTATTCAGCCACCTCTCTGAATATCCTCCAGGACTCCAGTAGGGGTCAGTCTCCAGAGGTCACCATGACTTCCAGGTGCACACACACTCACACACATATAAAAAATACCAAAAAATATAACCCTGCCCCCAAAACTCTGGGCTCTTCAACAACATCCACCAAAAACCCTCTTGGACTCTGGCTCTGGACCTAGTAAAGCTGCTTAGTTCTGCCCTTGCCTTCAACCCCAGACTAGGCTCCACCCCCTAAGCCCTGGACTCTCATACCCTACACTATGACCACACCAAGGATCTCTCAGTATCATACCTGATGGTCTTATTGTATGCTGTATTTATGTGCTCTGAATATTCTTCCACTGGCTTCTGAAGCAGGGCAAAATAGAAAAGAGCAAGAGAGTCCAGTAGCTCCTTAAAGACTAACAAAATGTGTGGCAGGGCATGAGCTTTCGTGAGATACTGCTCACTTCTCTGAAGCAGGGTGTGTTAGTGTACTGAGCACAACCACCACCTGCTTTTAAATTTACCAGTGTTTTTGTACACTTAATCTCGCAATGGACCTGGTTGCCCTTGCTCCAGAATAGCTGCCATTCAAACAATATTTGGCTTTGGATGGAAGGGAAGACATACACTGAAGCTTTGTGCACATGTTTGCTTAAATCTAAAGGCCTTAGGATGCCATGAGAAGGAATGGAAGCACCTGCCAAGCATGCCTCCGTTGTTCCTGGTCTCAGGAAGCTGGGGTGAAGACACTTGCCTTCTGGCCAATTTTTTTAAAAAAATGCAAAACAAATAGATAAATGGTAGGTGGAGAATTAGGAAAGAGGAGAAAAGCCTCTACCCAGCACCGTATCTATTTCAGGTTCTCCTCCCCCATGGTTGTTTTAATGAGAAAACAGCAAAGACAGGAGATCTGGTCCCAAATCTCCAACGTCTTGTATAGTCTGACCCCCTAAGAAGAAATGCAGACGACTGTGGAAAGATTTAGCAAACCAATATGCTTCCACAATCCCTCTGCTCCCTTGCAAAACACTGCTAATGTAGCCCACTCACAAGTGTTAAAGAGAAATTGACTTCCCAGGTCTTACTGTGTCTTAAAGATATTTCCAGCTTTTTGCTGATATTCAAATTGTATTTCCATTTTGTCAAAAGTTAAGCTGACTTTAAATCATTAAGCTGTCTTCCTTTCTTCTTCTTGGTAATAATATTTTATTTTAGCCCTGTTGCCATTGATTTTCATTACCTTTGCCCACTTATAACACTCCTCTCCCCCCCTCCGTTTCTGCATCATTTTCTGTTTGGCTTATCTACCAAGCGATGCTTGCTTCTCCCTTGATGGCATGAGCCATCAAATCCTGTCACTTTCCATATCAGCAAATATCCTTCTTCCTCTTTGATATGTCGGTGTGCCACATGCACACATTTTTATGCTGTTCCATGAAACAGGAAGCTTGTGGTGCAGAACTGTGAGCTTCAGGGCAATATAACAAATGTATGAAACTGCTTTACCCTGAACTGCCTTCAACCATTGATCCACCAAGCTTAGCATAGTCTAATCTACCTGGCAGACACCGGAACTATGGCTCTTCCCCAGACCTGCTAAATGCTACAAAACAGGAGGCATGCTTCAGACATTTCTTACACAGGGAATAGCATATTGCCACATTAATTTCACAGCCATCCTTCTGACTTTCTTTCCTCTCTTCATTTCCCATTGCCATGCTCTCTTTCCTCATATAGGGGGATCAGCTTTGCATTTTTTCACACTCTCACACACAGAGCAGCAGAAGGGCACCACTGTCTTTCCTAACCTTTGTAAGTAAGTCATTACCTGCAATCACCAGAAAAATTACTTTTGCAGCTGGGTCCTTTACAATTTCCAGGCTGGCACCTGCAGCATATCCACAAGTGCCATTCCAAGGAAATCAGTAGTTCAACTCAATAAGTGATTTCTTAAAAATAAAAGAAGACTTCCTGTGCTGCCCATCACTGTTGGCCTGTAGACAGAAACAAATGTCCTTTTGAGAGGCTGAGCATTGCCAGGTTGAGTATTAGGGGGATGGGAAGGGACTAGGAAGAAAAGGAGCCATTCTGAGGCCAAAGGATCCCATGAGCAACAGATAGGGCTGGCAGCTCCGGGTTGACAAATACCTGGAGACTTTGGGGGTGGAGCCTGGGGATGGCAGGGTTTGGGGAGGGGAGAGTCCTCAGCAGGATATAATATGGTAGAGTCAGGAGATCTGGAGGGATTCTGGAAGTGTATTGTTTTGCTAAATCACTCCACAGCCATCTGCATTTCTTCTTAGGGGGTCAAACTATACAAGGCATTGGAGATTTGGGATCAGACCTCTTGTCTCCAAAGCAGCAAATTTCTCCAAGGGAATTGATCTTGGTTGTCTGGAGATAAACAATAATAGCAGGAGATCTCCATACGCCACCTGGAGGTTGGCAACCCTAGCGGCAGAAGAGGGCAAACTGGCTACCAGTATTTGGCTTATATTTGTAAAAGCCAAGAGTAATGCAATCTTAACCTTTATGCATAGCTTTTATGCTTTCATCTCTCCCACTGCCTCAGACAGTACAGGAAAGAAGGTCTCAAACCATTTTAATATCCCTAACTATCCATTATGGTCGGTTTACTTTTTTAAAACCCCACATATCCATGCAGGAACAGGTTTCGGCCTTTCAGGTAAGGCTATAGTAAAGGAAAGATGAAACAGTTCCTTTGATCTCAACTACTTTTGTGTCTAAGGACTCATTAGCAAGACCTCTTTAATCTTTGATTGCTCTGCTTTCCCCCCAATTCAGAGCATTCTTTGAGCACCAGCAAACAGTAGTGCACAAGCTTGGAAACTGATAAACCGGTCTGTATATAACACACAGTAATAAGCAAAATCTAGAGCACTCAGATCAAGCATGTTTTAAAACAGCAAATGCTACTACAATACAGAAACAACCATGACAAATTGTCTCTTGTAGTGAGACGACAACATGTGATTTGCTTAAAGGATGAAGCGTGGAAGAAGAAAGCAAAGAGAATATGCAGCTTTGTTGTTAACTTGCTTTTTAAAGAGGTGTTTTGATACGAAACAGAAACATTAGAAGACTGGAAGGAAGACTGCTTTATTTGCGCGCCGCCTTAAGTGGGTATTCTGGAGAGGCAGCTGATGTAGGTCTATTCATTGGGGCTTACTCTAGGAAAGTGCCCTCTAGGACTGCACTGTAAGTCAACAGTCCTGTGCATATTTACTTAGGGCTAAGTTTTTGTATGCATCTTAGGCAATATTTATGCATACAGTGATTTCCATTTGAATGTATGATACACATGTGTATATAACACATAACTTATTAATGTACTGGTACTGTTGAAAAATCCATGCAGAAAAGTTCAATATGAGAAAATAAAGGCCAGATACCACCACTGAAAAGGTCTCATTTCTAGACTTCTGTGAGCAGGGTTACCAGGAGCAGTGCTTGAGATGAGGATCTTCACTAGGGAGCTGGTTACTATAGGAAGAGGTGTCCTTCAGGCACACAGGTCTCAAACCATTTAGGATACTTTGAATTGTGTACAATAACAACAAAACAGCCAGTGCAGATCTTTCAGCACAGAGGTGATATGATCATCGACAGCAAACTGGCTGCTGCATTTTGGATTTACTGATAGTCTTCAAAGGCAAAGTGCACTGAAGTAGTCTAACCTGGATGTGAGCCAAGCATGCATCACTGTGCTCTAATGGATCACTATACCCTGCTTAATTGAGGTTGCAAAAGTGGCTGCAAGCTGCAACTTATTTCTTGCATGATCTAACTGGGCAGCACAGGCAGGTACTGCTTGGCTTACCATTTGCCTGCCCATGGTCAGTAAACCCGTACCCCTCACAACCCCAACCCCCTGCCCTTGAGAAATCGAGGAGCATGATTTAAAAATGGCCAGAAAAGGGCATCCATGGTGATGCTGTATGGTCTTCACCATAAGGATCAGGGGAAATTCCTCGAGCACCACCAGAAAGTGAGATCACATCCTCCCCAAGCTGCATTCTCCCCTGGCACCACCCTCAAAATCCCCTGGCATTTGCCAAGGCAGTGCTAGGCAGTCCTAGCTACCACACAGGCACAAAGTTGCTCAGGATGATGCCCAAGAGAAATTTTCACAGAAAGCACTGAGGTGATCCTAACATGAGGTTGCCTTGTAAAGAAAACTCATCAGGGAAAGTTTGCCTGGCACTGGGGTTTGTGTCAAAATTACCAGCATTCCTAGTCCAAATAGCAGAGATGAGAAATTCAGTTTGGATTTAAGTGCTCAGAATGCAACAGAATATGGGGATTTCCTCTGTTAGACAAGAGAACAAACAGCTGCCGTAGTTTTCTGTTTTCTTTTTGTCGACACAGGTGTTTCATTCTTACTGTAATAAAGATGTGGATGTAGTGAGCCGCAATGTAATAGCCAAGGCAAAGGATCTGAGGGAACATCGTCACTAAATGATGAACGTTCTTTAAATTGTTTATAGGTGTGTGCAGTGTTATTATCTGAACCAGAAAAATGTGTCACAAATTATACTCTAGTGTAAATCGTGTGGAAACTTTGGTCATAAATGAAAACAGGAAACGAAAAATTCCTGTGCTCCAACATCAAAACAAAGCAGCAAATATGTACCAATAAATTACGCAGTGGTATGTTCAGAGCACTGTCATGCTTTAAAATGCCCTGATTTTAATTGCATTGGAGAACCGTCAAGGAGTCCTACATCAGATATAACAAAAGAGCACATGAAAGATGGACATGCACAGCACGCAGAGAAATCATAAAGGGTATAATTCGTGAAACATTTTTCTGGTTCAGATAATAACACTGCACACACCTACGAACAATTTAAAGAACATTCATCATTTAGTGCTGATGCTCCCTCAAATCCTTTGCCTTGGCTTTTACTTCACAGTTCACTACATCCACATCCCTTACAGTAAGAAAAAGATACTCATTAGGTCCACGAGCAATTTGCAAAAAGAAAATAACGTTGGATTTTATTCAATATCACAGCACTTTCATGCTAATAATAATCTTAGGTGTTATATTAAGCACATTTGATGAGAAGATTAAATTTAAAACACACCATGCAGGGGAAGACTTGTTCAGTGCAATCATCGCTTATTCTTGCTGAGAATTATAAGGTATCTTATGGCAGCGAAATGCTTTGCCTCCAGTTTAGCAAGTGAAGTCTGGTTGTCTAAAAAAAATCCCCCAAAATTCATGATACATATTTTTTTAATCATCCCGCATTTCATCATTTATCAACAGTCATGTTAACTGTATCTTACTCATTTATTTTTAAGTTGTTTTGCCCAAATTAATCATGTGTGCATCTTGCTCTCGGAACTTGAACAACATTTCCAAAGTAAAGCTGTTAAAGACATGATGTGTGAAATGTTTCTGATCCAACAGAGCACCTGCTTCTAGATGTGTCTGCCTAAACAATGAGGTCCTCTATGGGAACCCCGCTCTATTCCCCCCACCTTCATAAGTAGCTACCAGGCAGTCATAATACAGCAAATTCCCCCCAGTCCAGGCAACACAGATCTCTTACCAGCAGCCCTTTCAAAGATCACAGGGTTACAGGCTCACTGAAATTACAAAAGGGAAAGACACCTCACAACATGCTGTTCCATAGCAATGGGGCTACCATGGTGAAGGAACAGGTCCGTGGTCTGGGGGTGCTCTTGGACCCAGGGCTACTGCTGGATAAGCAGGTGGTGGCTGAGGGTGCCTTTTATTGGCGTAATTGGTTAGCTAGTTGAGGCCTTTCCTGGACAGAAAAGATCTGGACACTGTGGTGCATCTCCTGGATATATATCTATATTAGATTACTGCAGTGTGCTCTGTATGGGACTGCCTTAGGAAGTGTTTGGGAAATCTAACTGGTACAGAACACAGCAACCAGGATGTTGACTGGAGTGAGTGGCAGTGACCATATTGCTCCACTCTTGGCCCACCTACACTGGCTTCCAGTTTGTTTCCAGGCACAATTCAAGGTGCTGATCTTCAAAGCCTGAAATGGTTTGGGACTAACATACCTGAAGGGCCATCTAATCACTTGTGAACCCACCCAGGCATTACAGTCATCTCTGGAGAACCTGCTTTGGGTGCCCCCACCTTCTGTGATTAGGTGGGTAGCAATCCAGGAGAGGGCCTTCCTGGTCACGGCACCGGAGCTCTGGAACTCTTTTTCCAGGGAGATTTGTCTGTCCCCTTCTGCTGCCATCTTCTGCCAGGAGGTGAAGCCTTGTTTCATTTGGCATTCTCACAATAAACCCTCCTTTTTAATATTTTGTATTTATTTTAACTCTCTGTTTTTAAACTCTTTTAAAAGCTATTTTAAGGTATGTTTAAGAGAGGGATTGATTTTAATGGTTTTTATGTTAATGGTTGGTTTTAATGGTTTTATAATATAATTGTATTATGTTTTAAACGGATAGCCTTGAGAGGGCAGAAAGGCAAGATATAAATTTTGAAAACAAAACAAACCAATAAAAAATTCTCACTGAAGTCAAGTGTACTTTGCCAGAGTGTTGGAACTTTCAACAGACATTTGTCTGCCAACTTAATTTGGCAAGTGGGTGTATATAGGAAAAGGTAGTCCCTTGAGTATGTGAGTCCCAGGAAGGAGGCAGGTCTCCCACTACAGCAGGCTTAGGCTCCTTGTTCCCTGTCACTACTTGACAGGTTAACGATGAGGAAAGGGGGGCTGTTAGGCATAATGCTGTCATCACATCAGGACAATGCTCTAGGATTCATCCCAAACTTTACAGTTTAACCTTAGAGTTTTGGGGAAAACCTACAATAGTGCCCAAATGCAATGGCATCATTTCTGGGTTTGTGCTGGAATTGATGTCACACATCTGCACAATGCCAAAGAGACTGGCCCTGGACCCCAAATTCTCCCACAGGGGTGCCAGCTATGACTGACAATCCTAGTCCCAGGTCATGAAGGGTTTTTAAGATAAGAACCAGCTCCTTGAATTGGATTGGAGTTATGAAGAGGAGAACTCTGACATTTACCAAAGTTCCTTCCCGTGCAATGGCTTCCACTTTACCAAAGGAAGTACGTATATGCATGCACTCCCTTGCATGTGCAACAGATGTAGGATGTCCTACTTTTGATGGAATAGATAATTACTCCTGTACGTGGCAGAGTTATTAAACAATAGCAGACCTATTTGTTTCCCTAACACAAGAAACTTTTCAATTAAACAGTGATTTTCTCATACCAAGTCAAAGGTAACAAAAACAAAAATCTCTCCAGGAGATATCCCTTTTCTGATATTGGTTTACTAATCTGAGACTGTCACAAATATTTGACTTCCAAATATTTTAAAATTTTATTTTGCTAGCCTGTTAGCATCCTGAAAGCAGAGTTGGAAGCAATGATCCAAAGTAATATCAACATTATTATTGAATTTATTTCACTTGCAGTCTCTTTTCCCTATCACACACAAAACCCCCACAGAATTCAAGACAGAATAGCATACTGATAGGATAAGGCTAGACTATTTATTCCCAGGATTAAACTCACAGGTCCGTAAGAGCAGGTTTAAAAACAAGAGTAACCTTTAAAATTAGGAAGGAACCAAAGAGACACACAACTGAACAATCATTTCATTTGGGAATTTGTCTACTACTCTTTGTAATCTCAGCAAAGTATTCCTCGATTCCCTTGCCACATAAAGCAGCTTGGTTTTCAAACAAAACAATGTTTTTTCCTCCACAAAAAAACAGTGTTGCCATGGTATTGTTCAAAAATTCAGCTTCAAAAACTTTCTAACCAGACTGGAATGCATATTGACATCCACATCATTTTACATACCTGCCAAACATTTTAATTGCAATGTTCTTTCAGAAGTCCCCTAACAAAAGCCTGAACACAAACAGACTTGCCTGTATCTTGTAACACAGCATTTAAACAATAGATTATAATGAGTGTCAGAATGTACTGAGGCCCTTGATCTCATGGCATTGCCCCCCAGAGTAAGCCAAGAATCCTGGATCAGAATACAGATTCCTCCTTGGATGAGGAAGGAATTGGGCACCTAACACCACCACATAGTGGGTGCGTTCAGACGGTGTGCTGGAGCCGGATGGAGCTGGCTCAAAACGCCCCATCGCGATCACACTCACCCCAGCTCGAAGCGCACTCAAGCGGCTACCCGGCATCTACACGGGAGCGTGTGTCTGGCCCCTTTTTTATTTTTTGCTGCTTGTGCATGCAAGCAATCACTCGAAAATACAATCTAGCACATGCGCAAAAGCAGGAGAGCAAAGCCTCTCACTCACCCAAGCTCCGTAACTTCCTTGCACTGAGAGAACACTTCCCTTTAAACTTTTACCCCGAAACTAGTCTCCGTGGCATCCGGAATGGAGAAGTAGTGGCCATTTTTTAAAACATTTAATTTTTTGGAAAGGTGTAGAAGCGCTCATGCGCATATCACCGACGGTAAAAAAAAATGGCAGTCAAAAAGTGGAAGCCAGAGGCTTCCGCCGGGGGGGGGGGGACTTAAAGACTTGGAAGTAGCTCGGCGACAGCTCTGCGATCACATGGGGAGAAGGCGGCTTGAGCCAGAAGAGGACGAGAGAAACCACCTTGGGACCTGGTATCAAAAATGCATTGTTTTGAGACGGCATTTGGTCCGGTAGGTGACAGCTGGGGACAGGAGGCAGCTGTGGCTGTCTGAATGTGCAGATTTGAGCCGGCTCAAAGCGTTTCGAACTGGCTCAAATCTGCGCGTCTGAACGCACCCAATGAGGCAGTTGGGATACATCCAAGAGTCCCCTTTGATCTCCAGGAGAAACCCCAAGAGTTTGTTTAGGCTGCTTACCTTAGGAAACAGCCCTGCCTCTAGATCTAAACCCTGACCCCAACACACCTGTTGTGTTCTAATGGCGACCGCACACACAGTCAGTGGCATGCACGTGGCCGGGCGAGACACAGAGCTTCACTCCAGGAAACAATAGTACCTTCAATAAATCTTATGAGCTGATTTCACAAGAATGCGTCTCTGGACTCAGTACTTTATAACACCTGAGGCCTTTCATAGTACTTCCCATCATAATCAGGCACAGCACCTTTAAATATCAATAGTTTGTTCCAGGATGGGAGAGGCCTGTACCTCTACCTCCTTGCAGTGGTATTTAAGGCCTGGGTTCACTCACATCCTTTGCTGGAACAGCATCTATGAGAGATTCCTGCTTTTGACTCTTGGACTTTAGCCTCAAGCAAGACACCCTGAGAAGCTTCAAAACTTTCAAGATAATATCACAGAGACAACAAGCTATAAAGTCATCCGGGATGAATCATGATCACTGAGGTTGCATTCAGATGGCTCTTTTGAGCCGCACCAGGCACGAGTGCCTGGTGGATTTAAAGGGCAACATCTGGGGAATGTGCCGCCTCCATGATCCCCATTGGGGAGCCATACTTAAAAGATAGTGGTGAAAGTCTGGTCCAAAGCTTGCCAATGGCAGACTTTCCCCCATCTGGTCATTTCACCAGCATGCAATCAGCACAAATGGCTGCCATTTTTAAAAAAGTCTTAGCGCATAACCGCTCAAACATGTGACGTCCGCAGAGCTCCGCTGAAAAGATCTGGATGATTTTATGTTTCTGATGGTCCTGTGAACTTTATCAACATTATTAACTGAAAGGTACCACTGGTGGTGCTTTTACCATTTAAGTCCATGCATGTGCGGAAAAACAAGTAGATGGTGAGGCCCATATGCACATGCACAAACAGGATTTTTTTTAAAAAAAGCCGACTGCATGGCTCCTTAAGGAGGATGTCGTCTAGACAATCCACAGCGGAGTCACGTGCGGTAAAGCACTTCATGGGGGAGCTGTCTGGTTGTGCAACACTGGATAAAAAAGATCTAGATCAAATTTGAGCCGGACCAATGGCGGGATTAGCTGCCTGTCTGAATGCACCCTCAGTCAATAAGAACATGATGGAACTGCTTTGGCAGTGACAGCCAGGGTGTGAATGGGTTAAACTGTCAAACTATGATTAAGGAAACTCAGGTTCAAATCCCCACTCAGTGATGGTACTCCCTAGGTGTCCTTGGGCCAATCAGTATCTCTCTGCCTAACCTACCTCACAGGGATGCTGTAGAAATAAGGAGATGAGATTCATGTAAAGGTACCCTTAGCTCTTTGGAAGAATGGGAGGATAAGAAGAGGTAGACAAACAGATGTATGGATTGCTGCCTCTCTCTTTTCATTCAAATGTTTATCCAACGGACACCTTTTCTAGGAAAAGCAAAGCAGAGACCTTAACTCTGCAGAATATATCAGTATTGGATGCAGCATAGGCAGTATCTAGCAAGACAGCTGACAGGTAAAAATTAGGGGTACTAGGCAAAGGGCTATAGCAGACCAGATCCTAGTCTGCCAGCAATCAGAGCTCAATGGAGATCTTAACTTGTGAAATAACCTCCTGAGGTCACCTTTTGGTTTGGCTATTGAAACACCTAAAGAGGCAGAACTCATGACTGGAACCCCAATGTTGACTTGCATTCTTTGCTGCCCCTGTGCTGGATTTGCTGGGAAATGAGATCCTGAGTGAAGGGCAATCCACCTGCTAACTAAGCTTTTCTCTTGGACAGATATGGGACACAATTAGGCTCTTGGTTTGTTCTCTACCAAGGTAGGGGCGGTAGTTCAGTGACAGAACACGTTTCCCATGCAGACGGTTTAAGGCTAAGGGAATCTTGGGATGCAAGGCTAGAAAAATCCTTGTGCTTGAGACCTTGGAGAATCACCACCAACCAAAGTAGACAGAACTGGTATAAACAGCCTGGTAGTCTGCCAGTATATGGAAGTCTCCTGTGTTCCCACTAGTCTTAGGTCAGGGGTGCAAGGGTAGAGTGGTGCCCTCCCAATACTAACTAATGAACCCCTTGGCATTAGAGTTGCAGTCCAAAGTCTGCACTGTGACATAGGGTTGCATCCCATCATTCTGCTCAGCTAAGGGTGGCATGTTCAGTTGGAACAAGATGTGTCTTGTCATAACATAAGAGAAGCCATGTTGGATCAGGCCAATGGCCCATCCAGTCCAACACACTGTGTCACATGTGCCCCAAACCCAGGTGCCATCAGAAGTCCACCAGAGGGGCCAGAAATCCAGAAGCCCTCCCACTGTTGCCTCCCAAGCACCAAGAATACAGATCATCACTGCTCCAGACATCATGTGGGTAGCCTTGTTGGTCTGAAGCAGCAGAACAAAATTTGAGTCCAGTGGCATCTTTAAGACCAACAAAGTTTTTTTCTGGGTATAAGCTTTTGTGTGGATGCTTATACCCAGCATAAGAATTTTGTTGGTCTTAGAGATGCCACCGGACTCAAACTTTGTTTGGCCCCAGACATAGTTTTCCATCTCTAAGTTGTGGCTAACAGGTGCTGACAGACCTCTGCCTCCATATGTATATCCAATCCCCTCTTGAAGCTTTCTATGCTTATAGCCTCCACTACTTCCTGCAGCAGTAAATTCTACGTGTTAATTACTCTTTGGGTGAAGAAGTACTTCCTTTTATCTGTATTGTGAGAAAGGGAGAAAAGTACTTCTCTGTCTACCTTCTCTACCCCATGCATAAGTTTGCAAACCTCTTATCATGTTACCCCTCAATCATTGTTTCTCCAAGCTAAAAAGTCCTAACCTTTTTAACCCTTTTTTTATAGAGAATGTGTTCTGTCCCCTTAAACATTTTAGTTGTCCTTTTCTGCATCTTTTCAAATGCTATAATATTTTTTTTGAAGTACGGTTACCAGAACTGTACACAGTATTCCAAAGGAGGCCACACCTAGGGTTGCCAAGTCTCTACTCATGTTTAGTGGGGGGGAGACTTTGCGGCTCTGGGAGGGTCCCTGCGTGTGCGCAAAGTGTGCACCATGATGACGTTACCCGGAAGTGGCATCATTGCGTCGGGCGCATCGGGGACGGGACCTCAGTAATTTGAGGGAAAACCATAGAGTTTTCCCTCGAATTACACAGCGTCCCCCCCCAAACGTGCCCAATGTGATGATGTCACCTCTGGCCAGCGGGCAATGGGCTGCTGGAGCAGGGGTTTCCCCACCCCCCAGGGGGACTTGGCAACCCTGGCCACACCATAGATTTATACAGAGATATTATGACACTGGCTGATTTGTTTTCAGTCCCCTTCCTAATAATCCCCAGCATAACATTTGCCTTTTTTTAACTGCAGTTGAGACAACATCTTCAGTGAGCTATCTACCATGATTCCAAGATCTTTCTCCTGTTTGGTTACTGCCAGTTCGGATCCCATCAGCATATATTTATAGTTAGAATTTTTGGCTCCAATGTGCATTACTTTGCATTCATCCACGTTGACCCTCATTTGCCACCTTGATGCCCACTCACCCAGCCTTGACAGATCCATCTGTAGGGCCTCACAGTCCCCCTTGGTTCTCACTGCCTTGAACAACTTAGTGTCATCCGCAAACTTAGCCACTTCACTGCTTATTTCGAACTCCAAATCATGAATGGACAAGTTTAAAAGAACCGGACCTAGTGCTAATCCCTGTGGCACCCCACTGCTTACCATCTTCCACAGTGAAAACTGCCCATATATACTCATCCTGCCAGTGGAGAAGCCTCTGGTGTTGATGCAGTGGACCTTGCACCAACACAGCATGTGATATGGACCAATGGAACCCACCACTGAGCAGAGTGGAAGGAGTCAAAACATAGTTTCCATGTTACTTTAAGTGAAGAGATATACATAGCAAATGAAAATGATGGTTGGATTCAGGAATGCAAGGACTGTGGATTGGATCTTTCCCATGTTCCCCTCCTATAGATGTTCTTTCTGACCCCCAGAAAGCTTATTCCTGAGGCTGGGGGACTGTGGAGAGTAATGGTTACACAGGTCGATAGGCCCCAGTGAGCAAGATGTAAGAGACAAAATTGTCCTCTCCTTCCTCTTCCATCAAAGTTCCCCCACTGGTAGTAGGGGCTGAAAGCATAGGCGTAGAGTATGGGGGGGGGGCTTGAGCCTCCCCCGAAATTTCCCGAGGGGGGCTCAGCCACCCCCGGGGAAACGGAGCACCTGCCGCCGCGCCTCCCCGGGTCCTTCCGAGGCCCGGCTGCCACTGCTGGAGAGGGAGAGGGAAGGGGTGGCGGGGGGGGGGGGGGGAGAGGCACCGGCAGCAGCGGCTGGCGGCCCTCGGAAGGGCCCGGGGAGGTGGGGTGGTTTCCGGGGGGGGGGAGAACATCGCTCCAGAAGCGCATGCGCTAAGGAGCCCCCGCCCCCCCAGGATTTCCAAAAGTCTACGCCCCTGGCTGAAAGGGTGATTTCATCCCCTTCCACATGGCCATGGCAGCCTCCTGACCTGCACATGGTTTCCATGATCCTGGGAATAAAATTTCTTAGGATCAGAAAGGGAAGGAGAGCATGGGAAGTATCCACATGCATCAGGGCTTCCTGCTGACAAATTGCTGGACCCAGCCCCATACGCCAAGAATGTTGCTGCTGGTTAATTAATTAAACACCTTTTTCAGCTAGTATGCTAAACTGGCCTAGTTTTCTTCCAGAAGACCTAATTTTGAAATTTCTACACATCAACTCCCATCCTCCAGTTAGTAAAATCCCTCCAATCTTTCTGAAGACATTTGTAAGGGGGAAAACATATTTTGTGAAGTTATATTAATGAAATATGAATAAATAATAGACACTCAAGTCATTTGGCCTGCTTTCTTGTTATATTCAGTCTGAGTAATGGAGGTCTCTTTTGATGACAGACCACTTGGGAATGGATCAAAAATACTGCAAAAATGAATTTAGCACTCTGCTCATTGAAGAAACACAATTAAAAAGGAGCATGTAACTGATCATGCATTGCTACAATACTGCGCATTTTGTGAAAAATTAAGTGGTCCATGCTTCAGAAGCTGAGATGGTTACAGTTTAGCCTCAGCAGATTTGTGGCATTTAACCCAAAATATTTAAATATTTAAGATATAGAAAGGGAGCAGAATCTCCTTGCTTTTTACAATATACAGAAAATACATGGGGCAGACTCTTAGAAATATAGCATTTGAGCTGCAGCCACAATTCTGATGAGCCACAAATTACATCAAAGATTTTCTGTCAAATGTCGGCTATCTGCTTTAAAACTAGTGACGCCAGGGAATTAATTCTGAATTAACAGGCTCAGAATACAAATTTACATAGCTGATAATGATTTGATGTTATATAATGGTGTGCGTAATGGAGGTCTGTCATTTTCCTGATAAAACAGCTTGGAACATGCTTTCCAAAAAGTTTAACATCTATTTTTTGGGGGGTCCAAGTTGTAGGATCAAAACAAAACTTTGAGCCATATGATTTTTAAAGCTCCACAGAACTTTGCACAAGCCCAGGGAAACGTTTCAGAAAAGATGCTGCCCAATTCCACAGTTTATCCCAACTTCCTTGGTCTATAGCTTTGCAAAGGCTTTTTATTATTTTCTTTATAATCCCACCCCGTCGGTCTTTATTTACTTCACCTTTTTGCTACGGCGAAGAGAGAAGCACATTCCTCCCCCAGGCACGAGTGTTAAGTCCAAATTAATTAGCTTCATACATTCATTATCATCCCCACAGTCTAGACAACAGTCAGTGCTGAGACAGAGAGATATTATCTCTGGAGCCAAAATTCAGAGATTGGAGATTTGAATCCAAACCTATATAGTTTGGAAAATGGGTATTAAATATGAGCCAAATCTGGCCCTTACCAAAACTTATGCTGGTAAATAAGTTCCAGTATGGAGGGCCAGCGTGAAGGACCTGAAGTGGTACTTGGGCCTCATCCTACACAATGAGTTTCTTGTAAGTATGCTCAGGATTGCCAGAAGAGAATCCTAGGAAAAAGAGTTCCCCAAACCTCTTGGTTTAATCAACAGAGGCAGGAGCTGTTGCAAATGTTATTTAATAGGTTTCGCCATGGCAGTCTTGAGCAAACTCAGAAGAAACTATCAGTACTTAGTGCTTTACAGTTGTCCATAAAATCTCATCAAAACCAAATCAGTTATGAGATGAACTCTGGAACCTGAGCTATGACTACCTGCTTTCTCATGAATTCATGGTTAAGGTAGGATTGCCAATTTCAGGCTGGGAAACTCTCGGAGATTTGGAGGTGGAACCTGGGAGGGAGCTCAGTAGGGATGTGATAGCATGCAGTCCACCCTCTGAAGTTGCCATTTTCTCCCAGGTGGACTGTATGGCATTATACCCTGTTGAGGTCCCTCCCCTCCATGCTGCCCTATAGCTAGGGATTTTGGGGGGAGGGGGCCTTGGGAGGGCTGCAGCTAATAAAATAGAAGTTAATTACATTAGTTCAATTTGGGGCCAGCCCAGGAGGGGGGCCTGGAAGAAACGCTAGGGGGGCAGGCCCCATGGGTCTCTTGTTAGCTATGGGCCTGCCCCTGCCCTGCACTGGCTCCAATTCTTCAGGAATGTCCCAACTTGGATTTGGAAACCCTATGTATCACTACAAATGGTTCAGATTCCAGGAACAAAAAAGGCAGGAGCTTTCAATCCAAGAGTTGAAATTGAGGAAGATCTGAAGCAGAGGGAAGAGGCAAAGGGTTCACGGTAGAACGAAATGGAATTGTCAACGTGTGGCACAAATCTTTGCATTTTCACTCAGGCTTGCTCCCAACTAACAGTGCAATCCAAAGAACACTTTCTTGGAAGCAAGCCTGAGTAGCATTCTGGATACACTGGCTTAGGGGTGCAGGGTAAATGGCTACAGAACTGCAGCCTTAGACAGTTACAGTTGGGGGGGGGGATGAGGAATGAAGTGTTAAATCATATTTATACTATAATCCTAAATAGATTTAAACCTTAGAACGGCATTGTTAATGGAATCACAAGGGGGGGATTGGGGGATTACTTCAAATGACTTCATACTGTCAATTTAGTGTTTTGATTCAAAATTACAATGTGGGAAACTGCCATACGGTAATAGCCAAAGTATAACATTCAGAAATTTAAACAGGCCTCTTGTATGTTATAAAAGTATATTTTATTTCCTTTCACCCTCATTTTAGCATTTCAAAAGGCATGGAATTTGATGACCCATTATATAGATATAGATATGCTTGCTATTTTAAATATCACTTGCTCAGCTAAAGTAAACAAAAAGCCCCCCTACAAAACCAAAAATTACTCACCAAAACATTGTAAGTGTAATTTACTAAGACTTCGGGGTAAAAAACCTAAACAATTTATTTTAGCCATAAATAATAAATCCCATCACTAATGTTCATATTCGTAGGTTCAGATAAACTATTCAGCTGCTTCATTCCTAATCATCTTTCCAGAAATAATCTCTCAGCTGGTGCCTCATGATATGATTCATCGGTTGAATGTCACCAGCAATTCTGCCAACACACAAGGACAGACCAGAAGGTAAGACTGAAAAGATTACCCTGTCAGAAGGTATTTTTGTTAAACAGAAGGTAGTAAAAGTGTTTACTCTGCTGCACTTTATATAAAAACACTCCACACACAATTAACTGAGGTTATATAAAAACACTCCACACACAATTAACGGGGGAAAAAACACATTGTTTAGTACAATTCCCATCACTGCCCCTTTTTAATTTTTGGGCTGAGGCTGAATGAAACTGAATTTTTGCAATGTTGTTTTTTAAAGACTGCTTCCTTTTGTTTCAGATGCATACAAGGACAGAAAAAACACACAAGCCAGGCAGAGTGAGTGGATTATGATTCTCTAATTTTCATGCTTGAGAAACAGGTATGTCCAAGTCATAATTTTGTAGAGATATGTTAGAGAAGTTGCAAGTACAGTACACCAGTACACGGGCATATTCTTAAGAATGCATATGATGTTTTGTAATCCACCTCATGCAGGTTCCCCTCAGGCAGAAATTTTCATACATATTATTTTATATATTTCATATAAATAAAAATATAAACAACTCTGTGTAATCAATCTTTTCCTCAAAAATATAAGAGAACGACAGAGAACATGAGGGACAAAGGGCGATGGGATAGCATTAAAATTGGCAAGATTAATCAGCTATAAAATATAGAATGTAAAGACGTATGACAATCTGTGTTTTCCCTCGACTACAACAAAGAACAGCCAGTATTAGCAAGCAGTATTTACTTATTTATTTATGAGATTTATACCCCACCCTCCCCCGCCAGTGGCAGGCTCAGGGTAGCTTCCAACACATTCAATACAATTAAAACCATAAAAACATACAATACAGGATAAATCGATAACAAGATGGCACAGCTTCGTAACTATATCTGGTCAGTATCCCAGATGGTACCCACTTCCAGTTGGTGCAGAGTGATCTAGGTTGGGGGGTTCTGATAGTTCCAATAGTAGGGCCAGGCTGTAATATCGAGGTGGGCCCTACTTGAACACCTGGCGGAAGAGCTCCGTCTTACAGGCCCTGTGGAACTGTAAAAGGTCCCACAAGGCCCTGATGTTATCTGGGAGCTTGTTCCACCAGTATGGGGCCACCACAAAAAATGCCCTGGCCCTCGTAACCACCAACCGGGCCTCCCTCGGCCCTGGGACAGCAAGGTGATTTTGGGATCCTGACTGTAGTGCTCGCTGGGGTACATATGGGGAGAGATGGTTCCTCAGGTAGATAGGTCCCTGGCCATATAGGGCTTTATAGGTAAGTACCAGCACCCTGAACCTTATCCGGTATGCTATAGGCAGCCAGTGCAGTGCTTTTAAGGTGGGGAGGCCCATTACCAGCCTCGCTGCAGCATTCTGCACCAGCTGCAGCTTCCAGATTTGGGATGAGGGCAGCCCCATGTAGAGAGCATTACAGTAATCCAATCTTGAGGTGACCAAAGCATGGATCACTGTAGCCAGGTCGTTGCGTTCAAGGAAGGGGACCAACTGCTTGATCAGCCACAGATGATAGAAGGCCGACCTTGCAGCAGCTGATACCTAGGCCTCCATCTTTAACGAGGAATCCAGGAGCACTCCCAAACTCCTAACCTCCGACGCTGGCACCAGTGATGCCCCATCGAAGGTTGGGAGAGGGATCCCCACCCTTGGCCCACTCCGACTCAGGCATAGGACCTCCGTCTTCGTCGGATTCAATTTCAATCGACTCTACCTAAGCCAACCAGCCACAGCTTTCAGCACCAGGTCCAGATCATCTGGATTAGAGTCTGACTGGCCGCCCAACAACAGATAGAGCTGGGTATCATCAGCATATTGATAACAACCCAGCCCATGCCTCCAGGCAATCTGGGTGAGGGGGCACATATAGATGTTAAACAGCACTGGGGAAAGTACTGCTCCCTGTGGCACTCCGCAAACCAGCAGGTTTCTTTGGGAGAGCTGTTCCCCAACAGCCACCCTCTGTCCCCGGTCTTGGAGAAACGAGGAAAGCCACTGTAAGGCCAACCCCTGAATCCCAATGTCGGCGAGGCGGTGGGTCAGTAACTGATGGTCGATCGTGTCGAACGCCACCAACAGGTCTAACAGCATCAGTACTGCCACACTGCCCTGATCCAGATGCTTCCGGATCATCAGTACACTTTCAAATAGTTCTGATTTATTAAAAACAATTTCTGTGCTGCCTTTCTACTCAATTCAGCCCCCCCAGGTGGTAAATATTAAAACATTCAAATATTTCAAACATTAAAAAGCATTTAATACACACACACACACACACACACAATTCAAAACAAATAAAACATATAAATGCATAAGTTCTCCCCACTTAAATTCTCCCCTTACTGAAGAGCTGGGGCTTTGGCTTGCAACAGTGCCACACCTCCTTAAAGGGGCATTCCGGAGGCACAAATGTCCACAGAGAAGGGCCCTGCTTGCCCATGCCTCCCTGGTGGTGGGGGGGAGAGAAGGAGGAGGAAAAGAGTCCACCCTCACCAATGGAGGGAAGAGGAGTGAAGGAGCAGGCTCGCTGTGGGCCACCCATTGGGGTTGGGGGCTGCCAAACCCTGATGCTGTGGGCAGGCAGGGCGGTAACATGGCAGGTCTGGCTCCCCTCCACCTCTGGTGCCTTGGTACACCTAATGGACAGGCAAACCCTGATTTCAGCATGGTTGTGGGAGGTATTCAGATCCTGCCATATTTTTGACAGTGTCATCAAGAACAAGATGGAGTCCAAATTTTGAGTGGAAAATGATGAGTCATTTTCTTATACTTGGGGAAATGTTCCATTTTATCTGAGCCCCTTCCAAGAGATCAGTTTTGGACCCAGATCTCTGTGATGCCCTGATTCGGGCAATTACTAAGCATGTTGTGACATTCCACTGATTTCCCGACTGTGCCACTTGCTGGAACAGAAAGATCTGGTTACTTTGAAGCAAGCCCTGATAATCTTCCATTCAGATTGTCGTAATGCATTCTGTGTGGAGTTGTCTTTGAAGGCTGTTTGCTGGCTGAAACGGATCTGTGCTATTAACCCCAAGGAGCACAAAACACCAATCTTGTATCAATTCCACTGATTGCCTGTATATGTCTAGGCTAAAAATTCAAAGTGTTGTACATCACTTTGGAGCCTTTTAGAGTCTTGGCCCAGGACAGGGCTTTTTTTGTAGAAAAAGCCCAGCAGGAACTCATTAGCATAATAGGCCACACCCAATAGCAGAAACCCATTAGCATATTAGGCCACATCCCTGACAGTGCAGCTTCCTCTCAGGATCGGCTTCCCCAGGAGCCTTGTGGCTTATGGGGCACATGGGGAACCCAAGGGAAGAAAGGCAGTTTCTGGATTGGGACCCCGAGGAAGGGAGGCAGTTTAAACTGCTTTCTCTCCCTGGATTGGATTGGCTTCCCCAGGTGCCTTGTGGCTTGCAAGATGCCTGGGGAACCAGGGGGGGGGAGGCTGTAGGTGTGGCCAACTCGGAAGCCAGCCAGAACTCTGTTCCTGTGTGTTCCTGCCCAACAATAGCCGTGGCCCAGGATATTTGGGAAGTACTGTCTTTTTTATGTTCCTTCTTGCTCACTAACATCAGAATCAAGTGATCTGGTCGTTCCTGTCCACAGCATGATTGAGCATTCTCTGCAGTTGCTCCCTTAGTGATTATGGAACCATTTTCTGTCTCGTGATTTTAAGAAAGCTTTTAAAAACTTATCTATTTGTGTCAGGATTTGGTGCTTAACAGTGTGATCCTACGTGGAATTACTCCAGCATAAATTAATTGAAATAAATGGGCTTTTACTACCTCTTTATTGGACTTTATTAAGAGCAGATCAGAATTCACACTACAAACCTATCGGCAATTTGGTATTGTTTTGATTTTTTTTATGACTTGTTATTTTAGAGTCTGCTATGTTTGTACCTTGCTTTGGGAGCATGTTTTATTGGCAAGTGTGTTAGAAATCATCTAAATAAAGAATGTATCTTATTACATCTGAACTGACAATAGCTGTAAGACGAATAAAGTGAGGCGTTGCTAAGGATGAGCAGATTGCCAGCATTCTGCTTCTTTGATCCAGGATTCTACTCTGTGCTGAGTTCCACAACTTCTTAATTCTGCTTTAACTAGGAGGATTTCTAAAATTAATTCTGAAATTGGAGCTTGTACAGCTTGCGGCAGCTGCCCGTTCCTTTGTTTCCTTTGTGTCTTTTCTCCTTGTCTATATTATCAGTACTGAAGTATGCACTGCTGAAACACTGCAAAAAAAAATACTTGATGTGATTGTGTCTGTATACTCTTCTGAAGATCCTGTTTTGTGCAGAATGTTACGGATATGCACTTCTGAGTTTTGGTTAAAAACACAGCATAAAAAATATTTTTGAATATAACCATATTTGAATACAATCATAATGAGTTTGCTTTTTTGAGGTGTTTTATCAATGCATATTTGTATGTCAATTTTCTCAGACAGGAAAAGACATGATGAAAGGGAGGGACAGAAAGCAGAGGCAAATTCTACATTCACCAAATTCAGAAAATAAAAAAAATGAGCCAACGGACAATTGCTATCAGTGGCAATTTGGAAATCAGTTCAGGTAATGCAGAAATCAACAATTTGGGAAGAAGTATGGAGATGGAAATTTAAAAAACATGCATAAGCAACTGCATGTTTTACTGAAAAGCCAGTCCTAATGTCACTAATGGAGATAGTTCATTATTATCAACCGAACAAGAACTGGTTAAATTATACATACCTCAGTATTAAACACAGTATATGAAATCAACCCCATTGATTTCCAAGTTGAAAAGCATTTAACTCTGATAACTCTTCTTGCTGGACTGATAAAGGTTAGTTTATTGTATATATTATTTAGATGCCTGTTATTCTAACAAGTTCATTTCTTGAGAAGCCATAATTATTGTCCCTGCCACGAGATGTGATCCTGCAGTTTACTGCCTCAAGTCTCAGAAGACTAGGAGTTCACAAAAAATACAAAACAGGCCAGGAACTTGAAGCCAATGCTGCTTTGCAGTATAAACAGACCATTTCCAAGAACTGTGTGTTATGGTACGGCTGGTTCTGCATCTGGCATTTGCTCCATATTTTCTCAACACAGAGAAAAAGAGGCAGCTCAAAATCACATCCAAATACCCTGGGCCAACACCGTACTGACTGGAAAGTCACCACTGAATGGCCATAAATCTATGCAGAAGGTACCATAAAACTCGATGATCAAAGAAAGTCAAAGTGGCATGCAGGCCCATTCTGCATCTAGCATTCACTCTGCTGTTTTACCTAACCCATGTTGGAACAGAAATTCCTCTCTGCATTGCATGTCACTTTCATTTTCTTTGATCGTTGGATTCTATTATAGCCTCCACACTGCATGCTGGTTTCACTCCCTTTGATCTCTTGTCTTTTTCTGTTCCATTGTAGGGTCCCGGTCATATGAGCAAGATAATCGGGGGGGGGGGGGGGGGGGAAGAGTGAAGCTATTTGCTCCGGAGTAATTTGACTCGCAGTTGCGCAATCACACAGTTCTGTGAAGCTGCAGGCACAGCCCGCCACTGCATGATCAGACGCAATCATGGGTGAGTCGGGGGGGGGGGGGCGGTTTGCCTTTTCCCCCAATGCACTTAAACAGGGGATCGAAGAATCGCATCTCTGCCCTGAGGGCTTCCTATGGCAGTATGCGATGATGCGCATAATGTGAAGGGGGAAAAACAATGGCATGGCATTGGGATAGCCTGATAGGACTATCCCTGACACCATGAGTGCATGCTGGAGCGATCACACGGGAAAAGTCCATCTGTGGCTCGTAGCAAACCTGGACTTTCCCTAGTATCTTTTGATACTGGACTTTCCCTAGTACCTTTTAACTCTGCTTCTTCGGCGGAGAGAAACGGGTTGCTGACAGGTGTGGGACGCTTGCCAGATGTTCTGGTGTGATCATGCCCTTAAAATCCGCATGGCATTCATGCCTATCGCGTGGCTAATTCTGCATGTGATCGGGGCCTAGGTTTGGTAAAACAGCAAAGCGAATGCTAGATGCAGAATGGGCCGCAGTCTAGAGGGTACCATAACATCCGATGATCAAAGAAAGTGAAAGTGTCATGCAATGCAGAGGTGAATTTCTGTTCCAACATGGGTTTGCTAAAACAATGGAGGGAAAAGCCAATGCAGAATCACCCTATGTCATAGAGACATATTCTGATTTCTTTTCTACAGTCCAAACTGGCCCATGGTTGTAGCCCCACAAACTAAATCTGAAAGTCTGGAAAGCCAAGAAAAACTATTCCACATCAGACAACAGTTGTTTACAGCCATTTGTTCTTCTATCAAGTTGCAGCCAATTTATGGCAACCCCACAGGATTTTCAAGACAAAAGATATTCAGAGGTGGTTTGTCATTGCCTGCCTCTGCATAGCAACTCTGGACTTCCTTGGTGGTCTTCCATCCAAGTATTAACTAGGGCTAACTCTGCTTAGCTTCTGAGACTGGATGTGATCAAGGTTTTCAAGGTAAGAGACATTCAGAGGCGGTTTGCCATTGCCTGCCTCTGCATAGTGACCCTGGTATTCCCATGCAAATGCTGACCAGGGCCAACCCTGCTAAGCTTCCGAGGTCTGATGAGATAGGGCTAGCCTGGGGTACCCTTTTATTGCACACCAAAACAGTGTGCAAGCTTTTGAGTTCTGTAGAACTCTTCTTCAGACTGGATCTCACAAAACTTTAAAAAAAAGAGGTATGGGAGACAAAGAGATGTTTCAGGCCATGATTTTAAAGGCTTTCACTCACCACCTTCTCCATACTCAGTGCTGGAGGGCAAGGAGCTATATAATGGCACCTTTGGTATCAATTTGCATTCTAGTTCCTCTGAGCAAGAAAAAACAAATGGTGTCTCTCCATGGGAATTACAAAGGCCAGTAGTCTTCCCTGTACCTCTCTAACCCCAAGTGGGATTCAAAGATCCCTCGTAGGGTGAGAGCACAGGAATTATTTGTACTAACAATTTCACATTAAATTTAATGTAATGTTTGAGTTGTAAAGTCAAAGAAAGCCAAACTACATAGTTTGACTGCGTGTTATAGGTAAATTCCCATGTGCACTGTCTCGTTAGTTTCTTCTCTTCCAATTGACATTCCTCTCAGCTGAATTCAGGTATTTCCAAAGTGGACAAATATTGTTCACAGCTGTGCTCATCCAAAATCAAAATCCCCAAACAAGCCACAATCTATGTAAAACCTTTTATTAGGATTACTCAAAATGATACAAAACAGTCAACTTCTCCAGAACTCTTCCTCAAGCTGGATGTTACAAAACAAAAAAGAGGTGGAGGGAGGAAAAAAGATTGTTTTGAGCCATGATTTTAAAGACCTTTTTTTTCCAGCATCCCTATGCTCAATGCTGGCAGGCAAGTGGAATGGCTATAGAGTGGATGCTCTAGGACTTCTATTTCTCCTATGATGCTATGGCAAATCCCCTTATTTCTCAGTATGTGGGGTTTTGTTCCTTTAACCTTTCACAGGCTAGAGCAGTCTTATGTTCCACTGACACTGTCTGCCAGCCTCTTTTAACCAGGAACCCACACAGTTCGTCCTTCTGTCACAAACCAAGCCATTTATTGAGGAGACCCTTTTATAAATATTAATCTCTGTGGCTTTTTTTGAACACCACCCTTTTTCCGGGATGAAGCTTACTGTTTAACTTTCTCAGATACTGAGCTCTGTCAGACACTGAGGCACACGCAACATTGAACAATAAAACCAACTGAAGATTTTATTTAAAATGACAGGCAGGCAGGGAGTATATATATAAGGGAAAAGTTGATGCTTGTGTAAACATTGTTTCAAATGGTATAGTTCAGTCTTAGGTCAGTTGACTTATAATCATTCACTTCAGATGTCACAGTATAAAACACCCTCTCTGTAATCTCAACACTTGTGCTGTTCTAGACTGCCAGTTTCCTTTTTGGGTTTCTCAGGTTCTCTCCACCTCCACAGAGAAATACCTCTGCTGTGCCTTGGTTTCTGGACACCCACTGGTCCACTAAACCCTCCTGGCACACACTACATCCACTAAACCTGACTCTCTCTCCAGCAGGGTATAGATCCTATGTGAGAGGCACGTGAACCTCTTGTTTAACCACAAGGAGCTTATCTTCCTTTTAAGACTCCTTAGCTTTCACTGTAGTATAGAACCACGTTTGGCTCTTCTCAGATTCCCTTAATACTGGAATCTTTAGAGGAGGTTCATTTGCTCCTCAGACTCAGAGATGTTCAATGTGACTTGTCAGTCCCCTGGCACAGTACCAACAACTCCCCCCCCCCCCAAATGTCAGTCTCAGCTGCTAAACTCCAACTGTCAAGAGCCTCCCTTCCCCTCTCCCTCCCTCCCTCCCTCCCTCCCTCCCTCCCTCCCTCCCTCCCTCTTTCTTTCTTTCTTTCTTTCTTTCTTTCTTTCTTTCTTTCTTTCTTTCTTTCTTTCTTTCTTTCTTTCTTTCTTTCTTGTTAGAACCCTCCCCCAAGTTCTGAATCAGAATTATATCACCACTGTCATTCAGGTGACTGCAGGTATCTTTTCTTGCAGGCTGAACTTAAACCCAGAGTCCATCACAGGTGCATATCATAGAGAATAGGAGAAACTGATTAATAGTTACCTGCAAAGACACTAAAGGCTAGAGGCTGGTTGGGGACTGAGAGAGGGATGGAACTGCTATTTGCTGTTTTGATATTGTATCCAAAGACTAGGACTGCCAACTTCCAGGTGGCACCTGGAGATCTCCTGATATTACCGTGGATCTCCAGATGACTGAAATCAGTTCCCCTGGAGAAAATGGCTGCTTTGGAGGATGGACTCTATGGCACTGAATCCTACTGAAGTCCCTCCCCTGCCCAAACCCCACCCTCCTCAGGATCCACCCCCCAAATCCCCAGGTATTTTCCAAGCCAGAGCTGGCAACCCTGCCAAAGAATTATAAAAAGGATCATGGCCTTTACATTCATTGACTCTAGCAATAGGAAGGCCCCAGTGTTCAACAGAGTATGCTGAAACACACTATATTCTTATCAATGAACAGATCATTTGAGACCTGTATTATGTTGCTCTCTTTCACTTTCTGAAACCCCCTGGCATTACTCGGCTTTCTTACACTTCCTGCAAAAGATGCAGAATAAAATGTTTGACATTTTCAAAGCAAAGCAAAATATTTTATTCCCAACCCTGACAACTGAAATACTGTGTAGCAGTGGCGAAAGAAATAAGAGGATGGGATCAGAGTGAGTGGCTAAATTAAAAGTAGCAGAAAATTAATGTGGAAATGGGGGAGGAATGGTACTCTTAGACTTGGGTAAACTGACAGGGGTCATTTCTAGCAGGAGCTCGGGGGAGCGCAGCTCTGGGAGTTGGTGCCAGCCCCCCCCCCCACGGGGGAATGCCTGCTTGTGTCATGGCTGCAGCAAAATGACCCCGTCCACTGGAAAGGTCCTTGTTCCTCCGACCAGCCTTCTGAAGGCTTCGGCCACCACTGAAGCTATCCTCCCAGAATAGTGGTATTTCTGAGGCTTGGATTAGTAGCTGTCCCCTCTTTACCAGCTCTTTCTTTCTTTCTTTCTTTCTTTCTTTCTTTCTTTCTTTCTTTCTTTCTTTCTTTCTTTCTTTCTTTCTTTCTTTCTTTCTTTCTTTCTTTCTCCCTCTCTCCTTTCTTTCTTGCCTTCTGACATACTTCCGGTGATGTCAGGTGGTGTGGCATATGCTAATGAGTTATGCTAATGAGCTCCTGCACCTCTTTTTCTATGAAATGACCCCTGGGTAAACAGAATCTATGGGTATTTCTGAACAGGACATCATCAAGATAGGACACAATGCAAGAAAAAATTATATAGAATTATTTGCTCTTGATATGCTGCCTGCATATGAACTGAACAAAGATTAAACAAGTGCTGGGGGTAAAAAGGAAACATTTGTGGTAAGCTAGAGATCTTGGCCATATGAAGCTGCCTTATCACAGTGAGGCCATTGGTCCCTTCTGGTTCAGTATTGCCTACTCTGACTGGCACTGGCTCTCAGGAAGAGAAAAGTCTTTCCCAAACAGTTCCAAAAGACTCTTCAACCAAGGATGGCAGGGACTGAACCTGGGGCCTTTTGGATGAAAGCATCAACTTAATCACACAGCCGTGGCCAGTGGCCACTGAAGGGCACACCACACTGGACCCTGTAAAAGGACGCAGGATGCGAATCTTACAAGGCAGAGGTAAGCAAACCTTGGCACACATCCTTAACAGTGGCCATTTTGCCAAACAAATATGAAAACCTTAGTTAAAAGGGAAATTAAGTAGCAGAGAGGGAACATTTTAACTTTGAAATGACTATTTATCACAATGATTGAGACTAGTTTAATATTTTGAACCCACACCCCCCGGCACCATTGGCTTCCAAAAATGGCCCAGTCACTAACAGTAAAATGGGCAAATCTTTCAGGATGTCGTAAGCGACACTTTCAAGGGGAAAAAAAAGTATAACGGCTACAGGGACATAAAAGCACGTGTAATTCTCCCAGGAATGTATTCCTCAGAAAATTACGAGACAGTATGCTATGAATCTGTCTTCCTTACTCTAAGTGCACTGCTGGCTCACTGGCCTGCAGATGGTTGTGATTCTATATAAGTAGTGGCTTAGCTTCTATCTACTTGCTGTTCTCAATAAGGATGCATCTTCTAGGCATAGGGAGAGACATTTTGGTTGCACGCTGTAGACAACTGACAGTACCTACTAAGTATTATACACAGTTACACTACAATCAGTGCCTGCTACAGAGATAGAACCACTTTCCTACTCAACCTGGTAGTAACATGACATTTTTGCTTTAAAATTTGTGCCCACTCTGGCATGCAGCCTGCTTGCTTGGACTGCCACCAAGAAACAGCTACCTCTGCCTGCCTTCCAGAGCTGCCAAACATTTTCCTGTGCACACTTTGCAATCAATAAAATGGGGCTCCCAAATGTCCGAAATCTGAAAGATAGGCTTCTGGGAGTGAGGGGTACAACTGGAGACTTTTATCTCAGTTGGTAATGAAACAACACAAAAAAAAAAGGGGGGGGGGAATGTGTTGCAGATAAAAATGTGCTTCCCACTGAAACTAGTGGAAACAAAAGTGCTCAATTACGACAATAATGAACATTACAAAAACAAATGGAAATTTTGAAGCAAGCATGCATACAAAAATGTTTTTGCACATCCCTGATCTATTCTATGGGCAATACCCAAAGAGCCATAAACAGAAGGCTAATTCTGTTCTATTTCTGCACAAGCTTCTGGATGAACTCATACAGCCCTATGATACTTGGCCAAGAAAGTGTGCAAGCCCCTCAACAAGCAGAACTTTTTTCCAGTTTCATTTCAGATTGTGGTCACATGTGCCAGATAAAGCTGGGGGGGCAGGAAGTGAGGCTATTTCCTCCAGAGGAATTTGACCCGCAGTTGCGAGATCACACCTCCCTTTGAAGCTGCGGGCACAGCCTGTCAGTGTGTGATCAGACGCAACTGCGGGTAAGTCAAGGTTTTTTTGCCATTTGTTTCCCATGTGCTTAAATGAGGAATTGATGAATTGATGAATCACACCTCTGCACTGAGGGGTCCCTATGAGGTTTGTGATGATGCACATACTGAGAAGGGGGGGGGGGAAACAACAGCACGGACTTGGGATGGCCTGATCAGACCAGCCTGAGTGCATGAGAGCCCGCTGGAATGATCAGACAGGGGAAAGTTCATCCCTGGCCCGTTGCAACCGGTTTACTACCGGATTTTCCCCAGTGTCTTTTAACTCCGCTTCTGCAGCAGAGCAGAATGGGTTGCCGATGGCTGTGGGATGCTTCCCAGATGTTGCTGTCTGATTGCACCCTTTAATTCCGCCCTGTATCATGCCTATGTCAGGTCTAACATAAGAGAACATAAGAGAAGCCAATGTTGGATCAGGCCAGTGGCCCATCCAGTCCAACACTCTGTCACACAGTGGCCAAAAACACCAGGTGCCATCAAGAGGTCCAGCAGTGGGGTCAGGAAGCCCTCCCACTGTTACCCCCCCCAAACACCAAACTGTCTAATTGTGCATATGATTGCAACCTCAGTTTTCTTCTCCAGTACTCAAGTATGAGGTGTACAAACAGCCTTTGATCAGAAATTGCCTTGCACACATGGCAGAGCTTGGTTGGCTCCAACCATATAAGTACTTGGTATAGATCTATGGACCATTTTTTCAAATCAGCAGAATCATGTCGTTATTTGTCTATCTTTTAAATCTTATTTCCACCAAATGACAATGAAGCTGACATAAGACTTATCCTGGCCCATATCACATCAGGGAACAACCCTTACAGCTAAAAATCTACTGTGTTTACTCAGAAGGAATATGACTCTGGATGATCCCTAAAGATGTTATAAAATTATTAGTGGACATAAATGTAACTTTTATATGAATGTAAGATAACCCTCCCCTTTTTCGATTGGGAGAAAACTAGTCTTGCATTTGTGTAAATACAATAGCATGTTATAAGGCAGAGTTTCAGCCTAGGCATTCTAGTTTTCGAGATGTACAGATTTTTCACCGGAGAAGTCTTTAGATGTTTTGGTGTTAGGCCTTTTGGGAGTGTTCTGATCACTGGAAGTTTTAGTTGATTGCGGATGGCATTCCATGGATGATTCTTAGGGCATTTTTACAGTTCCTTTAAGTTTATTCTTGTTTAACTTTTCTGTGATTATATTTTTAATTTGTATTGCAGTTTTTAATTTAATGTTGTTAGCTGCTTTATGGAAACTTGCTACTGCCCAGCCATAGCCTGCAGTTGTAAGTCAAGGAAAATTGTTATCACTTGTTTCTGCTCATTGCCTAACCTGGCCTTATGTTATGTGAGATAATGGGGGAGAATGCTTGTGAACATGGTTAGCCTATACACTGCTCCGAATCGTATAACCCTCCCCCCTCCAAGTTAAATGGTTGCGTGCTTGAAGGAGGCCTCTTAGTTTCTGAGCAGGTGGCAATTCAGGCATGAAAAAGAAGTCATGAAATGCAGGCCCTTAAGGAATAACTTCCCACTCCAATATTCAAGAGGTGTAAATTATTTAGTTTTGCTTTGCGCTGTTTCATTTTTCGGCAGTGGCAAAATCATAGCAAGCATTAAGGATTAGAGCATGCATTAGGAAATTAACTAATCAAAGTATGAGCTGCACATGTCTTCTTTGTTACCCATGGATAGGTAACTCATCTGTATGCAATTTCTGCCTGTTTCCTGTTCCTGAAACAGCTAGGTCAGATCTTGTTGTTTTTCTGGTGGCATCACGTCTTCAGCTGCACTCTGCTTTCAATTTCTATTTCCTCATGCTGTCTTAAATTTCTGTTTCCTGAAGGCAGTAATGAAGAAGAAGTAGGGCTGCCAAGTCCCCCCGGGTCCCCAGTCCGCCGGTCTGGATCTGGCTGGCAGGGGGAACCCCACCCGCGAAGTGGCCCGATCAGGCCAATGTGCCCAGCGTGATGACGTCACCTGGAAGTGACAGCATCATGCTGGGCACGTTGCCAGGATGACGCTCTAGCAATCGCCCTGAAAACTCTATGGTACCATAGAGTTTTAGGGCGATTACCAGAGCATCGCCCCACCAACCTGCCCAGCGTGATGATGACACTTCCAGGTGATGTCATCCCGGCGCATGCGCACTTTGTGCATGCACTGGACTCCTGGAGAAAGGCCAGGACTCCTCTACTTTTTAAAAGGTAAGACTTGGCAACCCTAAGAAGAAGGCTTTTATACCTGCTCTTCTCTACCTTAAGGAGCCTGAAAGCAGCTTACAATCACATTGCCTTCTCCGCTCCACAACAGGCACCTTGAAGGAACTGTGACAGAAGTGCCTTCACAGATACATGCTGCTTGACAGGCATGCCATCCAACCCCGACACTAAAGTGCTGCTCCCCGTTGCCATTTTGATATATATACAGGATCTCACCCATTCACACTGGACTTGCTGCCCTGGACAGAACTCTTCCTCTATATAAAGAAGGGTATTTCATTTCTGAGCCATTCCAGCTAATGAGTGTACACAGGGCCAGACAAGAGGATGTTCTCTATCTATGAAATGAGATCTCTCTACCTGCAGCTCACAAGCCACCTGTTGGAGACCCCTGCTGTATACAGGAGCTGATTAAGGCAACTAGGTTGCAAAAGTTAATACATGAATATAGATTAATAGTATTTATTTAGATATCTATTTCCTTCTTTTCTCCCCAATGGGGGTCCAAAGAGGCTTACAATATTGTTTTTCCCACTTCAATTTTATCCTCACAACAACAAAGACAGCCCTGTGAGGTACAAGAGAGAGAGGCTGAGAGAGAGTCACTTGCCCAAGGTTACCCAGCAAGCTTCCGTGGCAGAATGTATGTCTCCCAGATCCTAATTTAACAGTCTAATTGCCAGACCATACCGGCTCTAGAAATGTTCCAAGGATGACCAAAATGCATTGCATCTTCCAGATCAAACAATCTCTTGAGAAAGGAGAGCATATGAACAACACTTCTGCATCAGACCCAAGGTTCATCCACTCTCACCCCCCTTCCTTTCCACAGTGACCAACTAGATACCACTGGGAAGCCTACAAAGAAGGTGTGAAGGGAATACCTGCTGAAGTCCACAGGAACTGAAGTTCAGAGATAACTACTTCTGAAAATGGATGTTCCACTGCCCTAGCTAGTAATGGTTGATAGACCAGCCCTGACTGAATTTTGTCTACTTTTCTTTTATATCCATCTAAATTGGTACCCATCTCTTCACCTAGAGGCAACACAAAACCATTTTATGTAGCATTCTTCCATGATAGGAAGTCAAGAATAGGTTATTTGCCATCAGCTGCTTCACCACAGATAATGGCACTTACAGTCCAATTCATTTCCCTAATAGACCTTTCTACAATAGATTGTTAGGGGGAGATAATGCTAGGGAAAAAATTAAAGAATATCTCCCTTCCCTTTATGAAATCACATTAGGGGATTCCTATATTATCCTTGTGTCTTCTTTCCTGAAGATGTGAATGCATTAAATTCCCTTAATCTTTCCTCTTTAAGTGGTTTTCACTAATCCTTATTAGGGCTCTATTTTTGTCATAAAATTCCATCATGCTTCTATTTTTCTTAAAAATAATCAGCCTGGGATTTTATATGTCATTTGAAAAAGACTCCATTAAGTGAAATAATTGCTTCTTTAGTTTTAATATATTTGACATTTTCTTTTCACTTACTTCTTGCTTCATCAGTCATCTCTTTTGCTAGAACCTCATAGTCAGAACCCATGCACAATGTTTAATCATTAGTATTTAATTAGCTGCAAATGCAGCCATCTCTACTACTTCTTGGGATAAATGACTGTGTAAATATATCTAATCAGTGCACCAAGCTGATGCCTGTAATCCAGATGTCTCCTGTTTCTGGAGGATGTGTGTGTAAATAGCTGGGTAATAAAAATGACGCATTACTTTTAGTTTGTACCAATTCATATATGATATATTTATTTAAAATTATTATATCCTGCCCACCAAAGTAAAACCCAAGGAGGATATGGTAAATCATAATCCAATCCAATCCAAAAAACAATAATTAAAAAACACAATACAAGGGTGGAAAGCAACGTGACGGCATGTACCACTCTCCCTTGAAGATGCTGGGGTAGTTTTTAGGATAGCAAGGAGCAATGAGAAGTGGTGCACAGCCCAGCAATATTTCAGCCTCCTCCTGGAAAGTATTGGAGTCGGAGACCAGTAGGAGTGATTTCAAGCATAGCTCTTTTTATTAGTGGTTCAGCTCAAGCATGCCTATGGGGCTTCAGGCCCCTGCTTTTATGCTGGCCAGAGCCACACCTCCAGCTGCACCCAATTGACCTGATAGGGTCTTACATTTACCTGAATTGTCATAGGTTCCCTGGGGAGAACCTAGGCTCCCTATTGGTGGCCACTTAGGATCCAGGTGTCTATTGTTCACCTAGACCTAAGCTCAGGTCGCTGCCTAGCCTAGCAAGGCGGCCATGCTCTAATGAAAAAGATTTCTTTGTTCCTGTCAATGTAGTTCTGTTCCTGTTAATACAGTTCAGTTCAGGTCAAAGGCAACAAGCCACAGGCTAAGAGTCAACTCCCTCCTCTGGCTAGCACTAGGCTTTTCAAGACACTTAAAGGAAGGGTTGCCAATCTCCAGATGGGACCTGGAAGACACTTAAAGGAAGGGTTGCCAATCTCCAGATGGGACCTGGAGATTTCCTGGAATTACAGCTTATCTCCAGACTGCAGAAATTACTTCTCCTAGAGAGAATGGCTGCTTTGGAGGGTGGACAAGATGGAATTATAACTGAGGTCCTTCCTCTGCTCAAACCCCACTGTCCTTAGGTTTCACCCCCAAATTGCCAGGAATTTCCCAACCCAGCGTTGGAAACCCTACTTAAAGGAGAGTGACAAGCACTTAGCAGATCTTTCATAGCTGGTCTAGGAAAGCCTGGTGACAATTACATACACCATTCCCTGATTGGGTCCTTTCTTCTTTGCTGATTTCTAATAGTGAAAGAAGTATTTCACCCTCTTCAGATGATATGACATATATACTGAAGATGTGGAGTGGATGCCACAACTGCCTCTGTTCCCAGTTTATACATGTCCTACAGTAAACACATGTACATATGGCAAAATCTGGATATGCAACAAAGGATTCTACGAATGGGAGAATCCCTGGTTGCATGGACAACAAGATAATAACATTGATCAAGGTATCATTTATATGAGAGCAGGAAACCTGTTCACAAAGTCAATTAAACATGTGTCGGGCAGGGCAGGTCCACCAGCCATAACCCCAACCATCTCGATGCACTCACTGTGTGTGTTAGGTCACTTGCAATCTTAAACAGGGTTAACAACCTTCTAAGCCCATTGAAATCATGTGACTCAGAAGAGTGTAACTCTGCTTAGGATAGCACTGAAAAACAGCTGTCTGGAACCTTTCATTGTCCAAAGCTCACTTCTTCACTAGGATGTTCTCAATTGATAGTCCGTCTCTTGTCTAGTTCCATAGATTGCAAGTGTGGATGTGGGTCTTAGGGCATCTACACTCTGTACTGTATGTGCTCCAGGAAGAATGATGATTTTTAAAAAAAAATTGTAAGGAGCCAGATTGATCATATCAGAATTAGCCGATACCCCTCTACCATTTAAAACATATTTTCAGCAATGCAGGTCCATCCAAAGTAATTGTAAGAACAAAGAAGTTGCACATGTATTACATCTGAGGGGTCAGAAGATCCAGCTAGACTGTGCATTTGAAGATTTAAAAAACACACATATAACAACGGGTGTGACAGAAGGTAAAGGAAGAACAAAACACATCTTAGTGCTTTTTAAAAATCCAGCTATTCTTTTGAACACTTGGATAAAAGAAAGCAATAAGTTAAAGATCTGAGACAAGCTGGCAATGCATAAAAATTTGGTGCAGGTGGTTTTGTTTCGTAATACCCATTTTCTATAGGGTTTTGTTCCAAGCATAAGCTGGAGCAATAAAAAAGCCACCAAGATGGAGACTAATGTCCAGTAAATGCTGAAACGTAGAAGCAGTTAATGTGGCTCCTGATGGCATGATCTGATAGTAGCCAAAGTAGGGGATACATTAAAGCAAAGGTCAGCGGTGTTGCATCTGAGGGTAACAGGAAAGGAGAACCAATTGAAGGGATTCAAAGAGAAGGGTGATGAGGTCAGAAAAGCAATCCAGGACACTAATCTTAGCAACAGAAATTGCACATGGATTTAACGCACATAGCTACGGTTCTAAAACTCACCACCTCAGCCACAATTCAGTTGTCTGGCCATTAAAATAAATAGTTAGTTGTGATGAGCCCTTCCAGCTCATGAAATCAGTTCTGTCACAATTAGGACCAAAATAGATTGCTGTCCATCTACAGTGCTTCAGAAGATCTTTTGATGTCTGCTCTTTGTCAAAGGTATTGACAAGAATCCAGTTACCTGATTAGAAAGCTGTAGCCTTCTCATTTCCCTTTCACCATTCCAGAAAACAAACACATCTGGAAATAGATTTCAGCAGACTTTACTCAATAATACAAGAGAATTGCAATGCGCTGAAGGCAGAGTAAAACATCCAGATCAATAATGACAGCGCATTCCAATTCAGTGATACGAAACAATAGCAGATAATCAAGATGGGCAGCCATGTTAGTCTGTCTGTCTGTAGCAGTAGAATACGACTACAATAGCAGATAATGTGATTTTTTGTATGCCATACCAAAGAGAATTAGGAGACAAAGGCTAGCGTAGATGAAATTAAGCACTGGGGGAAATGACATGCTTCTCTTTTCTTTTCTTTACAAAATGGAGTTATGTACAGTGATCTGCTCCTATAAGATTCATATGAATCTGTCCCAGTTCCAGCACAGCCTTGCTCTCAAAGTTTCATCCATCCATCCACCCATTCATTCATTTCCAGCCTTCTCCTAGGCCCAAAGCAGCTTTTAGAAGCAGCTCAGGGGCTACAGACATTAAATATTAAGATAATACAATATTAAAACTCCCAAAGGGATATACAAACAAAGCAGCCAACAGCAAAAATTCAATCAATGAAGAAGAAGAAGAAGGAGAAGAAGAGATTGGATTTATACCCCACCCTTCACTTGGAGTCTCAGAGCAGCTTACAAACTCCTTTCCCTTCCCCTTCCCACAACAGACACCCTGTGAGGTAGGTGAGGCTGAGAGAGCTCTTTCCCAAGCTGTCCTTGAGAGAATAGCTGGTACAGAACTATGGCTTGCCCAAGGTCATCCAGCAGGTGCAAGTGGAGGAGTGGGGAATCAAACCCGGTTCTCCCAGATTAGAGTCTGCTAACTTAACCACTACACCAAACTGGCTCTAATGACCCAGCACAAAGAACAACACACTCTGCCACAGAATACAATATTCAGCCCAGCAAATTCAGGAGAAGGCCCATTGAAGAAAGGAAAGGAGCTTCATAGGCTTTTTAAAAAGCCAGTAAAGATGGCACCCTCTTTATCCTCTCTGACACACCGTTCCAGAAAAGCAGGGTGGTGACTGAAAAAGCTGGGGCTGAAGAAAGCCCATCTTGGCTGACTCTAACTAAAAAACTCGGTGGAAGCGAGGGACACCTACCTGGATCTGAATAACACTAACAAGTGAGATTCTGAAGGCTTCCCTATATTGATGATGATTTGGAGTTGGTAGCCAGACAAAAAGCCTGTAGTTCTTAGTTGTGCAGATCAGTCTGTTAAAAGACAAAAATGGACTAGGCACAGATAAGTAAACAGACATGTATCTAATTCATAATCTTGTGGTGGTAGCAGAATCCTATCTGTGTTGAGGTGTATGTGGAATAAAGCTAGAGAGGTGAGCTTGTCATTAGCATCAAGCAACTTAGGATATGGGCCAGCTAAGTAAATTCCACACCCCTGTGACAGGACGCCTGTGGGGCCTGTTTTGTCACAGGGTTCACCACCACAATTTTATCCTCATACCAATCCTGAGATCTTAGTGATTGGCCCAAAGTCACAAGATCAGTTTCATAACTAAACCGGGATTTGAACCTGAGTCTTCATGGTCAGCATCCAACATTCAGGGCTCTATGCCACACTAATTCTCCACACTATCGCCGAGAATTTAGAACATTCAACACACTTTGCATATATTATACGAGTCATATTTGCAATAACCACCAAGGTGTCCAGTTCTGATGCCTAATTTACATATTGGGACCTGAGGTGGAAACTGGTTTACACTAGGGTAGGAAGGAAGTGTTTGTAACGTGAGACTGGTCTATTTCAGGTATATGAATGTTCAGGTGCTATTTTGCCCCTGAGAATTTTCCTGGGGTGAAACCAGGAGCCTATGTACTTTTTTCTTGCCCATCCTTGCACCCCTCAGTACGGTTAGAAGGTTGTGAAAGAGCCAAGACAACCTCACATTTATCTGGCCACGAGACCATTCAGTTCATGTATTACATTCTTTCTGTGGTGAGGGGAAGAGATGAGGAAGGATTATGAATCCCTAAGGAGAAAGAGAAAGTCATCTGAACAGGCATTAGCACCCCACAAGGGATTTAGGAAGAAGAGGACGTCTCTTGAGTGAAATAAGGAGCAGCATGTCTGAGGCATAAGAAACAGCATGGGAGAAGGCAGTTGCCTCAAACAGCTGAAGAAAAGGATAACTGCAAATGACTAGAGCAGGCAGACAGTACGAAGGGTAAGAAGGCAAGAATGAGTAATCATGGGAGAGGCAAGGAGTCTTACAGGCTACAAAGAATCTTTGTGAGATGGCCAAAGTACAGCACACGCATTTCCAGTTTTTTCTCTCTGCAACTGTGAGAACTAAAGACTGCTTTTCGAAATAAATAAGCACGGAGTGGGGTTCTCTAGATGCATGTCCTGGGCAACTACCACAGCACAGCCCATTACCAACCCCATGCTGAATACAGTCTATCAAAAATTATAGAGCTACAGGATAATTTAAGGATTACATCAAGGCACTGCCTGGGAAACCTGAACCATTTCACATTTTAAATTATAGCAGAGGAATTTAGAAACATAAAACACTCAAGTGAATTGTGCCACAGTCCATTGACTTGGCGTGCTGAAATAACATCTTGAAAGGTTTTGGCATGTTTTCTCTAGATTAACTGACAAGAAGGACCTAGAAAGAGAATGCAAGAGAAGACCTGTGCTTGGACTGACCTATATCCTCAGCAAGTGCTGAATGACAGTAATTGTTACTGACTTAGGATTTAATGAACTTCTGCTTATTTTCTTGTGACTCAGTTGAACAACACTTATGGCTTATATTGGCTGAGGACAGACTGGTAGTCTGCCGCGGAAGGGCAGCAGGGCCAAAAGCCGCGGGGGAAAACTGGCCTGGGTCTGGCCATTCGCACTGGCCAGACTCCTGCGAAAGCATGCCGGGGAGGAGGTGGAACGAACAGTTCACACTGTTGCGGAGCAGCCCCGGTGGGCCGTTTCGGCAATCGGCACATGGGCGCCTATGCACATAGGCGTATGGGTGCATGGGCACAGCAGCAATACCAAGTACCTTTTAGCTCCACAAGCTGGAAAATGTGTCTGGGGCTGCTTGTGCGCATGAGTGCATGAGCGCATATGCACATCTCACCACGACGGCGCATTCACACCGCCACCTTTGCTTGAATCCCACCTCTTCCCATCCACACAGCCGGGAAGCGGGATCCAAGTGGAGGAAGCCCCTGGACACCACTTTCTGCCAGTGTCCATCTGAGGCACTATGGAAGTACTTCAGAGCCGGGTGAGTACAGAAGGGAGATGGAGGACAGCTGCAGCTGTCTGAACTGCCTCACTTCCCCCGCTTCTGAAGTGGAGCTCTCCCTGGCCACATTGCCAGTCTGTCCTCAGCTATTGGGTTACATCCAAAGAACCAGGAGTACAACAGCACTTATGGCACAAATCTGTCACTTTTCTCTTTCTTATGCAGTTCCCCATGAATGCTGCTCTTATCAGGGAACCCTTGGGAACCAGTGTGGGGTACAGCATGGGAGGAGAAAGGATGCAGCTGGAGTGGGAAATCCATGGATACTGCAGATCGAGCTTCATACAAGTGGAAGCACCTTCTGCTTGAGGGCTCCTTTGCATCTAAATACTCTGAATACTTTCTCTCAGTAAGCCTTTTAATAACCATGCAAAGTAGGTCAGAATTATCATCTTCTTATTGAAGAAGGGAGGCTGAGGTTGAGGGAACACTGGCTAGCCTTAGGCTACCTAGCTCCACTTCAAACACACAGAGTTAGATCCTATGAAATGAAAATGGCAGATGTTTCCCAGCATTTCTTTTCTCCAACACACCCATGTGACCTCTGAAAAGCTGGTGGTAATGGGGGGTCAAGGGAGACTTCGAACAAAACTCAACAGGGCATGGGGGCTACAGTGAAGAGGGGGAATTGACCCCAAATCTCTCTTCTGCAGTCCAAAGTATTTCAAGTTAACATCTAAAATATAAAATATGTATCACACACCCACACTTTTCAAGAAACCCTGACTGAACATGGATCCATGTTGTGTGAAAAATCTCTTTGACTCTTTGTAATGTGTGAGGTGGTTCTGGAGAGTTGATGGTGGGACTGAGATTTGAAACAGGAACTTCCAGGTTCACAATTGGCTCAAAGCTACAAAGTGACACCAGCTTCCCATCACTCCAGCTCAACAATAAGTAAACTGTGTCTTATCAAAATGAACTGGGTTGGATCCTAGGACTCCCTCCCACCAAGTTTTCCTTCACAGGGAAGACTTTCTACAACAAAGACAGACTTTGACAGAAGACTTAGTGGAAGAGAATGGAGCCAATTTAGCGGAAGGCAATCACAAAATCCAACCCACAGTCTACATTTATGCATCAACAAAACCATTCACTTAAATTTATTTTCAGTATCGAGACTTAAAACCCAGTCTTTTTTTTTACTTTGTATTGTAAAATATTTTTAAATCCATAATTCAACATGGGAAAGCATAGTTTACAGCAAGGAACAGAACACACAACATTGCTGCTGTTCTGTTTTTGATAGCCAATGATTTTGTAACACTACTGTTTAAAGCATGTGAAGGATTTCTCAAGGGTAACTCAGTAAACAAATAGGTGTGTAGCCCAGAATCAGTCTCCCCTTTTTCTTTGCTGTCAGGAAATTAGTTTCTTGATAATCTCCAGAGGTAAAGAGTATACGTTAGAAGCCCACATTCAAACATCCACTCTGAAAAGCTGCCATGTTATGTGAAATAAATGATGCATGACTATCATTAAACGATTTGCAGAATGCATGGAAACATCTGGAATCAGTGAAGCACATCTTCTAAAAATGCAAAGGAGTATGCTGATTTAAGAAAAAACAGAAAATGAGAAGATGAAGATGGATTTTCACCTTTCAGTCAACACTGATATAAAGCCATATAAATTTGGAGTTTAAAGCAACTTGGACACACCAATCCTATTACTCACAACCCAGCAAAAACAAAGAATTCATGGCAGCAATGAATAGAAATGTAGGAGACATTTCAAGGGTTCAAGTGATTTTTCTATTGATTATTGTAGATTTTTAGGAGATTTTGGGAAAATCTTTGGGAATTTCCTGGAAGAATTGACAACCTGTTTTTTAAACCTTACTAAGCACAGTTGTAAAGAGCAAGTGTTTAAATCTTTTTTAGTTGATAAGAGGTTTCTCCTAATTAGAAGCAACAGGTGTTTTTTTGTACTTGGCAGCAGCTACTGTAGTACTGTTAAAGGGAAGGTTTATAGAACTTTTCTACTTCAAGGGAAGCTCAGAACTCCAATTGCAATTTTTAATTCTATATGGAAAAATCATATTGTTTTTTCTTTCATGATTTAACATAGCTATATTGATCTATTAGTAGTTTTGAGTAAGAGCTTTTAACACCTATATGTTAATTTTAGCTTTTGATTATTATTAAATATTGGCTTGCTTAGGAAAAAAACCCTTTCTTTAAGCAGACTGCTTATGCCAAAAAGTAAGTTTTAAAAAGAATAACAGAACGAATTGAATAGGTGTAATGTCAGCAGTTCTAATTGGAAAGAAATTATTGCCAACTTTAAGATTTATTGTTCCATCTTGTACTTCAAAAGGAAGAGTCTGAGTGAAAAAGGACAGCTGTATATATTGTAGCAGAGAGAAATTCCTTCTCTTAATTTGACTATGCATTTGTAAAATCCTATATAATGTTTTTAAACTTCATGTTAGAAAGTTATTGAGCTTAAGTAAAGGACTGTTTGCATAAAAGAAAAAGTTTTATGACACTCAGAACTGATCAGGTGAATAAAGAATTCAGCCAAAACAGAAGTCAATTGCAGGTTAGCTAAAGAAACTAATGGTGTGCTTTGAACTTTGTTAAAGGAGTACCAAGCTACTAACGTCCAGATGATGTCACAGAAATGGATCGTACACATCTGCTCATTAAAAAGGGTGCAAGTAGATCTTAAATCATAACACTTGGCACTAAATTAAAGGGTCAATTAAAAATACAGAATTTGTATTGTAGAATAGTGTCTCCTGCTGGTTAAAGTAAACTAGTATGTTTTGCAAATTAAACTCTTCAATAAGCTTTTAAAAATATCAAAAATACTCTGTAAAATTCCCTGATGGACCAAAAATCAAGAATAATAGGTATATCAGAATATCTATAAAAGCTTTAATATATAGACCACTTTGCAATATTGAAAGGTGCTTATAAAAAGTTAAAAACATTAGAAATGCTATGTTCATAATCAAATGCATCAGATATATATTTTAATAGAAATAATCTGTATTAAGAATTAAACAGCTGTTATGCTGTTATACATATTGAATTGATGTAAAAGAAACCAATATTGTAATAGAATTGATATATTTGATACTGAAAATGAATTTAGTCCCTCAGTGTATATAAAGTTTATTCAAAGGTGAAGAAAAGTCTGGGAGTAGAGTCAAAGTTATAAATCAAATATAATGAGCAGATGAGCTTGGAATATAGCCAAATGTCATTCTGTGTGTCCAATATGTGATTGATGGACTTTTAAACAAAGGAAAGTGAACTACGCATGTCTAAATGATGTCAGTGATGATGTGAAATGAGGTGGAGCCAGAAGTCTATATAAGTCTGCTTTCTGTATTTGCTCATTGAACACCCACGCTGAACTCCAGCTGTGAGGTGCTCCTTATTCGAATAAAATACTTTTTGTTACCCTTTACTGCCTGGATGATCATTTTCACTGTGTGGTTTATCGGCTAGCCACACAAGTCAAAGAACCTCAGCCCCCTTAGAAACATACGAAAAGCTACAAAATATGAACAAGGAAGAAAACTGATAGAAAAATTCAGAGGAATAAAAATTTAGCCAGAGAGACATTAACAGTTCACTGAAATAACCTTCTGTTCCTAAACGGAGCCACTTTGGTGCCCAAACCAGGCCTGAATCCCAACTGAAATGGTTCATGGGCAGATGTGTCATCTAGATAAACCTGAAGGTGCTCTCCTACCACCCCCTCAGTTCCCTTACCCAAGAAAGGAAGGCTGAACAGAGGCCTCTAATTGGCCAAGCCTCCTTTTTGCCATAGAAGGTTTCTTCAATACAGGTTTTGCCACAACCTCCATTAACATTTTCAGAAACCTACTTTCCACCAATGATGAGCTGATAATTTTGACAAGAGGAGCCCTGTATTTATTCTGGCAAGTTTTTATCAGGAATTGGTGGCCTTCACATCCCCAGGACCTCGTCAGCATCAGCCAGGGATATCTATCTGAAACTAAACAAACTGCAACTAAACAATCAAATACACCATTGTTTCTGCTCCTTCTCCTTGGAAAATGTAAAGGCACAGCATGGGTTACAAAATGGCAACCCTAACAGTATACTCCAGGCTCCTCCTATATCCACTGGGAATTGTAAATGGTGTAGAAACAGGAGTTTGAGTAGGAACTGCTTGACTGGCGGTATCAACTGCACCACCGGAAGCTGTGGCAAAAGAGCAACTGCAGAGAACAGTGGTGTTCCTCTTGGCTCTCTTCAGTATGATCAGGGGTCATTTCATAGAAAAAGAGGTGCAGGAGCTCATTAGCATAACTCACTAGCATAACTTATTTGCATATGCCACCCTCCCTGACATCACCGGTGGGAGATGGCGCCATGCAGCGGGCAGCAGGCAGTTCTGAGTCCTGGGGCTGCGGGGGAGGGCCACAGTCAAAGAAGTTTGTTTGAGGTGCTGGCTGCAGAAAAAAAGCCTCATTGTCACTCCACTCATCACTCCGCTCAAGTACCGTCCACCAAGCAGCACAGCATGAGGAAAAAAAGCGCTGCCTGCTGGGCAGGGGTGGTCTATGGATGTGTGGCAGCACACCGACATCTGCTTCATATTAGAATCATAGAATCATAGAGTTGGATGGGATCTTCAGGGTCAACTAGGAAATTCAGGCAGGAAATTCAGAAATACCTTCCCCTCCACACCCCCAGTGAATGCAAATCGTTTCTCTGTGCTTGCAAAAAAACTCACTTTGATGCTTTGCTGAGCAGCAAAGAAGATGACAGACAAACATAGTGGACTCCATAGCATTGTTGACAGGTCAGGAGGAAAACGTTACACAGACATCACACTCCACACTCCCTGAGGGTAGTCAGTATCCCTTCTGATGAGCCTGGCCTAGCTTTACAGCAATGGGACTTACTCCAGAGCATGCCCGGAATGCCTCTGTGCACCCATCTGAGAATCAGCCCCATTAGACTGACTGCCACTTAGTTCTGAGTAAACATGGATGGAATCCGGCTGTTAATCTGGAACATCACCCTGAACTTTAAGTGGGGAGGAGGAAGAGCACCCAAGGAACTGCACCTGTGGCGGCTTGGACCAGGATCTCCGGGCTAGCACCGGGCAGAGCTTGGAGGGTGATCCAGGGTGCAGCTCTCTCCCAGTCCTGTGCCAAGCAGTCCCCCAGCACAATGCACCCTGTTCAGGGGCAAGAGGTACAGCCAGAAGAATAGCAGTTGTAGCCCTCCCACTGGGGATCTGCCTGCCCTCCAGGGTGGGGCACCACAGACCAATGGGCCACCTTTGCCCATCGGGGCCCTGGGTGCTCCATCTTCAAGCAACGGCCTCCAGCAGAGGATCCACGAGTGGGTGGCCAACGTGCACGAGGTTGCCCTCCAGCTGCCCGATGATGCCTTCAGTGAATAAGAGCCCTGGCCTGCCCGGCCATTGCCCCCCAGCTCGGCTTGCAGCACCTGCCCTTTGCCGTAGCTCCTCAACTCCAGCATGCATTCCAATTCATTTTGTTTACTTGGGAGACCTTGTTCCCCGATAAGAAACACATTCCTTAGGACGGCGTGCCCTGGGGAGGCTTTGGCACTTGTTTCAGGTTCTTTTCCTTTTGAAAGCCTTCATGGCGATACGTGACCTTGGAACCGGTCAACATGTGGGACAGTTTTTGGAACCATCACACAAAGGTGTTGTCTACTGAGGGTATTTTACCCCTACATTCCTTGTTATCATGGCCTTCTATTATGTCTTATGTTCGTGCATTGCATACGGGTCTACCAGTTTTATCTGTTAGCCTATTACTATGAAGCAATATATTGGCTTTTTGCCTTTTGTATTTATTTAAGTGTTTTTGCATATGGAGCTTGAACTGGCAGGAGTGGGACAGCAACTGAAGTGAAAGCTGCCCACAGCTGCAGTTGTGCTGAGAAGTGTTCAAACAATACATCATCCTGCTTTTTGCACTCCATGGGATGACTGATGTGCTTTCTATCCTCTGACAGAAACACTGCACAATACTCCGCATTGTAAATCTTTCTCTGAAAAGGGAGGCAGTGCATTACCTAAGCCATGACAGATTACACAGTCAGCCTTTTACCTGTCTCATTTACACAATCAGGAATTCAAAGGCATTGCTAAGACAAAAGAGAATCCAATATATCTTGCAATATCCTTGTACAGGCAGTGATCAAGATCTTAAGGCAGAGATAAGTATTTCAGCGTAAACAACTATACGCTGGTTGCAGTTATGGAAGATACAGCTGCCTGCTCCACAGGATCCCTCAGTAATCTGGACCCCAAATTTTCCCTCTGCTTTCCAAAACTGTTGTTAAGAGAGACCCAAGGTAGTGTGAGAATGATGATTACTCCACCCAGCACCAGGTTTTCCTTTGGATACTGCCTGAGAACCAAACTAGATAGCTGCATCCCTGAGATGGTAGCCATTTCAGCTCTTGAAAGTGGCACAGGGGGATGGCAGTATTAACATAAGAACATAAGAGAAGCTGATGTTGTATCAGGCCAATGGCCCATCCAGTCCAACACTCTGTCACAAAGTGGCCAAAAATACCAGGTGCCATCAGGAGGTCCAGCAGTGGGGCCAGAAAGGAAGGAAATTTAGTGAGATTGGGTAAAAAAGCTGACTGGATCCAACCAAACAAGCAATGGGTAGGAGAAACCTCCTAGCTTGAGAGAGCTGAAGGCAGCTTTGACTCTCAAACGCTTATACCCCGAAAATCTTGTTAGTCTCTAAGGTGCTACTGGACTCAAATCTATTTTTATGAACATAAATTACATGAAATGCAGGACTGCCTCTGAAAATAACAGCCCTGTGCTGAGCTCTCTGCCCGCCCAACCCCCTATAACAAATTTACCCTGTAACTTGATGTAATTACACAGAACATTTCCCCTGCCCTTAGTTCACATTATCAGTTGCTGCTAGAGGGGCATGATTATACAGAGCATAAAGACATAGATGGTATAACAGCAGTGACAGTAATAATGGCTATTCATGTTGATCCACTGAAATCTGAATTTGGGGATCACAGCATCTCCTATGTGACCCCTGCCCCCAAGTTCAAACATTAAGCAGTGTAGGGATCAACCTTGGAAAGATGTTGGCCTGATCCAAAGTAAGCCCCTGGCAGTGCCCCAGGGATTTTCAGTGTGTGCAGCCAAGTATAGTCCTCATCACTCTATGCCCCTGTATTTGCCAGTACAAGGTTGCCAGACTGATTGTGCACTTTTGTTTTTTGGCACTCAGACCAAAAATGCTTCCTACTTCTGCTCCAACACAAACCTTCCAATTCTTAATATGTCTCTCAGTTACATTCTGTATTCCAGCAGACAAATCATAGATAAAGATTTGAAGAAGAGATGATGATGATGATGATAGGGTTGCCAGACCCCCCCCAGTGGAGGGAGAGGTCTCCCCCTACCCCCAGCATCCAATCAGCTGGCCAGTGGGGGGTACTTACCAAGAGAAAGGAGAGGGCTTAGGCCTTGTTGTTGGTATCTCACAGGAAGTGATATCATCATGCCAGCAATGTCCACATGACGGTCTGGTATTTGGGCAAAAATTCTATGGTAGAAGCCAGTTTTACCATAGTTTTTGTCCAAATACCAGAGTACTACTCAGATGTTGGTGTGATGCAATCACTTCCTATGTGACACTGGTGATGAGGCCTAAGCCTTTCTTTTTCTCCTCATAAGTTCCCCCCATCTCATGATGATGACGACAGGAGCCAGCTCTCAGTCCTGACTCGACCTTGCCCCAGCTGTCCAAGCTGAGGATGGCCATGGCCCAGACTCACCCCTGTGAGGGAGGACAGGACAGAGTGGCAACCAGGATCCAGGCAGATTGCTTGGAGTAGATTTCTCTGACCCAGTTGAGAACAAGGTAGGGAACCAAGCAGCAGCAGGGAGGGGCATGATCAGAAGTAAGGCTGAGCTCAGGGAAGGCCAGAATGGGAGAGGCTAAGAGGCAACCCTGAGCAGCAAGGGAAAGGAAAGAGGCGGCAGGGGGAAGAGGCAGAAAAGGCTTCCCTCTCCTTTTATAATCTCTCATGCGGAAACCTCTCTCCTTCCTAATTCTGAGGCTGGTGGACCAGTTGTCCTCTTTGGTGGTGAGATGGCAGAAGGCAGGGAGACTGTCCTGTAGGTGGGGGAGGAAGAAGGAGAAGCTTTCACAGGACAGATAACCAGCACAGGTATTTTGAGACCGACTTTGTTCTTCTAACAAATTTTTGAGAGTCCATTACCCTTTTTGTGGTATTCTTACATTAAAAAATCCCAACATATATTCACTCTGTATGTTGCCTTTTGCAGCTAATATTCAGGGAAGAGGACAGTTTTCTTTCCCTGTTATCCAGTCTATACTTCCTTTTACATTTTATCCTGTAAAACTACTAAACATAGTTAATACCAACTGGCACCCCTCTAAATCATTCCTGCCTCATTGATATTTATAGATTTCCAATGCCAGTAGACAGGCATTATGTTCTCTCCCCTCCCCAGATTTTTTATTTAGTCAAGCCAAACATATTTAGTTCTTTTCATCTTTCAGCATACTGCAGGTTAATCCTTCCAGCTCCTTAATTAGTTGTGAAGCTCTCCTCTGAATTCTTTCCAATTTGGTGGCATTTTACTAGTAATGAGGAGCTCAAGGAGAGGAATAAAGGGAGGCACATCTATTATACGGGCTTCTGTTAGCCAGTTAGAAGGAAGATGCAGGGTGACAAGTCTTTAGGTGGGATATCAGCATCCTCAAGACACAGAGTGAAAGAGAGTATTTGCCAAAGCGATTCACGGCAGCATTCATGAGTTAAAAGGCATGCCATAATGGAGTGTATCCAGGCTTGTGGCTGGCACCCAAAAAAGGACAGTGCTCAAGGTTAAGGTCTATCACCAGCTGGCTAGAAAACCGTTGCTATTTAGCTGCAACAATAAGTTCTGTTTTGGTTGAGTCCAAAAAGCTCCTTTTGTTGGCAGCCATACATTTTCTTTAACTAAATGGAAACTTACACGCAGGATAAATAAAATGCTTATTGCTCTTTTTCCTTTCTTTCCTTTCCTTCCTTCCTTTTTCAGAGCTCCTCCGATCAATAGATCTTGAGCAATGACTAAAAGAGTATCGAATTAGTTTATCGAGGAAAATATGAGCTATTTTATTATTATTGCTAGTTTAATACCAGCTGAAGTCACCCAACTGGACATGGTTTTTGAAGAAATATCCATGCAACTGTGGGAAATTGTCTTGAAATGTGTGAATGTATTTATCTGTTTATTACCCTGGGGTACATGCAACTCAGAGATCAAAGCAATGCTTTCATGACAGCCCAAGCAGTAAAGATATGCTCTGCGAACCTCAAGTAGCTCAGCACTAGCTATGGGTGGTACGTCAAGTTCGAACTGGCAGTCCGGTGAGTGGTTACCCTTTTCATCTGTAGCAATAGGAACTGAAGGGCAAAACTCTCTCCTTGAAGAAATCAAAGCAATCCAGGGACTCAGAACAACACTGGGAAGTAAGTTCTGACCCCATCATCCAGGGCTCACAATAAAAGCAGGGGCTGTCAATGAAACTTTCTGTGGATCTGTTCAATCAATAACAGCAACTTAATTTTGACATTTAGTCCTTAACAGAATAATAAAATCTTTGGCTTTGATCTGAAAATGCAGACCTCTCTTCCTCACTACAAGAGAAACAATGAAATCTTACAGGTCAGATACAATAATTTCCCCTAAGGGAGGAGTCTTCTACTGACAGGGAAAGACTCCTCACTTTGTGGAAGAGACTCACTGGATCTAGACTGATTCCGCAAAAGCACTTACCAGCACCTCCACGTCCTTAAATATCCAAATAAAGCAATTGGTTGCACAATAGTTTTTGCCTTACCAGGAGCTGATCCAAAGTTTCATACCACTTGCCATGCGCTTTCTGAATCCTGTTTTTGTGTAAAAAAATTTTTTCCTCAGATCTCTGCACAGTTTCTTGGTGGGAAATTTCAGCATTCGCAGTCACTTTCCTCCCCTGACCCCATAGGTGTAGAGTACGGGGGGGCTCGAGGGCTCGAGCCACCCCTGACAAAACGGAGCGCCTGGTTCCGCGCCTCCCTGGGTCCTTCCGAGGCCCAGTTGTCACTGGTGGAGAGGGAGAGGGAAGGGGTGGCCGGGGGGGAGAGAGAGGCACCGGCAGCAGCGGCTGGTGGGCCTCGGAAGGGCCCAGGGAGGCGCGGCGATTTCCCGGGGGAGAGAACATCGCCCGAGCACGCGCGCAAAGCGTGCGCATTAGGAGCCCCTCTGGAATTTCCAAGAGTCTACGCCCCTGCCCAACCCCACCCTTGCTTGACCCTTTTGTGGATCAAAAACTGGCTAATTAAAAGAAAACAGAGAGTGAGTATAAATGGGCAATTTTCTCAGTGGAGGGAAGTAAGCAGTGGGGTACCGCAGGGATCAGTACTCAGTCTGATGCTTTTTAACTTGTTTATTAATGATTTGGAGTTGGGAGGAAGCAGTGAAGTGGCTAAATTTGCAGAGGACACAAAGTTGTTCAGGGTGGTGAGAACCAGGGAGGATTGTGAGGCACTCCAAAGGGATCTGTTGAGGATGGGTGAGTGGGCATCAACGTGGCAAATGGGGTTTAATGTGGCCAAGTGCAAAGTGATACACATTGGAGCCAAAAATCCTAACTATAAATACACGTTGATGGGGTCCGAACTGGCAGAGACTGACCAAGAGAGAGATCTTGGAGTCATAGTAGATAACTCAATGAAAACGTCGAGACAGTGTGCGACTGCAGTGAAAAAGGCCAACGCTATGCTGGGGGTTATTAGAAAGGGAATTGAAAACAAATCAGCCAGTATCATAATGCCCCTGTATAAATCGATGGTGCAAACTCATTTAAAGTACTGTGTACAGTTCTGGTTGCCACACCTCAAAGAAGATATCATAGCATTGGAGAAAGTGCAGAAAAGGGCAACTAGAATGATAAAAGGGTTGGAACACTTTCCCTAAGAAGAAAGGTTGAAGCGCTTGGGGCTCTTTAGCTTGGAGAAATGATAGCTGAGGGGTGACATGATCAAGGTTTATAAGATTATGCATGGGATAGAGCAGGTAGAGAAAGAAGTACTTATCTCCCTTTCTCACAGTACAAGAACTCGTGGGCACTCCATGAAATTGCTGAGCAGTTGGGTTAGAACAGATAAAGGGAAGTACTTCTTCACCCAAAGAGTGATTAATATGTGGAATTCACTGCCACAGGACGTGGTGGCAGCTACAAGCATGGACGGCTTCAAGAGGGAATTAGATAAACATATGGAGCAGAGGTCCATCAGTGTCTATTAGCCACAAAGTATAGATAGGAACTCTCAGTCTGGGGCAAGTGATGCTCTGTATTCCTGGTGCTTGATGGAGGGGCAACAGTGGGAGGGCTTCTGGTGTCCTGCCCCCACTGCTGGACCTCTTGAGGGCACCTGGTGTTTTTGGCCACTGTGTGACAGAGTGTTGGACTGGATGGGCCACTGGCCTGATCCAACATTGGCTTCTCTTATGTTCTTATGTCAACTCCTTCATCGTCATGACTGTACCACGCCTACTATCTTCCCTCAATCCACACCTTTTCCCTGAGGCATCTTTATTTTTTAATAACTGATATTTAGTGCATCACAACATGACATCATCACAGTGTTGTTACTGCCCCCTTAGTCAACATGCTATTTTGGCAGCATTTTGGATTATGCAGTTTTTATTTTGTATGGGTCAGAAAAAATGTTGGCCACAGGATTTGATTATCATTGCACCCTGAAGTGTTTATGTTTCATATATGGAAATTTCTCCCAACAGCATGAACAGGATGCACAGAGGGGCGACCAGTCTTGGAGTGCCAAACGCTCTGTTGTCAGCCATGTTCAATGATGTGGTTCAAAAGCAGAGAAGACACACCAGCAGAACAATGGGGAGGCAATTGCAGGATCAAAATGACTGATGAAACGTATGACGGGAAGAGGCGTGCCAGCCATCAGAACTTTTTGTGGAATGATGCAGTGGGTGGAATATGGAGATATACTAAGGAAGCAGCCCAGGTGCAGACCAAGCAACACAAATGCAAATGCCAAAACAGAATGTCAACTCAGGACAAAGTGGAGGTTAGACACATACTGCAGAAACAGTCGTATTCTATGAGTTCAATCCACATCCTACTAAAGTCAGTGTAAGAATTCCTACTGAACTGAATGGAGACAGGTGGCAACTTCAGTTTTCAAATCTATTCCTCTTAGAAGCTCAATAGTGTACGTAGTGTTCCCCTGATGGTCCTGACCATCCAGGTTTCAGTTACATCTATTATGTTTTGAAGATAGAATGACAAATGCATTCCAGGTACTTAAATTCAACAATAACAAAAGTGGACATGTATATAATCTGTGGTGAAAAAATGTAAAGGAAGTGATCACAGGTTAGAAAATTTCACAGACTATACCTCTGTAAAACACTTAGATTTTAGTATTGCAGCACATAAGAAACCAACAAGATTTTTAGGGGATAAGCCAGAGTCAAAGCTCCCTTTATCAGACAGCTTTGACTCATGAAAGCTTATACCCTGAAAATATTTTTGGACTCTAAGGCACTACTGAGCTTGAATCTAACTGTTCTGCTGCAGACGAGCATGGCTACCCTCTGAAATTATAGCTCTGTAAATGGCTATTATGCAGTCCCCAGGATCAAAGGCAGCATGGCACTGAATCGCAATTGCCTTCAGAGGTGGCCTTCTCAGAATCATCTAACTGGCCAGTGTTGCCAACCAAGTGCTGGACTAGGTAGTCCTTTGGTTTGAGGCAGGAGCAGTATTCTTTTATTGTATTTCATTCTGCGTAAATGAGCTGACAGAATGGTTAAAATGCACCATGTATGTATCACCAAAGCGCAGCCAGTTCTATCAGTACCTAGATGGCGAATGGAGGTGGTTTGCCATTAAATACCTCTGAATTTGACATTAACTACCTCTGCGTAGCAAACCCTGGGCTTCCTTGGTGGTGTCCTATCCAAGTACTAACCTGGGCTAACCCTGTTTAGCTTCAGTTAGATAGACAGATTATGGATGATAGAAGGATAGATAGATAGATAAAATATTTCTTTCACAGATCAAGAAAAGTTGCCAGCATCTTCAAATTCACCTATAATCGCAAACCAATTGAACAGTGAATAAACCAAACTCAAATACAAGTGTAAACTCTCTCTTTCTAATGTTTTTTTTTAATTTGGAAAAGTAGTTTAAAAGGTTTCTAGATAACTAATGTAATCAACTATAATCAAGGAAGATAATTAAGGAAGTTCAATAAATGACTTGATTAAATAAACTTGCATGTGGGCCCTGAAGAACAGCTGAGCAAACTTCACAAGCAAGAGGGAACAGAAAATAGCAGAACTGAAAAAAATGGGTTATGAAGGCATGTAATTTGCTTGGATTTGCATAAAGCTATTGAGGAGGTCACACACAAGGGAGTATTAATGAAAACAAGTAATGTTACACTGAAATGGAGAAGCCTCTTGCGGATTAGAAAAATGAGAAGAGAAACACCAGGGGGGATTAAATGGCCTTTTGCAATGATGAAAAGAAGTGACTATGTGGGTGCTGGCCAATGAATTCAGCAAAAAATCTTAAGTATAACATTGGAACGAATGGGCTCAGATATGCTGATGACACAAAAATAATTTAGGTCAGAAAGCTACAGAGGACTGAGGAATTCCAGAAGGATCTAATCAGACAGAGTAGATATGAAATAAGATGGCAGAGATAAATTTTAATGAAGGCAAGGTACCAGGCGATTGCTTACGTGGAGAAATAATTTCAGTTTCAGCTGTTCAAAGAGACTGATTACCCAGCATATCTCAACAGAGGAGCTCCAAATGGCTGCTTGTCCACTAACTTTCAGGAAAGAGGATTTGTTTGAAAATGCTATGATTTAGCATTTATGTGCCTCATATTAAACAGGCGATCTGCATTTTGCACATAAAGGTATTGGATGGAGAAAGTGGGTAGAGAACTTTTTTTCTGTCTACCAATATAACAGAACACAGGTGCTGCCTAAGAAAATTGATAGGGTGTAAATTAGGGGAAGGCAGAAGGGAGGTAGTTACACAAGACATAATTAACTCGCCAAAGACATAAAGTTGGGCATGGGCAGCTCTGAATACTAGTTGCTGGGGAGCAACTACAGGGAGAAAGCTCTTGGGTTTGATTCAGCAGAATTCTTATGTTCTTACAAGTCAGACTAGAAGACAGTCTAGCTCAGTAGTGTCTCCTTCAGTTGACAGCATCTCTTTCCTCTGACTTTGTCTCTTGCCTGCCTCCTGCCCTTTGCCCTGGTCAAGACCTTGCCAAATCATTCTACCATGTTATCTCTGAACCCTGATTCTATAGGTCTGCCTACAGCTTTTTGAGCCCTTTCCCTTAAATGGAGGTGAAAAGTGTCAACAAGTGGCAGCTGACTTACAGCAGTCCCATAGGGCTTTCAGGGCAAGAGACGATCAGAGGTGGTTTGCCATTCCCTGCCTCTGCATAGCAACCCTGGACTTCCTTAGTGGTCTGGTCTCTGACCACTAACCAGAGCTGACCTTGCTTAGTCTCTGAGAACTAATGAGACTGGAGTAGCCTGGGCTATCCAGTTCAGGGCTTCTCTTCAATATATAGCAAGAATAATGCATGCTCAGGTGTTTTAAATACATCTTTCCTTCTGCCCCTATAAAGCTCAAAGAAAATGTTTCAACTTGCTGCAATTATCATCACTGGCCATCCTGAATATGTGTGTGCATCATACGGGTTAGTCAAGCATTTTAAATAGTTGGCTGTCACCATTCTTTCTTCTTTGGAAATGAAATTTCAATTGGTTAATTAATAGGGACCTATTGACAACAAAAAGCCAGAACCTATTGATTCATCTTCTCACCCATATTTTCGCATTTGATTAAATGCATCACATGTTTGTTTATTTATTGGATTTTTACCCCGCCCTCCCTGCTGTATGGCAGGCTCAGGGCGGCTACCAACAGGTTCATTATACAATAAAATTCGATAAAACAGCTATCCTATAAAAACATACAATACACAATTAAAATCACAGTACAAGATGGTGTGGCTTCGTCACCCCCCGTCCAAGCAGTGTAAGCAGGCACTGTAAACTTCCAATCGGTGCAGAATGGTCCACGTTGGCGGATTCCACTGGCAGGGCCAGGGCTATAAGGATGGAAGTGGCCCCAACTTGAAAGCCTGGTGGAAGAGCTCCATCTTGCAGGCCCTGCAGAACTGTGAGAAGTCCCGCAGGGCCCTGAAGTTATCTGGGAGCTCATTCCACCAGTGTGGGGCTGCCACCGAGAAGGCCCTGGCCCTCGTTACTGCCAACCAGGCCTCCTTCAGTCCTGGGAGGACCAGGCAGTTCTGGGAGCTTGATCGAAGTGCTCACTGGGGTACATATGGGGAGAGATGGTCCCTCAGGTAGATAGGTCCCTGGCCATAAAGGGCTTTATAGGTAAACACCAGCACCTTGAACCATATCCGGTATGCTATAGGCAGCCAGTGCAGTGCTTTCAGGGTGGGCTGGATATGTTCCCGCATGGGGAGACACAACATCAGCCTTGCTGCTGCATTCTGCACCAGCTGCAGCTTCCAGATTTGGGACAAGGGCAGCCCCATGTAGAGAGCATTACAGTAAACCAGTCTTGAGGTGACCAATGCATGGATCACCGTAGCAAGGTCGTTATGTTCAAGGAAGGGAACCAACTGCCTGATTAGCTGTAGATGATAGAAGGCCGACCCTGCTGTGGCTGCTACCGGGGCCTCCATCATTAGTGAGGGGTCCAAGAGCACTGCCAAACTCCTAACCTCTGGTGCTGGCACCAATGGTGCCCCATCAAAGGTCAGGAGAGGGATCCCTAACCTTGGGCCACTTCAACTCAGGCATAGGGCCTCCTGTTTTCGTCAGATTCAATTTCAGTTGGCTCTGCCTAAGCCAACCAGCCACAGCTTTCAATACCAGGTACAGATCACCTGGACTAGAATCTGACAGGCCGCCCAACAACAGATAGAGCTGGGTATCGTCAGCATATTGATGACAACCCAGCCCATGCCTCCGGGCAATCTGGGTGAGAGGGCACATTTAGATACTAACCAACATTGGGGTGAGTACTGCCCCCTGTAGCACTCTGCATACTTGCGGGTGTCTTCGGGAGAGCTGCTCCCCAACCACCACCCTCTGTCCCTGATCTTGGAGAAATGAGGCCAACCCCTGGATCCCAGTGTCGGTGAGGCAGTGGGCCAGTAGTTGATGGTCGACCATGTTGAACGCTGCAGACGGGTCTAACAACATCAACACCGAAGTGTTGCCTCGATCCAGGTGCCTCCGGAGGTCGTCTGTGAGGGCGACCAGAACCATCTCTGTTCAGTGTCCTGGTCAGAAGCCAGACTGGAAGGGATCTAGTATGGAGGCATCATCCAAAAAGCCCTGCAGTCAGTCCGCCACCACCTTCTTGATTAGTTTAGTGAGGTTGTGTCTCCAGTATCCCTCTCAATGTGCACAGATCCAACAATAATGCAGAAGTTTCATAAACAAAGGTTAGACCAATTCAGGGATGATAGAAATATTAATATCTGTTAATTAGAAGGAGGTTTGAGTTAGGGGATACATCCCTTGGCTGTGTGGGTCCCTAATCATTTACATGGTGACAAAATGAAAAAGGATCAACAGGAGTCATAGTCTGCTACTAAGCACTCTAATTGAACAGAAATAGAATATTACAGCATTTCTCTAATTGTGGTTCAGGGGCTCTTGGTGTTTGTAACCCCATTCACCTGACTTGCAACCAGAACTCCAGATGCTATTTGATGTTTATCAGTTTGTTACTGGCCAAAATGTGGGCTTTGCCTTATTTCCAGTGTTCCTGTTTCCAACATGACCGCTTCTCCCAGTGACCTACTGGGGAACTGACAGGATTACCTTCTATGAACATTCTGTTATGTGTCCTCATTTTTCTCCTAGTCTCTGTATCCCCCTTCCTTGCAAAAAGCTACTCTTCAGGGCATTCTCCCCCTCCCTGGGGGACAGGAGCCCTTGCCTGAGTGAGTCCATGGGCTTTCTTCTGCCAAGTAAGCTCTGGAAGTTTTTGGATGGTATGGGTGGAGCTGTTATGCTTTCTTTCCTGTAGGTCAGCGTGTTGAATATGTTTGCTGGAGGGTATTTGAATCTACTACCTGTGGAGCTCCCAGGAGCACGGTAGTTATGGGGCACCTACTGGGCATACCACAGTCCTACATAGTAGGGAGGAGGCTGTGTTTTCTTTGTCCTCGTGTTGGTTGTGATCTGTGCATGAGTGGAGCAAGGAGGCATGCCAACCACACCGTGTTTCAGTTGCCTGCTTCCATATGTGGCTGACCCAGCCATTATTCCACCCCACAGCTGGGTCTAGAATTTGGAGCAGTTATAATGCTCATCCAGCTCCTTAGAGCTTTTTAAGCACTTCTTTTTTTGAATTAGAAAACACAGGAGACCAACTAGCCACGCTGGCATTGTGCCAGTATCACTAGTACTCTGGCATTGGTTGGTTTGGTACTGAGCAGCCTGTCACCTAATTTTCCCCTCTTACAGTACAATCCTAAACAGATTTCTACCCTTCTAAGCCCACCAAAGTCAATAAGTTTAGAAGGGTGTAACTCTGCTCAGGATCACACTGTTGGAAGACTAAATACTTTGAATCACTACTGTTTTACCCCATAACAATTTTGAATGCACTGATCCTCATCAGTTTTGTTAGTTCTTCATTATACAACTGTCAGCTAAGGTAACACTTAACATCTATTTACCATATTTTTAAAGGCCTCTGGAAGATCAGGAAGGCTTCATATGCTGAAATAAAATTCGATTTTGTTTGCATAATTGCAGACAGAATTTTAAACAGAACAGATTAGAAGCAAAGATTAAAGCTTCCCCAAACATCCACTTCATTATGAATATATACACACCACTTACATTTCTTCCACTGGCTTTTTTCCTTGCTGTCTGCAGAAGCATTTTCAAACATCAATGAAAATAAAGGCGCAACATACAACAGAGTGCGTATTAGAATCCCAAGTATCTCATGCATAAAAATCACGTCTAAAGCCGTAGTCGCTGTCATTATTTCACTCTCTTATTCCTAGCAAAGAAACATCATGCTGCTACATGGCAACTGATTACACTTTATAAGCATTTTCTTCCTAGTTAAACACATAACTGGGAAGCAATCATCCTAGCAACCCGTATGAACACATTACGTAAGAGGACAAGAAGCATTAAAACGGGCAACCAGTCTTGGTTACAGGCCAAGAAGATGCCAAGAAACTATTGTTTGTGTAACAGGATGAGGAAGACTAATCAACAGATTTCTTTCCTGAAATGGGTAAATTATTTTTTTGTCACATTCAAACAATCCAGGAAAAAGAAACTTGATTTAAACTTGAGTTTGTAAGGTTGCCAGGTCCAGGTTGGGAAATACCTGGAGATTTTGTGGATGGAGCCTGAAGAAGACTGGGATTGGGGAGGGGAGGGACTTCAGCAGGGTTTAATGCCACAGAGTCCACCTGCCAAAGTAGCTATTTTCTCCAGGTGAACTGATCTCTGTTGCCTGGAGATCAGCTGTAATCTCAGGAGATCTCCAGCCACCACCTGGAGGCTGGCAACCCTAGTTTGGTGCCACCTCTAAAGGCCCAACAAGATGAGATGAGGGGTCATGTCTGTTTGCTTGTTCAGGTCTAAAGCAGGAGGCTGAATGCATTTTTAAGCAAAAGCTGTGCACTTTGGTGAAGGGAGCTAAACTTTGCTCCATCTCCCACTTTGCTGTTCCTCTCTGCTTTTAACATTTTTGCTAACCCTGACTCCCATATAAGAAGTGAGCATGGCTAGAAGAAAAATCCATGGAAAAAAAGGACAGCACGTAAAGTAGCACAGCTTAATTCTCCTCACCTTCACACTCTGTTTCTCTGCCCCTTATTTTAAACATAGACAGATGAACATGTTTACATCATGTCTTGTTTGGCCTTAAATATTGTTAGAAGTGGAGGAATTGGCGCTGTCTCCTGTCTCAGACCTGAGAAGATGGCCCCAGAGAGTTTAGACAGATAGAGAGGTCAGGACACACAAAGCGTCCTTTCCTTCCTGCTATCTGATACTTTCCTTTGAAGTAGAATGCTACTTTTAGGGGCAATTTCTTCTGCTTCCGTTTCCCCCTCACACTCTCTCTCTCTTTCTCTCTCCCTTGCACGCTCGAAGATGGAGGCTGAACATGCGTCCAGCATCCAACAACATCCAGCTAGTTAGAATAGGTAATCAATATCTATCTCTTACCTGCACTCTCAAGCATGTATTTCCTTTAATAAATACTTATTAGTTTTTTAGTCTGACTGCTGACTTTGTGTAACTTTGTAAGTCTGTTGCCACACCAAGCCGAAAGCTTTGCTGCGTTTAAGCCTTTGTGCACTGTGCTATATTTCTCGTGGTTCCCTGGCAGGGTTTAGTCCAGTGAATCCAACAAATACGAGTTCACATATACACAGTATACATGTGCTGGGATCAGAAAGCCGGAACAAATTATGGCTCCTCGCAAATACATATGGGTGTAATTACCTGTTTAGACATTACATCCACATGTAAACCCCAACCTCATGTAGATCCTCCTGACATGTGTGACCGCCAAGTTGTCTGAACAGGGGCATCATGTGTATTTTGCATGCACATCTAGATCTGGGTTTTTTCACTGGATTGTTCAGGGTTCTGTTTCACATGGACCATAGTTGTAAATGCGTGCAAAATATATGCATTGTCCCTGTTCAGACAACATGGCAATGCTGTAAACTACCCACAAAATCCATAGCAAACAACTCAAACTAGTAGATGCAACTTCCTGCCTTATTCATTGTAATCCATTTAACAAGGGTTATAACAAACATATCAAAATCTAATATTTCATATCAAAGACTATGAACAATAGGGTCTCTCCTGCTATTGCTCATATTGCCACATATAATTTATAAGAGATGCCAATGAAACTCCAATCCATACTTTACTAAAGGAGCAATCCTAGGCAGGCCCACTTACAAGTAAGTCCTGTTTTATTCAGTGACACTGTCTGCTGTCCTAAATACTAAAAACATTTTTCTGGAAAATAAGCCCCATTGAACAAAACAGGATTTACTTCTTAGTCATCCTGCTTAGAATTGTACCATAATTTTTCAGTTTTATTATCAGAAGATTCATTCGAAGATAATTCAAAACAGAAAATAGAATGTGTTCATATCAAAGGAAAGGACAGACAGGGTGAGCCTTTTAAAAGTAGCTTTTCCTAACTGCCATTCCTCCTAGTGTGGGAGATACAAATGACACAATAACAAGATTCTAACTGGGTCAATAAAATGGGGTCATTCTTCACTAGCAAGCCTGGCAAAATAAATCGTGAAGAGATTACTGTTACTTTGAGATGGGATTTAATTTAATTTACAATTATGTTCATAATTCAAGTGTATCGTATTTAGGTTTTTTTCCTGTTGTTGTTTGAAAGACTTATGACTTGACAAAGCATTTCCTAGAATGGTGATCATGCTTCACCACTATGATACTTTAATAATATCCTTGCAGCCTCTGGAATAAAAAAGTCTCTAAGGATACATGGCCAAACAGTACTACTGTAATGGAACAACAATGGCGACCTGCGGCTGAAGGCACACAATGACTGGTATATCAACAGTAATAACTACTCTTTGGCAACAGGAATTAATGACTGTACCAGCAGATTGTCATTGTAGTTAATTGCAATTGGTCCACAAAAGTTACTAGACCATGAGAAATCTATATAAATCTCCCTTGAACTAACACAATATCCACACATATCTATTTTAGTCATTCTGGCATATAAAAAGAAAACTCGCCAGTTTAAACAGTGTGGGATCAGAGCCCTGCCTTCTTCCGCATGAAACTTCCCAGTCTCTGAGAGACAAACAAGACCCCAGGACTTCCATCTTTGAAGGGCAGTGTGTGTTCGTTTGTAAATAACAGCCTAGTTTTGAAAGGTGCCAATGGACTCTAAGTTTGTTCTACTGCTTCAGACCAACATGGCTGACCAACTGGAACTAGCCTAGTTTTGACTAGAACAATGCTAGAGGAAGACGGAGGTTACCTGCTTTCCCTGCCCTGAGCCATTTTTCTGACCTACAGAGAAGCCATTTCCCCACTGATGCCATACAGAGTGTCAATATATTTGTCCATATTAGGACATTACATCTTTGCAAGGAAGGATTAGAAAAACAGTACAGGGAGGGTTAACCTTCCCTTCAAAAAACTATGGACATGAAGCCTTTGCTATTTGCCTGAAAATAAACTTTTGGGAGCTTTAAACGGAACACCCAACATTTGACCAATTTGACCCTAGGACCTGTATCAGAGCACCTTCTCAAGATAAACAAGTATGGCGGTGACCAGTGAAAGTGACTTTTCAGTCATGGCACCTGATTTATGGAGTATGCTCCCAAACAGATTTGTCAGGTGCAAACTTTTTCTTTACTTTGGTGCCGTGTGAAGACCTGTTATTATTCAAGGCCTTCAAAATGTTTCTGCCATTTTATCAAATTTCAAGCTCATTTTCATTTGAATTCATTACTATGTTTGTTTTCTTTATTGTTTTTCTTTGTCTTTGCTTTAGCTTGGTTTTATTACATGTTCCTTGAAAAGCTTACAAAATACAAATACATAAATAAAAATAAAATAAAAAGAACCAACTTCCCCCTTCCACAGTTTACAAAAGGCCCCATACTCAATTGTCCAGAATGTATGAACATAAGAAGAGCCAGGGCTATTTTTGGGCAGGAACACGCAGGAACGGAGTTCCAGCTGGCTCCTGAGTTGGCCACACCCAGCAGGAACTCATTAGCATAATAGGCCACACCCAACAGCAGAAACTCATTAGGACTGGCTACATTAGGGGTATGTGGCTTAACATGCAAATTAATTCCTGCTACAAAAAGAGCCCTGGGTTTTGACAACAAACAAGGTAAACAGAATAAGAAGCAAAAGGTGGGTGTGGCTGGATGACCACTCTTCTGGTAACATGGGGGTGAGGCCTAATATGCTGATAAGCTGTGCTGTCAGTGGTGTGGCCTAATATGCTAATGACTAAGGAGTTTCTGCTGTGGGGTGTGGCTATTATGCTAATGAGTTCCTGCTGGGCTTTTTCTACAAAAAAAGCCCTGAGAAGAGCCCTACTAGATCAAGATTAGTGGTCCATCTAGTCCAGCATCCTGTCTCACACAGCAGCAAGCCAGTTCCTCTGGAGGGCATAGAGGCCAAGGCCTTTCACTGAAGTTGCCTTGCAGCACTAGATTTCAGAGGTTTACTGCCTCTGAATGTGGTGGTTCCCTTTAGTCTCCATGACTAGTAGCCACTGATAGACCTATCTGCTATGAATCTGTCTAGACCCCTTTTAAAGCCATCTAGGTTGGTGGATGTCACTACATCCTCTGGTGCTATCTGTTCATCTAAGGTGCCAGGCAAACGACTTTTTTGCAGGCTTCTTTCTTTGTGGAGATGCCCCATTTTGTTAAACAGAGTGCAAAGAAAGAAGTATCCCATGTTTCCAGATCTCTGAGAAGGCAGAAGAAAACCTATTTCTGTACTGTGATCATCCCAGTGATAATGGGTGAGTGTGAGAGACCTGCAAGAGATTCCTTGGCATACTTCTCCCAGGGATGGGGGAGAGGCACAGAGATTTGTCATTCCCTGTTCTGTTCACTCGTGGGACAAGGTTGATATGCTGAGCAGAAAACAACCTCACTTCAAACTGTGAGAACAGGTTACAGCAGGGTTGCCAAGTCTGGGTCGGAAAATACCTGGGGACTTTGGGGGTGGAGCCAGGAGAGAGTGGGGTTTGGGGAGGGGAGGGGCCTCAGCATGGTACAATGCCATAGAGTCCTCCCTTCAAAGCAGCCATTTTCTCCAGGGGAGCTGATCTCTGTCAGCTGGAGATCAGTTGTAAAAGCAGGAGATCCCCAGGCCCCACCTGGAGGCTGGCAACCCTAGGTTACAGAGAAGCACAGAGATCTGCTGCTCTTTGCAGCAGTCCCATTCCATGTTAAGGACCATTCATCAAAAGTAGGAGAAGGAATGCTTCCTTGGGAGGTATTGTCCACAATTTGTCATGGTAGGCAGCTGCAAGATAAAATGCAGTCAGTGAAATCGCGTGAGATTGCAGATGGCATGAAAGTGTGCAGCTAACTTGTTCTTGCTCCTCTGATGCATGATGGGGAAATGGATGGATCCCCGCAGCCACCGTAGGCCAGCTGGGGGGGGGGGGACAAAGTTGCCTCCTTGTAAGGAGGACTGATCAGACTGGCTGATTTGCAGCCTGGTTTTGCTGGGGGGGCGGGACTAGCATGTTGAAGGACAGCCCCGGCCCCAGCCTCACGAGGCCTTTTTTCGCTTGCTCCCTGGCTTTTGGCCTAGAGCCGGCAGAAACTCAAAGGGTATTCCTCCCCACCCCAAAATCAGCCTCCCTTCCCTCCTTTCTTGGAGGCTGTGGCTCGGCTGGGCCTGGGACTGGCATAGGGTTGCTAAGTCTGGGTTGGAAAATACCTGGAGACTTTGGGGGTGGAGCCAGGAGAAGGCAGGGTTTGGGGAGGGGAGAGGCCTCAGCAGGGTGCAGTGCCATAGAGTCCACCCTTCAAAGCAGCCATTTTCTCCAGGGGAGCTGATCTCTGTCAGCTGGATATCAGTTGTAAAAGCAGGAGATCCCCAGTCCCCACCTGGGGGCTGGCAGCCCTAGACTGGCAAGGGGTTTGGAGGGGGGTATTTTGGGGGCATCCCCTTGCCGGTGGAGGCAGCACTTGGGTCTGGAGCACCTGCAGGATGGAAGACACGTCGGCGGCTGGGCAGCAACTGTGGTGTAAATTAGTTGGCTGTGCTTCGGCTGGCTCCTAGGTTGTGGCCTACGTGCTGTTAGCTTTGTTAAAGCAAGAATTACATGCACATATACTTAGTGGGAGTTTTCTTAGGCCCAGGGCTGGGGGTTAAGGTGCAGTTGGTGAGGCTGCTTGGGGCTAGGGCTGCCAAGTCCCCCGGAAGAGCGGGGGAAACACCGATTTTGAAAGCTTTCCCCCGCTTTTCCAAGATTGGCCACCGGGGGGACAAAATGGCTGCCAGCAGGGGAACCTTGGAGCCTGCCCTGGCCAGCCTCTTGAACTTCTTAAAAGGGAAATTTCCCCTTTAAGAGCTGAGCCAGCTAGAGAGCCCCGCCCAGAGATTAAGGAGGGACTAAGCTCTTTCTACTGCGTGCAAGGTTGCTGCTAAGTAAACTGCTCCGGTAAGCTGGGGTCTGCGAGCTCTTTTCCTTCTCTGTCTCTCCCCCTCCCCCTCTTTCTTTTTGCTGTCTGTCTGTCCACTGTGGTTTTGTCAAAGGAATAAACTGTCACTTCCAAAGAGGTAAACATCACAAGGAGAGGTTGCCTGTAGAAGGTCTGGGAGTGGGATTGTTTAAAATGTCTTGTCGTGGCTGCTTGGGTCCCACCAATCCTCATTTCCCTTCTGCAAATAAAAGTTGGGATTCCTCATTTTTATGCCAATTTTCTGTTTCTTTCAACCGTGTCCCCCCCTCCAGCAGTAAAAATCTGCATTTTTAAAAGCATTTGTACATCAAGTAACCGGTATTTTAAATTAGGGATGGATCCAACTAGCTTTTCTGCTGGCGAAAAGGGGAGGACAAAGGTCCTCTTTAGCCACCAAAAAGCCTATGCTGGGGGGGGGGGGAGAAGTTATGGGACTTACATGGACAACAGCTGGGTGAAACAAGGGCCAGAAATAAAACCTGGGAATTGGGCAAGAGTAAGTGAAAAAGCTGTCTGTCTGTCTCTCTCTCTCTCTCTGTCCCCATCCAGCAGAGGTCTATCAGTGGCTATTATGAGCCACAAGGTCTAAATGGAACCCTTTGTCTGGGGCAGTGATGCTCTGAATTCTTGGTGCTTGGGGGGCAACAGTGGGAGGGCTTCTGGAGTTCTGGCCCCGCTGCTGGACCTCCTGAGGGCACCTGGTATTTTTGGCCACTGTTGTGACACAGAGTGTTGTACTGGATGGGCCGATCCACTGTGGCTTCTCTCCTGTTCTTATGATATGAAAATCATATTTAGCACTTGTGTAGCACTTAGGGCTTCATATTCTGCCGAGATGAGGAAGGATTCAGTAGGGCCGTTGCTCAGTGATAGAGCATCTGCTTGACATGCAGGAGGTATCAGCCTCTTCAGCTAAAAAAGGATCAGGTAATAGGTGACATTAAAGATCTCAGCCTGAGACCCTGGAGAGCCACTACCAGTCTGAGTAGTCAATACTGACCTTGATGGACCAATGGCCTGATTCAGTATTAGGAAACTTCATGAGTTCATGTGGAAGCATGTGGAAGCAACATCACAGGATGTGACTTCACAAAATGATGTCACTTCCTTTCTCCTGGCTCCACCCCCAAAGTCTCCTGGCTCCACCCCCAAAGTCCCCAGATATTTCCCAAGTTGGACTTGGCAGCCCTACTTGGGGCCCAGTTGGTCATTTGCCCACTTCTCCCCCCCCCCTTTTTCTCCTTTTGGGCTCTATAGATTTACAGCCAGTTCCTAGCAGTTTAGCTGTTGCTGGGCAGTTTTTTCGCTGTTGTTAGGTGGTTAGACATTAGGTGGGGGCGGACTTTGCTGAAATCATCAGGGACGGTGGCCATTTTGGGAAGATCTGCTCCTGTGGGCTGAGTGGCCATTTTGCTTTTAAATTGTTCCTCTGGGGTATCCTTAGGATCGGCCATCTTTGGAAGGTCCTTTTAGGTGGTGGTCATTTTATTTGGTGGCGGCCATTTTAGGACAATTCTATTAATTGAAGGAGGTCTTCCAACTCATTGTGTTTTGGATACAGCTTCTAGAAAGGGTCAAGGCCAGTCTAAAGGAAAAGGGCCTGCACCGAAGGTACCTAGGCATACTGCGGCACCCCCTCCAGTTGCTCCATCATCCTCTGAGGAGGAGGAGCGGGAGCAGCAGATTATATTAGATAAGCTTGCAGCCTTACAGCAGGCCAGGGACACTGGGTCTCCCCCCCCCCCCCTTTTCAAGCAGTCATTTGAGCTTCGGGAAGTACTGGGGGTAGAGCAGAGTGGAAGAAGTTTCGTGAGGAGGTGCTTAAGAAAATTTACCTTCTTGAATCTCGTGCTGTAGAGTCCACCGGTCACGTCGAGCATGAAGGGGTTCCAACAGTGACACCGGTTTCTGGGACATCTGCAGTGACGGCGGTGGCTGAGGTGGAAGTGCCTGGGCCCAGTGATAAGGATGAGGCGGAGGCACAGCCAGCCATGGTTTGGCCTTGGGGACCTTGGGTGCATAAGCCTGGTTTTATGCAGGACCCCTCGGGGTATGGGCAGTCGTGGGCTTGGGGCCCTCCTCATACGATGAAGGATTCACATGGGACTACTCAGCCGTGGGTCTGGGGTCCTCCGCCTACGGGCTGGCAGTCGCCTTGGGACCCTGTGCTGCCTCTGGGCATGATGTCGCCTCCTACTCCATGGGGGGGCATGGGGTTTTTCTCCCACTTATGACAATCCCTATGGGGCGGCTTCTGCAAAGGCAGTGCCCTTTGGCAATGCAGCCTTGCCCCTTGGTGACCACCTTTTGCCAATCACTAGGGAAAAGGTGAGTACATCGACCTCTTCAGCCTTCTTTACTGGGAATTGGAGAAGAAGGATAAAGAGGAGATGGATGACAAGGACAAGGAAATTTTAAAGAAAAGGAGGGTTGATAGGACATGGGCAAGTTGGCTGGAGGGTACATTGTCTATGCAGGGGTGACTTCTCAGGCCCAGAGCTGGAAGGCCACAGCACTATACCAGTATCTGGATATCATGTATAAAGTGTACACTGGTTTTGTGGGTTCAGCCTGGCTCAAATACGACGAGGAGTTTAGGATGAGGGCTGCTATGAACCCCAACCTTCTGTGGGACCAGATACATCTGCATCTTTGGTTACAGCTATGTCGCAGGTGCGGCCTAATGTTGGGGAACGCTCACATAGTGGGCACATGGTTCAGAAACTTCCGGCTGGTGCTAATACTGCTTCCCGTGGGCCCACGGGGCAGGCGGTTCAATCCTGCTTGCTTTGTTGGGAGTTTGGTTCACAGGGGGTCTGCAAAAGGAAGACGTGCACTTACAGGCACGAGTGCCCAATGTGCAGTGGACCGCATGCATTCACTGCATGCCCCAAAGGAAGGCCCAGGCATAGCCAACAGCCCAGGGGAGGTGGCAGTCCTTCAGCAGCTACTGGAAAGGGGGCCCACACCAATTAAGCTTGGTCCATTGCAGAGTTGGTTGAAGCGGTATCCTAACAAAGAGGATGCCGTGTATTTGCTGGAGGGTTTTCAAGGGGGTTTTAGAATTCCGTTTTCAGGGTTGAGGGCTCTTTTTTTAGCCCACAATTTAAAATCAGTTAATGGCATGGAGGCTGTGGTTGCTGCGAAGATTGCCAAAGAGGTTCAAGAAGGTAGGGTTCTAGGTCCATTTCCGGCACCACCACATCCTAATTTGCAGGTTTCACCTCTGGGTATAGTACCTAAGAAGGCACCTGGTGAGTTCCATTTAATTCCCCATCTTTCTTATCCCCAAGGTGGATCGGTAAATGATGCTATTCCGGATCATCCGTGCACAGTGAGGTACACCTCATTTGACCAAACTGTGCATGTGGTGTGCCGCTGTGGTCGTGGGGCAGAGTTGGCAAAGTGTGACATCAAATCCGCATTTCATCTCCTCCCCGTGCACCCAGATGATTTTGAGCTGTTGGGATTTTCCTTTAAAGGGCAGTTTTTTATGGGTAGGGCCTTGCCCATGGGATGTTCTGTGTCATGCACTGCATTTGAGCGCTTCAGCACATTTCTGGAATGGGCAACACGTTTTAAAACAGGATTACCAGAAGTGGTTCATTATTTAGTTGACTTTCTTTTTGTGGGTCCTTGTGAGACGGGTAGATGCACCAAGCTGTTGAAGGGTTTTACACAACTAGCAGAGGAGCTGGGAGTTCTGTTGGCCCACGAAAAGACAGAGGAACCTGTTCAAAAGTTAGTATTTTTAGGGGTAGAATTGGACACAGTTTCCCAGACAACTCGGTTGTCGTTGAGCAAGATTCAGGACTTGCAGGTCTGGCTTTCTATATTTCTTAAAAAGAAGAAGTCCACTTTGCGTGAACTTCAGCTGATTGCTGGGCACCTCAATTTCGCGTGCAAAGTAGTGGCTCCTGGGAGGGCTTTTGTTAGACGGCTATACGATGCAATGAGGGGGCTACAGCACCCGCATCTTAGAGTGTGCATTAATGCAGAAGTGTGGGCCAACCTTGGATCTGGCAGGAGTTTTTAAGTTCTTTTAATGGTGTCTCCTTTTGGAGGGAGGAATTGAAGCTGGAGGCTGAGCTCCAAATGACATCTGATGCTGCTGGATCTCTGGGATTTGGTGTGTACTTTCGTGGACACTGGTGTGCTGAGGAGTGGCCTGGGGAATGGGTTTCAGCAGGATATGTTAGGGATCTCACCTTTTTAGAGTTCTTTCCCATACTAGTGGCGGTTTGGTTGTGAGGTGAAGAATTGAAAGATCACACTGTCCACTTTTGATGTGACAATTTGGCGGTTGTTCATGTGATCAATTCCCTCACATCTAGGTCTCCACGGGTCATGGGGCTTGTCCAGGCTTTCACCTTGCAGTGCCTTAGACTTAACTTGGTAATTTTTGCCAGGCATGTGCCGGGTGTGGACAATGGTGTGGCTGACGCTCTCTCTTGCCAACAGATGGCGAGATTTCGTCAGCTTGCACCAGAAGCCAATCTTCATCTGGCTCAAATGCCTCAGGAACTATGGCAGGTTGGAGGGCTGAGACTTGCAGGGCTATAAGCCTCACCATTGCGCCTAGCACCAGAAAAGGATATGAGCGAGCAGTTCGCCAATTCGAGGTCTTCAGGGCAGCTGAACGTTATCCCAAGGTCTGGCCTATTCCTTTAGATCAGTTGATGCCCTACTGTGTAACGAGCAAAGAAGCTGGCTTAGCTGTCCGTTCAATCCGAGGCAAGTTTGCTGCGCTAGCCTTCGCGAGCAAAGCCTTGGGCTTCGCTGAAGTCACGTGACTTCAGGATTAGAAAGATGCTCGAGGGTTGGCCTAATACTACAGTGGTTTGGTCGGCCATGGTTCCGCAAAGGGACTGGCGATGGGCCTTGGACCCTAAGCGGATTGAGCGGGCTAGACGTAAGGTAAACGGGGAATTTAGGATCATTTTAGTAATGGGTGGTGGCCACTTCATACCCCATTTGGCTATTAGGGCTATGCACGCAGAGTTATATAGGGGTGACGGAGTTCATTTGTTGGAGCAGGGTATGGATATCTTCCTTAAGGATTTACGGCAAGGGCTGTTAACAGTGTTAGAGGTTTAGTGGGTGCAGGGGCCTAAGCAGAGGCTTGACCCTTGCTATGGCGGAAGTTTAGTAAATAGTTGTTGTGGCTTGGTAAGCACCTATCAGCAACCCTGGTGGGAAAGGGGCCTGTTCGGATCATAACTGCAGCCTTGCGGCCTGGGATGAGGGGAACAGGCTGCCTTTTGGAGTGCCGTTGAGGGATACTCAGCACTGACTTTGCGGCTGTGTGTGAGGGATCATCAAGGCATGTTCCAAGGCTGGGCTGCCTGGGGTTCGAGCCGCTTATAGCGGGCTATGACCCAGGGGCCAGGTGCATTGCCCATACTATGGCTAGGGTGGGGTCAATGGTAACCCCAGGCCCTGGCCATGCTGCTTGTTAGGTTAAGCCCTTGCCATGTTTTTGTTAATGAATAAAGTGGCCGTTAATCCCATGTTTGTTGTCTGACTCTTTCTTCCGTCTATGGGGGCAATACACATTTTAGCTGGGTTCAAAGAAAGGGTCCAAATCACTACTAACAACTACAGTAGAAACTCTTTTCTTTATTAACTTACCATGATCAAAGAAAGTATCTATTCCTAAGAAAGTTCAAGATGCTGACACTGTTGCATTGTTCATTTTTGGTACTTACAGTAAGTTTTACATAACAAGGAGGCAGTAACCAGTCAATGCCTTCCTGCTCAGCACTGCACTAACTCTAAATCAACAGAAAGACAACCTATGCTTCCTTTGTAACATCCTACATAAAAGTATGTTAAGAAGGAAGTGTAGATTGCTTTTCTATACTCCTGTCTTTAAAAGGTGGTAACAGACACCAAGGTACGCTAAAGAGAAGGCCCAGATCAGAGTAAACTTGGTCCAAAATGGAGGAGGTGGTAAGTCCTACCTCCTCCTGTTGACTGTGAATATCACAGGAAATGGCAGGAGAAGCATAGCATTTTCTTGCCTATCTGACACAGAGACGGTAAAGCAGAAATCGGCTTTAAATCTGCCTTAATTTAAAGTCTATTCAGAACAACATGGGAGAAAAGAATCAATTCATGTGTCCAAATGGGAACAAGTGATTTTATGAACAACTCTTTGAAGACTTGATTCCTGCGTGCCCAGAGGCAGACCTATTTTTATCAGGGACATACTAGCAGGAGGAACACATGTTCATAAATCCCACCACTTGCATCAGATACCCTAAAGAAACTGACCTGTTAAACATCCCCCCAAGGGACACACACAGACATCCATTACTCCCAAAACATTTGGAATAAATGTTCTTGCTCACAGCAAATCCCTACTTCAGTGCAACTTTGAAAGAACAAAAGAAGCAGGAACAGTTTAGCCGAAAGGAAGTTCACAGACCTATTTCCGAGCTTTTTTAAAGTTCTCCCTGTCGTTTGGATACTAATTAAAACTTTTAAACTCAGAGTGAGACATAACATGTTTGGTTCTCATGGCCCAAACTGACTATAGATCTCTGTAAATGACCCAACAAGGGACAGAAAAATCTAATATTCTCTCTACCGCACTCTAATTAAGAAAACGTATTTTTTGTAGATTGTACAGGTCATGCTGTGAAGCTTCTCCTTTAACCTTCTTTCTTCTGAATATTTTCACTTGCATAATTTATAGAACCAAAGAGTCTGGCCTTTCTTGAGAATCCGAGCATAATCTGACAAGCAGGCTATATACCATGTTAACAAGGTTACTACTGCTAATTAAGACCATTGAACTGATGTTCAGTACAGCTTTAATACAGATCAATCAAATTATGTAATACATATTCTAAAACTTACTAACGCCAGCTAACCAAAAGTCTGGGAGGCCATGTGTTAAGCCCTGTCAAATATGCTCTAAGGAAATAGGTGCTTGCCTATTAAATGAAAAAGGAAAGAAAGCCAAAAAACACAGGAGATGCACTGTGGAAAAATGGCAAAGTCATCTGTCAAGGAAAGCACCAAATGAGAAGAAATCGGAATGAAGGACTTCAGGGTTTCAAGAACCTCTTTTCTTCCCCATTACATACCATGACTCCTCTTGGTACAAGAAATCTGCACAGGAGCTCTTGTTGGCAGATGCACCAAATAAATTAGACTTGACATGATATCCTAAGCCCACTGAAGAGTGGCAAGCAACACGTGGGAAGGAGCTGCGGCTCAGAGGAAGAGCCTCTGCTTTGCATGCAGAAGGTCTCGAGCTCAATTGCCAGCATCTCCAGTTAAAAAAGACAAGGCAGTAGGTGACTTGACCTGGATAGCTCAGGGTAGCCTGTTCTTGTCAGATCTTGGAGGCTAAGCAGGGTCAGCCCTGGTTGGTACTTGCATGAGAGACCACCAAGGAAGTCCATGGTCATGATGCAGAGGCTAGGAATGGGAAACCACCTCTGAATGTCTCTTGCCTTGAAAACCCTATGAGGTTGCCATAAGACAGCTGCGACTTGATGGCACTTTTGACCACCATCAGTAGGTGATGTGAAAAGACCTTTGCCTGAGGCCCTGGAGAGCCTCTGCCAGTCAGAGGTAGATAGTACTGTCCTTGATGGATTGATGGTCTGATTCAGTATAAAGCACACTTGCTTGCCACTCTTCAGTGGGGTTAGGGTTATCTTTCTACCTAATCTTTCTTACTGAAGATAAAATGGAGAAAGCGAGAACCATGTATGCCACCCTGAACTTCTGAAAAGGAGAGTGGGATAAAAACAATTCTCCAAATAAATTAATTAATCAAATTACTGGAGATTCACAATGCAATCCTAAGAACACTTTCCTGGGACTAAGCCCCACTGAATATACCTGAGAAGGATTCTGAGTAGACCTGCTTAGGATTGCTCTCTCGGCGTCTTACTGTTGTTATCCAATTAGACTCAAATGATGATGACAGCAGCAAATGTTTTGGGAACTCTCCTTTAGGGTGCAACATATTTTTCACACCTACATGATTTAAACATGATTTAATACCGATGTGCAGCCTCTGCCAGGAAGGTGTCATCAGACAGCGGACTCATCTCAAGTGAAATTGACAATTCCTTTGTTACTATGTCCAAAGCATTTTTTCCCCATTTTTTATCTCATTGTTGATGTGTGTGAGGCTGATCGTTAGAAATGCAGTGACAGTCAGACTGACGAGGGGAGCTTTGACTCTCAAAAGCATATACCCTGAAAAACTTGTTGGCCTCTAAGGTACTACTGGACTCAAGTCTAACTGTTCTACTGCAGACCAGTACCGCTTCCCTCTGAAACTCAATTCCCAACATTGCAATCCTATGCAGAGCTATCTCAGATTAAATCCATGTAAATCGATAGTCTTAGAATGGAGAAACTCTGCATAAGATTGCACTGCAAAGCCACACTGCTCAGCAGAGTTTGAAGCCTTCAGTAGAAGAGCAACTTAACTTAGAGGAAGACTTCAGACCTTCCTAAGCAGATGGATCCACCCCACCAATAGAAGAGTTGAGACTTAGGATACCTTGTCTCATGCTGCCCTCTGGAACGTACCAGAACTATGCAAAGGTTACATATGACTGCTTTTCTATGCTACTAATAACTATGTGCAGGGATAAAAACAAAGTTTGAATCCAGTGGCACCTTTAAGACCAACAAATGGAGAACTTCAATGTGTCTGAGGAAGTGTGCATACACGAAAGCATACACCTTGAATAAAACTTTGTTGGTCTTAAAGGTGCCACTGGACTCAAACTTTGTTCTGCTGCTTCAGACCAACATGGCTACCTACCTAAACCTATGTGCAAGGATGTAAGCACCTATATATCTACCTTGAATGCTATTATATTCAGCAATGAAATATTTGAGCAAGTCCTGGAAATGTAAAATGACGAGGAGAGAGAGAGTTACTTTAGTTTTTGTTTGAAGGTTTCCAGATCTGAACAGTTAGGGTTTTTTTAAACACACACACACACAAAACACTATGCAATATTTCTGGTTGCCAAGCAACAAGAGTCTTCCACCAACCATAGCAAATCCATTGTTAATTTTTATTTTCCCTCAAAGTGGGCAGTCAATTCAATTTCTTTTTTAAAAGTCTAATTGAATATTGTAACAAGAAGCCAGTTAATAACCAGAAATGTATTTCTGTGTATAATGAATGAGACAAATACACTACCTCATCCCAGATTACAATGTGTAGCCTCGTTCACCATACATTCTGTATGAATAAATTTGTGAGGGTGGGACCCCTTCCATGTCTTCCATTGGACATCTGCATGGTACAGGAGTCCCCACCTTTTTGAGACTGGAGGCACCTTTGAAATTTCAACATGGTGCAGTGGGCACAGTCACAAAATAGCTGCTACAAAATGGCTGCTGCAAGAGGTGGAGCCAGGTAAAAAGCAGCTGCCACAGCTCACGTTTTGTCACACAACGAAGATACTTGTGGTGGCAGCTGCTGCCAGAGTAACATTTTTAAAAATCCACACAACCAATCAAATCTCCAATGGCCAATCAGAAGCTTTGCTGGGCAAAAGCCCCACCTGCTTTCTTAAAACACTTGGAGGGCATCAGAAAAGGTGTTGGTGGGCACCCACAGGCAATGTGTTGGGGACCACTAGCATAGTGCCTACATGCCTACAACTGTTATGTGTACTGCATTCTCTTTGCACAGCTGGGAGTCCTGGAAAATGTAAAATTGTGCAGAGACAAAGCACAACACGTGATGCTCCATGCAAACATTTCAGTTGGAGATGCAAGAATCTTGCCCCCCCCCCAAAAAAAATTGTTAAATCACCCAGGATATGTTACCTAGAGAAGGCTTGTGTTTTTCTGGCAAAGCAACGTTCTGCAGAATACTTCAACAATGTTCACTGTTACTTTTACACCATACTGCTTAACGGGGGTCATTTTGTAGAAAAAGAAGTACAGGAGCTCATTAGCATGACTCATTAGCATAACTTATTTGCATATGCTGTACCTGCTGACATCACCAGAAGTAAGTCAAAAGGCAAGAAAGAAAGGGGGGGGGAGAGAGAGAGGAATGAAGGAAGGAAGGAAGGAAGGAAGGAAGGAAGAAAGAAAGAAAGAAAGAAAGAAAGAAAGAAAGAAAGAAAGAAAGAAAGAAAGAAAAGAAAGAGGACCTTTCCGGGGATGGGGTCATTTTGCTGCAGCCATGACACAAGCAGGCATTCCCCCACCGGGGGGAGGAGCTGGCACCAACCCCCGGAGCTGCGCTCCCCCGAGCTCCTGCTCGAAATGACCCCTGCTGCTTAATAATTAATGGTATCTACTCCTAGGGAAGATAAAGTCTCTCATTAGAGGTTTCTGGAAGATTCATAAAAGAACTCCAACATCTGGCAGGATCTCTGATTGATACAATGATTGGCAGATATTTGTCACAGTCAGGGAAATGCAGGGCAGATGAACAGGGATCCCAGCAAAAGAACTCCTCAACCAACAGTTGTTTACACGTTCAGGTTTTTGAGCAGTGTTTTTTGAACATGACTGCAGAACAATTTTTACATCAGTTGAGGGTGGCCTAGATATCTCAAATGGAATTACTACATAGTATGCAAAGCTCTGGGATGTGTTTAAGGCTGCATTCCTTATTCTTCAGATGGCTGTCCAGGTGTGTGAACAACAAGTGTCCCTAGAACATATGCAGTGCAGTCCTCAGCTGTTCATTGTCAAGGGAAAATCAGCCATTGTGAGCAAATTGTTCTTTATTCCTCCTTAAGAATCCCCCTGGAAGGTCTCCAAGGAACTTTTTGTTTCCTTATTTCCCCTCTGAGGACTTGTTTACCTGATGCTGTAGTGAGTGTGCAAGAGATTGTGCTTTGTATGCAGAAACTCCCAGATTCAGTCCCTAACATCTCTAGGACCTCATCTAGCAAGTGTTGAGAAAGACTGGCCTTTCTGTGTCTGAGACCCTAATGAACCACTGCCAACCACCATAGAGACTACTAAACTAGATGGAGGGATAGTCTGACCTGGTATAAGGTAGCACCATTTGTTCATGAGAACCTCGGGTTTCTATACACATTTTGAAGACTGGGGCTTTAAGTTAATTCAACCCCCCAGGCAAAATCCAAGACACTGAACCTTCCTTTTATCTCAGGATACATTTCTGCACTCTGCAAGCAGCACAGCAATAGATACTTCAGTGTTTAACTTATAGGGTTGCCAACTCTGGCTTAGGACATTTCCAGAGATTTGGGAGTGAATGGGGAGGATTCAGTCTGGGGAGAGCAAGGAGATCTGTGGGAATGTGATGCAAGAGGGTCACCCTCCAAAACTGCCATTTCCTCCAGGGGAGCTAGTCTGTGTCATCTGGAAGTCAGACATAATTCCAGGAGGTCTCCAGGTTTAGAATTGCCAACTCTGGATTGGGAAATTCCTGGAGGTTGGGCGGGGGTGGAACCTGGGAAGGGTAGGGTTTGGGGAGAGACCTCAGCAGGGTATAGAGTCCACCCTCCAAAGCAGCCATTTTCTCCAGAGGAACCAATCTCTGTCATCTGGAGATCAGCTGTAATTCTGGGTGATCTCCAGACACCCCCTGGAATGTGGCAACCCTATATGTTTACCTACCAAAGAAAACTATCTACAAGATCCAGGCAAAACTTAGAATGTGTGATCTATGTAGGGCTGCCAAGTCCCCCGGTAGGGCGGGGGAAACACCGGTTTTTACTGCTTACCCCCGCTTTTTCAAAATTGGCCCCTGGGGGACAAAATGGCTGCCAGCAGGAAGTCGGAGTCTGCCCTGCCCTGCCTTAAAAGGGAAATGTCTGCAGAGAGCCTGCCCTGCAGTAAAAAGCCTCACCAGACATTTCCCCTTTAAGAAGTCAGCAAGAGAGCTTCCACAGCAAGAGAGGTCCGCCCAGAGATTAAGGAGGGACTGAAGGGGTTGCTTTTGCATGTGGCTTGCAAGGTAAGTTTCTCTTCCAGCTCTTTTCCTTCTCTCTCTCTCCCTCGTTCTTTCTTTTTTCTGTCCGTCTGTCTGTCTGTCTGTCTCTCTCTCTGTCCCCATCCAGCAGAGGTCTATCAGTGGCTATTATTAGCCACAAGGTCTAAATGGAAGTAAGTGCCTCTGCCAGTTTTTTTCCTTCTCTCTCTCTCCCTCTTTCTTTCTTTTTTCTGTCTGTCTGTCTGTCTCTCTCTCTCTGTCCCCATCCAGCAGAGGTCTATCAGTGGCTATTATTAGCCACAAGGTCTAAATGGAACCCTTTGTCTGGGGCAGTGATGCTCTGAATTCTTGGTGCTTGGGGGGTAACAGTGGGAGGGCTTCTGGAGTTCTGGCCCCGCTGCTGGACCTCCTGAGGGCACCTGGTATTTTTGGCCACTGTTGTGACACAGAGTGTTGTACTGGATGGGCTGTACTGGATGGGCCGATCCACTGTGGCTTCTCTCCTGTTCTTATGATATGAAAATCATATTAAGCACTTGTGTAGCACTTAGTGCTTCATATTCTGCCGAGATGAGGAAGGATTCAGTAGGGCTGTTGCTCAGTGATAGAGCATCTGCTTGACATGCAGGAGGTATCAGCTTCTTCAGCTAAAAAAGGATCAGGTCATAGGTGACATTAAAGATCTCAGCCTGAGACCCTGGAAAGCCACTACCAGTCTGAGTAGTCAATACTGACCTTGATGGACCAATGGCCTGATTCAGTATTAGGAAACTTCATGAGTTCATGTGTCAGCATGTGGAAGCAACATCACAGGATGTGACATCACAAAATGATGTCACTTCCTTTCTCCTGGCTCCACCCCCAAAGTCTCCTGGCTCCACCCCCAAAGTCCCCAGATATTTCCCAAGTTGGACTTGGCAGCCCTAGATCTATGTCCAGATTGATTTGGAGCCTAGCACACAGTGGTATATCCCAGAGGACTGTAGCAAACTGGCTGAAATGGAAATCCAACGTTCTGTGCTGATTCACAGTGTTGTAAACTGGTACCATAAAGCAACAGCCACAAAAATTAGTATATAAATAGGAGTAGTAGTGAGGCGGGGTTCACAGAGACAAGCAGTACTCAAATGACTCAAAACAGCCAAAACATCCTGAAGTTCCTTGTTCCTGCATGAAAGACATAGAAAATTACCCAGGAATACGAGCCTATAGATTTCCAAATCTATAAAAACAAGAAGTGGTTCATTCTTATAGACCGGCAAGATCACTTGCAATATATTTTCTTTGTCACTAAGAGCCATAACTCATGTGGTTCTGCATCTTAGAAACATTCCTACAAGATGTCTACAGTTTCAACAATTCACACAAATCAACAGGATGAATTATTCTTCTTGAAAAGCTAATGTGGGCTGCAACACACATGCACATTCTTTCTTGAATTAGGCATCTGAAAAAATATTTCCACTGGCACGAAATACTCTACTTCCGTAATCTGCCCTAAAGTGCACACACATCTGAATAACAATCAACTGAGGTGCAAAACACAATCAAGCTCTTCTGAAATCAACACAGACCTTGTGGTTCACTGCAAAGAGAGTGAACTGGACTCCTTTAAAATGGTTTGTATTAATGAGATGTGAGAAAACAGACATATATTAACTGACAATTTGCAAACACCCTGTGCGCACATTTACCAAGAAGCATGTAAACCTTTTCATTAGTTTCACCAGAGACTGCAAACATAATTAAAATTCAACACACATATATTAACAAAATAATAATTCAAATAAAGAGCATATATTACTGAAGGAATGGTGCTGCCAGCATACAATTCACTTGGGTGTTTGTCATTCAGAGTGAATTTGCTCAAAAGCAATTTTTTAATCATAGACCTTTGAAACTTAGTTCTGTGACATTTTGGAAGTGCCATGAATGCCACCTTTATTTATTTAAAATATTTTTATCCACCATCTCCTTAGACTAAAAGCAGCTAACAAAACAACAGTCAGCAAATCTAGAGATGCCAACCTCCAGGTGGGGCCTGGAGCTCTCCAGCTTGTTACAGTTGATCTCTAGATGATCAAGATCAGTTCCCTTGAAGAAAATGACTGCTGTGGAGGGTGGACTCTATGGCATTATACCCTGCTGAGGTCCCTTCCCTCCCCCAAACCCACCCTCCCTAGGCTCCACCCCCCCAAAATATCCCCTAAAGGCATTTTCCCAGAGCTGGCAACCATAAGCAAATCTTTTTGTTAATGTACAAACAGTATAGATAGTCCCAAAACATTTGGCTATTTCACACAGCATCTCTCTTCTGGTAAGGAGCCATCTCTGAAGCGCTGTGGCCATTTCAAACTGTGCCGGGTGGGAAAGGGCACAAAACCCCCATCATTGGAGGAAGCGCTACGGGGCATTTTACACAGCTCACTGTAGTGATTCAGATCCAGAAGAAGGGATTGAAGACCTGAGGAAAGCAGTCTTCGTCAACAACGCCTCAGACACACTTCCTGGATGGGAAACAACTGGCATTGTATGAACTAGTAAATATATTCCATTAATTGCCAGTTACTAAAATGGGTCTGTCTGAAATTACAGGGAAAAAAACGTTAGTAACCAGTTCCTGAAATGGAATAGATAGGCTGTCTGAAATCCTTCATTTTATCTTCCACCAAAGGCCCCATTTTACAAGACTTTCTGATAAGGTTGCAAGCCTCCAGGTGGGGCCTGGGGATCTCCCGCTTGTACAGCTGATCTCTAGCTGACAGAGATCAGCTCCCCTGGAGAAAATGGCTGCTTTGAAGGGTGGATTCTATGGCATTGTACCCTGCTGAGGCCCCTCCCCTCCCAAACCCCGCCCTCTCCTGGATCCACCTCCAAAGTCTCCAGGTATTTTCCAACCCAGACCTGGCAACCCTACTTCCTGAATATTGAAAGTGAAGGTCTTCTCACCCACTCTTGTAAGACACCGCAATGGACTGAGCCAGCCACAGGAGAAGTCCACAATTTGACTGTTACTAACTGGGTAGTCCTGAGAAAGGGCATCATAAGCAGAAGGCTGTCTAAAGGGAGCAACTGGTGCACACCGGAAAGATGCAGTTTGGTAAATATAAGGGCCCAAGTCCATAAATGGCTTTAAAAATTATAACTACCACTTTGAATTAGTCCCAGAAGCAAACAGGTAACCAGTGGAGTTGATGGAGCACTGGAGTTGTATGTTCAAAGCAGCTTAGCCCCCGACAGGAGTCTTGCTGCCAGGGCCTCTGAGAGGGAGGGCCAGCAGGGCCATTTGGCCTGGGCCTCACATTCTCAGGGGACCAGATGCCAGTCAGAAGAGAGTTCCATCAGTTTGGAGCCAGGACAGAGAAAGCCTTGGCTCTGGCTGAGGACAGCCAGATATCCTTTGGGCCAGGGACCTCCAGCAGGTTTTTTTCGCCTGAGCATAATGCTCCCCCAGGGACACTGGATGCACATGCTGTCAAAGGGTTGTGACAGGACAGGGCAAAACCGAATACAAAACTGAAAATGCTGGGGAGTGAGTCCTCACTTCCCAGCCCCTCTAGCAGACCCTCAGCTGAGAAACCAAGGGACCAGGTCTCCAGCCCTGCTTGGGTGTTAATCAAGAAATCAGCACTGCAAGGTGAGACACTTTCAAGTTGAGTTATTAGAATGATAACTTTGGTAGCTGTAGTAGGGTTGCCGCCTCCAGGTGGGGCCTGGGGATCTCCCGCTTTTACAACTGATCTCCAGCTGACAGAGATCAGCTCCCCTGGAGAAAATGGCTGCTTTGAAGGGTAGAGTCTATGGCATTGTATCATGCTGAGGCCCCTCCCCTCCCCAAACCCCACCTTCTCCTGGCTCCATCCCCAAAGTCCCCAGGTATTTTCCAACCTGGACTTGGCAACCCTAAACTGTAGCCAGTATATGCCAAGGTACTGGGTTTAGACTGAAGCTCCAAAACCCAAATGACACTCCAGAAGTATTATATTAAAAGAAGTATGCAGAAAGTGTACCAATACAAGAGCAGGGAAGAAAATAATAAAATCTAAATAGCTAACATATTTATGTGGAGGAGCAAAGTTTGGTATGGAAACAGTCTCGGCAGGTTGTACTCCATTCTTTACATTTGGCTTTATGTAATTATTGTCTTAACCTTTCATAACTACACAGATATATTACAAATACGATTTCCAATTCAAAGGATGCCTCTTGCCTGACCTTTAAAAGTATTTCCCGCAATGTGCAGATAGCTGTTTGAACTCAATATGAAATCCAAGAGATGTACATTTCTAAAGAATCAGCTCCCTGCACCCCCTTCAAACTCTAAGGGGCTCCCATGTGGAAAGTGGAAGTGATAAATTCATTAAAGCATGGTTTTTTTGTGGTTAATTCCTACAAGAATCTAAGGCAGGGGTGTCAAACATGTGGCCCACGGGCCAGATCAGGCCCTCAAGGTCCTGGCTGTTTCCTACTTCCTACTTTATGCTAGGGCTCTCCTGGGTGCAACTGGGTTCCCTCCCCCTTTTCAGTGTATTCATGTCCTCACAATCCAGTCTTTCTCAGTAAGAAAGCAATGCGAACCATTTTAGAGGAGAAATAACAACAAGCTAGTGAGGTGGATTAGGTTGTATGTGTGTGTCCAGACCAAGTTCACCCTCTTTGTAGGAAGTTGTAGTTATTTCTCTGGGGAAGAGTATAATTTTGTAGACAAACACATGGCCCTCAGTCTGTGTTAGGATCCCTTCTCATGTTTTTGACCAACCCAGGAAGCAACTTATGTACAAAAGGTTGCAATGCCTAGCCATTTCGTGTTTTCCCCTGGGTCCTAGGCTAGGAACACTGAGCATGAGATTTCTGTAATAAATGTCAATAAATCAAAAGTAGGTTTGCAGCTTACAGATACACATCTGAACAGCATATTCTTGCTACAGCACAGACATTTTGATGCAGTAATTCAGAGCAGAGGTGTCAGTTATCAGAGACTGTTAATAATAGACAAAATATTGCAAGATTGCTAGTGTTTTAAGCATGTTTTATTTAAAGTTTTAAAAAATCTTTAATTGTGTTTGTCTGTGTCCTTTATAAAGTTTATATCTCTGCTACTTGGCATTACAGTTTATGACATACATGGTCCAGCCCCACAAGGTCTTATTTATGTCAGATCTGGCCCACATAACAAATGAGTTTTGACACCCCTGATCTAAGGAGTAGTATGCACATATACTGAAGGACTAAATTTTAAGACTAAAATTCTTTATATGAAAACAGGCATAATTCAAGAGTGATTCCTGTGGTAAATCTGTGTTCTCTATGTAGAAATCAACACAAGCTGCATTTTTCTCCAACTGCATGTTTTGAATTGTCCTTGAGTGATTTACGATCACATTAGCCATATTCACATGTTGCAGTGAACATGCTTACATCCTGCATGTTCATGCAGATCTTATTAAATGTAACAATATTTAATAAGGGAGGGGTCTCCTAAGTTAAGGGAGAGGAATTGAAGGAAATCATCAATGTTACCTTGTATATGAGTACCTGCACTTTCCCCCCATAAAAAAACACTGTGTACCTGTATATGCCTGTTTGTAACAAAGAACTGCCACAGGTTCACTTTACAAAGAAAAACAAAGACCAGACCCTGGGTAAATGTGGGGTTTAAATCACATGTTTATCTGTACATGCATTGAATGTAACATGAGAATTATTTATCTCATAAATAAAAATCAAGTGTACACTGTACACATATTGTATGCAGTGTTCCCTTTAAGCTGACTTAGTGTGAGCTAGCTGAGTTTTTTAGTCTCCGGCTCACACATTTTTGTCTTCGCTCAGGGAGGATGGCTCCAGAGCAAACTAATTTATGCAGGAGCCAAATTGTCGCTCACAACTTTAATATCAGTAGGTCACAAAGTAGAATTTTTGTTCACAAGACTCCACAGCTTAGAGGGAGCATTGATTGTATGTGCATTCACTGCAACTTGTAAAGTCACAAAGCACTCTTACTCTGTTTTCAAAGATTTTTGCAGACATGTTTCCCCATTAAAGTTGGCTACAGGCTTCTTCACTAAGTCTCAGGGCGCCTAACCAGGCACCGGTGTCAACTACGTGGGGGCTCAGGGGCTCCGGCCACTCCTGAAATTTTCCAGGGGGGCCTGAGTGCCCGCTTGCCACCGCGCCTTCAAGAAGACGCCAGCGACAGAGCCAGAGTGAAGGCCCCCCCTTGCCCAGCTCCCCCTGCACCCACTCCTCCCTCTCCGGGGGTTCCGGGTGACTGTGCACGTTGCCAGGGTGACTCTCTAGCAATCGCCCTGGAAACTCTATGGCACCATAGAATTTCAGGGCAATTGCCGGAGCGTCACCCTGGCAACATGCCCAGCAATTTCCGGGTGACATCATCATGCTGGGCAGTCACCCAGAGCCCCCCAAGAGGGAGCAGTGGGTGCGAGGGGAGCCGGGCAGGGCTGCCACCGTCCAGGGGGCTGATGAGGCCAGGACAGAGGGCAGAAGTGCCCCTTCAGTGTCCAGGAGGGGGGAGAGGACCTTCGACCCAAGGGGCAGCTGTGCTGGAGGCAGCAGCACTCCCGAGGCCAGGAGACAAAGCCTGCAGGGAAACACCCCCGCATCATGGCACTGAACTGCAGCCTGCCTGGCTTGCCCGCCAAGAAGCCCAGCCATATTACCGGCGGGGAGAAAGACAGAGAGGAGTGCCCAGGGTGCCGGCCACCCCCAAGGGGGACCCTCCGTCTGTTCCTCCGCGCGGGAGCCTGTCCAGGAGGGGGAGGGCAGGGAGGGGGTGGGGCTGCGCCCTTCCTTCCCACAAAAACTGCCGCCCCCTCCTCCTTGTCCACCTGGCGCTGCTGCTGGGCGCCCTCCCGGGTAAGGCGGGCTGGAGACGGGAGGCGGGGGAGGAGTGGGTGGGGAGAGGGGTGAGGGGGAGCCAGGCAGGGGAGAGGCTCTTGTGGCTGTATTATTTCGGAGTGCGCGCACTTTGCGCATGCACGAAACTCCTGCTTCCCCCCTGGCCCAGCCCCCGCCCCCCCCGGGAAATTCAAAAGTCTATGCCCCAGGTATATGAATTCTGCCTATCCCAATGTTTTCATTGTTTCAAATAACAACAAAATATTGTTAAAAATATTATTTTGTCATTTGAAAGAACTGAAAATTAATTTGGAACAATTTACAGTCTTGGGTGCCAGGAAGGAACCGTCTCCAGTTCACCCAGAAATCAGCCCCTTTCTTTTTTTGTTCTTCAGAGGCTTCACTTTCCACTTCACACAAGGAGGATCAATATGTTAGTAAAGGTAGATGCACATGTCCCACTTTCTTACACTGTAACCTAAAGTTTGGCAATTATTATGTAACGGAAGAGCGGTCTGAATAGAATCCTGTCATGGCGAATGCAATGTAACATGTTTGTCTATGAGGAAGGACAATTTAGAAGAACTCAATATAGCTACAGTATCGCTCCAATCCATTTCCCCTCACCTAAAGTATAACGATATGCACGTCTGTTTTGTGTTTCAACTTGCAAGATAAAAGAACTGACAAGAGAACAGTTCTGAAAACCGTTGCCTACCTTTGGGACACTCTAAATTCCTCAGAGACTTGGCCTTTATACATAATGCACTCAGTCAACACTGGGACTGTCAAGAGTAAGAATGGTTTCCCCTCATGGCACTTTAAGCACCTAAAATAACTTCCCAACTCAGTCAAAGCACAGTTGTATTTTCCATCTGGGAAAGCCACTTTAATCAGCCCACAAATACCTGTGTCATGCTGATACCGGATTGGTATTTTTGACACAGTTCATGACTTTGAATAAAGATAAGCTTTTCCTATAAAAATACTTACTATAAAAGGGCAACCCAAAAATAAGAATCTCATTACTTTCTGAAGAGTAAAGGAAGAAAATTAATTACATTTGCTGAGGAAACAAGGCTTTGTCCACGCTGTATATCCACTTTGCTTTAGCAGACTGCAGGGTGCAAATTAATGCTCGTGGTGTTTGCTATTAATCTGTCACTGGAAGGCATAGCCCATAAACTAATGTTGGGCTGGTTTCTTGATACTAAGAGGGATATTTTCAAATACAAACCAAAGTACTCTGAGAATTCATCATTATTCAACAGAACAGAAGTTTCAGCGATGTCTCCATAGTTTTCTGTTCTTCTTTTGTATATCTACCACAAAAATGAAATAAACACTATGCTTGCATGGTCTCAGAACTGCTTCAATACAGTGCTCTTGTTCAAATGCGCCAATACGTTGTTTTATATATACATGTCAAAATGTCATGTGTGAATGAGAAAAACAAACATAGCTCACTAGGGAGCCCATGACTGGCTACAGTTCCCTGACACATAAAAGTGAAACATGGTCTTACTAGCTTGGAATGTATGAAACAGTTTTTAAACTGCAACCTTCTCGTTCCCATTCTTCCTGCAATGTGATGCACTTTTCACAGCAAGTTCTAACATTCCTACTTTCAGAAAATTAGAAAGACGACATCTTCAGTGGAACTACTTACCTCATTACTTCCGAAAACACACACATACCAACCAAGCTAAGGCTGTAGGTTTTGACTGTAGTTCTACTCTTTTCAAGACCGAAATCACAGCTGCATTGAACAGGCCACTAAGGCTGAAATGCATTTATCAGCCAAGCTTCCTGGATGGCCATCAACTGATTCAGAAACCTGATCCAAGTACATCCTACGTTGCCTTCTTTTATTTTCATGTTCAAAACCTGATACACATACATTTAAAAAAACCTGTGAGTTTTTCCACACATGAACATCAACAGTGTGAAAATGACTGAAAAGCACTTTTAGCAGTACAATCAGAGATACCCTCTTCTAATGGGCTAAACTAGATATTACATTTTAAAGAATCTGGTCTGGGTTCCCCAGACACAACTCACTCTCCCTGCAGCCACTAGGCTTGCATACTAGGCTGGCAGTTGCGTATGGAGTGGCAGGTGAGAGAGAAACCCCCCCAGCAACATTGCTGATGCCACTTGTGGATAAAACCCAGATGTAACAAGGCTCTAGGAGTCACTGGAAACTCTTATGATTTTATCACAGAGTTCCTGGAGATTCCTAGAGCTAGTCTTTGTCATTTCTGAGTCATACCTTGAAGTGTTGTGGTGATGCTGGTGATATCACAAAACTCAGCCCCCCCCCCCCATGTCCCCACTCCAAAGCCACACAACCCCTTTGGGGAACGTTTCTTTAAAAATGAGGCCGAGCCCAATTTGGCTCAGAACTGGGGGGGAGGTGCTCCTAAAACCATTGTGGGCATCATTGTGGGTTTTCAAAATGGCACAGAGCGGCATGAACCTCTCCTCCCCCCATGCTACTCTTCTGATCAAAATCAGGCTCTCCCTCATTTTTAAAGAGACATTCCCTGCAGCTGCTGCATAGCTGCAGGGATAATAATTTGGGTCCGGGTTTCCTGTATGTGACTTTTTAAAAAGTCTAGTTTGGCCATAAGTTCATAGAAGTTGATGGGTTTAAACGGGATAACACTGCTTAAATCAGGGGTGTCAAACATGCAGCCCGGGGGCCACATCAGGCCCCCGGAGGGCCTCTATCAGGCCCGCAGTGGAACTGGCTGTCTTCTGCTTCTTCTTCCAGTTCTGCTGCTGCTGCATCATCATAGGTTTGCAGCTTACAGATACACACCTGTACAGCATACTCAAGATTGCAACAGCACAGACATTTTGATGCAATAATTCAGAGCAAGAGGTATCAGTTATCAGACACTTAAATAAACAAAATATTGCAAGAGTGCTAATGTTTCAAGCATGTTTTTAAGTAAAAAAAAACCCTTTGTGTTTGTGTCCTTTATAAAGTTTATATTTCCGGTACCTGGCATTATATTTTATGACACACATCGTCCGGCACAACAAGATCTCATTTATGTGAGATCCAGCCCTCATGACAAATGAGTTCGACACCCCTGACTTAGATTGTATTGTAAGCAGCATATTCAAATTCAGCTTGGTGTATCAATACCATACTAGAAGGTGATGTGGTGAAATGTCTGTGACTGGATGTCTTCTTTTTTTTAAGTAAAAGAGCTCTGTGTACGTATGTATGTGAGAATCAGATCAGTCGTCAAGGCTGTGGGACTCTTGGGGGAACAGGTCTCATTTGCCTTCTGAAACTATTTGCTGTATATGAGGAAAACATACAGTGACTACATGAGTTTATAAACAAGGTGACAGATTCAGTAAATACCAAATAATAGAAATGCAAAATTTTCCCCTGGCTTAATACCTAGTGCCCTGGAGAGCTGGCAGCACTTTGTGCAGATCCAAACTTGTATGTATGCATGGGGGAATTTATTTATATGTAACTGGGATCTTGCATCCTTGGGTCTGTTCTTCCCTGTTTGGTTCCAGCAGCAACTTGCGAAAAGGTCGGCCTAGTCACATGCACAGAGTCACACTGTGCAAATTAAAAATCTCCAAGATAGTTCACACCATGCCGTCCAGGTTAATTCCCTCATTCTTGCATATAAAGAAAATGAGGTCATGTTTTGATTGTGATCTGCAAACAAGTCCAGCTGCTGCAAAATTCCCTTCTAATGATACTGACACTGTAGGTATGCCTTACAGAGAATGACACGGAAGGCAGGTTTGCTTTCCCCCCCCCCCCTTATTGTATCCAAGGGAGCAACGTAAATGGCTGTTAGCCATCGAAGGCTGAAATACTGGAGGTGTCTCGTGTGTCAGTTCCCAACATTTCCTGATAACAGCCACCCAGGGAGAAAATGATATGCAATTTCTTTCCCCATTGTATTCAGTGTTTGTGCTTGTCAGTGGTCCCAGATATGTATTTTCCTATACCGTTATGCTAGACCTCAACCGGTTTGAGATTCAGACTAAAATTAAATGTCAAAACCAAAAATCAAAAGTCTGGTGTGTGCTGCCGTGCTAAAACCTGGGCAGCCTTCTGGATGTTTACAGCAACACACAGCTAGGAACGAGTCTCTAGAGACTGTCGACCAGCAAACATAAGGAGTAATTGTTTAAGTGGCCATCTCTCCATTTTCTCACCCATGGCTAACTGAGTGATGGTGGTCATTTGTCGCCATTTTAGTGCCAGTCATCTCAAGACCACCTGGAGAGCTTACAGGTCTGACCTAAATTTTATCTTGCTCACAGATGCAAAATTGTCACAAGAGCAATTTCCAACATAGCCCATCATTTGGAAAAGATCTCGTCCATGTTCCACGATGTTGTTGTTTTTTTAAAAAATTACAAAGTAATAACAAGATAAAAGATTGGCCTTGCTTTACAGTTTGCTTTGCTTTTCCTTTCATGCTGATTTTAATATATCCCTCTGTCCCTCATCCCATCAGCCTTTTTTAACACTCCAAATGGCACAGTATGAACATTATTCAAAACTCGATTTCATTACGGTCACCTTCTATGCTTTATGCTGTCAGAATATAAAATGGAACTAATCAATTTTGCATAGTGTGAAGCATGGCGACTTGTGACTGTGAGATGGCTCTGGTATACAAATAGCACTTGTGTACATGTTATTTTGGTTATTACTGGGAGTGTTCTTAGTTGTCTTCGACTGACAAAACAGAATGGCTTGGTCTGGCAAATAACAATGACCACAGTTATTTTAGAACATGAGCACTGTCTTACAACATCATACCAAGACTCTTGCTTCTATTTCCAGCATGATGGTAATAACTTTCCCCTAGTGGTTATTGCCAGGACCAAGTATTCAGAGGTATACCACCTCTGTATATGGAGGCTCCAATTAGCCATTTATAAGTTGCCTTCTTGTGACATGGACAGGCTACAGAAGGAACCCACTTACTAGCAGCAAGGAGGTGCTCCTCATGAGGAAAGCCCTGAGGCATGGCTGGAAGCAAAAGGGTGCTCCAGCAGCTCTGAGCTGGTGAGGGCTAACAACCATGGAGACTGCCAAGCTGGCAGTCATCAACAGCCGCTGAAAGTAGGTGGGGCAGCAGGTCAGCCATGCCAAGGTGCTTTTTAAGGGAAGGTGATTTCTATCCCTCCCTCCACATGAACGGGCTCAGAGCAGGTTACAAGGACACAAAGATTCGTGCCTCTTTCAGTTAGAAGAAGAGATTGGATTTATACCCCGCCCTTCACTACCCAAAGGAGTCTCAGAGCAGTTTACAATCGCCTTTCCCTACCCCTCCCCACAACAGACACCCCATGAGGTGGGTGGGGCTGAGAGAGCTCTCCCGAGAACTGCTCATGAGAGAACAGCTTGTGACTGACCCAGTAAGGAAAGACTTGTGGGGGATGGCAGCTGAAGTAGCAAGGAGGACTTCTGAGCCATGAGGCAGGAAGAGTACTGTCAACTACCTCTTTGTAACTGTGTGCCTGAAGAACTGAATAAACGACTGGCTGAACTGACTGGGGAGTCCTGCATGTACTTGGGGGAATGAGACCAATGGATTCTAGACCCTTACTCAGCTAGTTACAGGCTTCAGTACTACAGGTCACCCAGGAGATGCCCGGTCCTGCCACTCTTCTTCAGTGTTCTCCTTATCTTCAATTTCCCAGCTAGCTGTAATCCTACTTGCTCACCACCTCACTCACTAGTGAGAAACTAAGTAGGGATGCTACAGCACTGTAGCCCACTGAGGTCCCTGTCCTCCTCAGGCTCCATTCTGAAATCCCCAGGAATTTTCCAACCTGCGTCTGGGAACCCTGCCCCTCCCCATTCTCTGCCGGTGGCCAGGAGGGACTTGTCAGCCTTAGCACTAGGCCAGCCCCCCCCCCCCCAGCAATGGCACCCATGGATACCATGGCGGCCACCAACACTTTCCTGTCACCTGCCAAGTATTTTTAGAAAGTGGGTGGGGCCAAGAGGGGCTTTTGCCTAGCAGGGCTTCTGATTGGCTGTGCAGATTTTTAAAGAATTCTTCAGCAGCTGTTGCCACCGCAGCACAAAAATCTGACAGAAGCTGTGCATAAGCAAGAACATACTTTTATGCTCATTTAGAAAGGCCGTCTGTTAAGCAGACCTTTTGCCTGAAATGTTCAATAGTTACTGTTACAGTGAAGCATAACCTCACTGTCATTGGCTCCACCTCCCGTGGCAGCCATTTTGTGCTTGTGCTCCCCACCCTGTGTCAGAATTCCAAAAGTGCCCACAGGCTCAAAGAGGTTTGGGGGCCCTTGTGTTAGACATGGTGTTGTGAGAACAGCGGACACAATGGGAAATATCTCTGTGCTTAACACAGAACTAGTTATTTACCAAGCCTATCAAGATGTTCCGGAGCAAACCTCAGACTGGCCCAATCAACCATAAATCTTTCCTGATTCCTGCTTGTCTTCTAGATGATGAGCAGGATCAAAAGCAGCAAGATTCTTCTCCTCAAAGAAGCTTGTGTCTTTTTGACTCACAATAGTATAGCACTACTCTACTGCTGCCATAATGCAGACTGCCAAAAAGTGTGTTGAAAAACAAAACATGGCTGGCTGAGGAGAGCAGGATTGGGTGCGCACCTCAGGCTATGAGGATGGGGCAAGTCTGAGAAGGAGAAGTGTGTACATACATTTTGCCTGAAGCAATTCTTCAGCTAATAAGAGGACAAATACGCCTCTCCATCGAGAAAGCTTAAGTATGCTGAAAATGTAAGGTATCAAATATGCAAAAACAAAAAAATCAGTTTCTGAGCTTTATTAATTGCACAATTAGGTGTACTTAATCCCCAGCAATTTTGCCTACCTTTTAAGATTGAAATTGCTTCGCATTTTTCCCAATTATAAAAATCATGCTTGCATGAAAAAGCAATATTATTAACAGTTTGTTTCCTTCCAGAACAATGCATTTAAACATTTACCTCAGGCTAAAAGTCCACAGGGCTACATAATTGGATGTGCAGGGTTGGCTGTGTCTAACTCAACATTTTTTGGTGTGGAAGGGACAGAATTGGCTTCAGAATTTTATGAATTGGTTGACTATTCCCCCTACAACTTTGATTGTGCTGACGGGTGAAAGCCTGCAGATTAAAGAAGGATCTCATTTTTACAAGTAAATATAGGGTGAGAACAGAATACTGTTTCCCAAAATGAGAACAGGATACGGTATTATATCTATTGAATTTTCAGTTTTTAATTTATTAAAATGCTCTTACCCCTCCTTTCTTCCATAAAGCAGGACCCACAAGGACTTATAATACAAGTGACTTGAAATCGACAAGAATATAATAAAACACCACTAAAAATCTCACTTGACATGGCTCAAAAGTGACAGGTCATAGACTTTCCCCCCATACAAAAAAGTTCTTGCAGTGCCTCAAACACAGAGGGGCGGAGGAGCCAGTTTTTCTCCACCTTGGCTGGGAACTAGGGGTGCCAGAATAAGGCTGACAACCAGCAGGAGACTGCCCTGTTGGGAAGAGGGCTTGCTGGTGATATAATGACATCACTGACAGTGCAGTGACATTACTTCTGGTTATTTCGGAAGTGAGCTTGTTGTATCGGGATGCTGGCGATCACCCTCCCCATCTCTCCTATTTTTCTCCTGCTGTACAGTTGAGCAGCAGCACGAAGAGCCAGCCAGGGGGTTGCATTTTCATTAATAGGACTGCCTTCTCCCATAATGTTCATCCCACCAGCTAAGGTCTTCCTCTGAGAAGCCTTATTTGGTTTGCATGCAGCACTGTAATCCTTTTTTTTTTTTTTTGCATAGTGGATTTTCTGTTTTGTTTTGCAAAGAGGCCTCTCAGAATGCTGCCAAAGAAGCTTTGAAAAGCCAGGCAGGCACAGCAGTGGTACTTTCTCCCTCTTCCCCTGGGCTTCTCCTTGGAGGCAGGGGGGATCAGTGCAGAATGAAACTGAATGAAATTGACTTATAAAGAGAGACATACACTGGGAAGTGTTGGGAAACCCAAACCTTTTTAAACTGTTTTCCCTTAAAGCCTTAGGACAGACATGGTGGTGTTTTCCCCCCAGCCTCCTGGGAACCTGAAGGAAACATGCTGGTCTTGACCTAATGCCTCCCTCTCTCTGTCTACCCTTTCAGAGCTTGTGAAGAGGCTCCTGTCACTAATTTTCCCCCAGAGATCCAAAACTAGTGAAAAACTGATTTTGCTAGACTCATCCCACTCGTATAAAAAACAATTAAATGGGTGAGCTATAGTGGAACTTGTACACTGATGAACGGGGGGGGGGGGGAGAACCACTAACATTTTGCTACCTGAGAGTAAACACAGATTGAAGATTCTCATATTTCAAAAAACACACTCAGTGCAAACCTGACCAATAAGGAATGGGAGGAATGACATCAATGTGGGCAGAGGAGAGGCCTCTGAGGGGCCAGAAAAGAGTGAAGTGGAAAAATCTGAGGGAATGTATATGTTTTTGAATCACCTTCAGCTTGGAAGTGAAGCAAGGAGAAAGACTGCCACAAAACCACTCTCAAATAACCTTAGTTAATCAGCGAACAGAAAGTGAGCTGAGCACCAACGGGAGGAAAAACAATGCAAAATGGGAGGGGGAACCCCAATGGACATGCATGGTGAAAGCGAGGCAAAAGACCAGTGCATAATAGGCTGAAGTGGCTTAAGGAAACTCAGTGACTTTTGGGAGAGTGAATTTTTTAACCTGGATCTCCCCAGTACTAATTCAACACTCTAACCCAGGGGTGTCAAACTCATTTGTTACAAGGGCTGGATCAGACATAAATGGGACTTTCCCAAAAAACTTTTTGTTGAACTTACTTGTTAAGAGAGATTATGGTAGTGAGTATGCTTTTTTGATATATACGTTTACTGCTGCCAGAATTTGTTGGGCCACACACTGGAAATCTGAAAGGATCCCCTCCAAAGAAGAGGTTATAATTATTAAATTATTGGATTTAGCTGAAATGGTTAAGTTAAGCAATATTATTCATAAAAAAGAAGAAACGTTTGAAAATACTTGGTCAAAATTTTATAGATGGTTAGAAAACAACTGAAGGACTCAATTTTTTTTTCTGGAGCTAGATTTATCATAAATTTAACAGAACTTACTACTTGTTAATTTGATATTTGTGAAACTAAGTGTAAACTCAATTACCAACATCTTGAAACTTAAAATCTGATAATGTATATATCATTATATTGTAACAAATGAGAGATGTTTAATCTACTGAAGAATAAGATGGTATGTCATATATGTACATATGTATAATTGTAGAAAATAATAAAAATTGTAAAAAAAGGAAAGAAAAAAAAAGACACAAATGGGACTTTGTTGGGCCAGGCCATGCGTGTCATAAAAAGTAATGCCAGGTAGCAGAGATATAAACTTTATAAAAGATACAAACACAAACGGAAATCCTTGTGCCTAAAATGGAAAGGTGGTGGGATAATGTGGTTTGGCAATGCAATTTTTAAAATAAAACATCAAGAAAAAGAACAAGGATCACAGCAGAAACTAAAAATATTAAATGCTTTCAATTCCAGGAACATAAAATGGCTGGGCATTGCAAGAATCTCCCCCCCCCCCCAGGTCTACTCAGAGTGGCAGTGGTTCTCCAGTGAAATGTCCCCCTTTGGCTGGGGGTTCCCAGATTAGAGTACTAACTCAGGCACCCATTCTCAGGTCCATTCAGCAGAGACGAGCTGGTTCAAAGCATCAACCCTGTATTGCAAGGAAACAACTCCATCAACCAACAGCTTAAACAATACAAACACTGGAAAGTGAAACTTCTTGAGCTCCACTACATTAAAATACATTACAGCATGGACAAAGTTGCAAAGAAAATACAGAATGGAGTTCCCATTTAGGTCTCTGGGCCCAGATAGCCTACTCCGGGACTGGAATGACAACCACCAGAGTGAAATGACATCCCTGGGAGTAGCAGAAGCATTCTGGGATTGGAATGAGAGCCCCCTAGGGTTGCCAAGTCTGGGTTGGAAAATACCTGGGGACTTTGGGGGTGGAGCCAGGAGAAGGTGGGGTTTGGGGAGGGGAGGGGCCTCAGCATGGTACAATGCCATAGAGTCCACCCTTCAAAGCAGCCATTTTCTCCAGGGGAGCTGATCTGTGTCAGCTGGAGATCAGTTGTAAAAGCGGGAGATCCCCAGGCCCCACCTGGAGGCTGGCAACCTTAGGGCCCCCAGAGTAGAATTCCATTCCCAGAATGCAGCTGCTACTCCCAGGGGCTGTCATTCCACTCTGCGCCCTGTCATTCCAGTCCCAGAACACAGATTCTATTGCTAGGGACCGTCATTCTACTTTGGGGGCTGTCATTCCAGTCCCAGAGTACTGTTTCTATTCCTGGAAAAAGTCCCAGAGTAGTCTATCTGGGTGCAGAGACCTTAATGGAAAAATCCATTCCGTATTTTCTTCATAACTTTGGGAAGCAGAGAAGAGGGAGGGAGCTGGGAACTTCGGCAGCCTCAGGCTTCAAAGCGAGGAGGGGAAAAAAAAAAGACCTGCAGGCCTGATTAAAGTCACCGGCAGGCTGCTTCCGGCCCACAGGCCTTAGGTTTGACACCCCTGCTCTAACCATTGCACCAAACTGGATCTCAAGGTCTACGATTTGTATAATCATTGTATAGTGATTCCAGTGTACAGGAGTATGTCAAGATGGAGCTTGCCTCTATTATCCCTTCCCCCCCACACGCACACTATTATCCCTTCAGGTTATTCCTGAACCTACTGTCATGAAGCTTACTGTGGTGATCATAAATCCTAGTATTTTAAAAGAAGAGGGATAGAATGACATCTCTGTTCCGTTTGTAATTTTTAACACTATAATTAAATATTCCTCCTAGAGATCTTTTTCTAAGCTGGAAATACCAAATTGCTCACAAAATGAGCCAACCACTTGATAATTTTGGTTACCCTTTTATTTTAAAATATTTTAATCTTGCAGTAAGCATGGATCTTTGGTGGGGAATCACTTATTGTTCCAATATTTGTTGATAAATCTTCAGCCATGGATATACGCAGACAGGCATTCCCATTTCGCAGATGACAAATTGCCCTTAAGTTAGTGTAGGCTCTCTCCACATGATAAGGAAGGCTGCACCTTGCCTTATGCAAGATAAGTGTATAGAGGGATTCCATAAAATGAGGATCTTAATCTACATAAACTGTAAGGGGTTTGGTTTGATGGGGGAAGGGAGTTTGGTGGAGAAGGGGAAGTGGGGCAGGGGGCCAGCATTTAGTTCCCTGCTTCTCTTCCTATCAGTAGGGCCTCATCTTTTCAAATTATAGGACTGCGTGCGTATAATCCTGGCTGTTGGACTGAACTGGGGAACTAGGAGGCTGAACATGGAGCAGGTGCAAATATACTGTGCAAAAGCTTGCTACTGTGTGGCCTGCATGTGCTCATCTGCCAAAGCTAGAGTGAAGTGAATGATTTGATTTATTAACCACACAGTCAACAACATCGCATAGAATAAATTCTATTTCCCAAAAGAGATAAGGAGTACACACTGCTGACATTTTCAGTTTCCTTATATACCTGATTAGTTTGGGTTATTTGATTACATTTTGCAGGTCTTGAATTGAGGAATGAGGAATAAAAAAAATTAAACTGCAATGAATATTAGCTATTTTTGATGTCCTGCTAACACACACAGTATTGATGGCTCATTGTTCCTCCTCTAAAAATCATGAGCAGCAGCAGGCAAAATGAGTGATACCATCTTTGTTCTTCAAGAACAACAAATAAACAATTCACATCTTTTTTTTCAATAACATTATGTTCCATTGTCACCGTAACTCATGTTTTTTTTAAGTCCCTCAACCTTGCCAGGTGGAATTCAGTTTTCAAAAAATTATGCTAGTTTTGTTTCAGTTCATCTAATGTACATAAATTCTTAGTCATTATATTGGTCTAATATATAAACATGCAAGTTATACATCGATTAGAACTCCAAATGCACAAAGAAATCAAAGCTGTATTCTTAGCAGCTATTCCAGAAAAGTATTTATGTGTTAAAATTGTTTTCCACAATTCTTTGACATACTGATGTTCAGAAAATCAGTTTAGTGGTGAGGTGAAGAAACAGCTCAGCCTCCGGGGACACAAAAGCTGCTGGCTTCTATTTCTGGACCTGCCATAAATTTGGCTTGGGAAAAATAAGGCTCTTCCATGTAGTAGAATCTTAAGTGTGAGGAACGGATTCCTTAATATGAATACTTGGTAAATCCTGATTTAAATTTGGTGTGTAGTATGTCAGAATAAATGCTCACCAGCTTGTGCCAACTAAGTTGATAGGGATCTGTGACTCGAGGAGGGAAAATGCTGGGATGGCCCAGACCTGAAGCCAGACTTCCATCCTCACTCAGGGCACATTAGGTTACTCCTTACCCCACTGCCCTAAGGTGTGGTCAGACACTGCCACCCACTCCCTCACACACTCCATAGAAGCAAGCTGCTTTCTGCCCAGTGGTGAGGCAAGATGGGGAGGTGAGCTGAGATGGGGAGGTAGTGAGCCAAGGTGGTGCAACAGTGCCACCCTCCTCATCCCCTCACACACCAGGGCAGAGCAGAAATATGCTGCCCACCCTCCTCGTCCTCTAGTGAGATAGGAAAATAAGGAGGAAGAGGGCCAGGCCTGCCCTACCTCCTGATGCAGGGAGGGAGGAAGGAAAGAGCAGGCTCCCACCAGAAGCCCACTGGGACCGGGGGGGGGGGGTTGCCTCCCAGGCTGCCTCTTACCATGGTAGACCTGGATGCTGTGGGTGGGAGGGGAGGAAGAGGGGGAAAGGGCTGGTTGGTACCCTAGGCAATTGCTTAAAGCCAGGGGTCATTTTGTAGAAAAAGATGTGCAGGAGCTCATTAGCATAACTCATTTGCATATGCCACACCCCCTGACATCATCGAAAGTATGTCAGAAGGCAAGACAGACAGACAGACAGACAGACAGACAGACAGACAGACAGAAAGAAAGAAAGAAAGAAAGAAAGAAAGAAAGAGAGCTGGCATAGAGGGGACCGCCACTAATCCAAGCCTCAGAAATACCATTATTCTGGAAGGCTAGCTTCAGTGGTGGCTGAAGCCTTCAGAAGGCTGGTCGGAGGAACCAGGACCTTTCCAGGGGATGGAGTCATTTTGCTGCAGCCATGACACAAGCAGGCATTCCCGCCGGGGGGGGGGGGCTGGCACCAACTCCCGGAGCTGAGCTCCCCCGAGCTCCTGCTCAAAATGACCCCTGCTTAAAGCTGCCTAGCAGATGGCCTGGTTCTGTCCGCACTAGATGGGGCTTTTCCCTATTTCCAGGTGTGGCTTCAAAGAACTGACTGGAGAATCAGAGATTTTTTTAATGACCAAAATAAATTATCTTGGTGCTGTTGCTGAACCTAGATATATAAGTATATTTTAGCGTCTAGCGATAGTTAGTGTCAGAAATCTATATGCTGAATAAGAACAATGATTTTTAAAGGCAGAAGTTTCTAACTGCTTACAAATAAACAATTTTCTTAAATAAATAACTTCCTTAGAGATTGTTGGAGGTAGAGCTAGCCAGTCTGAACAATGCAGCCAATAAGACCTGCTCGCTCCTCTTTTGTAGAATTTTTTTCCTCTTGCTAGGCTTAATGTTCTCCTTCAGGAATTTTAACCAGAAGATTTCAGGGTATACCCCTTACTAATAGACATTGCCCTTGTTTAAATGGAACTACTGAAACAGTGCCTCATGTGTTCTTAGAGTGTCCTTATTATAATAATATGACAAAGTATTTTATCTCCAATTTTATTCAGCATTATGAATTTTCCTGATATATATAAATTGTTTTTTTCTGCTTAACAACATGATAATATAACTGATTCTGTGGCAAAGTTTTTATATGTTGCTGTTCTTATACAAAGTAATATACTATAATTTTGGGACATTTCAATTTGTGATTCATTTTATGTTTAGTTCTTTTATATATTTGTCTTAATGTTCTCCCTTTTATAATGCCAGTAAAGGTAAACTAACTACTAAAAAAATAACTTCCTTAAATTATCCCTTATCCCCTTTAAGCATCCTACCATATTCACAATAATAGGACTGAATCCTACAGAACTTTTTTTTGTGCTAACAGTGTGTTATGTCCGGTTCTTGACTCTTTGTCTGCAGCCAGGGAACATGTCTGGGCATGTTTCCCTGTAATGGGATGTGATAACAACAGAGCTTCCTTTCCCAGAGAACAATGGACCTAGGGATCCTGCCGGTCCCCCTATCAGAGGCTGAGGATATTTGAATGGACTTATGACAGCCTCTGGCGGGAGACTAATCCCTGTTTGTTTATTTATTTATTTCATTTATATCCCGCCCTCCCTGCGAACGGGCTGTTGGACCAATCCCATTAAGGGGGGACATGGTCAAGGTGTGGTTTACCTGTAAATATAAGTGGCTTCCCCATCCCTTTGTCCCCATGCTCCATGTTGACCCGCGATAAACCACAATGCTGATTTCACCATTACCGGCCTCCCGACTCCAATACTTTTCACAGTGATATGTTCCTCCTATAAAAGGAATGTTCTGCTGGTGCAAAAGGCTCAGATTGGCACAAAGCTCCATGATTCAGTGGAAACAAGCACTGTTATCCAAAAAGCTCTGGAATGTACTGCCCATTAATTTCATTGGGTACCTGGAAGTTTATGGGAGTGGGGTAAAGAGTCTTTCTATCCATTTTCTCCACGTGCTTTGTAATTTTATTATGTTCTCCCCCCACCCCCAGTTGTCTTCTGTATAAATAAAACACCTCAACTTCCAACCAGAGCTGCTTCCGGGTTTTGGTGGGCCCTGGACAGAGCATACCCAGGGCCCCCCTCTCCCTCCCAGTGCTCATACACCCTCCCCAACTGTGTGAAACTGGCAGCTCTGCTGCTGGGAATGTCATTGTCATTCACCTCCTGCACACTCTTCCCCTTTCAGCACTGGGCAGTGGATGCAGATGGGAGTGTGGGTGGTAGGAGGGCTCATAACAAATGAACGGGCAGTAAGGGAGATGAATGGGTGGGAAGAGGTGGCAGCAGACCCCTCTCTACTTGGGGCTGCCCTTGTCCCAGATCCGGAGGCTGCAGCTGGTGCAGAATGCTGCAGCCAGGCTGTTGATGGGTCTCTCTTTGCGGGACCGCGTCCGGCCTGTGCTGCAGTTGCTGCACTGGCTGCCTATAGCATACCGGATCAGGTTCAAGGTGCTGGTGTTAACCTTTAAAGCCCTTTATGGTCAGGGGCCCGCCTACTTGAGGGACCGCCTTTCCCCATATAGGCCCCAGAGGTTACTGAGGTCAGGCACCCAAAATCGCCTGACTTGCCCCGGTCCGAAAGAGGCCCGGTTGTCTTGTACCAGGGCCAGGGCTTTCTCGGTGGTGGCTCCTTACTGGTGGAACGAGCTCCCGGATGACATCAGGGCCCTGTGGGATCTATTGCATTTCTGCAGGGCCTGCAAGACGGAGCTCTTCTGCCAGGCTTTCAAATAGGGCCGCCACCGGGGAGAGAGCCGATTATAACATCGCCCTGGCCCTGCTGGTCGCACCCCTGCTGCCTTTGTCTACCTGAGTGCTCTGAAGTCGCCATCTTCTGTATTTATAATGTAGTGTTGTTTTAACTGTTTGTATTGTAAACGTTGATGGTCTTTTATGTTGTAAGCCGCCTTGAGCCGGTCTAAAAAACTGGCAAGGCGGGATATAAATAGAACAAACAAACAAACAAATAAATAAATAAATAAATAGAAGACCTGGCCTCGACCACTGCCCCACCTTAGGGTATGCTGACACCATCTGTATTCCAACCCTTTGATTTATTTTGGTCTACCTTTTCTACACCATTTCAAGCACTATCATGTTATTTTTGAGTTGCAGCAACAGGTACTATGCATAATATTCCAAATGCCACCACATCACAGATCTGGGCAAAGAGATGATGATACCTTTTCCTAATGTCTAGAGTAGAATTTGCCTTTTTCACTGCCGCTGAAAATTAAGTTGACATTTTTACCAAACAATCCACTATGGCCCCAAGACTTCTTTCCTCGTCAGTGACCATCAGTCAACCCTGCTGACATCATTTTAGACCACTGTGGCAGACATGCTATCTGGGCTCCCATTTATATCGTTTGAAGCATCAGTGAGGGACGACCTTAACTTTCCCTTTCAGCTTCTTTTTGACTAATTCCCTCAGTCTGAGAAGTCAGAGAAATATAGTGATGTTGCTGGACTTTTGGGGCAATCTTCCATTCATATAAACACTAACCTTAATAGCGCGGTGATTACTGTTTCCAACTGGTACAACAACCCTTACATCTCATACCAGATCCAGGGTCACCTCCACTCCAGTTGGCTTCATGCCCAGCTGCTCCAAAGCATAATCATTTATAGTATGCACATACTTTGTCCTTTATGACTGGAACATATTAAACCAGTCAACATAAGTGTAGTTGAAGTCTCCCATTATTACACAACTTTCTCCTCTGGCTGCCTTCCTTATTTCTTTCTCCATTTGAGGTCATACTAACAGTTTTGATGCCCTAACCTGGGTGGTCCAGGCTAACCTGATCTTAGATCTCAGAAGCTAAGCAGAGTTGGCCTTGGTTAGTATTTGGATGGGAGACCATCAAGGAACTCCCAGGTCATTATGCGGAGGAAGGCAATGGCAAACCACCTCTGTTAGTCTCTTGCCCTGAAAGCCCTACAGAGTTGCTGTAAGTTGGCTGCAACTTGAGGGCCCTTACACACACAAGAGTTTTAATCAGAGTGTGGGTGACAGTATGTCCCAATATTTGGACCCACAGTGATTCTGTGGAGTGACTATTGCTCACAAGTTGTCTAGATGAAAGGACTCTCCATTCAGATGAATGACCCATCTGATGTACTGAGCCATTCTGCCCTGAGTGCATCATTCCCTGTCCCACCAGCTTTCCAAAATGCCTGCTATATCTATGCTCTCATTTAATGCAAGGTTATGGCTCAGGGGCTCATCTTAACTCAGGGGCTTCTAGCACTTGCATCTCCTTGGAGCAGGTTGCAGTCACACACACTTACTAATCCACTTTCAGTTCACTTGCCAACTGGATTTTGGCAGCTCACACAGTAAAATCCAGTTGGAAAGTGCACTGAAAGTGGATTGAAAGTGGATTATTTAGTGTGCGTGACTGCAGCCTTTATGATGTTGTGGATTTATAGGATTATTATGCCCTGCCAGTATGTGAAATTGTCACATGTACAAGGGTCTGTGCAAACCACACACACTCACACACCCATATTTGACAGGAGATAGTTGTTGTTGAGTGAATTTTGGAAGCTGTTCCAGATAGTGCAATCCCATTTTGATGCACTGGAATAAGTTATTTATTCCTTAGCATAAATCCCAAATTAAAATGAATTGATAATTGTGGTTTTATAGCTCAGAACATGGTGCAAAAGATTAATAGTTCCTTGCAAGCAGGTGATCATTGGTATCCCAACGGTGAATAAAATTGGAACTAGTATCTTCCCTACAGAGACAATTTTTTATTCTAGTTCAAAAGAATAGTTTGGTAAGAGAACAAACTTCTAGTAGTACACAAATGGTTTCTTAAAAGCACACTAGGCATATGTAGATGAAAACCAGCATGCATGAGAAAACTGGCAAGGCAGTGCATTGCTCTATTAGTTTTGACTTAAAGTACAACAACTGTATGCAGTACAAAGAAGATCAATAAAAACTTTAGAAACAACCCCCCCTATAAAGTTACAATATAATCACAAAATCACGCTCAAACTAAATGCAGCAGTTTTTTAAAATACAAATTTATGCCCTGAGAAGCCAACACAAAGTTGACCATCATAGTACAATCATAGCATTTCCCCAGAATATGAATTACACAGGTAGAGAATGCACACATGAAGCGTGAACACAGATACAGGGTCTATACGGACAATCCAATCAGTACATATAGGACGGAGTGGACGCAGGAGTTCAGTCCTGTTCCACTCCACACTCACTGATTGCACATGCACGTACATAATTTTAATGTCTCTCTATCATGGCCGGTGTCAGGCTTTTTTGCGCCCTAGGCAAGGCTAACTACTTGCCCCCCCCCAACTGCTAACCAATTATCAAAAACAGATTAATTCTGGGAAAAATTACAAGCACAAAACTTGACCCTGCTAATTTTTTAAAAAAATTGTGCGGGCTTGGGCAGGCAGGGTGTGAGGCAAAGCTGAAGGGAACTGCTGCTGCTGCTGCTGCTGCTGCTGCAGTTGCCGTGACTTTCTGGAGGAGGAAAAGCATGGGAGAGCTGGGGCTGGTGAGTGAGTGAGTGTGAGAGCCTGTGGCTGGTTGGAGGGGCGTTGATTGTCCGTTTCTGCACTCCACTGAGGTCTGCACCTTAGGCGGTTGCCTAACTTGGACTAATGGTAGCACCGGCCCTGCTCTCTATACATAGCATTATTGCAACCGAATGCTATCATAAAGCCTTAAAGACATTCACTTATACTTTATTTCAGTATAAATGCTAAACTCAGAATTCACATTCTTTGATTTAATTACCAAACCTACCATCATTAGGCTTTATTTTGGCCTATTTCTGTTTTATTTATTATCATTCATTTAAAATTAGCACAAACACTAAAAGATTTAGGACTCTCTTGCTTCCAAAAGCCTCTGGCATTTTATGCAAGCTGGCATCTTCCATTTGAGCCACTTAAAGAGTGATAACAGTTGCTTTGAAATTGACACAGCTCAGGCAAAAGCTGTTCTTCAAAGAGGAACTGGCATCAAAAATCCCCCAATCCCTGTTTGGGCTCTGAGCATGTGGCACAGATAGGTTTCACAATGAGCACAGTCAGGGTCATGGGGCTATTTTGTACTTAATACAATTAACATTAGCTATAGAGAAATAGGATTTGATATGACATTTCAGCCAAGGGTTCTTCTCTACAGCTGAAAAGGAGACCATGGGGAAAGAGATAACAACAATCCTGATCCTATTTTAAATCCCTTGCATGATTTGATTAACTTCTTGAACTGAGCTTCTTTTGCTACCCTGCAGAGATGTACAGAACAAGAGCAAACAAGAAAGAAAAGAGCACTTATTTCCATCCCCCCCCAAAGTACCTACAGTTTATGACTGCTGAGTGCTGATGCAAGACATCTGCTTTTGCTTATTTACTTACCTCAGCTTGTAAAATGGATAATTCATCAAAGAGGTTAAAAAAACCCTACATTCAACTTAGAACGCGGAACTGCGGGCAATGCATTTTTGAGGCAACCTGGAGAGTAATACCCTGCTCGTACAATTTTGTCACCTGTAATTATTCATCCACCTTTTCATAAAATTCAAAACGTAGGTAATGAGGGTTCTGTTCCCACAGAAACATGGGATTGAAAAAACATTAAAAACACCTTTCATCCTCCCCCCTTCTCTTTGCAATGAACCTCATTCATATCATCATTCATATCATCATCACATCATCTGACTTACGGTTGGCTGTCCTGCTTTGGTCACTTTGGACACTGTCATTTGATTGGTTGCTTGAGATTGAGGAGACGCTTGAGCTTCTGACAAAACCAAATGCTGCTAGTTTAGCAGCTGGCAACCGCGAATAACCAGGCGGGCGAAGTCCAGATGGACATGGTTTGGGTAGATTTGACTTTATGGTGTTCGGAGTTGGGCTTTTCTTAAGATCAGCTGGGGTGGGGAAAGAACACAGTTATGTGAATTGAAAACATACCATCGGAGGACAACAGAACACTAATAAAACTGCAAAGGAGGTACAAGAAGCATTGTGTTTGATGAAATAAAAATTCTTACAAATATCTTAATACCTTGTCCCCTCCTCAGAGAGCCAGCTGCTCAGTGGAAGAATATCTGTTTTGCATATATAAGATCCCAGGTTCAATCCTCAACATCTCCAATTAAAATGATCAGGTTTTAAGTGATATGAAAGACCTCTGCCTGAGATCCTGGAAAGCTGCTGCCAAATGGACAGGACTGACCTTGATAGCTCAATGGTCTGAGTCAAGTCAGCTTCTCCTGTTCATCTAAAGTATATCATTATCTTCTCCCATATCAACTCAATTTTAGAAATCCAGTGGTTCAAAAAATCAACTTGAAACGCATCTGTGATCTGTAACTATAACATTGGGTCACAGTCCTTCTGGCTATTATTTCACCATATAGACTCATATACAGAAGAGAGGAGTCTGGCAGTCATTCTGATGACTTTCCTCCTTCTCCAGTCCATAGTCAGCGACCTTCCAAGAAACAGAACTAATCTTCCTTGGTTGCCTAACCCCTTCTTTTAAATATCACAAGGAACAATGCACATGCTCCCTGAGGCTTTTAGGACATCCAGGACCTCCTGAGAGGGTTGTCACTTTCCCTCTGTTTGCTTAACTGAGCTGTATAGCCTGTCTCTTCAGTGCAACAGTTAGCTGTGCTGATGCCCATGCAATGCTCACTGTCCTGGGGGACTCTTGTTGGACATGATGCGGATGGAGGCATGCTCGTAATAGACCTGAGCTTCTAGTCAGAATTCTCACACCAGATGTCTTAACCTTCTGGCAAGAGGTAGACCCAAAACATTTTAATTTATCCTGAGACTCAATACAGAAGTAAATGCTCTTAGAGAATCTGTCTTCCCTTTCAACCTTTTATAATACAACTAATGACAAAAATACCAACACTGAGCAACACATTCCACACACATAGTTGATCAAGTTGAGAGAGCCATAGAGACCCAAATATAATCTTGCTTGAAAGTAAGGAAGTTTACAAGGAAAAGAGCTTCCTCTATGATAACGAAACTCTGAATCACTACAGAACACTCAGATTTGTAGGTCAAGATAATCGTCTAATAATAACTGGCTGCCTCACCTGGTAGAGTTTACAGTCTTACATGCAATGCACATCCACATATATCTACTAAGATTATACAAATGTTTTGTCCCCATAAATGTGCATCCTATTTACCATTTTTCAACTGTATAGAATAAATGTTCACAGCCTCTGCCACATCCAAGGGTACGTAGTAGTGGATAGCAGATGCTCTGTGTTATTGAAGGTTTTAACTGTTCTGCTCAATACATGGAGCACCAGCATGAGACAGCATTTTAAATGGCCTTTGTGTGAAGGCTATAATGTATAAACTGTCCCCACAAGCAAGGGCTAGGCTGGATGGTTCGTAGTACTCTACTCACTCCAATTAACGGAATCCAAATTTTGGTTCAAGCTACTTCACTAAAGAGCAGGGATGCCTGCCTGGGGGGAGACTGCTTCATCAAGGGCAGAGCTTTTGCCACCTGCTCTGCCCCTTCCCTCCAGCTCCTGGGACTCTAAAGGAAGCTGTCTTCTAAAAGGCAGGCAGGAAGGAAATCAGTGCTTGCATGCTTGGGGAGAGATTGTTTCATAACAGACAGAGTCATTACCACCTGTGCTGCCTTATGAATTAGTTTGGTAATGGCAAGTAGTAATCGAGAAACTTGCTTATTTTGCATATCTGTGGAACTGATTGTCTTCTGGCATTCTGCACATTGTAAACCATTTGAGTCCATATTGTACAGAGAAAAATGGGTTAAAAGTACACTACATAATGTTTTTAAAAATGTACAAACATTACAGCCCCGTTAGCAGCCATTTTCTTGCCCTATAACACGAAGTGGCTTTGTTGTAAGCTTATTAGAGTTTAATGAAATGCCTAGTACAACTGCAACTTCTAGAAACTGTTTATCAATAACCATTTGGGGGCTTTTTGCTAAATTGCCATTTTTTTGGTTTCACCTTTGAAAATAGGTCAACATTGTGTTCTAAGGCTATGGCACATGGGAAAAATAAAATATGTTTTTTTGTTTAGTTTAGTGATATTTGACAAAGTCATTTTAATCTCCAACATTAATTTTAGCCAATCAGCCAACATAGCTGGGAAAAAATTGGCCAAAACTTTATTCTACTTGCCTGAAGCCAGTTACAAAACTGCTGTCTCTACTTTACAAGAATCAGCGTCCTTGATACTTTATCTATCCCTTGTTGGAGAACATGAAAGTGTTCGAAGAAGATTGGTTGATGCAGTATAGCTGTAACTGTAGAGCAGTAAAGAGACCTGCATACATGCCTGGGGGTATGCATTCACCAAAGCTCAGGAAAGATGTCACTGTGCAGGCACATGACTAAGGACCAAACTAGACATGACAGAGATAGGTCTTCATGTTTAAACAAGGCTGATTTACACACTGCAGACTATACAGTTTGGGTCTAGGGGTCCCTACCCTGTGTACTATCTAACAGTTAGATATGACTTCAGCCTTCCCTCCCTCATCAAAGGGCCAAATAGCACCCCTCCTGGACTGTTTCAGGTCAAGAAAATAGGGGGAGGAAGCCCCTTCTCCACATGTGCCACATTTGTGAGCCAAATCGGGCACCACCATGGGAGAATTAGGAAGAACCTGCACTTCACATCTGACTGATAAATTTGACATGAGGTGAGAGCTCTAGGTTTGGGCACAAACTGGCAAAATGTGGTTCAGTCCGTGGTTTGTGGTGTGCCTGGTTTGTGAACCATGGATCGTCAAGAACTTTTTGATGCTAGATGAACTGGTTCAGTTTGTGATGTGGTAGAACAACAACCCCCCAAACATGCTAGAGACACTAAACTCACAGGAAATCTCCAGCTGACTCTCCTCTTCCTACTCTCCAAGTTTGGTGAGGATTGGATTTATGGGGTCTGAGTTATAGCCCCCCAAAGAAGGTGCCCCCAGGAAAGTGGTTTCTGAGGAAATGAGAGGCGCAGGTTCAGAAGGTTCAGGCAGAAGTGTATAGAACAGATCCGGTGCAATCTAGAGACACCAAACTCACAGTGAATTTCTGGCTGACTTTCTTCTACTTGCCCTCCAAGTTTGATGAGGATTGGATTTACAGGGTCTGAGTTACAACCCGCCCCCAAGAAGGTGCCCCCATCCTCCATTGTTTGAAATGGAGAGGGGGAAACAGCAAAAAAGCAAAAGCAATAGAAGCCCAGCAGAACAGAATCAAAGTCCCCAAGAATCTGTGCAGTAGAAACTGAAGGGGGGGGGGGGGGTTGTTTGCAAGCCCAGCAGAAACAGTGCAATGTGCCCAGCAGAACCAGGTGGCACTACAAACCCAACAGGACTAATGTCAAGCCAGGAAAGTGCTTTTGGGAAAATGTCAGGCACAGGTTCAAAACTGTATAGAATGGATCCCCTGCTAGCTATACACACCAAACACACAGGGAACCTCACCCTGCTGCCCGGTCCTCTACAATCTCTACAAGTTGGGGGTGGATGACATTTCTGGGGTCCCAGTTACAGACCCCCCCAAAAAAAGGTCTCCCCAGTGCTCTCTCTGGAAAAGACAGCTGCAGTTACAGAAGTCTATGGAATGGCTCAGGAACAAGACAATGACACCAAACCTAAATGGAAACTTCACCTGGGCAGACCTCCCCAGCCAGATACTGGAAGCAAGCAAGCATCCACCCCACACCTGCAGTCCCCCAAGTCTCCAAAGGCAGGTTCTGAAGGACAGAAAGACAGACATTCCCAGGGTTTTTACAGGGGTTCCCCCAAAGTTAATCCACGACAACTTGGCAGGCACCCCAGCCTCACCAGATCAGTGGAAACCAGAGGTTCCATTTAAAGTTTTGCAATGACAGAAAGGCAGACACAACAAGAGACTTCTGACAGGGGTTCCCCCACATTATCCCATGATGATAACTTGGCGGGCACCCCAGCCCCACCAGACAAGCAAAGAAAGCATGCCCAGTGCCTACAACTCTCACAGCTCCCACCCAAGGGATGACACAACCCAAAGAAAATTCTTCTACTTTGTGGAAGGGAAGAAACACTTGTTGGGCTAGCTGGGTCACCCACATTCTCCAAAGGCAGATTTGGAAGGACAGAAAGGCTGACATGACAACACAAGACTTCCAACAGGGGCTCCTCAAAGTTACCCCTTGACAACAGCTTGGCAGCCACCCCAGCCACACTAGACTAGTGATGCAATGATAGAAAGCCAGACAGGACAAGAGTCTTCTGACAGGGGTTTCTCAAAGTTGCCCCATGACAACAGCTTGGCGGGCACCCCAGCCCCACCAGACAAGCAAGGGAAACATGTCCTGTGCCCACAACTCTCACAGCCCGCCCCCCGCCCCCAGGTCTGAAACCATGTGTTCTTCTCTACATAGGAAACACCTGTCAGTCTGGCTGGGCCACCCACAATTCTCCAAAGACAGATTTGGAAAGACAGAAAGGTTGGCATGACAAGACTTCCGACAGGGGCTCCCCAAAGTGTTGACGTATGTTCATACACTGAAATAATGCATGGGGACTATTTCAAGTGTATTCCTAAGTAATAGTTGTGCCTCTAGGGTTGCTTCCATAGTGGATGTTAGGAGTGGCTCCTCTACAATTTCTCTAAGTTAGGGGTGGATTACATTTCTGGGGTCCCAGTTATGAACCCCAAAAAAGGCCTCCCACATTTATACCCTTTCACCCCTCATGAGTGTGAACACCTCTGTGTGCCATAAGGGTGAAAGTGGGTGTGAAGGGTGCTCCTCATGGTGGGAAGAAGTCTTCCACCCCCTGCATACCACAGGCCCTGCACCCGGGCACCAAACCCATTTTGCCAGGCTACTGGAGCCCAGCCCAACAGAACATCACCAGGGTTTTGGAGCCTCCCTCCCCTGATTTGTTCCTGGTCCTGGGGCTCTCAGCAGAGGCAAAAGAGTTGTTAGCACCACTGTCCAGAGACACTAACAGTTGCTAACACTCTCTGGCTGTGGTCAGACGTGCAGTTTGATCCGTTGCTGTTGCTGTTCCCTTACAGATTTAAAGTGCACAATTAGACAGCAGCATCTGTCATCGTGCCCCAGTTGTCTGAGTCCTGTTCCCCCCCTACTTTTCTGTGTGTTTCTTTGATACCTGAGAAAGTCCAGTCCTGTTGGTCTGAGCTGGTTCCAAAATGGATTTCCTGTTGTCTGATCACTCTGTTGACGCCCATCAGGCAGGTCTGACTGGTCTCTTGTTTTCCAGCCACCATTTTTTTTACTAGTTAGCGATGTGTGCATAACTGCATATACACACTTCTTCCCCCCCCCCAAGGATGCTCAAAACTTTGTTTTCTTTTTTAAAACACTCAAAGAAAGATACCTCTGTTCTACAGCTTTTTTCTCAACTCCCTGTTGCTGCTCCTGCCTTGGGTACACCCCCTCCAGTTGGGCCCTACACAGCCCAACACCAGAAAGCAGCTGTGCCTTCCACCTTCTCCAAACCTGGGACCTCAGTTTGGAAACATTACTGCTCCTTCCCTAGTGGCCTTTGTGTGGCAGAGTGTCAGGTATACCAGACTCATGTCTGGAATGATGCAAACCCACCTCAACTCTTGTCCTCCTCCCACAGGTACCTGCAAAAGGTTGCACCCAACTATGTTGCCACTGGAGGAAAGAGTGGTGGCTAGTGGGAGGAAGAAGAGGGGGACCAGGAGGCCCCTCCAAGAAAGACTCCCCCCACTTGGGCTGCTAGGGGATGGGCCTCAAGGAGGACCATTCTCCAAGAGGTCAAAAGGCATCAAGGCGGACCGCTCTCCAAGAGGTCAAAAGGGCTTTGCGGAGACCCAAGAAGCAGTCACTCACCTTGTTGGTGGTGAGATGATTGCTGTGGGTGGCCAAGGATATAGCCTTTTGCTGGCTAGAGAGGCAATGGTCAAGACTCAGATCTCCAGAGTGCAAGGCAGAACCATGCACCTCATGGCAGACCTCTGGAGCAGCCAGCAGGACTGTCAGGGCACAGCCCTGGCCCCAGGAGAGGACAGTCCTGCCACCAGGCTACAAATTGGTTCTGCTCCATGTACAGGTGATGGATGTAGACCATTGCTGCCATCTCAAAGCAAAACATTGCTGCGGTGTGACACAGAGAAGCCGGAAGGAGCAGGTGGGTGGCAGCAACATCATCTGTGGCTACATGGTCCTGGACATTGGCACCAACATGCTGGCAGAGGTGAAGCATGTACTCCTGAAGGGCATTATCTGCTTGGCACACACTCTTCAGCTGGTGGTGAAGGATGCTCTGGGGCTGGGGAACATTGTCAAGGCCACTTGGAGTGCTGCCCCTCTCAAGATGTGGTCCTTGCTTGAGACTTCTCATGCAGCATCAAGTCTGACCATCTGCTGCACAAGAGGCAGGGAGAGGGGGATGAGGAACTCCACCTATGCCATGACTGCGCATTTGTTGGAGAAAAGCGCAGTGCAGGATGTCATCTACTCTGTGACCATCCAGCACAAGGAAGGAATTCAGAATCAGCTCCAATGACTGTCTGACCCTCTTCCAAATGGTGTGTGTCCTGATTCCCCTGATTCAAAGGCTGGGCTGGGCACTGGTTGTTGTGGACCAGTCTTTTTTAGCTGAAGAGCACTCAACTGATGCTGATATTCCAGTCAGCACCTCTGAGACTCAACCAGCTGATGCTGTCAACAACCCTGAGACGGTGGAGGTGGGTCCTAGTGCCCCAGCTGCTGAGGACAGCAGGCACTCCAGCCCCATGAGCACTGGGAACATGGAAGAGGCAACCCAGAGAGGCAATGCCTCAGCAACCCAGGATCTTGGGGGAAACTTCACAGGCTGCCTCGCCTCCCCTTTTCCCGGATCCAGGGGCATGCAGGAGGAGGCGAGTGCACTTAGAGCTCTTCAAGAGGAGGCAAAGTGTGCATCTTGCTGCCCGGCAACTGTCAGATCAAGAGGAACACCTGGGATTAATGGATAGCTTTCTTGCAAGCAATGAGACCCAGCTGTGAGCTGCCATTAAAGGATGGGTCTTCAGAGTGGGAAGGTGTGGGAGCAACTCGTCAGCTTCCTGGAGACATGCGACCATACCACCTGGACCTGTTTCTAACTGTTACTCCTGAACCTTTGGCTTTGACCCCAGACCTGCTTGACTATGCCTTTTGGACCTGCTCAGACTCTGCTTCTTGGACCCTTGGCTGGCTTCCCTTTTGTACGACTCTTGGATTAAACTCTTGACTTATGTTTCTGGTTAGCGATTCTGTCTCATTCCCTTGATCTCAGCTGAGTTTGCTCTGAGCCAGGACACTGGCCTCCACACTGGAGCTGGCTATTCTCCCCCAGGTCAGGGCCTTGGCAGGGTCAAGCCCATCCCTAGAGAGCTCTGGACCCAACCTGTATATCCCATAATGTGTAAATTGGCTCTCCATAGAAATGTCCTGATAATGTAGAAAAAGAGGTTAGAGTCTGCTCTGGTTAGACTTTGCTTGGGCATCACAGTTTAAGAAGGATTTTGACAAGCTGGAACATGTCCAGAGGAGGGCAACAAAGACGGCGAGGGGTCTGGAGACCAAGTCCTGTGAGGAAAGGTTAAAGGAGCTGTGTATGTTTAACCTGGAGAGAAGACTACTGAGAGGCGACGTGATAGCAATCTTCAAGTATTTGAAGGGCTGTCATATAGAGGATGGAGCGGAGTCACTCTCTGTTGCCCAGAAGGTTAGACAAGAACCAACCGATTGAAATTAAATCAAAAGAGTTTTCGGCTAAACATTAGGAAAAACTTCCTGACAGAGGGGTTCCTCAGTGAAACAGGCTTCCTCAGGAGATGGTGAGCTCTCCTTCTTTAGAGGTTTTTAAACAGAGGCTAGATGGCCATCTGACCGCAATGATGATTTTATGACTCACTATGAATTTAGGCAGATCGGCAGGAAGGGATGAGCCAGTACTCAGCTCTCATGACTGTTTCTAGTATACCCAGGGTAATGCTGATTGCCACTTTGGGGTCAGGAAGGATTTTTTCCCTCCGGGCCAGATTGGCCAGGGATCCTGAAGGCTTTTTGCCTTCCTCTGCAGGGACCACTGTGGGAGTGGGGATGGGAGGTAGCTGTAAATTTCCTGCATTGTGCGAGGGGTTCCAGCTCTATATTTTTAGTTTCTACTGTGCAAGAGACAAACAAGTAAAAAATGCAGAATCCTCCTCAAAGTTTACTTCCCTGCTGTCTATCTCTCAGTTGCTTTTTTCCACAGCTGAGCTCTGATTTCAGAAGTCAGAGGTACATTGCAGAGAGGTACATTGTCTGCATTCATTACCTGTACAGCCTATTTATTCTGTTACCCCTTTTCTGTGCAACTAAGGCAAATGCATTGTTTATACATGTGACTCTGCTACTGTTTTGATTAAGTTTAGCGCTCAGTAATATCTTGCGCCCAGGCTGCCAATATTTCCATATTTATAAGCAAAATCAAATAACATGAGTTATACAACTGGAATATACACCAACAATATACACATAAATAACATGTGACATATATATGCATCTTGGTATCAGGAAGAGAAACATAATTTCCCTCCCTGACAACCACCTGCACAACTACCTAACAATCACAACCCTCCAGTGTTTCTTTTTGACCCTGGAATAGTTGATGCTGGAAGTTGTGTGACCACATGGACAAAAAGCCATGCAGATAATAAGGTGCGATGAAGAGGGGGAAGCTCCTCTAAAGCAATGTGAGCAGAAGAGGGAAGAGCAAGGGTTTTTTTGGGGAGTGGGGGGGTGATCAAATGGGGCTCCTACAGTGTAGGAATCCAGAGAAGATCTGTACCCACAAACTTTAGAGGAAATAAAAGGCAGTGTAGGTCTACTCTCCCAACTGACATACAGGGTGATATAAAGGTGAGGCTTCTCACTGGAACAGTGAGCAATCAGTATGGAGTGGGGCTGTGGCTCAGTGGAGGAATCTCTGCTTCACATGCAGAAGGTCCCAGGATCAATCTCTGGATCCTGGCATCTCCAGATAAAATGGATCAGGTAGTAGGTAATGTGAAAGACCTCAACCTGAAACCCAGGAGAGCCACTTCCAGTCTGAGTCGACAATACTGATCTTGCTGGACCGATGGTCTGATTCAGGATATGGAAGCTTCCTGTGTGACCATATGTGGGAAGCAGACCTCCCTGATTTTTCACTGCCTTCTGCATCCAGTAAGTCCATCTGAACTGTTTAAATAAGGAAATGAATACACACATATTTAATGTGAGATATATGTATGCACCACAGTATCAGAAATAGAGAACTAATTTCCAGCTTACCTGCGTCTAATATTTTTCTCCATTAATTTATGATTATAAAAGCAAAGAGTGCCCCAGTTGGGGATTCACACTCATAATCACACTTGTAGCAGCCTCCCATGGTACCTCTCTAAATGATGACCAGTAATAAAAATGTGATTGCCCATTCCCCCAACACATTATCCAAATTCAGTCACCCAGTGAATGCAGTAACAGCTTGAAACTAATAAACTTTTTATGTCTGGCTCTGGTGCTTCTGTAAGCGCAGAAAAGAGATGTTGCTTACAGCTGCTTTGGGGTGAATACTGTTAGTTTTGCTCTTCCACGCTGCAGTGTGCGGCAGAGCAAGAGTCTGCTTGAAGCAAAGATAAAACCTTCATTACAGCATATTGGGTCTCCCCCTGGTATTGCAATACAGCATCTAAAACTTGCTTTAGTCTCATGTTTAATGAGACAATACACGTGGCATAGGCCATGAGATTAAGGGGGGAAATGAGTAAATATTGGTCTTGCTGGCACAGCACAATAGCAGGCAGAGTCCTGGGCCCTACTAACTTGATAGCAGTTTTAGGAAGTAAGATAAGGAGCAGCTGGAGGCAGGCAAGATGCCAGAAAGTTCACATATGCAGATACTATGTGCATAATTTTCTTTTGCTGTTATTTAACTGTTTGCCTCAGAGATTCTTTTCCAGACAGGAAAACTCAAGCTACAATAAGATGCCATGGAACTTTTTCTCTTTTGGTCTTGTGGGATTAGATTACAGTGGTGCAATCCTGGCACAATCCTGCAGTGGCCTGAGTTGTATTTCGGAACTACTGCACATGGTGAAGTAGCCGAGGGCTGTCTGTGAGCAGTCTAGGTGGAGGAGCTGTTGTTGGTACGGGTATTTTGTATGTCTGAGGTCCAGAACATGACGTCTCGTATTGTAAAGAACTGAGATCTGACACCTAATTCTCAAGTAATGTCTGCCATTTTCACAGTCCACTTTATAGAATACAAATAGGAATGGGAGAGAATTTCACTCCCACTGGAATCTGGGCTGGAAACATGGCATCCAATAGTGTTGGGAGCAGCCCAAGACCTGCTTGCTTTCTGGCAAGCTGCAGACTAATTCCAGTGCAATAAAGGGGAAGTGCTTTAGATTCTACTTCCCTCTTTCTTTCTTTCTTTCTTTCTTTCTTTCTTTCTTTCTTTCTTTCTTTCTTTCTTTCTTTTCTTTCTTTTCTTTCTTTTCTTTCTTTTCTTTCTTTCTCCCTCCCCCCCTCCCTCCCTTTCTTGCCTTCTGACATACTTCCAGTGATGTCAGGTGGTACAGCATATGCAAGTAGTTATGCAAGTAGTAATGCATTATGCTAATGAACTCCTGCACCTCTTTTTCTACAAAATGACCTCTGTTTGAAACCAAGCACAAAACACTGAGCAGCTTATAAGGAATCTCATAAAACAGTTCTTTAACTAGAAAACTATAGAAATGATGTTAAAAGATGAGGCCTTTAAATCAAAGCCTAGGTAAAAAAGAGTGTTTTGGACAGATGCCTGAAAAAGAATAAGGCAGGTACCAGGCAAAGGGGGAAGGCCACTCCACAGGGGTTGTGCTACAGCTAAAATAGAATATACGTCTTCACCTGCCAATAGTGCCCTTATGATCTTTACAGTCAGTATCTCTCTCTACACAATTGAACACATACAAATATGACACTGTAAAGGTCAACTACCAGATAAGAGGAGAAATGTTATAGTCTCTCAGAACATTCTCTTTGAAATTAGAACTACCATTGCTAAAGTTGCTCCTAAAATGGCTGAATCAGAGTTCACCAGCAAAAGTAATTGTGGTGTCCTAATTATCATCCCATGCATACAGAAACCTCTCTGTTGGATACGTAGACTCCATTAGTACCAGGGAGACACCTAATTCTGGTGGAGTTTGTATTTTAACTCCTGCAGTTTCTTTGCCTTTTATCTTTTACGTAAGTGGTTAAATAAAACATGTTGTTCACAACTGGCTCTCATTTTAGCCATTCAGTATAAAATTTCAGTATAAAATTCAGTATAAAAGACAAATAAGTGGGTTCTAGATTCAATCAGGCCTAGAAGCTAAAATGACTAAACTGAGGCTACACTTTGATCCCATTATGAGAATACAAGAGTCACTGGAAAAGACAGCAATGCCAGGCAAAGTAGAAGGCAGCAGAGAAAGACCCAGCATGAGATTTGTTGCTGTTGTTATTGTTCAGTCGCAGTCAAGTCTGACGCTTTGCGACCCCATGGACCACACCATGCCAGGCCTTCCTGTATATCTTCCATTCTGTTTATTTGAAGAAATGACCTCTAGCCTACAAAAACTGATACAGAAGCCCTTTCTGCACTAAAAGGTTTGCATCATTCATATGGGTCATCTGTAGCATGAAAATCCAAACAGAAGGAATGCACCAATGCATATTCTGGCTCTGTTAGTAATAACAGTCTAGAAAGGAACATTTGTGGGGCTGCAGTGGCTCAAGTGGTTAAGACGCTGAACTGCAGACCGGAAGTTCAGCAGTTTGAGACTCGAGTGTTGCATGATGGAGTGAGCTCCCGTCTCTGGCCCAAGCTCCTGTCAACTGAGCAGTTTGAAAGCAAGAAATTGCAAGTAGATAAACAGGTACCGCTTTGGTGGGAAGGTAACAGTGTTCCGTGAGCCTCGGAGTCTAGTCATGCTGGCCACATGACCACAGAGACATCTGAACAGCGCTGGCTCTTTGGTTTGGAAATGGAGATGAGCACCGCATCCCTAGAGTTGGATTTGACTGGCTTCCGAGCAAGGGAAACCTTTACTTTTACCTAAGCAACATTTGATACTTTTATTGGTCCATCTAGCAAAGTTCTGTCATCTAACTGGCAGCAGCTTGCTGAGGTCTCAAGATCTTTCCCAGCTGTTGTTATATAGCATTACAATAGCGCAGCACAGCACAGCACAGCATAGCATAGCAGTGGCCTCCCAGAACTCTTTCCTTTCTTTTAGCTGAAACTGCCATAGACTGAAGCTGCAATTGTTTGCTAGCAAAAGGATGTTGTGTATCATGGAACAATGGCCAATCTCCAGTAAAAGCAACTACTAGCCCTTTATCTTACGTTCTGACTAGGGAGAATGAATGACATTGGTGAGAGTAGGATGGCCGTGGAAAGCTCTACCCAGACCTCTTTGTGTTCATTTGAATACATTTGTACATGCAGATGGTTCTCTCTATGCAACCAGGAACCTGATTTCAGGGTTCCCAGTTGCATGGAAATGTATACACTTGCTCGCATGTAAGCTCAGTAAGTACATTCCAATGAGAATACGTATGTTAGGAGTGGGGCTCGCCACTGTGGTCCCCTTCCCCCCTTCCCCTTGGGCTTTCATTCTTCCAAATTTCATCCAAATTAGAACATGTGAAAAGGGCTGCTGTGTACCAGGTGACTGTACTGTAGTCAACCACTCCCAAAGATTCTTTCCCCCTGTTTCTGTTCTTCTTCCCACAGAACATAAGAGCATAAGAGAAGTTTGCTCTGGAGCCATCCCTTTCTGAGCTGAGACAAAAATGTGTGAGACGGAGGCTAAAATACTGTGAGCTAGCTCACACTAACTCAACTTAGAGGGAACACTGGCTGCCACCACCTCCTGTGGCAGTGAATTCCACGTGTCAATCACTCTTTGGGTGAAGAAGTACTTCCTTTTATCTGTTCTAACCTGACTGCTCAGCAATTTCATGGAGTGCCCACAAGTTCTTGTATTGTGAGAAAGGGAGAAAAGGACTTCTTTCTCTACCTGCTCTATCCCATGCATAATCTTATAAACCTCGATCATGTCACCCCTCAGCCGTCGTTTCTCCAAGCTAAAGAGCCCCAAGCACTTCAACCTTTCTTCATAGGGAAAGTGTTCCAACCCTTTTATCATTCTTTTTGCCCTTTTCTGCACTTTTTCCAATGCTATAATATCCTTTTTGAGGTGTGGTGACCAGAACTGTACACAGTACTCCAAATGAGGTCGCACCATCGATTTATACAGGGGCATAATGATACTGGCTGATTTGTTTTCAGTTCCCTTCCTAATAACCCCCAGCATAGCGCTGGCCTTTTTCATTGCAGTTGCACACTGTCTCGACATTTTCATTGAGTTATCTACTACAACTCCAAGATCTCTCTCTTCGCCAGTCTCCGCCAGTTCAGACCCCATCAACATTTGGACCCTGTCTTGCCTTACCCTGGCAAAATGCCTTCCCTTGCTAGTTTGCAGAGGATAATGACTGAGAAAGCTCCTATTTAGTGCTTGCGTTTCATCATCTCTCTTCTTTGTGGGACAGCTAGCTGACCCTTTTCTCAATTTCATTGCTCTAATACTACATGAAACCATTAAGGCAGATGAAAGGAGATACAACACAACTCAATAGTGTGTCAAATTAGAGGAAATATGTTGGCAGAGATATGGAGCATCACATTTCAGAAGAGTAATGGATGATTTTTAGATTTATCACATTATCACAAATAGAAATAAATTAAAAGTGATCTGGAGAGATTTATATCACTTAGTGTTGCATTTTGGGTTCCACCCCCGATAGAATGATACTTTCAAAATCACTCTCACTGTCCCTTCCCCCTTTAGGATTATAAGCATATGCATGAGAAAATAATCAGCAAAATGGCATTTGTTAAATTGACAGCCATTTGCTCATTGATATAGGACAAAGCAAATTTTGAATTGATATAAATGTCCTACACTGACAGTCTTATAGATTGTTCATGTTTCCCACACAGTATAAACAGCTTTTTTTGCCACAACAATGAGATTCAATCCCACCAAGAATTAAGTTTTATTTGAAGCACAACTCTTCCAAGCTATCTCTTGACACAGTTCAGGTTACAATCAATATTGTTATAGTTAGAATGACCAGAGTTGCATCTACTCTAAAGCTCTTTTAAAAAACACCAACACTTCCCCCAGCCATGTAAATGGAGAGTACCAAAAGCATCTGAGTAGTACAGACACTCCAATTTGGTCACTGCTTTTATGTTGAAATACTGGCACTGATACTATTAGGATGCTCAAGACCCAATGACCCTGAGGACAGACTGGCAATTTGGCCCAGGATAGGTCCGCTTTAGAAGCAGGGGAAGGGAGGCAGTTCAGACAGCCGCAGCTGTCCTCTGTCTCCCTTCCATACTCACCCGTTTCTGAAGCGCTTTCATGGTGCCTCAGTCAGACACTGGCAGAAAGTGGTGTCCAGGACACTTCCTCCGCTTGAATCCCACTTCCTGGCTGTGTGGACGGGAAGAAGCGGGATTCAAATGGACGTGGTGGTGAATGCACCGCCATTGAGAGATGCACATATGTGGATATGCACATAAGCACCTATGCGCCACTTGCCAAAAAAGCCCTGCCATGAGCCACGGAGGCCAGCCTGCCAGGGGCCGCTCCACAGCAGTGTGAATGCATCATTGCGCCTCCTCCCCGGAATGCTCCCGCAGGACTCTGGCCAGTGCGAACGGCCAGCCCTGGGGCTTTTTGCCCCGCTACCATTCCGCATCAGAATCCCAGTCTGTCCTCAGCCTGAGAAAGGTAGAAATGTAATTATCTTTGATGTGGTACAAGAACTGGAAAGAGCATCCTCTTTCCTTCTCAGTGGATATAGGTTAACTTCCACCCTTGAACTCTTCATAGTCCTGCCAACAGGCTTCATGAATGGGACAAAGACAACAATGGACCTTTGCAGAACCCTGCAAGGAAGACCACTGAATAATGTATTATGCCTGCCATTTAGATGCCACCAAAAATGGTATCCCCATAGTAATTTCTTCCCCTTCTCACTTGCAGCATTTGGGAGCCTTAAACGTATGACACAGAAGCAGTCAGTTTTCCCATCTCTTTGTCATGGCAGTGGTTACCTTTGGCATAGAAAAAGTAACTCACAATGAGGAGTTAGAAACACATCAAATGTTCCAGGCTGTTACAGCAAAAAGAGGGAAAACTCAGCGTGGGGGCACCACAGCGGCTATGGAGATGCACAGACATCCATTACTGTCCTGCAGGATACTTCTGCAAAAGAGGTGTGCAACCTTCTTGAGAAGCTTCCCTTGTCTTATCAACACACCAAGCAGGAACCTCCAATGTTATCTCCAGATTAGCCTTTACACCCCAAATTCAATAACAACTGAAGTCCTAGATCAACTGTTTCCATTGTGTGTAGTATAGTTTCATCATTAGCTCCAGCCTCTCAACAGGACATCTGTACTGAACAAAAAGCCTGGACTTGGATTGTGACCATTTTGTGCATGCATGGTCACACAAGGCTTTGCCATCCCCTCTATCCACCTGCCCAATGCACCACAGAATTTCTTTTGTCTGAAGAAAATGAATTCTTATGCCCAAAGGAGGAAAAATCAACTTACAAAACAGCTTTTTTGGGGTAGTTTTTATTTTGTATTTCCAAAAGGTGTGCCCCTTCCCATCTAAGAAAGCCTTGGCCATGTACATTTCATTCCTAGTCTTGTGGTGCTCTCTGCAAAGTAATGCCCTGAGTCCTTATCCAGTGCATCAAAACTGCAATTGGCCAAGCCCTGGAAGAGGAGATGGGGAAATGTTGCCAGCTAATGAATGCCACGAAGTGCTCAGGCACAAAAGCTGCATACACAGCCTAACTTAGCTGCTTTCAAAAGAAACATTTCATGTTGTTTAATAAAGCATCTGCCAACTACCTTTCACAAGCCAGTGTGGGCAACGGTCTAACTCCCAATTTCTTGCTTCATTCTTTCCAAGAATAAAAAAACTGACAATGTTTGGGACTATTCACTGGGAACGTCAGAAAAATAACACAATACAATATGATTCAATAATATATTCCCTTTATATACAGGAGTAACAGATCAAAGAAAGAAATGCATGACTAAAGAGAAAAATAGAAAAGACTTAACAGTGTAATGCAAACTGTTCTTGAAAAAATGTTTTCACATCCATGATCATAAGGGAAAATAGAAGTGAGATAGCAAAAACTGAAATAATATGTCTTTTCCAAGAGTACTGGAAACACTGAAAGCATTAGCAATCACTCCAGGAAAAGTCTTGTGTAATTTGAAGCCAATGAAATTCAGAGCTCCCAAAGCTGCCAAGATTAACTCTCAGAATCCTGAAACAAATAATAGAAAGACTGGGTTGAGTCCAACACCTTTATGAATGGAATAAAGATTTTTACTACCTTCTCCTAGTTGTCCCCTAAGGGATATTTCAGCTGATTCCTCCTTCTTGCTTTTAACCTCCCATGTTGTATGGCATAGCATGTTAGAGGGGCCCTATCAGTTCTTCAAGGGACACAGGGAGCTACTGGGGGAAGGGAAAGGCAGTTGTGATGGACAGTAAATGGTTAATGCTTTAACCCAGTCTGAGAACGTTGAGTGACAGGGGATTCAAACAGAATCCTACAGCTAAGAGTGTCAGTTAGGAGTGGAAGTTAAGAAATGAGAGTTGACTGGGAAGGAAGCTTTAAGAGAGTAAGAGGGTCATGAAGGATCCCCATTCAAGTCTGAGGGAAATAGCTTCTAGTAAAAATGGGTGATCCCTATTTAGTTTGAGGGGAATAGCTCCTAGAGAAGGGGGTGATCCCTGTCAAGTGTTAAGAAGGGATGAATATTCCTGCCTTCACCAACTTAAGTGCTTATTTAAGCAGAGACTGCCAAGAAAACCTCTGCTCAGTGTTTAAAATCCTGTCTGTACAACCAAATAGCTACGTGTTTGTGACAAACTACTTATTGCTTATATTTATACAAAGTTACCCCATTCCTGTTGCCTGTTCACCTCCTAAGTCCTAAACCTGATACCTACCTGACCACTTCTCCTAACAAGTATAATAAAATAGTTTGTTAATTTTGAATTACCATTAGCATTTCATGTTATTGACCAAAGACAAAAGAAGGATTTTAGTTGGTCCTTTAGATCCCTAGACTGGGTCCACACAGATCTATATACATTTAAACAACTGAGTAGGATAGACAAAATACAAAGAAAGAAAAAGAGCTGCCCAGTCAAGAACAAGATGAAGGGATCCTGGGGAAATCGACACAGCAGTAACTTTCATGAACTCACTCCATTCATAGAAGCATTAGATCCAAACCATTCTACTGAATAATTTTATAATTACTTTCAATATTGGACATATTAGGGGAAGAAGAAGAAGAAGAAGAGAAGAGATTGGATTTATATCGCGCCCTTCACTCACTTGGAGTCTCAGAGTGGCTTACAAACTCCTTTCCCTTTCCCTCCCCACAACAGACACCCTGTGAGTAGGTGGGGCCAGGGGCATAGAGTTTTGTAAATTCCGGGGGGGGGCAGGGGCTCTTCGCTGGGGTGATGTCCCCCCCCGGGAAACCGCCTCCCCGGGTCCTTCTGAGGCCCGCCAGCTGCTGCCGCTGGTGCCTCTCCCCCCCCCCCGCCCTGGCCACTCCTTCTCTCTCCCTTCCTCTTTTCCGGGCGAAATGCATTTCACCCGGAAAAGAGGGAGGGAGAGGGAAGGACAGAGGAGTGGCTGGGGGGGAGAGGCACTGGCAGCAGTGGCTGCCGGGCCTCAGAAGGGCCCGGGGAGGTGCGGTGGTGAGATGTGGGAGCAGGTGCTACATTTTTCCGGGGGGGCTCAGTCCCCCCCCGGGAAATTTCAGGGGTGGCTTGAGCTCTTGAGCCCCCTGTAGCTTATGCCTATGGGTGGGGCTGAGAGAGCTCTGAGACAATTGTCCTTGAGAGAACAGTTGGTACAGAGCTATGCCTTGCCCAAGGTCATTCAGCAGGTGCAAGTGGAGGAGTGGGGAATCAAACCCGTTTCTCCCAGATTAGAGTCCACGCATTTAACCACTACACCAAACTGGCTCCCTATTGTTCCTATTGCTGCCAAGGGAGTGGAATTCTAAATACTCAGGGTGTTTCCAGATCGAGGTGGCATGGTTGAGTGATTGGTAGCTATTGGGGAGACCTCAATCACAATAACACATGTTTAACCAGAAAAATGTTCCAAAATGCAAAACACCATTCAAATAAAGTAAAATATTATCAAAAGTAATGACATTGATTACCTGCAACATCGGGATGGAAAAGTGTGGGAGAGCTTGTTATTGGACCTTGTTGATGGATGCAGCTTGCAGAAGACCTTTGACTGGCAATCAAAATCCTACTTTTTGCAGATGGTAGCCTGGAAACTGCCCCTAGGCCCAACTGGGGCTTAAGTATCATGGCTGAACGATAAAAGCTTGGAGGTACCTCATAATGGGCATATGGTGGAGGGCAAAATTCTTCTTTCACAGGCCTTTCCCCAACCTACATGAGAATGCAAGAAATGTTAACTGCAAAAAGATAATTTTGAGATCTAAAATATATGGGTCACGTCACTATTTATAAGAACTGAGCTAATGTTTCCCGGATTTTGTGCAAAGCAGAAAAATGTGAAGATCTCCATAAAAATATGGTGGTGTTCCAGTGCAATCCTAAGCAGATCCAGTCAGAATCCTACTTCAGTCTACTCAGTAGGGCTTACTCCCAGGAAACTGTTCTTAACATTGCACTGTGACCCTAGCTTTCATACCATAATATCAAACAGCAGCCTTCCATTTTAATTAATTTTTTTGCTTCATTTATAACCTGTCTTTCTCCCCCTGCCCCTGATCGGGATCCAAAATGGCTTGGGGATGCCAGCCTCCAGGTGGGACCTGAGGATTCCCCAAAATTACTGTTGTTCTCCAGACTACAGAGTTCAGTTTCCCTGGAGAAAATGGATGCTCTGGAGGGTGGACTCTATGGCATTGGACCCCACTGGGTCCCCCATAAACTCCAGGAGTTTCCCAACCTGGATCTCACAGTGCTACCCCCACACACACACACACACACACCCCATACCCTGTCGGTGGCCAGAGGGGACCTGACAACCCTACTTACATCATTCTCCTCTCCTCCATTTTATCCTAGCAACAACTTCTTTGTTGTGAAATGCCTTCCATTAGGTAGGATACCAAGAAAGGAAACTGAACCAGTGAAATTAATTAACTATTTTTAATTGCAGAATAAACAAAGGAAGCCTGTTCTAGTGTGCTCATCACTCAATGTTTTCAGAAGACAAATAAGAAAACATTTACTGTTAAGCATCTGGATAATACTACTGGAGACTGAGATGGTATGATTAATGAGTAATAAATGAACAGTGATATACAATAATTTATGAATACATTTCTCAATGCAGAAAAAATGAATTAAGCTTCCTGGGTATATGTGATCCTGAATAAATTTGCACTTCTCTGAATGATTAATTAATACCTTCCTGTACCATCCCATTCCACCAAGCAACAGAAAAGCAAAATCTACACAATAAAATACTAACCATGCAAAATGTATAGTCTCAAATTTATATAAAGTAAAATAATTCAGCTGAAGGTGAATTTCCACCCCTGCTGCACTTTTTTTGGCAGAATGCATAGAGAAGCAGTTCTAAAAAAACCTCAAGTTAAAATAATCTCATAAATTTATATATTTTGCCATGGGTACTTTCTAACTCCTACTCAAAATATCTTGGAATAAAAAACCCCACCCCATATCTTCCCCTTCTAGGGGGATGTTATGTCTGGTGCTTGACTCTTTGTCTGCAGCCAGGGAACATGTCTGGGCATGTTTGCCTGTAATGGGATGTGATAACAACACAGCTTCCTTCCCCAGAGAACAATGGACCTAGGGATCCTGCTGGTCCCCCTATCAGGGGCTGAGAATATTTGAATAGACCTATGATAGCCCCTGGCGGGAGAATAATCCCTGTTGGACCAATCCCCCTTAAGGGGGGGACGGTCAAGGTGTGGTTTACCTGTAAATATAAGTGGCTTCCCCATTCCTTTGTCCCCATGCTCGATCCTGACCCGCAACAAACCACCATGCTGTATATATGATCCTGGCTCCCTAATAAAAGAGCTATGATTGAAATCACTCCAATGGCCTCCCGAGTCCAGTACTTTTCAGGGGACATGTTAGGTACTCCAGATCAGTGTTCCCTCTAAGCTGAGTTAGTGTGAGCTAGCTCACAGATTTTTAGCCTCTGGCTCACACATTCTTGTCTTGGCTCCGGAAGGATGGCTCCCGAGCAAACTAGTTTAGGCAGTAGCCAAGTCACTTGCTAACAACTTTAATGCCAGTAGCTCACAAAGTAGAATTTTTGCTCACAAGACTCCACAGCTTAGAGGGAACGTTGCTCCAGATACATCCCTTTCTGGTAACCCAATGACCTCTACAGATAACCTTAAAAATATTTACCTCACCCTAGAGAGATATGTTCTTAGGGTACAAAATTACCTGAAGTACAGGTGATATTAGAAACCATTACGATTAGATGTTCTCCGGTTCAGGGAGTTTGGGTATTCTGAAGCACAATGTCCGCTGCTACTACCACAAACTGATGATTTGGAAGGGGGGACATTTTTCTACCCCAAGATACACTGGGATTTGATTTCATATATAAATATGTTACAGTATGCAAACCGTGTTTTTTTATGAGCACGTTCTTAGGGCTATCCTGAACACATGACTCAGAAGAAAACCCAACTGATTCCAACCATTTTTACATTCAAGTACTGCAGACAATCCAGCTCAATTAAAGTACTTCTGTGTTGTATTTGGTTTCAGTGAGGCAGAGTCCTTAATTCTATCCCAGTAAAGTCAATGAAATGTAAAATTGCATAGCTTTGTCTGGATCACATCCAGTGTTTTTATGAACATGCTATTAGCACTGGCATTGAATTTATATAATCAAACTGTATACCTGCAGTATTAGGCACCTGTGTTTGAGAATACCCTTTGGACTTGTTTCCTGGGAAGCTGAGGGCAATCTCCTGAGTCTCCCAGGCCTAGCAGCATATAGAGTCTTCCCTGGCTGATGAGGCTGGTCGTTTCCAATTATCTCTTTTTATTGGTGTTGAAGGGTAATATGTAGATTGCTGGCATTCTTCAGGTCATTATTACCATATTTTTTGCTCCATAAGACTCACTTTTTCTCCCCAAAAAAGTGGGGGGGAAGTGTGTGCGTCTTAAACCCCCCCTTACCTTTCCCAAGCCACGGCACCGAGCAGAGCTAGGTGCGTCTTATGGTCAGGTGCGTCTTATGGAGCGAAACATACGGCACTTCAAACCTCACTGCCACTTCCAATCTTAATGCTTCTACTGAAATCAGTCATCATGATTCAGCTGTATATATAAACATGCTGAAATATATGTATTGATACAGAGTCCTGGCAGGGTTTAGATGCTGTCCCCTTCTCTTCAGTATTGGGGAATGCATGCATGGCAGTAAAGTCCTATCAATTAAAAAAGATCCAGCAGCACTGCAAGATGGAGTCACGTGCAGCTTTCAGCCATGCCATGTCTATTTAGTTACTATAGTACGACTTTTCTCCAAGGCAGCCTATAAGAGAATAAAACATTGTAGGGCCCCTACAGTGTCCCAGGGACCTTTAGAGAGATCTCCTTTTTCCATCTGGGAGAGAGAGCCAAGAAGGTCCTGTCACTGCAGATGGGCCTTACAGAAGTACTAATGAGTTGTCGCCTCTGACCTGAATAACCTAGGTTAGCACAATCTCATCGGATCTTGGAAGCTAAGTAAAGTTGGCTCTGAGTAGTATTCAGTTGGGAGATCATCAAGGAAGTCCAGGGTTGCTATGCAGAGGCAGGCAATGGAAAACAAGCTCTGAATGTCTCTTGCCTTGAAAACCCTACAGGGTCATCATGGGTCAGCTGTGACTTGACAGCAGTTTCCATCACCCCCAAGGAGTCATCAGTTGTGCTTCATTCTCTCCTTCAGGAGAAAGAACAGGGTATGCATTGTTAGGGTTCCCAACACCGCATTGGCAAATGATGGGAAATTAGGGAGGCAGTGCCTGGGAAAGGTGGAGTTTGTGGAGGATGTGATGTCACCTCCAGGTGATGCTCTAAGTTGCCACCTCTAGTGTCTATGGTCTTTACCAAACAGACTAAATTCCTAGAGCATCACTACGCAGAGGCCATTTTTTTCTACTACTCCTCAGTTCCTCATGAGTGAGAAACTGGGGCTAGGGGTAGGTAATTCCTCACCCTGGGTGGATAAAGGGGAGGCCTAATGTGGTCAGGATCGGTCAGAGCACTGCGGTCAGGATCGGACCATCGACTTAGTGTTCCAGGTCCAAAGGATGCCAGGCTCACCAGAACGAGAACCAGGGCTTTTTCGGTGGCGGCTCCCGTCTGGTGGAACAAGCTCCCGGAGGAGATCAGGGCCCTGCGGGACCTCATGCAGTTCCGCAGGGCCTGTAAGATGGAGCTCTTCCGCCAGGCCTTCGAATAGGAGCCGCCACCGGAGACACCGGTTGGCCGGTGATTCCACCCATCACATTAACCAGCTGTGATGGACCCTGACTCAGCACAGCCCAAGTAAAATGGCTCGGGGCTCAGATCTGCCACTAGGTTGCCAGAAGTTATATTATTGGAAGCTTAAATATGTATCAATTATGTAGTTCTTGGAATGTTTTAATGGATTTTATGTGTTTTAATCTATTGTAATATTTAGGCCCTTAGCCCATGGAAGCCGCCCTGAGCCCGTTCGTGGGGAGGGCGGGATATAAATCCGAAATAAATAAATAAATAAATAAATAATAATGCATGTTTGGTCTTGCATATGAATACACACCCTTGTGCATGAGGGAAAATTATGTAAAGGTATTTTCCTCAGTCCTTCCGAACCTGAAACCACCTCTGGTTGACCTCCAAGTAGTCCTCAACTTCAGGCCAGTGGTGGATACTGGACTGACCTCTTGCCTAAGTTTCCAGAACAACACTGAAATCTAGAGCAAAGGAAACTGCCTCAAACAGTTCTACATCCTTTTGCATCAAAAAAACTATTACTTTTTCTGTTGCCTGGATGCTGCCACACAAGAGGCAAATGGGATTGAATCTACACACCTCTCCACCTTGACAATCCTGCTCTGAGTTTCATATGCTTCTCACCATGTGATATTATGTGCTGTAGGCAACTATTGTACAGTATGAGGAACTGCATATGAGACATCTTGAGCACTTGTGTGGAAAGATGGGATAGAAATTCAATAAATTATAAAAGACAAACATATGTACGTAGGATCAGGGTACAGCCTTGGGTTCATGAAAATGACATACCTTTCAGTTTGCTAGGACAGTGTTTAAAGTTGGTGCTGAATTCCTATTTAAGCTATACATGTTCATCAAGCCATTATCTCACTAATCACTTTTGAGATTTTGATCTTGATGTTAACAAAAAAGCAGCTGTGAAGCCAGAGATAAATTTATTTTAAAAATTAATCAAAACACTTGCCAGGAGCTGAAAATGCATGACAACCTAGAATGGTTCATTAACTTCGCTGTTAAAATTACAACACACTGATGTGTTACGTCAGTGTATTTTCAAGAATATATATGCAATCTGAAAGCAGGTATAACCCCTTAGATATTCAGAGCTAAATCCAAGCCTCGTTTTATGCTGGCATAAATGAAAATTCTTTGGAGTTGGATCCTATGATTCGCTGCTGCTAAACTGGATCCCATGGCTGTCTTCTGCTTAGTCTTCCTTCAAGGGCAAAACACTTCCACCAATAGAGAATGGCTTTTGCAGATGTAAAAAATGTTACAAGTGTACTGGCTCTGCCCCTGCCTCCGCACAATCTCTAAGTCATGTGTAAGGTGCAAATGCCTAGAGGAATTGCCTGCATATACGCTCTCCCTCCTGTGACCAGTGACACTGCTTTCAGAAATAAATTATCATATGGCATTGCGTGTGGTATAGCCAGGACATCCTAGGATTGTCTAGTAGCCTGAGGCTCTAGCTCTTTCTTAGTGTTATGCAGCAAGCTAGGCTTATTTTGGGGGGCTGGGAGAGCTGTGACTGACCCAAGGTCACCCAGGTTGCCTTCAAGTGGAGGAGGGTGGAATTGACCCTAGTTCTCCAGACTAGACCATGCTGGCTCCCCTCAGAATGTTGCTGATCACAAGGAAGGGGCATGCACATGGGCACTTCCAGGGCTCATTTCGTAGCAGGAGCTCCTCTGCATATTAGGCCACACCCCCCCTGATGTAGCCAATCCTCCAAGAGCTTACAGTAGCCCCTATAAGAAGAGCTCTGTAAGCTCTTGGAGGATTGGCTACATTAGGGGTGTGTGGCCTAATATGTAAAGAAGCTCCTGCTACGAAATGAGCCCTGGGCACTTCCGCTGAGTATTCACACTGTTCATATGACAACTATTGAGCTAAGGTGGGGGGGAGGGCCAGCCCAGGTGTCCACTCTCCCCCCCTGTGAGGTAACTCAGCATGTGGATGGGAATCATTTGAGTAGGGCTGTCAAGCCCACAGTCAGGGTTGGGGATCCCCATTAGAAAATTTTTAAAATCCTGTGAAACTCTAGGAGTCACTGGAAACTCTATGATAAAACCACAGAGTTTCTAGCAATTCCCAGAGTTACTCAGTGTCACTTCTGGGGGTTTTTTTATCAGAAGTAATGTGATGCTGCAACCAGTGTTGCAGGCTCCCCCATATTCTCGCCCACAACTCTTACACCAGTTGCCAGGTACTGCTTGGGAAACCTACATTGGAACCAGCTTACTCAAAAGAAATCATAGCATCCAAGCCTTGGGGATTTTGTCCCCATTGTTTTCATGTGAGAACTGGGCCTAACATCTATATTTTATCTGTTTCATGGTCAAATGTTCAACCATTAATTTTAGCCATTTAAAAGTTAATTATATCTAAATAAAGTTAGTAACCTTTTTTGTGGGGGGGTTACTCATTTTTATAAATTATCTGAAAGATCAATTACATTTTGTTATATTACTAGACTAGTAAATGAATGCATGCATAAATAACATTATTTCACTTTGGAAGATCTTTTTGCTTGTCTGAATTCATAGCTGCTGGATTCGTTCTAGAAATTCTTTCCAAAAAGTATTCCCAACTAAAAAATTTATCCAGTTAACATATTTTGCCCAGAATTCTTCATACACACTGAATAATCCTGCTGTATCGGATGTGAATGCAGCAACAGTAAATTCTTTTTTAAAACTAGAAAGGGATTCTGCAAATACAAAGTTAATGCATTTTTAATCAGCTTGGCTTATCTATGCAAGGCTGCAAGCTTGCTTGCTTTTTATCTTTTGCAGGTAGCACAGCAGAGAAGCTCATAGAAATAGAAAACGGTTTCTCTGACTTGAAGGATGAATCTTAATTAAATATTTTTGTCTTAAAGGGAATAAATATTGTTTAGCAGAAAATTATTTTTTTAAAATCGAACATTTAACATTCTGTCAGGAGAAAATATTTTAAAGCACATTGGATAGATGATTTCTTTCTTCTCTTCGTTCCATATGTGCAGCACTTTTACTCAGAATTAAGTTCCACCTCATACAATACAGGGATCAGCCAACATCGCCATTTTTATTTCTTTTTGATTTCATACATTGTCATTGGATTCAGTTCTTCTTGGCTCATAGCAGTCTAGAGAAATTACCAGATTCAGCAGATATTTAGCTTGTTGTGGCAACTAGGCTGTTCTTTGATCAAAATGTAATATGTGCCTTGTCTTACACTGATACAAGAAAAATGCCAGTATCTACACTGGTTGTTGTTGCTGCTGTTTTAATTTGAGGAGGCTGGCAACCCAGAAATGAGTGCCTCTTGGCCCAAGTTGAATCTGTTAAATGCACAATTTGGTTTCATTCTAAAAGGCTGGGTTTAGTTCTGCAGAGACTCTGAAGGACCCCTCTAAACCCCATTACAACATGGGTTTTCAACCGCCAGGTAGAGGCTGAGATCTCTCAGAATTACAACTAGCCAGAATACAGAGATTAGTTCCTCTGAAGAAAAATGGATGCTTTTCAGGGTGGACTCTATGACATTATATGCTACTGAGATCCATCCCCTCCTAAATCTACCCACCCCAGGCTTTGCCCCCAAATCTCCATAAATTTCCCAGCCTGGACTTGACAATGTTAATTACAACAAAAACTAGCCCTGAAAACAACTTCAGGGAAGTATGATAACTGAAAGCCATGCAGTAATTAGTCATCAAGAAACTTCTCCAAGGGTGAAGGTTAAAGATGCCAGGCCTACTGACATCCTGATTCAGGCAATGGCAGGAAGAAATAGATTGTGCATCAGCATCACACTGGCGCACTTATGTCATTTCCAATTAAAAAATAGACCTGCACAGACAATCTAGCATTTTACAAAAACTCTATGGTACAACCTTAGAGTTTTTGTAAGTGCAAGAGCATCTACAGATGTCACTTCCTGTTTTACCAGAAGTGATAGGAACATGCAGGCACAATGCTAGCATGGTAGGCCCTGCCCCCAATTCCTCCCGGGGGTTGCTGGCTGTAGCCTGGCAATCCTAAGGTTGAGTCTGACAGTGCAAACTCTCATGTGCTTTTAGGGTTGCCAGCTCCAGGCTGGGAAATACCTGGAGATTTTGGGGGTGGAGTCTGAGGAGGGCAGGTTTGGGGCATCATGCCATACAGTCTAATTTCCAAAGGGGCCATTTTCTCCTGGTGAACTGATCTATGTCACCTGGAGATCAGTTGTAATAGCAGGAGATCTCCAGCCACCACCTGGAGGCTGGCAATCCTATGTGCTTTACTGGATTTAGCAGGGGCACCAATGACTAGCATTAATATTACAAGTCCTGTTGCACAATTACAGAGGTCACATGACAATCAGCTATTGCATGTCGCTCAGGGATCCAAATCTACACAGACAGGTGTTTTATGGGCCATAGTCCAAAGCGTTTTTTGCACATGCACAAATAATTTCTCTGACACACAAGGAAGCAACTGGTTTTCTGATCAGGTTGTATGTAGGTCCTTAGGAGATATTAAACATGCTCCAGGCTCCAGAAGATCTTTGTTGCCTCCAGAACAAGCTTTAAGAAAGAAGCAAGAAGCTGGTGTTGGGAAAAAGGCCTGAAAAGCCCTGCTATATGTATGAGACACAAAACACAGGGCACTTTGGCTCCTGGCCATAAATTCCTCTCTTAAGAATGGCCCAGAAGTTCGGTGATTGTTCATTTGAACATGACCCAGACTTTTCCCTTTAACATGTCCCTTGGTCTATTGCTGAGAGAAATATTATTTCGGCCTTTTTTTTTTTTTTAAAAAAAGGGTACTAGAACTACAGGATCTGTCATTATTTTACTGACTTCTAATCTTCTTTTGTGAAAATTTGGAAATATGTTCTGTACAGAAAGCATCTGTAGATAATGTAAATGCTTTTACATAACTGCTGCAGAAATCTAGCAGGGTTAGCGTTAATTCATCTTAACACAAATTCTGCAAACACAAAAATGTGGCACAGATCACTTTCTCAAAATTTAATTTACCTGATTGCAGCTAGGCTTGCAGCTCTGAGTGGGAATACCTGAGGATTTTGGGTACAGAGCCTGAGGAGGGCAGGGTTGGGGAAGGGCGGTACTTCAGCAGAGTACAATGCCATAGACTCTACCCTCTAAAGCAGCCATTTTCTCCAGGGGAACGGATCTCTGTCATCTGGAAATCAATTGCAATAGTGGGAGACAGGGGAGTAGAGTTTGTAAATCCCCGGGGGGGGGGGGGGCTCTCTCATGCGCGCGCGCAAAGCGCGCGCACAGGACTATGTCCCCGCTGCTCCTCCTCCCCCCCCGGCCCCAGGGAGGCAGGCTCGGGGCGCAGGCTCGGCGGCGGCAGCCAGCTGGCCGGCTGACTGCTGGCCCCGCACATGAAGCGTGGGAGCATGTCCCCGCTGCTCCTCCTCCCCCCCCCCGGCCCCAGGGAGGCAGGCTCGGGGCGCAGGCTCGGCGGCGGCAGCCAGCTGGCCGGCTGACTGCTGGCCCCGCACACGAAGCGCGGGAGCATGTCCCCGCCGCTCCTCTTCCCCCCCTGGCCCCAGGGAGGCAGGCTCGGGGCACAGGCTCGGCGGCGGCAGCCAGCTGGCCGGCTGACTGCCGGCCTCGCGCGCGAAGCGCGGGAGCATGTCCCCGCCGCCTCTCTCCCCCCCCCGCCCCAGGGAGGCAGGAGGGCAGGCCGGGGGTGGGGGGAAGGAGAGGCGGCGACGGCCAGCTGGCCGGCTGACTGGCCACTGGCGGTGGGCGCTCCCTTTTGCCGGGGGGGGCTGAGCCCCCCCCGGGAAATTTCGGGGGAGGCTCAAGCCCTCGAGCCCCCCCGTAGTTGATGCCCATGGTGGGAGATCTCTGGGCCCCACTTGGAGGTTGGCAAACATAATTACAACAGACCAACTGACAGTGCTTTTTTGTAATGGGGGAAGAGCATGACTGAGGTGTCCCTAGGAATAAGGTGAACCAGCTGGGAAAGATTCCTTGGAGGAGTACCTTATGGGGTGTCTGTGACTGTAGAATTCATTCAGTCTCCTCCAACACAGCTAGTGCTGATGTCAAGAGGGTCCTGCTTCAGCAGCCATGGTAAAATGGATTACATTCATTATAAAAAAATTTTTTAAAAGCCATTGGTTGTAATATTCTAAAATCAAGCAGATAAAGATTTTGGGCCGTTTTCTTTTCCCCCTTTTTAAAAAGGAAAGAAAGATATAGGAGAAATCAAATGTAAGTAAGTGGGCTATATTAGAACCCATTTTGTTCCCTATATCCCATGCCAATGTAACACTGCATTATTAAACACACATTCATTTATCCAAATGTCTTGTGATTCCCCCTTCCTCACACTCATGTACTTTATTTTCCACTGGAAAAGCCAGTGGATGAATGCAAAGATCATAGATGGCTGAGTCTTACCTCTTGTAGAAACTTTTCACCCATTTGACTGAAATGGTGGCCAGAGGGTTTAATGTCAGACACCATGAGTCCAGAACTGTAAATCCGAGGTTTCTGCAGGTCAGGTTTAAACTTGTCATACAGCATGTTAGCTGGCTTAATCTCTCCGTCATTCGAGTAACTCGATTCCTTTGTGACTGGCACACCACAGCCTGGAGGCCCATAGGGTAATCCAGGTGGAGCAAATGAATGGTCAAGCTGACTGATAGCTTGGGGGTTTCTTCTGATATAAGTGATGATTTTAGGTCTCACGTGTTTGGGTTTGGGGACATCTGGTTTTGTCTCAACATTTTCTTCTGGCTTTTCAATACAGTTTGAATGGATTCCATCACTTTTAGATGGATGGGGGTCCTTGGAATGTACAAGGATCGGCTTAGGGATGCCGCTATTGCAGGCAGTCTTATTAGGCACTTTCGGGGATAGGCTTAACAACTGTGTACCATCAAAGGGAGGCAGGACCACAGTGGGCGACAGCTTGTCAACATGAAGCGCATAAAGATTTTTCAGATTGCCATTGGATAGTGAGGGGTGATTGTTAGCATTCACAGTTGCTACAGGGCGCAAAGGAGTTGGGGCACATACGAAGGTATCTGTTCTTGCTGGTACATTATAGCTCTCCAGGGGGTCATTTGACACATGTTTCTTAGCTGTAACTGTCTTCTTGCTCTGCACTGAAAAGCTTGCAGTTTCTAAACCACTGTCCTGGATGTTGGAATGTTCATCTAACTCGCTTTCTGTATCCAGCACTTCTGGTTGTTTCAGGAGATCAGAGGCAGACCCGGCAAAGTGTTCACTGTTCTCTTTGATTAGCATCGGCTTACTCTCATTATAATTCAAATGTTTGCCGTCAGGCGGATTAATGCTATGTACAAAAGACATATGCCCACCAACTGCTTGAAAACAACTTGAATCAGTGTCATGCATATTTTCATTTCTTGTTGGTGTCAGTTTGCTACTGGGTTTGTCATCATCAGTAAGACAGAATGCAGCATCTGCCTCCTTTTCAGCTGCATATTTCTCCCTCACTTGATTCACTGCCTCACTCTCACTATGGCTACTTCCTCTTCCTAAACTAAAATAGTTATTACCACTTAATAATCTGTCATTCATGGAGTCAACCACCTCATTTAAGTGTGGATCATCATCTTGAGAATGAAGTGATTTCACTTTGTGTACTTCAGCCTCATAATCCTTTTTATTCTGCATCCCATTATTTTCTTCCCTTTGACATCTAAGAAACTCAGCCATTATAACCCTGTCCATTTTTTGCTGACAAAGACTCCTAGGCTGTGAAGACAGAGGACTCTTCAACTCCCATTTCCCGCTCTTATCACCCTCATGATCTAATTGTGCTTCTGATCTGCTCCAAACATCATTGGACTTAACCATTAAATGTTGATCTACATGAGAAGGATGTGATGTGCTTTGTTTGTTGAAATATGGTGCACTGTCCATGCTCATTTGTTTTGCAGAGACATTTATTTTCTTTGTTTCCGAGGTAGATTTAGAATAATGTAAGATATTTCCATCTGAGGCCATACCTAAAAAATGGCCCATCGATGCTTTCTGAGATGTTTCAGTATCTCCAGTCAAATGATGTGAAGTATCGATGGAATCCAGAGATGCAGAAAGCAAACGCTTACCTGATACACGGCCAACAAATTCTCTTCCAAAAGCTTCTGTTTTAGCCGTAAGTTTCCTTGACCTTCCCAAGGAAAGACGTTTTATCCCTTCAGGCTCAATCCTTCTGGGCATTCTGTCCTTTGAAACATGTTGAATGAGATCAGCATCACTTTTTGAAAGAACCACTGAAAAGGTATCATTTGTGTTAATCCTCAAATTGGACAAACTATGTCCCCGGCTAATAGAGACTATCTTTGACATGTCCTTAGCCCCATCAGCTCTATAATCCTTATATAGTTCCCTGTTGGTGGTAGTGGGCAGCCTTGTCTCTGACACACCAGTAGTATCCTGAAGTCTGTTCCTCTCTGAATCAAGGTGTGTGTTATTTTCTGCTTTGCCAATGTTCAAATATTGAGTTTCTCCTGCCAAACCATCGGTCCCCACCTTCCTTCCAGAGGTTCTAACCTCTGAGGTGATTTGATTGGCGTTTGTGTCTCCTACAGTCACTGTGTTTTCATTGTTATTTTTCATCTCATTTCTATTGTTCTGTATTAGATTATAGCACGACTTGTTTGGAACCAATGGTGTACTCATTTTAAAATTTCAGATGAAAGCAGTTGTGGCAAAATTTCTTTGACTACATTAGCCCCCTAAGCATGCTTCTCTGAATAGTTCAAGTTACATGTTGATCAGCAGAAAATTCATCGGCAAACCACTTGTTTCTCTGGTAAGTCACATCCTTCTGCCAATTCAGTCGCCACTAGTGGATTCAGGACATCCAAACAAAATTAACAAAAATGAAATAAGTCCATTAGAGTCCTTCTCAGTGCAAGATGGCCCATTGTACCTAAAGAAAAAGAAACACAGGGTCTGTTGAGTATATTCCTCCATATTTTTGACAACCACCCAGAGTTTCAGATCCATGGCCTTACAACGTATTTTTACCCGCCACCACAAAGTATCCGCCAGGCTTTAATTTTTTTTCTGTGGGCAGTGAATCTCTAGTGAATCTATCCAGATGAATGGATTCCAGAAAACTGAGGGTAATGTAATGCACAAAAAAGTATAAGCTGGAAAGTGCCTTGTTGGTCTTAAAGGTGCCACTGGACTAAAACTCTGTGCCTCGATTGTTTTCAGGGGTAGTTAACTGAGAAAGAGAGCTTCTTCCTCTGAATCTACTTCCTCTTAATCTACTCCTAATCTTGGCAGTAGCTCCAGCAATTCCTATCCTCTGCTACAGTCACTAACATCAGGATGATGCCTAAAATTAAGAACATAAGAAGACCCCTGCTGATCAGACCAGTGGTCCGTTCAGCCCAGCATCCTGTCTCAGATAGTGGCCAACCAGTTCCTCTGGAGGTCCAACAACAGGACATAGAGTCCAAGGCAGGGGCGTAAAGTTTTGTAAATTCTGGGGGGGGCCCTCTTTAGTGCACGCGCTTTGCGTGCGTGCTTGCTGGGGCGATGTCCCCCCCCCGCCGGGAAACCTCCGCACCTCCCCGGGCCCTTCCGAGGCCCGCCAGCTGCTGCTGCCATGGCCTCTCTCCCCCCCCACTCCTTCCCTCTCCCTTTGCCGGGAAAAGAGGGAGGGAGAGGGAAGGATGGAAAAGTGGCCAGGCGGGGGGGAGGCACCAGCAGCTGCCGGCCTCGGAAGGGCCCCGGGAGGTGCAGTGGCAGGCGCTACATTTTCCCGGGGGGGGCTCAGCCCCCCCGGGAAATTTTGGGGGAGGCTCAAGCCCTCGAGCCCCCCTGTAGTCTACGCCTATGGTCCAAGGCCTTCCTCTTGTGTTGCCTCCTGGCACTGGTATTCAGAGTTTTACTGACTCTGAATATGGAGGTTTCCTTCAGTTACCACAGCTAGTTCTACTAGAATTACAACTGATCTCCAGACCATAGAGATCAGTTTCCCTGAAGAAAATGGCCACTTCAGAGGTCAGATTCTATGACATCACATCCCTCTTCTCCACAGACTCTGCCCTCCCTAGGCACCACTTTCACATCTCCAAGAATTTTCCATGCTGCAATTGGCAACCGTACCTACTTTTCAACTACTAGCCATTGTAGTCGGTTCCTTTCTAAGTGGTGCTGAAGGCTTCAGGTCTCAGCCAGTTTTCTATCCATCCAATTATTGTGTGAATGTAAGGCTATATTACTATGTATGCCTATGTACAAATAACTCCACTGAGAACAGAGGGCCTTGGTCCCTCATCGTACTTACATGCAAATGCATGGGAGACATTTCCCCATGTTACAATCCATTTGTCTTGATTATGTGGTGCACTGTAACCATGTGGACTGGTACCATCACATGGACCTTTGCTATAGTATTATCACTCAGTCTTCTACTTTGCCATTTCTGGTGTCTTTGCCTTCCCAATCCTGCTAGCTTCAGAGTTCTCTAAGATCAAAGAGGCCAAGCTATCTCAAAGAAGCTCATAAATCCCTTGGATCCCCCCAGTTCTTCCATGCTGGTGTGAAAGTGCCCCAAGGTCAGGGCATCCTGGGATGAGAACTAGAATCAGTTCCATGTGTAGAATAACTCTGAGTTAATTAATTTTGGGGGGAAAGGAATAAAATATATTTAGCCTCAGGAGACACCTCTTCTTTCAGGAAAGCAAGGTAAGGCAAGGCAAGGCATCTCTGTACAATGCCATGCACATACAGAGAGAAATTAAAATTAATGTCCCAGACATGAAATATTAGCCGACTGGCTTCATAAAACTGAAGCAGGCTTTATTCTTCAAAATAAATAACAATTCCCTTCAGTGGAAATACAACTGCCAAAGATCATCTTCTCAATAGTTGTATGTGATCTTTTTATTCTTTGTGGTATTATTTATAATACAATCTGTAAAGGTTCTTTCTCTCATTCTCCTTTTAAAAGCAAACTGACGAAACTTTTTCGTGCATTTTGTTGGGAAAATGGGCTAGGTCCATGAGGAAAGGACGCCTTGCTCAGTACTAGAGCTCTCAGCATTTCTTTGATTTAAAAGCATGGGGTGACTTATGTACCTTCATAAGATAGCATGAACAACAATAACTGGACTGTAGGTTGTGTGCTTCGTTTAAACAGCATGTAGCCTGCGGGAATGGACTCCCCACTTTTAAAAGATGTGGAAACTTAAAAATAAAACGCTATAAAATGAAGAGAATAAAGCTAATGTTGAAAACATGTTCTGCTTGTATCCTTAGAGGGTACATCAGGGGGGGGTGAGATGGAACAGCTGGTGAGTTATTTTCTAGCACTGGTAGTTTTCCCTTTCTGTGAAAGAGACAACTCATATGCAGCCCAATTGTATGAATGTTTGCCTTGAATCCCTACTGAACTCAATAAGACTTACAGCCAGTGTGATTAGACTTATGGGTGTACTTTTACTGAGTAGCTTTCACAAATACTTTCACAAAAGTATTCTTCCTCACCAATGCTCTCTCTAAGCTGTGCAGTCTTGTAAGCAAAAAAAATCTACTTTGTGAGCTACTGGCATTAAAGTTGTGAGCGAGCGATTTGGCTACTGCATCAATTAGTTTGCTCTGGAGCCATCCTTCCTGAACTAAGACAAAAATGTGTGAACTGGAGGCTAAAAAACTGTGAGCCAGCTCACACTAACTAAGAGCCAGTTTGGTGTAGTAATTAAGTGCGCAGACCCTAATCTGGGAGAACTGGGTTTGATTCCCCACTCCTCCACTTGCACTTGCTGGATGACCTTGGGCAAGCCATTGTTCTGGCACAGCTGTTCTTGAAAAAGAGCAGTTTCTGTCAGAGGTCTCTCAGCCCCACCTACCTCACAGGGTGTCTGTTGTGGAGAGGGGAAGGGAAAGGAGTTTGTAAACTGCTCTGAGACTCCTTTGGGTAGTGAAGGGCAGGGTATAAATCCAATCTCTTCTTCTTTTTAGAGGGAACACTGTGAGTCCTCACAGAATATCAAGAAATATGCTACCCTTCCTATGTTCACTAACAAAAGATTTGTGTTTCTTTTATTTTTATTATTTATTTAGAGGACTTTCAGCCTGCCTTTCTCCAAAACTGGACTCAAGGTGGGTTACAATGGTAGTAAAGACAAGACACAACTTTAAAAAAAACGGTAACAACTAACAAAAAGTATGTTATAGAGTCAGTGGGGTATAGAGGTTAGAGTGTCAGATCTATGTGACCCATTCAAATCCCCTCTCTGACACAGAAGCATGCTCAAGCCAGTTGCACTATCAGCCTAACCTATTTCACAGGCTTGTTTGAAAGCATGAAATCTCAGGATGGAAAATTATGTAAGCTGCATTGGGTCCCCACTAGGGAAAAAGATGGGATATAAACAAAGTAAATAAATGTCTTCCTAACAACTTCAGGGAAGCTATTCTATAGAATAGGAACAGCCAAGGATCATCAGCCTCCAAGTGCGGCCTGAAGATCTCCTGGAATTACTACTGATCTCCAGAATACAGAGATCAGTTGCCCTGGAGAAAATGGCTGCTTTGGAGGGCAGACTCTATGGTATTGCACCCTTCTGAGAGCCAGTCTCTCCCCAAACGCCACCCTTTTCAGGCTTCACCTCCCAGTCTGCACGAATTTCCTAGCCTGAAGCTGGCAACCCTAGAGCAGCCATTGAAAAAGTTACCCTACCAGAAGGAATAACCAGTGCATCTTGGTCTCTGGAGCAGAGTTCTCATACAGCATGCTGCTGTTGTAATGGTACAATAATTAATAATACTTAACATTTATGCTGTACTTAATTTTGTTCAGAGCACTTCACATACATCACCTCAGGAACATGGATCCAAATAATAAGCAAGAATCTCTCCCCCCCCACCCACCTTCAGTCAAGCCAGCTGACTAAAAGGAGTTCGTTTTTAATGCTTATGCTGCATTCCACTACCCCCTCAAACAGCGGAGTTTAACTCTAGGAGAAACTTCAGTTCTAAAGGCCTTCAATTCAGTCCATATAAACAGATATTTGAAATTCTCCAACTTTTCCAAGCTCCAATTCCAATTCCAAATTCACATTTTGATTTTGAACATGAATGTTTGCCTCAAAAGTGGACAGCATTTTGCAGATGTTTTGATTTTGGCAGACTTGGAATATGACCTGTTATAGGCTGAATAACTGTGAAAATAATTATTCTTGAATGTGATCTGTCAAATGCTTTCAGATAGTAAATGTTTCATGTAATGAAGTCCTTAAAATAGGTAAAACTACCATTGTACGTCAGCTGTCGAACACTATCAAATATTAAGTTCCAAAACGTGAGTTTAAGGTCAAATCTACATTTGACTTTCCCGCTGGAATCATTCTAGTTTCAAAAAAATCCGTCTATACCTGTTTCTCATTTCAAACCATACTTGTTGTAGTTTAAAAATTACTGTTTACATTCATTGATTGCCCTCCTGTGGTCAAGCTGGCATTATACTGCTTTAAACAGATCCTGTTGCTTTGTACTCTTCAGACTCAGGGAGTGAAATTTGAAACCAGCGTGAAATGAGCATAGGAAAAGACAGCTGTCAAACTACTTCAGAGGGGAGGTGTAAATTGGGCCTTAGAGCATCCTCCATGAACTGTGTATATTCTAGAATCTTCCCCAGGATCTTGAATTGATAGATCTTTGTGCCAGGTGTTTCTTGGCACATAGTTTGCATGTAGAAAGAGCATAATTCAACCCTGATATTTCAAGTGGGAAGGATATCAGGTAGTGAGCCAGGCAAAAGTGACAGAAAATACAAGAGGAAACCAAATAAAAATTGATGGTGGAAAATCTGTCCTACTCAGACCAACTATTTTGTTTCATTAACTGAAATGACTTTCCTCATTGGAAGATTTTGAGGTGCCAACATCAATTCAAACACTAAAGATCAGTTCGAAAGACTAAAGGAGAGAATTAGATGATCAGGTCAGGTTATTTGACTCAAATCAAAACAATGATGAATACCAATTATAGTTTCATTTTCCCTCTCTGTTTCAGATAGCATTTCAGCAGTTACATCTCCAGGCAAAGTACCTTTAAAATGAAAATGGATCTTTGCTCAGAAAATTTCAGGGAGATCTACAATAGCTACCTTTGCTTCACAAAATAACTTATGAATGTTTTTCAAATGGTACTACATCCCCCTCCCCCACTATTTCCTCTTTTCCTTTCCTGCAAGCCCTCACAGACACTCCCTTTTTCCTGCTTCCTTTAGGGTTGCCAGTTCCAGGGTGGGAAATTCCTGAAGATATTGGGAAGTGACCTCAGCAGGGTATAATGCCATAGTCTCCATCCTCCAAAGCAGCCATTTTCTCCAGGGGAATTGATCTCTGTTAGCTGGAGAATAGTATAACTCCAGGTGATCTCCAGCCCCCACCTGGAGGATGGCAAGCCTATTCTCCCAGATCCTACTCTGATGCTGTAACTACTACACCACCCTGGCTTTCCTAGGGTGGCAGCTGCTGAATAGTAATTAGCAGCCAGGCCTAGTTGAGTCATGAAAGTCCAGTGGTATCAAGTCACCTGGAGGTTGCTGCCAGGCCTAGGTTTGCCAACCGCCAGATGGAGCCTGGAGATCTCCCAGAATTACAACTGAACTCCGGACAACAGAGATCTGTCCCCCTGGAGAAAATGGCTGCTCTGGACGGTGGGGATTATGGGATTATGGGATTATATTTGGCTGACGTCTCTCTCCTCCCTAATTCCTGCCCTCCTCAGAATCCACCACACTATCTCCAGGAATTTCCCAGCCTGGAGCTGGCAACCCTAGCCAGGCCAAGCCCCAATGAGTCCTCTTTCAAAGGCCAATAGAGCCTTGGAAAGGACCCTACCAGTGTTCCCTCTAAGCTGAGTTAGTGTGAGCTAGCTCACAGTTTTTTAGCCTCCGGCTCACACATTTTTGTCTTTGCTCAGGAAGGATGGCTCCAGAGGAAACTAATTTATGCAGGAGCCAAATCACTCGCTCACAGCTTTAACGCCAGTAGCTCACAAAGTAGAATTTTTGCTCACGAGACTCCACAGCTTAGAGGGAGCATTGGATCCTACCCTCTCCCCCTCCTTTTTTACTTCCAGTAACACAGACAGTGAATACCATGGTTGCTTAACAACAGCCACTGAGGGAATCCATTGTTTAAAGCTACAGGCACTCCTTTTATCATTTTCGGGTTTTTTAAAAACCCCTATGAGAGACCCCTGCTTGTTCTTTACTGTGATGCAGATCTTCCCACCAAAATTCTTAGTTCCCTTCAGGTACTGAGCTGGCCCACAGTAGCATGATAATATTTGTGGCTTTATTAATCTGAATGTCCCACCTTGTGATAGAATCTGATTTGGCTTTTGCCCAGCGCAGGAACTTGTCAGGAGAAACAGAAGCCCTCTTTTTAGAGGAGGAGGAGATTGGATTTATACCCCACCCTTCACTACCCGAAGGAGTCTCAGAGCGGCTTACAATCTCCTTTCCCTGTGAGGTAGATGGGGCTAAGAGAGCTCTCTCTCAAACTGCTCTTGAAGGAATAGTTCTGAAATGGCACTGGAGGCTGTGTAACAGTGAACCATAATGAAGATTTTATTTAATAGGCAGGGATGGTATTGGGTAGCCAGGAACTGGAAAGGCTGAGGTAAATGTTGTTGGTAAAACAGTATATATTTCCAAAGCATATATTTCAGTTAACAGGCAAGATGGTGTTGAAGCAGCTTATTTTCACAAATTCTTGGTTCTTTTCTGTGAGAGATGGTTGACTAAGTCCTTTGGTTTCAGTTACAATGTTTCTGCATATAGTTTCCTAATAATTGATCAGGTTTTCTGGAAAGCTCACTCTTTTACTGTATTAAATTCTTTCCCCCTTTTCTGTAATTACAATGTGTCTTCTTTTCCCTGAAGAGTCTATAACTGTTTCCTTTCACTACAGACCAGGGACTACCTCAGTGCCAATTCCCTGTATACCAGACACGACCTATATTTCTTCCCTGAGAATAGAATCCTATTCCTTTTGGCCTGATTGGGAGCTTCAGCCTGCTACCTAGACACTCTTCGCCAAAATCTCAAACCCCAGTTCTTAGTATCTGTGTGAAAACATACTTCAGCTTAAGCTGATGCTAGACTCTGAATGCTTAGATGGAATTCTTTCTCAGGTTATGTTGAACACAGCTAAGAACAGGAGTCTTTCCCTTTATTCAAAAGGTGAACCAGACTCTTCAGACATCCACGCCTTTAGCTGAACTTTTACTTTACTGAACTATAACTGCCATTGAACTAAAAACAAACTCACTCTTCCCTCAGCACACAGCTGATTTGATATTTCCCTCAGCTGGCACTGGCCAATCAGAGAAAAGGAGCACCCTGTCACTCAAGCTCAGCATTCTAGAACAGAGTTCACCGCCCTTCTCTGATTTTGCTGCATTAGTAAAACAGCATTTTAAATGTAGTCTGTCACACACTGCAATGTATTTTTTTAAAAAAAATCTCATTTTTCTTCAAACCTGGTGCCTTTTTCAGGTTTGTAGAAAGGTCTGCCTTGCCCGTTCCAGTCACCAGATTTGAGTATCCTCAGATTTGGTTGAGTTTGGTATGTATAGCTGTGTTGTTACCAAACTCAAACAGTCAGTTGAGCAGCTTTGCAGTTGTGCCTTGGTAAGTAAGTTTCAGTACTAGCATATGTATGGTGGCCACTTTTGCATGTGCCTGCTAGGACGGTGGGGGAACACATGCCAAAAAAGGGAATGCATGTGTATGCTTCTACAGTATTTCCCCATGTTTGAACTGTCTGAAGGCCACAGAGTGTTGCATTCTTTCCAATGAATGGCAAGCCTGTATTTGGTGGTGGAAAGTGCTATCAAGTTGCAGCTGACTTATTGGTGACCCCATAGAATTTTCAAGGCAAGAGACACTCAGAGGTGGTTTGCCATTGCCCACCTCTGCATAGCAACCGTGGACTCCCTTGGTGGTCCCCCATCCAAATACTAAGCAGGGCCAACCTGGCTTAGCTTCTGTGATCTGACAAGATTAGGCTAGCCTAGGCCATCTAGGTCATGGCAAGACCCTGTATTTTGATTTATGAAAACTGCATTTTCCCCAACCTGATACTTGTAAATTTGTAAAAGGAGAATGCCAGAAACTCTGTGTTCCAGGCCTGGTTTCTTGTCTTCTGAGGCTGTGCTGTCTGTTGTGAGGAAGACAACTTTACACCATGCCTTTCTGGGAGAATTTTTTCCCAAATAATTGAGGAACCCACTGCAAAATGAGATGAATTTGCACTTAGGCTTAATAACTTAAGTGTGAATTTATGCCACAGGTAATGTTTTTGAAAAGAGTGAATTTTTCAATACCGATGAGCAGCCTTGAACACAGGATAGGTGACGTAAATATTTTAAAGCAATATAAATAATGGTGCATTGCTATAACAGAATGGAATTTGTAGTTGGGATGTTATCAGTGCTGATGGGCATTTTATGTGCTCCAGAATCCTTGCAAAAATCTATCTAGGGTTTTAATTGCTTCCTCTGTAGTACATACATATCTAATAATGTCTGAGCTTTCATCTTTCCCCCCCTTCCTATCTTGCTTTTCAGTGTTTTATTCCCAGCACAAATCAAGCAAAAGTCTTTTATCTTACCCTTGGGGAAAATATCAAGCACTACCTTGGGGTAACATGTCTCTCCCGCTTGCATTCTATTTGTTAACTGGAGTCTCCCATTCAGCTTTAGGTCTGAAACTTGTGGAGGGGATTTAACAGGTGTTTTCATAGGAAGGTGGATAGTTCTCATCACAGAACAAACCTGACTGGTAAGCCTTGCATGGCCAGAAAGTCAATGAACACATTTAATAAGCACATAGGGTGAATTAGCATGAAATGGGTTTTGCAACATATCTGCTGAAGACAAAAATTCAGCATTTGATTAATTAAATGGCTCTATTCAAACTTCAAGAGTAGTAAAGATCCTTCCGAGAGAGAGAAAGAGAGAAGCCCTGGAGACATAACAGCTTCAGGCTGCTCTGTGTTCTTTTAAAAAAAATCTTTTAAAAACACACAAACGGATAATTTAATCTGCTCTAGGAATATGAGAACAGTATTTTACTACTTCACGTATTTGAATATTAAAGCTGCCTTAGACCATTAGAATATTTTGCCCAGAGCTTTCGAGAGCTCTCTGCTATCACAGGCAGAGGTCCTACTATCTAGGAAACTTGAACAAGAAATTCTGGGGATTGGACCTGGAACTATGTACTCAGTGAGCTATGCCTTCTCTGGTGATTTGCCATACATACCTAACCTTGCTGTATCTGCCAGCATCCAAACATATGTGACTCAGGCAGCAGGATCTGATGATGGCACCTTGATTACTAATGGTAATGGCTCTGGCATCTATAGGAATAAGAAGTTGGATACTACCGGCTTTTCCGCAGGCTAATAAAGGAGAAGGAGCTAATGCTATGCAGGGTATCATGGGACCAGGATGCACAAAAGTTGCAATGAGGAGAAGGAACCAGTTCAGTGTAGTGGTTAAGTGTGCGGACTCTAATCTGGGAGAGCCGGATTTGATTCCCCACTCCTCCACTTGCACCTGCTGGATGACTTTGGGCAAGTCATAGTTCTGGTACAGCTGTTCTTGAAAAAGAACAGTTTCTGTCAGAACTCTCTCAGCCCCACCCACCTCACAGGGTGTCTGTTGTGGGGAGGGGAAGGGAAAGGAGTTTGTAAGCCACTCTGAGACTCCAAGTGAAGGGTGGAGTATAAATCCAATCTCTTCTTCTTTTTAAGATTGAACAGAAAAGCTATTAGGATCCAACCCATGGTGCCTGTGCAACTGTGTAGTCACAATCAGACGTCTTTGAAGAGATAGCCCTGCTGGTGGACCTCCTGTTGGCACCTGGGTTTTGGCCACTGTGTGACATAGAGTGTTGGGCTGGATGGGCCACTGGCCTGATCCAACATGGCTTCTCTTATGTTCTTGTAGACTATTTGCCATGTAAAATTTTTCTAAAAGTAACATACAGAATTAACTACCATAAAAGAGAGTTGAGCTGTTAGTGTCCAATTATTGCTTCCCATCTCCCATTTACCTTTGCAGCACTTATCACAAGTAAGCATGTATATGTGTGCCATTGAGTCACAACCAGCTCATGGTGACTCCATGAAGTTCCACCTCATGAGGTTTTCAAGGCAAGAGAGGATCAGGGGTGGTTTGCCATTGCCTTCCTCTGCACAGCAACCCAGGCTTTCCGTGGGGGTCTCCCATCCAAGTACTAACCAGGGCCAATCCAGCATAGCTTCCAATCTCTAGGGCTGCTTTAAGCATGCATAGAAGTCTTCTAAAAAGCCATCAAATATATGGGCATACTGATGGCCCTAAGATTTCAACTGGCTGCCTTGAAGCCCTAAGAATGAGCTTGAAATCTGGCAGCCCAAGGACCCTATTGACCTTAATACTTGGCATCCATCAAGGTCTCTGCTACTGCCAACAGTCACCACTGAGTTTGGTAGCAATCGTCACAACACTAAGAATGATAAGAATTTATTTAATACTGGAGAGTCAGAAACATGCCATGGTGGTGCTGCTATGGTGACTATAACATATTGTATTGTTATTGAAAATAATGGCATTTTCGGGAGCATACGTGGACTGTTAGTGCATTGTGATGATTCAAAATTCAGTAGAACCATTTTTACTCTTACTTCTCCTAACAGATCAAAGCTGCTCACAGCATATTTACGACTAAGAAGTCAACCCTGAACCAACTACAGTCCCATCAAACAAAAGCAATTAAAACATTTCAAATTGCAACTGAATCAAGTGAAAGTCATTAATCTGCAACATAATTCCTTTTCTGGATCAATTTTTATTAACAGTACATTCTAGGTACACTATTACTTTATGCACCAATGAAATATTTAATAATTAATCCTTTCCCCTGTGTTAAATGGAGAATAAAACAATTATACCTTTCATATGCAAGTACAGCAATTTGTGGAAATGTATTTGTACAAATCCCACTGGTTTCTAACATTTAGAATATTTCTGAAGTGGGAAGGGAGAGACACTCAATCCAAATTACCAGAATGCCATGATCTTTCTGTTACAAGAGTTTTTATAGGTGTAAATCATGCTTTGTGCAAAAGAAAATATGTGTTTTAGAAAGCACATACATGAATTATACAATACACTTGCACTGCAGCCAGGAAGAATATGTGATAACATCAGTGCTCTCAACGCACATTTCAGATAACCAAATTCAGTATCAGCTACACTCCTAACCTTGCTTATCCATTTCTTTTCTTGCCACCTTTATTATTATTACTTTCTTATACAACATAGATAAGGCGTGCTGATCAAAACAGACGGTATTGCATTGTTCTTAGTGAACTCATGTTGGGGAAGAAGAAGAAGAAGAGGAGGAGGAGAAGAAGAAGAACTGGTTTTTATAACCTGCTCTTCACTACCTGAAGGAGTCTCAGAGTGGCTTCCAATCACCTTCCCTTCCTCTCATCACAACAGACACACTGCGAAGTAGGTGTGGTGGAAAGAGCTCTGAGAGAACTGTGACTGACCCAAGGTCACCCAGCTGGCTTCCTGTGGAGGAGTGTGGAATCAAACCCAGTTCTCCAGATTAGAGTTCGCCACTCTTAACCTCTACACCACACTGGCTTAAGCCTTTACTTCCATACAAATGTATTCTATCCCACCCTCCGCAAATCTGTTACTGAATGTTCTAGATCTGGGGCCTTCATCTCTCACCTATGCCACCATCCTCTTTGGTGTATTGAGCTTTTAAAGGGCTTCAGAACATCCGGGTCCCAGGGACATGATGGCCAATTGCAGCCATATGAACCTATCAGTGCTCATGGCCCACTGGATCCTAGTAGGATGCTGTTCTTTTGGGCCTTCCATCTGGACTTGGGGTCTGCCAACATTTTGCCTTCCAGTTTAGATCCCTTACCACACGTATAGCTTTCTTTACCTCCCAACAGCAGCACATTAGCCTGCTGCCCACAGCTATGGAATTCCTTTTCTCAGAAGTTGATTCATCTAAAATGTTGTGTTGGAGGACAGTTTTGTGGATATCACAGATCACCAAAAAAGACAAATAAGTGGGCCAACGTGAGATGGATTGACTTGATAAAGGTTTTCCGTTTGCAAGACCTGAGCAAGGCTATTAATGATAGGATGTTTTGGAGGTCATTAATTCACAGGGTTGTCATAAGTTTGAAGTGACCTGATGGGCACTTAACACACACACATATTGGGCAACTCAGTCCTAAATCCTGCATGCTGGTGGCATCACCAACACCAGTGCTGTGGTAGTGGAACTAGTCAGCATTTTTTTTAAAGTATATTAAAAAATATATACTTCCCCCCCCAATGGGAACTCAAAGAACCTTACAACATCCTTCCTTCCTCTGTTTTCTCCTCACAAAAACCCTATGGGGGTAGGTCAGGCTAAGAGAGAGTGACTGGGACAATGTTATCCCGTGAGTTTCCATGGCAGAGTGAGGATTTGAACCTGACTATCCCAGATGCTAGTCCAATGCTCTAGCCAGTGCACCATACTGACTCTGCAGGATCCACTGCTTTCTCAGCAGAGATAAAAAGGCTCAGCCCCAAGGAGCTAAGAGCACAGCAACTCTACTGTAGTCAACAGCAGCACCAGTGACATCCAACCAGTCACGGAGCCAATGATGCCACCATTTCACCTGTATATGAAAGCAGCAACCAATGCATGCTGATGCCAGCATACCTCCCTGCCATCACAACAGGGAACACAACAAAGGAATGAATGTAGGAAACACAATCCCATTCACTGTAGGGAGGACCACGGTGTGACCAGCTGGAACATAAGAAAATAATGGGAGACCTACTGGATAGGACCAGTGGTCCATCTAGTCCAGCATCCTATATCACAGGGGCCAACCAGTTCCTCTGGAGAGCCAACAACTGGCACAGAAGTCAAGGCCTTCCCCTGATGTTGACTCCTGGCACTGGGATTTAGAGGTGGACTGCCTACGAACATGGAGGATCCCTTTAGTCACCATGGCTAGAGACCACTGATAGACCTATCCTCCATTAATCTAGGAGCCTCGAATACCTCACTCCTGGAGGCTCTGTTGATGGTGAAGCTTTCAAATATAGATGTTGAATAAAATCAACTAGGAGCTACAGTGGGTAGTGGAAGCATTTAAGTGGGAGAAACAATAGATCAATAATATGGGGAAAGCATGCCTGCTATGGTCTAATCATGCCTTAATGAATGCCTTAATTAATATATGCTAATGTGTTAATTTCTGCACTGAACTTTTGATGTGAATATGTCAAACTATAATGTCAAGATGTAACTCTTATATGACTGACGTTTCAGTAAACATAGTGTTTTGAAATGATATGCTACAAATATGCTTACTCCTTAGCTGTAACACTTAAGAGTAGAAGAGATAACATCCTAGCTAGTAAACTTGTTTTACTGGCATAATCTAGATCTGAGAATTCAGACCACCAAAAAGTGACCCATCAGAAGATATCGCCTTACCAGGTATAGCCCAAAATATATAAAAACCCTATGATTTTTAGTGACTCCAGGGAATACTGGGATTAGGGTGAAGCTGTGTCAAATTCCATGAAAAACCAAACTACCTCATTTAAGTGGTCAGCAGGTCAGATTTGTTTACTATTAGTGAATTCTTCACAGATGTATATGTAGGTGCCTTGCAGTGCAATCCTAAATGAAGTTATACCCTTCCAAGCCCATTGAGTTCAGGGAACTTAGAAGGATATAATTTTGCTTAAGACTGCACTGTTAAATTGGCTTGTGGGTTCATTCTGAAATGTATTTATTTATCTAAACATCTTTCTTCTGAGCATCTCAGGACCAAGGTGAGCAAGTAACAACAGTATGAAAAACAATTGGATAAAAGAAACCTTTAAAAAGATATAACAACATTAAAAACCAACCTAAAAGGACTTTATGTCCCTCACCAGCAGGGTCTCAGTGCCCAGTCTCTGTCTATTCCCCAAACTCTTCAAATTAGCTTTGTTCTTCAGCCTAACTGGAATCTGTGAGGGTTGTAGCCTCTTGACCTCCTCAAGGGGCTGTTCAGAGGCATGGGTGGGACACTGAAAAGGCTGGAGTCTGGATTGTTGCTGAACATGCCTTAGGAAAGGTGGGTGCAGAAGTAGGGATGCCAGCCTCCAGGTGGGCCCTGGGGATCCCCTGGAATTACAGTTTATTTCCAGACTACAGAGACCAGTCCTCCTGGAGAAAATTGATGCTTTGAAGGGTGGATGTTATGGCATTGTATCCCACTGAGGTCCCTGTCCTTCCCAGGCTCTATCCCCAAATCTCCAGGAGCTTCCCAACCTGGATCTGGCAACCCAAGCCCCCTCCCCCAGGGGCCAGGGGAAATTTGTCAATCATAGCAGACAGCAGAGCTTGCTGGGAAGAATGAAACTACCATGGAAGCATCCAAGGAGAAGTGGTCCTTGAAGTATGCGTCCCGAGGTCATGAAGGATTTTAAAGATGAGGACCAACACATTGAATTAGAACCAGAAAATCATTGGAAGCCAGAGAAGGAATCTCAGAATAGGAGTGATGTGGTCCAAATGGCTAGCCCCCAGAGGTCTGCCACATTTTGCATCAGCTGCAGTTTTTTGGATCATCTTCAAGGGCAGCACCTTGCAGATCATGCTACAGTAATCTAGCTTCAAGGTTAGCAAATCATGGTTAAGTGTGGCCAAATTATGCATCTGCAAATAGGAAGCCAGCTTCTTAACTAGAAGTAGCTGGAATCAAGCATTTTTCAGAGTTATGGACATCTATTTCTCCAGTAGCAGACCAAGATCCAGCAAAACTCCCAAGCTCCTAATGGAGTCTTTGAATGAAAGCTAGACACCACTCATGGTGAGAAGAATAACCTCATGAAAGTAGTAGCCCTTTCAGCCAGCATTTTCTTTGCAATATTTATTTAAGACATACCACTTTTCTGAATCACACAAAGCAGCTTCCAAAAAGAACAGGCATTTTAAAATATCATCTACTAAGAATAAGACATTGAAACAATTTAGCTGCAACTTTTCTTTAAAATTGTTTGCATCATTTCCTAAAGAGTGGCACCAGAGAAAATGTCTTCACTCAGGTGGGCACAGACCCAACTTCTCTCATTGAGGGGATAGTCAGTAAGTTCTCCTGGAAGAAGTGAAGTGCTCTCAGAGGCTTAGAATAAGAGAGGTGGTTCAGTAAGTATTTGGGTCCTAGGTAAGGCTGCCAGGTCCCTGGTTGAGGTTGGGGATCCCCTGCCACCCATAGATGCATTTTAGATAATAGGGAAAGAACATATTTAGGGTGCATGTGATCACGAATTCCAATTCCAAATGCATCCCTCACCACTAATTGCTCACAGCCTGCGCCCCCACAAAACAGCCTCAGGGCTGTTATGACATCTATATATCTAATAGTCAAGGCACCCCCTATGTGTGGATATCTAAATTTGCACATTGGGGGCACCTAGGGAGCAAAGAGATTTTCCTGTACCCTTGAGGAACTCCCCAGATGTGCAGAAAAATCCAAAAAGTTAAAAAAAAATGTGGGATACTTAAATTCCCCCCAAAGTAAAAGAGTGTTCCCTGCGCACATGCAGAGAATACTCTGGGAACTGTCTGTTGCTGCTGCCACCACAGGGGGGGAGGGAGAAGACTTGGCGGGCCGGCAGCTACAAGCCGCTCAGGCCTCACCACCGCTGGGGGGGTAGGATTGGCAGGCAGGCCTCGCCGCCACTGCTGGGGGGGGGGGGAGAAGGGCTCACCTGCTGCCGCTTCCTCCTCCTCCGGAGGTCCTCCGGCTTCAGCAGGCCCTGAGCTGTGGGGAATATCCCCCCCCCCCCCCCGCAAGTTCACGGGTCCCACTTCTTGTCTCTTTCTGTTTTACAGGAAATGTTAGGAAGTGAAACTCTTCTGCACATGCAAGTATTCTGAGCAGAGACTGATACACACAGGGAAAAAACACAGCAAAAGCTATGGCATTTGCTTCTCATCCTGCTAGGATGCCACCAAGTCTCACAAGGAGAACGAAGCAAGGTTTGATACCACCTTGTGAACATAAACCACTTCTCACTAGTTCCATTGCTGTGCTGGGAAGATTTTTATCTGAGATTTGGACCCCATCACAGAATAATAGAAAATAATCTTCAGAACAGTTGCTTTGGAAAAGCATGGAGTATTTCATCAGATCACAGCCATTCCACACTGACTATTCTATTAATTTGCATTTTGTCCGCTTTGTTCTGGGGGGGAGATTACCATATAATAATGAATTCAATTTGAAGAAGAGTATTTTTTTTTCTCAGGCAGTAGCTTCTGACATGAAGATAATGCTGCTACTTCTAAGAGGTAAAGCTGGCTGATTAGCAGTCGTTTTCGTTCTCCTTTCTGATTCATAAACGCCTGCCAGGAAGACGGTAAGCCCAATCGTTAACAAGACTTGTCAGAACAGTGGAGACAGAAAGTTAAATGATTATACCATTCATCTTTAATATCTTTATAGATCAGGCATGTTACCTTAAAAAAAATCATTCAGCAAAGCAGAGTTTGGCACTTCTAGAAAGTCCCTGATGCCAGTGAGGTCAGGCGGAGGACACACCGCTCTCCAGGCACTGGGATATGTGATGCAAATGCTTGTCCCCACACCAGAACAAAAACAGCTCTGTTCCCAGAAGGCTTTAGAGTTTGTTGGGCCCGCAGGTTGGCCTGGTGGACCAGCAGTGTGAGGCAGCAACAATTCCAAGTGAAATTAATTAATGCAGGGAAAGGAGTGAAGCAAGGCCCTGCAGGTTGTAAAACACTATTTTGTGTAGACTCGGCACAGTAACCAAGAATCTGAGCTTTAAATTCTCCAGGTTCTGATCTCATCACTGCCCCAAAGGTATCAAGTTACCCTGGGCAAGCCACTCTGCTGTACATTTTTGTGCTCCATCTACAATAGAGCAATAATGCTGGCCTTCCTTACGGGGCTGTTATGAAACAGAATGGTGCAGTGGTTAGAGTGCTGAACTAGGATCTGGGAAACCCAGGTTCAAATCCACATCAACCATGCTGCTGCATTTTTGCACTAACCGAAGCTTCTGAAATTTCTTCAAGAATGAACTTGCAGTAGTTTAGCCTCTATGTGGGTATGGATCGGTGTGGCCAGAACTCATGGACTGAGGAGATCATGCAGCTCCTGAGTTAGAAGTGACTGGGGAAAAAAAATTCCTAGCAACAACATTGATTTGTTTTTCCTACTACGAAGCCAGGTCCAGGGATATCCATAGGTTCTTAACTGAATTCTCTGAATTCAAAAGGTAGCTCATCCACCATTGATAGAGCAATCCTTCCTTCTAACCAACATTATCTCTTGTCTCCTTTAGCCAAGACCCAAGACAGAAGCAGCTGATGGATGGATGGATGGATGGATGGATCTGTATATTGATGACACCCAACTTTAATTTGTATATCAGATTGCTGAAGTAAACAATAGCTGAATTGGAACAAAGACACTGCATTTCCATTAAATATGTTCTTATTAATTTCAATTTTACATACTTTCTGTCATAAAACTTTCATTAAACTGGTCTCTGGAGGGAAGGATTAACTACTGCCTTTCAAGTAATAGATCCAAGCTTATGTGCCACACAGATCGTGCAACATCAATTGTATAAATTAATTTTGGTACATGTCGATTCATCATAAAACATTTCTGTACCTTTTAACACATATCATTCATTTTCTTTTTTTAATCTCATCAAAATTCATAGGCTGTGTCTCCACAGAAGAACACTGGGCAGAGTTGCTCAAAGAGAATCAAATTCCCAATACACTAAAACATGCCAAACCAGAATGATTTATGTGCCCAACGTGACCCTTTTAAAAATGCCACAACCTTTAGACAAGACCCAATCACAAGAAGCGAATTGGTGCCCTTTGTCAGGGTCTGGGGATGCTGGCTGGGGCTAGAATTCTATTGCTGTGATAGGATGTAGTTATATCAGCACTTTTATTTCATGATACCTGTGATGGCATGTTTGAGATGGGATCATGTCTGTTCACATTAGGGATGTGCACAACAAAACTGGTATTTTTTGACTGGGTACATTGAACCTGGAAAATATTGGTATTTCCCGATATTCCCAAATCCCAATATCAGTATCGGTATTGGGATTCAGAATAATTGGGATTGTTGAATTTTTCAGCTTGGCATTTAAAGGGGTTTGGAAAACCACACTCGGAAACTTGGAAGGGTAAACTTGCTGCTTTAGCATTCACTCGTGGCATGGCTTGTCAATTACATTTAAAGGGATGGTCTTTTTAAATGAATTTGGCAAGACACACTGCAAGTGAACCCAGAAGTGTGAACTTGCCACTTTGGGGTTCACTGCGGTGTGACTTGTAAAACATATTTAAAGGGACCATCTCTTTAAATGAATTTGGCAGGCTGCACCATGAGTAAACCGAGAAGGATGAACTCGCCACTTTGGAGTTCACTCGTGGTACAGCTTGCAAAATACATTCAAAGAGATGGTCCCCTTAAATGTGTTTGGCAAGCTGCACTGTGAGTGAACCTAGAAGAGTGAACTCACCACTTCAGAGTTCACTCACTGTGTGACTTGTAAAGAATCTGTGTGCAGCAGGAACATCTCTCCCTGCTACATGCAGACCGGGCTGGGAGGCTTCTCCTGCCCCATGGTTTAAACTGCAGGCCGGGAGAAGCTGGCCCCAGGATCTGTGTGTGGCAGAGAAGTCTCTCCCCACTCCTAGTCCACATACGGAGAAACTGAACCCATCTTAAAAGTTTTGTATGAGGCCCAGAGAAATAATGCTTTAGCCTTGATCCAAAGCACAGCAATGGACAAAGACTGGCTGAGCACACTAGGAACGGCACGGAAAAGACAGTTTTACAGGCAGCAGCTGTATGAGATTCCTCCAGCAGTTCTCCGTGGACCAGGAGGTCCAAGTCTCAGTGGATGGGCTATAGAGGTTCCTACAGGCTGTTCACTGCTGCAGTTGAGCCAACCAACGCTTTCAGTAGAGAAACAGTATCTAAGAACTTAGCTCTAGTTCCAGCGAGACACCTACTGAGGACTGCATCAAGCGCATCCTGTGATCTAAAAACATTATACACAGACGGCGATGCCCTGGCCACTTGCCAAGACCTGGCATCACAGCCATCCCAGGCACTACAACTGATGGCTTTTCTAATAGCATGACGCTTGATAAACACACTGAGCTACAGAGAACCTGTCAATGGTATTAATCCAGGAAATAATTAGCCCCTGCAAAGTCCTTCCATGCCTTTTTACCAGATGGTCAGGGAAAAGAGTCTGCTAAAATCATGCTTGTCTGATTTTTTAGAGTCTGCTAAAATCATGCACGAAGGGTAAAAACATCCCTTCGTGTGCACTTTAAAAAAAAAAGAAAAAAAGAATGGGTTGGATCCAGACTAAGTTTTCTGCTCATGTAAGACTCCTTTGTCAGTGGAACAGAAGGTTCCCACCTCTCCCTCCTACTACAGCCCACTGATTAATCTAGGAAATAATTAGCCGCTGCATGACCCTCATGAACAATATGAAAGGCAAATCAGGGGGTCTACAGCAAGAAGAGGGAACTGGTGGAAATTAACCCACCTCTTCTGTTAGCAGAAAATTTAGCCTGGATCCAGCCCTATATTTTTAATTCCTACTGTGCTTTTTTGCATCCAGCCAAGAATTCTGTATCATTCCAGGGATCACATCACATTTGATCTGTGAGGATCATGTGTGCTGAAAGGTCTCTATGTTCAAGAGCTTCTTTAGAAACTGACACCATTTCAGGGCTGGAAAGTGACATTCTTGAATCTGAAATAACCGTGGTCTTTTGCTGTCATCCCAGGCATTCTAGCTTGGGGAAAATGAAGACATTTGAAATTCTCTAACAGACCAATGTAGCCGTACTTACCCAGAAGGAAATACACCGAGCACACTGAAACAATGCACAGAGATAAAGCGGCTTTCAAGAGAAAGGCCAGAGGATTTCCCTACGAAACCCATTTTTCTCTGCTCTCTGCTACGACCTTCTGCCCTTTTCTTACCCATTGCATGCAAGTCTAACAAAGCAAAACATCTCCCAGTAGCCAAGCATCTGGCATTTGTCACGGCCCACCATGCTGTAAAAAGCAGTACCAGGAATTCTGAAACGTTAGCATGGGGATGTGGTGAATCCACCAGGGGAGTCCATTTCTGTCTGCAGAGGATGAACAGAATAGTAAACAGCAACTCTTGGAAGCTCAAGCTGTGACACACTTTCTGTTCAAAACCACACTCATCCTGAAAACGCTACACCTGACCTATAATTTGGCAGGCAGGTTTCAGCAAGATGAACATTATTTCTGAATTAACAGTGTCCGGAATGGGTTTTTTGCTGTCATTTTAGCATCATTATAGAAAGAAAAAGGCTGTGATCCTAATGACATATGCCCTAGAGAATCAGATACAACAAAGCAAGAACAGAATAACAAAATGCAACAGATAAACCACCCCCCAAAAATTGATTGGATTTTGTAATCTTTATAAAATCATGTTGCCTTTTAAGAGCATGATTGCAAAATGCTCTAACACAGTACAGAGGAATTGCTGTATTGATGAAGACAGATCATGTTCGTTTTTGGAATATCCTCATCAGAGTGGCTGAGGGAGAAATCCACTGCCTGCTGTAAATGTACATAAATTGTGGTGAACTAATCTGTCCAAATTTGTGGACCTGCCACTCATCACACTTAACTGGAAAAACAAAATGGTGGTCACTGCGTTTCATACTCTACAAAGCTTAGCTAGTTTTCTGGGTGTGCTGTTAAATTGATCTGTTCGATTTCTGCATTCAGAAGGATCCCATTCTGAGTATTTTAGGGCTGCAGGCCAGGCTCTTCACAATTGCAGTGGTGTCTCTTCTTCCAGCAAAGGGCTCGCCAATCCTCATTATGTCTACTAAAATATATACTGCCACCACAGAGAGGTTGCTGGAAAAGTTTTCAAGCTGTCCCTTTCTCTCCCAGGGCAGGGGAGACTGACCATCCCACAGCCTTTGGTTAAGACTTATGGTAACCCTGTGGGGTTTTCAAGGTAGTTTGCCATTGCCTGTTTCAGTGTCATAACCCTGGAACTCCCTGGTGGTTTCTCATCCAAGGCTGACTGTTGCCCTGCAAGGCAATTATGTGCTCTTATGGACATAAAATCCATAAGTGTTAATAATAGACTGTGTAAGAGGGACTGAGATGCAAGGTGACCAGACTGTGATGCCAGCTGTACACAGACGCCAGCCAATGCCTGAGATGATGTGCCAGTGGTTCCCGAGGTCGCCAGCTCCCAGAGACATCCCTTAACACAAATACTCACACAGAAACAGCCATTCGCCATTGTGGTTTGAACATGTGCTTCCAGACGCCATTGGCGAAGCTCTTCTTCATCATGCAGGCAAACCTCCCCCCCCAACCTTCTTCACTATGAAGGGACAAAATAACTTTTTCCAGCCTTCCATAGACAATGGACTTGGCCAGCCAGAAACTGGTTCTACAGCTCATCAACACCACAATAGAGCTGGCCAATGAGTCATTCCAACCCTCCAGGTATCTCTGTCACAATCCAGGTAGAGTGTAAAATTGCCCAACCCCTTAAACTGCTTACAGTACTTGTGGGGCGAACCATCAAGGGGTGGTCTCAAGGGAGGTGTCCAGTCAAGCCCTCCCACAGAGCCCCCTAATAAAAGAGGACACCCAGCAGCATGTTCTCTCTCTAGCTTCTACTATCTCTTACCCTACCCTACCTCCATGGCTCTTGGTTGCACAGCCAGAGGCTCCACATGTCGCTGCATGATCCCTAATCCCCTCATAGCCTCCCCTTATTTTTCCAGCAGGAACTCAGCATCCTCTCTCCGGACAGGTAATTATTGCCCTTGACGGATACCAATGATATTCCTGCTAATGCAAATGTATTTGCTCTATCTTAAGGGATCTTAAACAAATTTCAGATACTACCAAATTAATGAATAAGTATGGGCTGAGTGTGGCAAAAAAAAACTGTTGTGAAATTGCTTCCGTGCAACTCACAACATGCACTGTATTTATCATGGCACAACTGGCCACTCTGTAGTATGGTGGAGAGGTAAATGTGAATTGAGTTGTGAGCATAGTGAAACAATCACTTGATACCATCAGTAAACTTGGAGCACCTTCCATCTTACTATGCCAAGTTGGTTGTACAAGCCAAACCTTAGAAGCAAAGTAAATCATGTAATTTGTGGGCAAGCCAGCAAAAGGCTTGTCAAGCCCATTGCTTTTTAAGACCTATTGACTCCTCTAAGAAGAGAAGAAGAAGAGATTGGATTTATACCCTGCCCTTCACTACCCAAAGGAGTCTCAGAGTGTCTTACAAACTCATTTCCCTTCCCCTCCCCACGACAGACACCCTGTGAGGTAGGTGGGGCTGAGAGAGCTCTGACAGAAACTGCCCTTTGTTAAGAACAGCTGTGCCAGAACTATGGCTTGCCCAAGGTCATCCAGCAGGTGCAAGTGGAGGAGTGGGAACTCAAACCCAGTTCTCCCAGATTAGAGTCTGTGCACTTAACCACTACACCAAACTGGCTCTCAGTGTTAATCAGTCAAATGCATCACTTTTTAAAAGGTGCTTTATTTTGACTGAATTGTGCCCTTTGCAAATGCATGCAAATATTTTTAATTTGCACAAAGCAGTCTCCTTGTAAAATTTAAATGTCCATGGTTTAGAATTTAGATCCCTCTCATGTCTGCTGCAGAAAACATACCGTGTTGTACCTTTAATATTTTGCACTGCAGTATTATGCACACTCCCTGCTCATTCTGAAAGGCAAAAATATCTGTTTGTATCAAAATAACTGGCAGTATGGCGTAAAATAGAGAGATACATTAATGCATATAATGCAAAACCTTTCTTTCCTCTGTTATTATGATTTCCTGCCTCACAATTTCTGTTACTCCCTACAGTAATAATTGTTCTTACAATTGACAAAGCCTGGGGAGTGTATTGATGGTATGAAACTACTTAAAGCATTTAATCAGTCCAGTGAAGCAGGACCAACACATCGGTGTCATTTGCCAGTTCTGCTGTGAGGACGATGTGCATCGGAAATAGGCACTGAGAGCAAGAAACAATTGTCTGTGTTGACCTGTAAGGATGAGCTGCAATTACTGGAGACTGTTGCTAGATTCAAGTCCAAACAAAGAGTCCAAACAAAGACAGATGAATAGCCTGGAGAATCACTCATTTGTCATCCTAGGGACATGCTGGGTATTACTCTGCAAATTTTAGACTCCAGCCTCTGTGCTGTATCAGCTGGCACAGCTGGTGATCTTCAAATCTAAATTGTCTCAGTAGGCTATGTTTGCACTACTGCAAATTTCTCACCAGAGGCACAGGATCAGTAGCTGAACACACAAAGCCGCCTTGTACTGAATTAGACCACTGGTCCATCAAGGTCAGTATCGTCTGCTCAGACTGACAGTGGTTCTCTTTCACATCACCTAGTGCCTGGTCCTTTTAAACAAGAGATGCTGGAGATTTACCTTCTACATGCCAAGCAGATACTCTACCACTGAGCCACAGACCCTCCCCAAACATGTTGCACAATGATGTGCAAGAACCTCCCATACTCCTTGCTCATGCATTCCACCAATAGAAATCCTTTCACTGATGGTAATTTTCAGTTGGTTCCAAGCCACTGACTTGATCTTCATTTAAGATGGCTGGGGAAATCCTGCCTAAGAACCTAGGAAACTGTTGCCAGGAACATAAGAACATAAGAGAAGCAAATGTTGGATCAGGCCAATGGCCCATCCAGTCCAACACTCTGTCACTCAGTGGCCAAAAATACCAGGTGCCATCAGGAGGGCCACCAGTGAGGCCAAGACACTGAAAGCCCTCCCACTGTTGCCCCCACCCCCAGCACCAAGAATACAGAGCATCACTGAGAGTTCCTATCTATACCTTGTAGCTAATAGCCAGGGGTCCTTTCGAGCAGGAGCTCGGGGGAGCGCAGCTCCAGGAGTTGGTGCCAGCTCCCCCCCCCCCCGGTGGGGGAGTGCCTGCTTGTGTCATGGCTGCAGCAAAATGACCCCATCCCCTGAAAAGGTCCTGGTTCCTCCGACCAGGAAGGCTTCAGCCACCACTGAAGCTATTCTCCCTGAATAGTGGTATTTCTAAGGCTTGGATTAGTAGCTGTCCCCTCTCTGCCAGCTCTCTCTCTCTCCTTTCTTTCTTGCCTTCCGACATACTTCTGATGATGTCAGGTGGTGTGGCATATGCAAATAAGTTATGCTAATGAGTTATGCTGCACCTCTTTTTCTACGAAATGACCTCTGCTAATAGCCACTGATGGACCTCTGCTCCATATGTTTATCTAATTCCCTCTTGAAGCCGTCCATGCTTGTAGCTGCCACCACTGCCTGTGACAGTGAATTCCATGTGTTAATCACTCTTTGGGTGAAGAAGTACTTCCTTTTATCTGTTCTAATCCAACTGCCCAGCAATTTTATGGAGTGTCCCCGAGTTCTTGTATTGTGAGAAAGGGAGAAAAGTACCTCTTCCTTTACCTGCTATGTCCCATGCATAATCTTATAAACTTCAATCATGTCACCCCTCAGCTGTCGTTTCTCCAAGCCCCAAGTGCTTCAACTTTTCTTCATAGGGACAGTGTTCTGACCCTTTTATCACTCTAATTGCCCTTTTCTGCACTTTTCCCAATGCTATAATATCTTTTTTGAGGTGTGGCTACCAGAACTGTACACAGTATTCCAAATGAAGTCACACCATCGATTTATACAGGGGCATTATGATACTGGCTGATTTGTTTTCAGCCCCCTTCCCATTAATCCCCAGCATAGCGTTGGGCTTTTTTATTGCAGTTGCACACTGTCTTGACATTTTCAGTGAGTTATCTATTATGACTCCAAGAAGGAAGGTTGGAGAGGAGTAGAAAAGCAGGAAAGGCTGCAGTCACGCACAGTAAGTAAATAATCCACATTCAGTGCACTTTCCAACTAGATTTTGTCACTCTTTTGTCCCTATTACTTTGGGTCCCCCCCCCCTTTCCAAATGTTTTGCTCCCTGTGGGACTATAGAGAGAGCAAAACACATGGGGAGGGACCTTGAACTCAGGGACTTGCACTGAAAGTGGATTGAAAGTGGATTATTTTGTGTGTGTGACCGCAGCCACTGTCTAGTTTCTTAGTAGTGGACAGAAACTGCAATAGCTTTACTTACTCAGTTCTCATTCTAATGCTTTAAACAACACAAATCTTGGGGAATTCTTGTCATCTAAACTGAGAATGACAGCTTGAAAATAAGTTTGCATTTCTTTCAGTTTCAATAGATGAAAACAATGGACATTTTATTTCTTTGAGTCCTAATGGTTTTTAGAAATAATTTTTCTGAACACAATAACAAAGAAATTAATGCAGGCACCATCTGCAGAAAAATGAACTACAGAGTCCAGTTATAATGGGCTGAACTACTTTGCATGTATTCACTTTCACCTAGCATATCTTCTGAAGAAATGCATTTTAAAATAGATTGGCTTTATAAATAGGGTTGCCAACAGGCCTGGAGGAAACTGTCCTTGCTCTTTAATAAAGGTTTAATGTGTGGAAATTGGCAGCTGAAGCTTTTCATGGTCAAGAAATAAATCATCTGGTAATTAGCACGCCATTATGTATTACAGATAGAATGGTGACAAATCTTACCACCCTCATTTCTCTTCCATGCCCTACTACATTTCCACCCAGTTGGGAATCTATGTAGGGCTTTGCATATTTCAGCTGTACTACTTAAGTTCCTTTTACTGCAAGATGAGGAAATTCCAGTTACACCACTGCAAGACAGGAAATAGTATTCTTGCACAAATGCAAGGCCACTAGATTGCCATCCTGTTTAGTTCACTCTTTAAAAATAATATAAGGGGATTTTAAATCACGAGTTGCAAAGCTTTACACTTTATTCATATGCTTAAAACACTTCTACCCTGCCTCTCAGCCACCAGCTTCCATGTTAGCTTCAATAAAACTATGACATATTCCCAGAAGGTATCAGGAACAGGAGCGGCATCAACTAACAACATTGGCAACCAAACCAGAAATTTCACAGCCCATGCCGGAAGTGAGCCAGCATCAATAAGGGAGCGTATAAAAAGCCCAGAGTCCAAAACAAAGGAAAATTGTGTTACCCTAAGTATTAAGTAAAAGGATTCTGAAAGGGAACATAATAATTCTGCTCCTGGAGGAGGTCAAGGGATCCTCGGGAGCCATGTGGTGGGCAAAGTAGGGGTCTGCAGTAGGAAGAGGAAACCACCAGAAATTGCCTCCTACTTCTCTGCCAATGTTACCACCATTACGCAGGTGGAACTGCTGTTACAATGACAGAATGTGCATTTGGATCAGCCCATGTAAATTTAATGCAGTACTTAATTAGTTAAGAGGCAGACACTTGATTTGTTGGGGAAAAAATTAATCATGTAGTTAGCAGTCCTACTTTTGTTTCTGATGTTTTTTTCTTTGTGCACCTGTTTCAGGATTCTGTAGCCCTGTTTACAAGTTACAATGAACACATGTAAGAACATAAGAACGTAAGCGTAGCTAATGTTGGATCGGGCCAATGGCCCATCCAGTCCAACACTCTGTCACACAGTGGCCAAAAACACCAGGTGCCCTGGAACCAGGACACTAGAAGCCCTCCCAATGATGCCCCCCCAAGCACCAAGAATACAGAGCATCACTTGCCCCAGACTGAGAGATCCTATCTATACGTGGCTAAAAGCCACTGATGGACCTCTGCTCCATATGTTTATCTAATTCCCTCCTGAAGTCGTCCACACTTGTAGCCGTCACCACCACCTCCTGTGGTAGTGAATTCCATGTGTACAATCCATGTGTGTTGAGTAATCCTCATGTTACATTCAACATACGGCCAAATGTCTGACTGAAACCACATATTTATCCAGGAGTGGTCCCCCAGTTTCATTTGTAAAATGAATGCACATTGGCCATTTCTTGCAAACAGATGTATGTACATAACTGTCACATGTGAACAGGGCTAAGGTGTGTGCATGTGTGAGTGTACCAGGGCTGCCAAGTGCCGGCGACTTACCAGCAGGGGGGGTTGTTCTCCCCCCGGGAGCTCTTCTGGTGCGTGTGCTTTTGCGCATGCGCCGGTGATGTAATGACATCACCCGGAGGTGACGTCATTACACGGGGGAAGTCGTCCTCACCGGACGACTTCTGGGGCGGAGTTCCCCCCGCCAGCCGAATGCCAGCCGGCAGATTGGGAACCCCTATAGTGGGGGATCCCCCGCCCCCCGGTCTGACTTGGCAGCCCTAGAGTGTACTCTGAGATAAGAATTTATCTACATAGTTCTGTTGCCTCTGTTTCATTTCCAGTTGACAGCTGGCTGTGTACAAAGGTTTCTGTATTTTATTTAGGCAGTCAGTGTAAGAGACAATTAGGGAGAACTGTATTAGCACCCTTTCAGAACTTTACAATTTTGATAATGCCGTTGGTTCCCTACAGCATCTGAGACTTTAAGAGATTATAAAGACTCACCAGGGAAATATTAAACTGGATTAGAAACTGTTGGGCCTGATTGGAATCTCAGTTACGTTGGTGAATATCAAGAGTAATTTAAGTGATACCAGCAGCTCCAGCTTTATACCTAAATAACTGAGTTATTGCTATTCTTCAAGGCATTTTTAAGCATTTCTCCTGAATTATTCATTTCAGTTTATTGAGTCATTATCATGCATAGGTCAAAAAACAACAACGCCTGTTTAATTTGTTTTATGATATATGGTTGTCTCCGTCATCCTAATGCAAATTAGCTCAGATATACATTCTTTGGAATTCTATGCATTTTTACTGAAAAGTAACTCTCAGTGCGCTCAATAAACTTACTTCCAAGAAGTGTGTATTAGATTGCAGCTCTGTTACAATATTAGGGTGCTGTGTATACCCAGGCTTTGACATCACATTTTACATTCTATTTTAATACGACACTTTTAACAGATGAGCCTCACTTCATCTGCCTAAACAGTTATCAATTATGGTGGTGGAAAGTCCTGACAATTTGCAGACAAATTATGGCAACCCTGTAGGTTTTTCAAGGCAAGAGACATTCAGAAGTGGTTTGCCATGGCTTGCCTCTGTGTAGCAACCTTGGACTTCCTTGGTGGTCTCCCATTCAAAGACTAACCAGGGCCAGCCCTGCTTGGCAGCCAAGATCTGACAAGATCAGGCTAGCCTGGACCATCCAGGTCAGGATTTTCAATGCAAATTGACTTAAAATGGCTTACTTAGTAATGAATACTGTGATTGTCTGACAAGACAAATGAACGTTACATACAATGCTACATACAAAAGTCTTCAGCATTCATGACTGAGACTTCCTTATGTGCTATGACACAGAGTTAATTTGTTGGTAGCTGGTTATGCTAAGTATGGTATGACTTTAACTTTCTAGAGCATGATTCATCGCGCTAATGCTTTTAAAATACTGTCACCCACTGGAGCCATTAGATGCCTTCTGACCCTGTGAAATGCCACACAATATGGTCTCTATTAATTTCATACTTTGCATGTACAAAGCAGATCATTCATGATGCCTTTTTTGAGCCTTCAAAGGCACCTTATATTTGGAAAGGATGGGCTGGTAAGATAATGTAATGTTGTTCAGCACTTTTAGAAATTAAATTGAAAAATAGGGAAGGGGGAAACCAGAGTTTATTCTAGTTGTAAGTTACATATTCAGTAAGGCACTCCTGACATATTCTGGATCTTCTAAATAGCAATGCAGTAGCCTCTTGTTCAGGACAGATGCTCCCTTCAGGAAACAATGACCATCCAAAGTAAGCAAACACAGCAGGTTCTTCTTTCTTGGCTTGCTTCCTTTCCTCTTCTCTGCTTCTTTCCAGCAGCACCAGTAATGTGACTGCCAGTCTACTTCCTCGTTTACTCTAACTGCATTTCACATTTCTTTCTTCACATCCAAAACATGTCTTCTTTATAACAAAATGCAGACATTTGCTAAGTTGTTTCTAGACAATTTTACAATTTTGATAATGCCATTGGTTCCCTACAGCACCCCTGCATATAAAGGCCAGCACCAAACATTCTGTGACACTCTAGCACAGAGATCCCCAATGTGGCACACAGATATTTGCTAAATCTACCTTGATGTCTACCAATGTATTTGCTGGTGCCCACTGGCTTCTTGAGGATAAAATCCAAACGATAAAACAGGCGGCGGGGGGGGGGGGGACCACTGAGAACTTACATGATTCCCTACCAGTTGCACATGGGGTTGCCAGACCCTCCTGGGAGGGGTTCCCCCACTGCCACAGCCCACCCACCCCCATCAGCTGGCTAGTGGGAGGACTTACCAGGAGAGAGGGGAAGGCCCAGGCACGTTGCCGGTGACATGGTGAAGTCACTTCTGGCATACACCGTCATGTCAGCAACATCTGGGTGACACTCTGGTATTTGGTAGAAGCCATTTTTATCATAGAGTTTTTGCCCAAATACCAGAGCTTTGCCATGATGGCACAGTGCAGTGACATCACTTCCAACACACACTGGAAGTGATGTAACCACATGGCTGGTGACATTACCTGGGCCTGCCTCCCATTCTTGGTAAGCTCCCCCCATCCCCCACCAGGTGCCAGGAGGAACCTGGCAGCCCTAGTTGTACAATTAGCTATTTGCAGAGCTCATACTGGTGCTAGTATCTCACAACACTGAGCTCTTATCTTGGCCATAGATACAGACTTCATTTTGTGGATGTGACTTGGTAACCTCTCTATATATCTGTGCACAGAATGTATCCTGCCTTTTCTTTGGAAACTGAAACCAAAAAGCTTCTATTCCCCAAAGCCAAGAGCTGATCCCAACTTTCCTCCACCTCCTTGGTGAAAGAGGTGCTTCAACAAAGCCCAAGGAATGTCCATTGAGAAGCAAGTGCCTTTGTCATGGTACAGTGCTTGACATCTACCAACACATTGTAATTGGCTGTGCCCTGTGGCAGCCATTTTGTATTTACTTTGTTTTGTTTAAAGTATTTCTGTGCTGCCTTTCTAACCAAACAGGGTACCCAAGGTAGCAAACATCAGACATTAAAACATTTCAGCATTCAGAAACATGTAAAATAAAGTATATATTCAATAAATTCAAGAAAACAAAAATTCAAGAAAACAACATATAAACACACGTAACACCAAAAACCAGGGAGAAGCCAATAACAATTATTTTGGGTATGCCAAATAGAACAAAAAAAGTCTTCACCCACTGGTGGAAGACAACAACAGAAGAGGACAGACAAATCTCCCAGGGGAATGAGTTCCAAAGGTTTGGGCCACAACCAAGAAGGCCCTTTCTTCAGTTGCCTGGGCACCTGTAGTAGGGCCTCTGAAGATGACTGGAGTGGACAGGTATATAAGGGAGAAGGTGGTCCTTAAGATATGTTGGCACCAAGCCATATAGGGCTTTAAAAATCAATTCCAGCCACCTGAATTGGGCTTGGAAACAAAACTGGAACCAGTGTAGATGGAACAAGATTGGAGTGATATGAGCCCTTTGACTATAGTTACTAGCTCTGGGTTGGAAAATACCTAGAGAATTGAGAAGTGGAGTCTGGGAAGGGTGAGGTTTGGGGAGGGGAGGGACCTCAGCAGGGTATAATGCCATAGGGTCCACCCTCCAAAGCAGCCATTTTCTCCGGGGGAACTGATCTTGGTCATCTGGAGATCAACTGTAATAGTGGGAGATGAGCCACCTGGATGTTGGCAACCCTACGTACGAGACACTCCAGTCGCCATTCTGGCCACAGCATTCTGTACCAATTGTAGCTTCCAGACAGTCTTCAAAGGCAGCTCCCTACACAGTGCATTGCTGTAATCCAATTTAGATGTTACCACTCTGGATCTGCCCTGCGGGCAGCCATGTTGTGATGGAGTGCACTATTCTTTTTCAAAATTCCAAAAAGTGCCTGCAGCATCAACCAAATTGTGGCCCTCTACTCTAGCATGACAAAAAAAGAGAACCTAGGAAGATGGGGCTATAAAGGTAACAGTAATGATGGGCGGCCTTAGCTTAGCCCAAGCAATAAAAGCTGTTTTCCAGACTAATCATACAATGTCTCTCTTCTTCCTCAAAAACAATTGTAAAATTAGGAGTTCTCATATTCCCAACAACACCACTCCCAAACCAGCCCTTCCAAGAATTGCCAGGGCTGCCTGTTAGGAATCCCTGACACCTGCTCTGCCACTCCTTTCCCTCCTCCACCTCTAACTTATTTACACTCTATGCATGCACATAGTAATTTGTTAGAATTCTCTATATATCTCCTGCTTTCCCAGGAATTACTGTTCAAAGCAATGAACACAATGTAAAAGAATTATGTATGAATATAAGAATAACATATGTATAAGAATAACATAGAGGAAGTCACACTAAGATCCTGTCATTACAAGTAACTGAGGTAAAATACTTCAACAGGGATGCAGAGATCTCTGTAACCTGTAGCATAAATGTTCGCATCCACAGCACCATGCATTTCCTCACATTTTTCTCTCTCTTTCATTATAATGAACTTTGTCTGACACAATATTAGAAACAATGAGACTAATATTGGGAACGGGATACAACAGAAACACCAACTTGTCATGCGCTCTGGGATTTCAGAATTTATAGCCATTACTCAGTTCATATATTTCACATGACACAGCTAATTAAATGGCCCAATTTCAGAGAGGTGCATTGAGTCACTTTAGTAATGCTGCTTAGCTGGTAATTTCAGCTGCTTACAAACCACGGATATCTGTGTCGGGCGTTGTTCGGGCCTTGAATGAAGAAGAAGAGAAGGTTTTTATACCCTGCTTTCCTCTATGTTAAGGAGTCTCAAAGCGGCTTATGATCACTTTCCCTCCCTCCTCCCACAACAGTCACCTTGTGAGGTAGGTGGGGCCATGGGCATCGAGTTTTAAAATCCGGGGGCGGGGCTGGGGACTCTTGTGTGTGCGCGCTTTGCACGCGCGCACGCTGGGACCACGTTCCTGCCGCCGCTGCCTCCCCCCCCCCCGCCTGGCCAGGGGGAGAAGAAAAGAGTTCATTTAAAAAACAAAACAAAAGCACAACCCAAGCACCAAACTGTCCTCCCCCACGTGGGTATCCTTGCCAGGCTTTCCTGCAGTTGTCCTGTCTGCTCTTCTCTCTTGGCTGCAGCCAGCCCCGGAGGGTGTGGGGGGGGGCAAGCCAGAGCAGGGGGGAAAGTGCCGCCGCCGCCCTTGAGCCCTCGGGTGGGAGGAGGAGGAGCTGCTGAGCCGGGAGGCCTCCTGCCCTGGCCAGGGGGAGAAGAAAGCGGGAGGATCTCCCCCCCAACACCCCCCCTCCCCAGAGCAGCCAGCTCTCCTGGCAGAGCCTCCCCGGCCTCTTTGCAGGCCTCTTTCCCATCCCCGGCCTCTTTCCCATCTGGCTCCTGCAAAGGACTTGCGTGGGCTAGCGCTCGCCATTCGAGTCGCGCTCCAGGCAGCAGAGCTGGCTGCTCCTCGCCTGCTGGCCCACCCGCCCCCTTGGCGCATCGGTGGTGGTGAGGCACCGCCTGCTAGGGGGAGAGTCCCAGGGAAGCGGGGGGGGGGGGCCGAGCAAGCGGGAGAGAGGGAGGGAGAGAGTTTTAAAATCCACAGGGGGGAACCATGTCCCCGCTGCCTCTCCCCCCCCCCGCCTGGCCACTCCTGCTTCCATACCTCTGGCCCCTGGACGGACGGACGGAGGGAGGGACGGAGGCAGCCAGGTGTGGGGGGGGGGGAGAGAGAGGCGGCAGCGGCCCTAGGAAGGGACCAGGGAGGCGTGGCCACCGGCACTGAAAATTTCAGGGGGGGCTCGAGCCCTCGAGCCCCCCCGTAGTTGACGCCTATGGGTGGGGCTGAAAGAGTTCTGAGAGAACTGTGACTGGCCCAAGGTCACCCAGCAGACTTCATGTGGAGGAGCGGGAAAGCAAACACAGTTCTCCAGATTAAAGTCCACTGCTCTGAACCACTACAAAATGAAGTTGTATACCTGGAAGATGTGTGAAAAGGGGATTGCTATTTTATCTTTTGGTTTTAGCTGTGGATGTTCTAACTACTATTGTGAGCTGCCTTGAACCAACAGGAAAGGAGGGGTATAAAGGTTTCAATAAATAAATAAAAGCATAGAAGCAAAACTTGGGCACTCAGTCCATTAAATGCCCACAGTTCCCCCTTCCTGCAGATAACTGGCATGCTGTGACTTCACTGTTAAAAGTAGTATGTTAGAGTTAAAAAAAATGCCTGCTTGAAGAAAACCTGGAGAGTTCTAATTGAAGGCACATGCAATAGAATGGGATTTTGTGTTTTGTGTGTGTCTCTAAGTGAGCTGCAAAGGCTGAGACTGGCTTCTAGGAAGGATAGCTGGCAAGGAGAAAAACTTGGAGGAAGACCTTGGCATGTACTACTGAGAGGGAGGATTCCATGTTAATCTGTTACTAGACAGCTGCCCCATAATGCATGCAATCAGACAAAGCAAAAAGAGATGATGTAGGTAGAATTAAAACATAGCTGGTGAGTAGTTTAAATTCACTTTCCACAACTTTTGTGGATTTCAGCTTGTACAGAATTTGTTACAGAATGGTAGTTCTTCCCCCAACCCTTTTCCTCCTGAAAAAAACTTCGAGCAATTGATATCGTAGGGTTTTTAAAATAAACAACTTTTATCTGCTGAATACCAAAGATGCAGACTAGCAAAACCATCAAGAGACAAACACAGAATGCAAAAAGGTCTGGCTATACTAATCATGCCTCTTTGTGCATTTCTTCTAATTATATTTCGGAAGCTTTAAATATTAACTTCTGAAGCATACACAAACCTTTAGCTGGAACATTGGTGAGGTGAGGAGAGGTGGACATGACGTTTAATTCAAAAGGTACTTTATTGAACCACTTCTTATGCAAGCTCTGTTGACATGAATGGGATTTGGATATGCACTACATTTTTGGGTACATGCCACTCGTTTTGACTGTTCTTGCAAAGAAGAAAGCCATGATGAATTCTGGCCTCAGTCAGAACCCTTTGGAAAGGTTAGCTTTATAAAACAACTAGAAAAATTCCCATTGTGATAACTGGTAAAATGTATTGGGGAGGTTCTTATACACTGTGAGTTATGTATAGCCAAGCCATATGATCACAGGAGTGGCAACAGTATCCCCTTCTAGTACAGTGCTTGGTTATAGCCTGCAGGACTGAAGGGCGACCATTCACTTCCATCATAGAAAGTAAATGGATGGAGCTAGTCTTAGCAGCCAGACCCCTTCTCCTGCTGAGTGGCAGCTTGGGGAAGCACCCCTCTGTACATTGCCCTAAAACCTTAAGTGTAGGGTACTGTTTGGGCCAGAATGGCCTAGGATGGCCAGCGGCCTAGGAAATGAGTTTTGAAGCATGAGTAAAAGAGGCTGGCTGGCTACTTTCCCCTTTTCACCCTGGAGACATGCAAGGCTCAGAACAATAAGTCACCCAGGATCTATTGATACACTCAGGAATAATCTCATCAACACCCAAGCCTTGATTAAGTGCCGCTTAAGCAACTCTTAAGTCTATTGACCTTCCCCATCATCCTTCCTGTCCGGTTCTTGTAAGGCCATCAAATCTTTCCCACCTCTTCGTCTATCTCTGGTATAATGATCAGCTCATTGGCCTCTAGCAGTAAGTCAACTTGCTTCAGGACATGTTTTGCCCTATAAATATGCCACCCTGCTGTCCCAACAGTGTGTGCAAGTTCTTGGATCCCTCCACACACCACCACTTTTTCTACAGCTTCTTTCTGTACTGCTATTAGTGTACAAGATTTCAGGGAAGAGGTAATAGACTTAGACTGAAAGTGGAGAAAAACTTTTCAGTTTTGTGTGGTCTACTTAGCTCAAGGGTCCCCAAACTTTTTGAACATGTTGGTATCTTTGGAATTCTGACACGGAGTAGTAGGCTCAATCGCAAAATGGTTGACTTTCTAGGAAGAGTCAGCCACAAAATGGTTGCCTCAGGAGGCGGAATTAACCACAAAATTTCAGGGAGTGAGGTTATGCATAACTATGATAGTAATTCCTCAACATTTCAGACCAAAACTCTGCTTAACAGAATGCCTTTTGAAATGAATATATTCTTCAAAAATATTTTCCTGCATACACATAGGTTTCCTTCAACCACACAGTGAAGATCCTTATGCTGTGGTGGCGGCAATTGCTGAAGCAATATTTTGTTGAATCTGCACAGTTAACCAGATCTCCAGTGGCCACTCAAAGGCCTTGCTGGGTGAAAGCTGCATCTCTCTCTGCCCACTTGTTAAAAGTGCTTGAGAGTTGCCATGACAGGTGTTGGCACCGTGTTGAGGACCCCCTGGCTTGGCTGTCCAGCAACAGGCTCTCCGTCACTGATCCAACTTTTGCATATGTTTCTGCAAGGCACCTCAGTGCTCTTTTGTGTGGAACTGTGCAGAATATCATTTTATGTTCTGATCAGCTGAAGAACTGATCAGGGAAATGTTGTCTTGAGTTGAAATGTGTATGAGAATTAAGAGCTGGACAGATTTGTATTCTGGGGCAAGTAAGCCCCTCCTCAAAAGAGGAGATAGTTAAGGCTCTAGAGGACTTTGGTCAGGCCCAAGGAACCCCATTAACTTTGGGGACAGGGGAGTCTCCCCTGATCTGTGATGGCCAAGCATGGGGGAGATCACAGAACAAGCACTTGGAGAGCACAGAACAAGCAAGGGGGCAGAGAGAGAAAAAAAGATGCATTGTTTTATTGGAAGGAGGGAGGTTTTCTGTGCTTCTCCCTCCTCATGAGCCTTCTCTTTACTGGGTTTTGAACTAGATGAGAGGTGTACTGCGATTTAGACTGGGGAGATGGTACAATCACAATAAGAGGCAAAGCCTGCTTATTAGGATTCAAGAAAAGCCATAATATTCCCCCTTTATGACTAATTTGCAGAATGCTACACGGAAACACAATTTAAAGTGCAGTGCATGCACTTTGCTCTGCTCAGTTGCTACATTTTTTTTAATTATAGCTCCTGCTATCAGAGCCTTCTTTCCTACATTGAGTTTTGCCTTGGGTGAAATGGTCTGCCCCTTAGTGCAAGCCTTATTTAAGTCAAGGGTTTCTGCCTTTTAATCTATTCCAAGATTTATTGTTGCTGAGTAATCATACTCTAGAGTGGAATACATTCTCAGAGTAAGACTGTAGGCCAAACCTACAGCTGGTATAAAATTGTTAGTGCCATATGCACAAGCATTTTGTTGAGATTTGGTTTGTTTTATTCTTAGTAAGAATGAAATAGCAGGGGATCATATCCCTCACCTACAGGATTCTTCCTGATAAATTTCAAGCACCCCATTTTATAGGCAATTCAGGCATCAGCTGGGATTTGGCTGCTGATCGCCTGTGGAGGAAATTTTGCTCTGCACCCAGGGAATCAGGAACCCACTCCCAGCTGATTTGTTAGAAGCTGGGTTCTTCTGGACTCCAATCTGGAAACTTTGCTGCCTCCCAGACTTACTGAGATGCAGCAGATTTAGCAGGGTTGATCGGAAGCCCAGGTGATTTTCCTTCTTGCCTCCCCACCCCAAGATGTGGACTTGGGCTGTAGAGAAAAGGAGAGAAACTAACTCCTTATCCTCCCCTTTTGCAATGCAGAAATTAAAAGCATTACTTTTTCATTGCTTGGAGGGAAGACAAATGAGCTCTATCTCCTTTCACTTTTGAAGCTCAAAACCACTGCTCCAGCCAAGTTTGGAGGGAAGAGAAAGGATCTCTTTTTCCTCTCCCTTTTGCAATGTCTAGTGGTCTCAAGGGCAGTCAACGGAACTCTGATTCTCCTGTTGCCCTGCAAGGCGCTTATGCGCTCCTACAGATGTAAAGTCTATAAGTGTCAATAATGGACTGTGTTGTTAAATGTGTAAGAGGGACTGAGATGCAATGTGACCAAATCATGATGCCAGCTATACACACACACCAGCCAATGCCTGAGATGATGTGCCAGTGGTTCCCGAGGTCACCAGCTCCCAGAGACAGCCTTTAAAACCAATACTCACACAGAAACAGCCACTTGCCATTGTGGTTTGAACATGTGCTTCCAGACGCCATCAGAGAAGCACTTCTTCATCATGCAGGCAACCCCCCCACCTTCTCTGCTACAAGGGCACAAAAGGCTCTTTCCTGCCTTCCATGAACAATAGACTTGGCCAGCTACAAAACCAGTTCTGCAGCCCTGAGACATTAAGAGCAATCAGCAAAAAAAAAAAAAAAAGGTTTGGCTGATGAGTCATATTGGCCCTCCAGGTGTCTCTGTCACAGTTCAGGTAGAGTTTAACATTGCCCAACTCCTTAAGCCCCCTCCCTATTGTGGACATGACTTTTGGAGTAGACCACCAAGGGGTGGTCTCAAGGGAGGTGGCCAGCAAAGCCCTCCCCCAAAGCCCCCCTAATAAAAAGAGCTACCCAGCCATGTGGTTGCTCTCTCTCTCCTTGCCTTTAGACTAACCCTGCCCTATCTTGCAGAGTCTGGCTTAGCTATAACCAAGAGTCTTTCCACATGTTCTGCTGGTTCAGTTCACAATCCCCAAATTCCCTGTAAACTCCATTATTTTTCCAGCTGGGATCACATCATCTCTCCAGACAGGTAATTATTGCGCTCGACGTGGATACCAACAATTTACCTGCTAATGCAAATGTCTCTGCTCTATTTTTCCTAGTTTCTGTATAATTGTGTGAGTGATTGTTGTATTGTTTGCCTGAGAAAAATTCTTCAGTAAAGGAATCATTTTATTACTGAAGCCAGCCTCCTTGTCTATTTCTGGTGCTTCTGGAAGAGGTGGGACCTCTGTATATATTGGTGTTGTTTCCTTTTGCCTATTACCATATTTATAATAACCTCTACTTCCCCAACATTATTGAGAAATCAAGGCAATTAGGCTAACACTCCACCAGGTCAGCTAAGCATTAACCCACATGTATTCCACAGACATGAACCGTTCTGAAAGCAGTCTTTAAACAAAACACTGGAAATTGTGAAGGTGCCAAAAAGTTTTTGTCAGAGGTTCCTGACCTTCTCCCAGAACTACAGTTTCGAGGATAAACTTAGCTAGAAGTCATCCTATTTAAAAAGGTTTGAAAGTAGATTATGTTTTTTACCTCAAAGAAGAAGAGGAGGAGGAGATTGGATTTATACCCCACCCTTCACTCACTTGGAGTCTCAGAGCGGCTTACAAACTCCTTTCCCTTCCCCACCCCACAACAGACACCCTGTGAGGTAGGTGGGGCTGAGAGACCTCTGAGACAGCTGTCCTTGAGAGAACAGCTCTGACAAAACTATGGCTTGCCCAGGGTCATCCAGCAGGTGCAAGTGGAGGAGTGGGGAATCAAACCCGGTTCTCCCAGATTAGAGTCCACACATTTAACTACTACACCAAATGTACCTTGAAAAGTATTTCAATTTATTACACATAGTTAGTATAAAATATTGAAATGGAGGTGGTCATCTTTTTTTACATGCATTATGACTCTCAATCCATCTGCACATCATGACTGCCTAATGACTTTGAAGAGACTACTCTAAAGTAACTGGCCTCAACACTGAAGCTATTACATGTAGTTATTTTCCTTTCCAGCATACACACAAGTTCATGAGAAGCAGTGTGAACCTGACATGTGTTTCCATATTTATGTATTTACAGGCAGAGGATCACTTATTCCGATGTACTGGGTATGACAAGTGCACTGTTACAAGTCAATGAACTATGTTAGCCTTTGCCCTAAACAAAAGGCCTATATGTTTATGTTTCATTGAATAGTCTTCCCCTCTTTGTCGAAATTTGGCAGGCTGCCCTTATAGTAGTGCTTCTGCAATGTCCACAAAACACTGACTTTTCCCCTCCCTCAGAACATGTGCTTTCTGAACAAAAAAAACCCTCATCAGCTAAGTGGAATTTAACCATAGTTCCTCAGCCGGCTCATTTTCCAGTTCAGACCAGACCTTTATTTACCCTATGAGCTAATGATACCCTTGGTGAAAGGTCCTGCTCTGGGTATCAATAGAGAGCAGATGAGACTTTCTTACATGTGGCACTACTAGTGATAGGTAAAACTATTATCTGAAGTCCTCTAGACACCTGTAAAATTGTTCCTATATCTAGACGAGGTCCAGACCAGATTATTTGTGATTGATTTATAATTCAAATTTATAGACTGCCCTACCCCTGTGTTCACATGGCTCAGGGTGGTAATCAAAATGAGAAATGATGACTGAGAGTAAGACGCTTAGACAGTCATAACAAAATACCATGCAGTTCCTAATGTTCCTAATACGATTAGTTCCTAATGTTACTTAATAACTTGTAACCTGCGGGACTTATTGCAATTCCGCAGGGCCTGTAAAATGGAGCTCTTCCGCCAGGCTTTCAAATAGGAGCCACCATCGGGTGGAGAGCTGGTTACTAACATCGCCCTGGTCCTGGGGGAGTACCCCTGCCGCCTTCGCTTACCGGGAAACTCGGAAGTCACCATCTTTGGAAATTTTATGGGAATTTTAATGTTTTAACGGTTTTATATTGTAAATCTCTATGGTACTGGGTTTCTGTCAGCCGCCTTGAGCCGGTTCGCTGGCTAGGCGGGATACAAATAGAACAAACAAACAAACAAATAAATAAATAAATAACCAGCCTTTATTTATTCCAGGAGTCAAGCTTCTGAGTAGTCCTGAAGAGAGTTGCCTGATTGGCTACTCAGAGGCTTGGCTCCTGGAATAAATAAAGACTGGTTACAAGTTATTAAGTAACATTAGGAACTAATCTGTATTTACCTGCATGGTATTTTGTTATGACTGTCTAAGCGTCTTACTCTCAGCCATCATTTCTCATTTTGATTGCTATTTAGCTGGATGGTCTCTAATTATAACAATATCAGGGTGGTAATCAACATAGTAATAAAAACATTCATAATAATAAAACAGTTTAAATAGTAATATACAAATAAAAACATTCAGAGATGGCGTTTAACACATCAGATTTTAATTATGCCCCTGCCCCACTAAAAGATGAAAAGAGGCAGGAAGAAATGAGGAGGGAGGGGAGGAAGAGAGGGAGGGAGTACTAGCAGAATGGTACCCATCACTGTCCTCAACCAAAAGCCTGGCGGAATATCTCTGCCTTGCAAGTCCTGCAGAACTGCATTAGGTCTCACAGGGCACAGATATTGTTCGGCAGAGAGTTCCACCAGGTGGAACTGGTCAACGATAGCCAGACTTCTTTTGGGCTGGGAATCACCAGTAGATTATTCTCTGCCGAACGTAATGCTCTTCAGGGACATTCCAGAGGAGACAGTCCCAAAGATATGTGGGTCACTGACTGCTTTAGGCATTTAAAGGTCAATACCAAAACCTTGAATCTGACTCAGTACTCCACTAGAAGCCAGTGCAGCTGACGTAGCACAGGCTGAGTGTGTTCTGTCTACAATGTTCCAATCAGGACCCACACCGCCGCATTCTGGACCAGCTGGAGTTTCCAGATCAGTCTCAAGGGTAGGCATGGATTACTAGGTCATGATGAGACAGAAAGGGGGTTGGTTGCCTCACCTGGTGTAGCTGGAAGAATGCCAGCTTGGCAACATTAGTGATCTGGGCTTCCACTGATAGGGAGGCATCCAGAACCACACCCAAACTCCTGATAGTCTGTGCCAGTGTTAAGGGTGCACCGTCAAGAGTGGAAAGTTGGTGCCCCAAACCTGAATCCCTACTCACCCAGCCACAGAACCTCCATCTTAGTTGGATTCAATCTCAGTTGACTCTTTTTCAACCATCCCACCATGGCCTTCAGCCCCTTGGCCAGATTTTAAGGGGTGGTGTCCAGGCGGCCACCCATCAACAGATACAGCTGGGTGTCATCATCATACTGGTGACACCCCAGCCTGAAACTGGTGACACCCCAGCTCACACCAGCTGGGCAAGGGGGGACATGTAGATGTTAAACAACATCAGAGAGAGGATTGCCCTCTGAGGGACCCCACATATTAAGGGGTATCATACTGGCATCCTCTCTCCTAGCACTACCCTCTGTCCCTGACCTTGAAGAAATGAGGTGAGCCACTTCAAGGCTACCTCACAAACTTCTATGTCGGCAAGGTGGTGAGCCAGAAGACTGTGATTGACCATGCCGAACACTGCTGTAAGGTCAAGCAGTAACAGCATCCCCAATCTGCTTTGATCCAGATATCTGTGAAGGTTGTCCATGAGAGTGAACAGCACTGTCCCCATCCCATGGCCAGGGTGGAAAGTGGACTGGAACGGGTCCACTGCTGATGTGTCATCCAGGACACTCTAACTGCTTGGCTACCGCTCACTCAATTACCTAAACCAGAAATGAGAAATTCGAGATTAAACCTTGAGGCTCTGCTGTGTTGTGACGAGTAGGACAGTCTTTGCCACAGTGCTCCATAGAATATCTCTTGCTTCCCCGACTTCCTTCAGTTTACCAAAACAGAATGGGGTATCCCTGTAGCAGCATCATAGGAAATGTAATGTCCTTCACTCCCAGTATCCACAGATGTCACAGATTCAAAGATGTCTACATTCTGAAAAGGCAACTAAGCCCTCTCCACCACCACCACCATCCTTGCTCTAGTATGTTCCTACAAGAGCCACAACCTTCTTACTCATTGAGGATGACATCAAACCCACTGTTGATTCCTGACAGTTTCTGTCAACACTTCAAAAGGTTTATGCCTTATACCGCAGAATCCAATATGAACCGTGAATGCCTTCATAACAGTAGTCTAAATAATTTTACAAAGGAAATCTAATAACTTTAAAAAGGCAAAGCCATGCATCTAAAACACATTTTTCTTCACACTAGGAGAGATATTGATTTAAACCCATAATCACACAAAATCTCCAGAGTTAAAGGGATTAAACCCAAACAAATGGAACTTAGATAACCTGAAAAGCTACCGTGGGCTCAAATACAGGCTGAGATAAAATGCAGTCTATAATATCTGTGACTGAGCTCACATGATGATGGAGAAATAACAGTTCTCAACAGAAATATGTCTCATGGGATTAAACATCACTTTCCCACTGGTGGTTGTAATAGACTATATCTCAACTCTAGGATGTAGTCAATCCACAAAGCTGTCATTCCAGCTGTTAATATGGAAAATTCTCATCTGCCTCCTAAAGCTAATCCATGCCAATCTTGTTTAACAACTAGGAGAACCATTATTAACTTGTCAGCACTTTAATTTCCCTAAATTATTTTAATTGATTTTGTTAAAAACAGTTTTCTAAATATGACAGGATAACAATATTAGCACAAACCGACCAGCTCACTGTTTGGAAAAATGAATATGAAGGGGTTTGGATATGTTTAGTAGACTTATTTTAGTACTAATGGATGGCCCTCATCCTTAATTTTGAATAAAGTAGAATAAATTTTCAGCAGTGACATTTTCTGTTATTCAGTAATGTAATACCAACCTGCATAATTTGTAAAACTGAATGCAGCCCATCAAACATGTATATTCCAGCTTTCCAGGTGATTGACAAACGCTCCTGTTTTAGTAGTCTCAGGTAGGGTTGTGCACATAAACAAAAATACTTTGTATTCAAGTTTAGATTTCTTGTTCTTTAATACTTGTATTTTGTTTTCTTTATTTTTGACTAGGAATAAGGCCTGATGTGGAAATAAATACAATGGGCTCTAAAAAGAGGCTCTGGGAGAGTGCCAAGGCCTTGGGCACTCAGTGTCAATTTGCTGTGGCAACCTCAGCAGGGTATAAGGACACAGTCTACCATTTTCTCCAGGGCAATTGATCTCTGCTACCTGAAGAGCAGTTGTAATTCTGAGTGATCTCCAGCCCTCACCTGGAGATTGGCAACAGTCATTCCCCAAGAGGGAATAGCTGGTTTGGAGGGCAGAGTCCATGGCATTGTGCCTGTCTGAGCCCCCACCCCTCCACAAACCTCACTCTCGCCAGGCTCCATCCCTCAAATCTTCAGGAATTCCCCACCTGGAGTTGGCAACCTTATCTCCTTCCCAGCCAAGCATCAACCTACCTTTATTCCCTCCTCACTGTTCAGTTTTCCATCTCCCCCGCACACACACCTGCAGCCTCTACCGTGCTCTGAAGCCCTGACTGCCACGTCACATTGGCTGCCATGGGGAGAAGGCATCTCAGCAGGGTATAAGGACACAATGAGTTTTCTCTCAAAGTCCAAAACAGGCCTTTACTGACAGAAACCAAGCTTGGTTGCCTACCAACAGCCACTGAGGGAAAAGTTAGAAAAGTTGTCTTCTGAGGTGAGTTTTGGTGCCTGCTGGTTCAGTGGGTAGGACTCAGCCAGTGTGCAGGGACCGCTTTCTGAGTTGCAGTTCTTCCAGCCAACTGATTTTGGCAAGCATAGAACTTTGCCACTCAAAATGGGTGGGAGTCTATATTGATGGTGCCCCGCCCTTTGGAATGGTCCCCCTTTCCCCACACTTTTTGGCCTTGGGGTAGCTGGGAACTGTGGGCCAGCAGATGAGGAAGCCCCATTCAACCCAGTGAGTGCTACCCGTGCAGGCCCCTCTCTGGGCCTCAATCGAACCTTATGGGGGAACATTTTAAACAAACAACCACATACAGCAGCCATCTTTCAAACACAGTTAACTGCCATTTCGTTACACCCACCAACAGCCACTGAGGGAACACTTAGTCCCACTCAGGAGGGCAAGCAGGAGAAGCGTCTTTGTCAAGAGAGAAAGCCGTCTGCCAGAAATTCTGACGGCACAGAGGCTGAAGGAGTGGGCAGGGAAGAGGAGCAGACCCAGCACCCAGCCAATGGCACGCGGCTACTCAGATCCAGTGGATAGGGGCAGCTTCTGAATGACACATCAGGGAGCCAACTGATTTTGATTGGCTGAAATATAAAGACTTATTAATAAGACAAGGCAAAGAATTTGTACTGAAAGAACAACATTTGATAGACTTTGATTATGGTTGGTTAAGGTACAGACAACTGTATGATCTCTATAAGAATGATAAAAAACTGGTTTTAAAGAAAAAAATAATGAAATTGAGCAAATTTGGGAAGAAGGAGGGAAAAAAATGATTTCCAAAATGTATAAAATTTTGCTAAAATGGTTTAATGCAGATGAAATGGTAAAAGAACAAATGGTAAAATGGGCGATAAATTTTAACAAAGATATTGAAATGTCATCTTGGGAATTTCTATGGAAAAATGCCATGAGTATTTCTACGTGCTATAACTTAAAAGAAAATTGTTTTAAAATGTTGTATAGATGGTATATGACGCCAAAAAAAATGCAAATATTAATCAAAATATGTCAAACAAATGTTGGAAATGTAAAAAAAAAGAAGGTTCTTTTTACCATATGTGGTGGACTTGTGATAAAGCAAAGACCTACTGGTCTATGATACATACAGAAATGGAAAATTTTTTGAAATGTACATTTAAGAAATTGCCGGAATTGTTACTGCTTGGACTTAAATTAGAAGAGATAAATGTTAAAAAAGGACACTAATATGGTATATGGTTACAACGGCAAGAATGGTCTATGCGCAGAATTGGAAAGGTAAAAAAATACAGGAGGTGTGGGAGTAGTTGAAAAAATTGTTGTATATGGCTGAAATGGATAAATGGATGAGAAAATTGAATAATATGTACTCAGAGACTTTTTTAGAAGATTGGAAAGATTTGAAAGAATATGTTGAACAATATTGGGATATGAAAAATTACATTTATACTTGGGCATAATATTAAAAAGAGATATTTTAATGTATAAATGGCAGTTAGAAGATAAGGATATTTTTAGAATTGTATAAGAAAATAAGAATTTATATGATGGATAGTTTTATAAGGTTGTATACGTCGTTACCAGGAGAGTAAAATATATATATATGCATATAAAGAAGGGTTAAAGTTGAAAATGTTAAATGCTTCAGATGTGGTGGGAAACCACCATTACAAGATGATAACAAGATTATACAATAGAACAAAAAATGGATATAATATTGAAAAAGGGTTTGTATAAGAAAAATATGTAAGAGTGTTAGAAAATAATAAAATTTATTACAAAAAAAAAAAGGGAGCCAACTGATTTTGGAGCATGTGGAATGTTCAGGAGAGTCCATGGTGAAAACAGAATTATATATAACTGGAGGACTATTACATATTCAGCTCTATATTCATTTCCATAAATTGAAATGGCAAAGAGACACTGGGATGAAATTCTCAGACATTTTAGATCAGGAAAATGGTATGGAATAGTAAGGCTCACCCATCCACACACCATTGTCTTGATTTGAATTGGATCCTTATTTGTTGGGGGGAAGGGGACACTGGGAGCTCTGGACATGACACTACCAGCGTATTATTCAGTTAGGTCCTTAGAAAGCAATCCTACTCAGGTCTATTCAGTGGGGCTTACTCCCAGGAAAGTGTTCCTAGGATTGCATTGTTTTTTACCAGGCTTTAAGAACTCAACTTCTGTTCCAAACTAGAGCTGTCCTGGGTCCTGAAGTTTCTGCTTTCTTTGTGTACTCCTGCTTACTAGCTACCTGCTATTCTTAACTACTGTCAGCTACTTCCACTGCTACAGGAGAACTTCTCCACACAACTAGCCAGGTAAAATAGAACAGAAACATGTGGTGCAGCCTTAAATGGTGAGCTCCTGAAACAGGAATCTGCCTTGTTTGAACTATGCAGTTCTGCTGTGACCATTCCTCATTCTAAGCCCCAAAATAGCTCAGATCAAAATAGATAAGTGGCTATGATCATTACAAAGGCACCTATTTATCCAGGGACTTCTGTCTCCAGTTCATTTACTCATTGAAGTCTTGGATTTTATCCCTTGATTGAGAATTGAAAAGAATTCAGAATTAGTTCTCAAGAGTTAGTATATGGCCTTAGTTAAGGGTTAGTTCAGAGTCCCTAGTAATATCAGATCCATCCACTTCAAACCATCACCTGTATTAAATTTCTGTCTGAGTCTTTGCACCACATTGCTTTTCATTCAGTGGGTTTCATTCCCAGTGGTGGCTGGATCTCTGTGAGTAATGAAAAGATCTTTTTCTATTGTTTGTGGAGCACTAGATGATCATTTGAGACAACAGCTGCTATATTTAGGGAGGAAGTTATTTCCTTTTTCACCTCACCTTGATCAACAAATCATTGGGATAATAAAAGTCTAAAATGAAAGACCTGCTTTATATCATTGGGTCTGACCTATGAAATATCTTTATATGTAGTGATATAACAAGGAAAATTGTTAAAAAGAGATTATATTGCCACCGGCCATGGTTCCGGCTCTATTCAGCCTGATAAATTACCTTTGCTATAAACCTAAAATAAAAGAGAATCAAAACTATAGGCTCCATTCTTACATCTGGCAATGAATATCAAGCTTTCAAAAATTTTCAACCAGTCAACTGGTATCCCATTTGTCTTATCTTTTGCAGCAGAAGGCTATACAAATCCCTTTATCAGAGAAAAAGTTAACACAGCACTCATTTGGCTTTCCTCTCCTCTTTAATCTGCAATAGATCCCTCACAAATCCTATAAACCTTTAAATGTGTCCAATAATTTTCTCTTGTGCTCTGAGCAAAAGAATCCCACACAGAGACAAGCCAAAAAGATATTTCTTTGCATTTGCAACCCTGATTCTCTCTCTCTCTCTCAACCTGACTGAGCAAAGCTAATTGAGTCACAGAAACTCTGAAATAATTAGGCTGTAGGACATTACTGCCACTTTCATGGAGACTTTAGGCAGAATCTCTGAACAGCTGATTGAAATTTTTAAATATAATGGAGATACTCAAACACAGGACAACCACACACCTACAGCCAGGCCAGAGTCTGTTAATCTGACTGAAATAATAATAGGTATGTTCACCAGAATCTGTTGTTTATTACTAGGGTCCTTTTCATGCCTCAGAGCAAGCCCAATGCTCACTAGCAGCCTCAAATCTATTCCAATTTCCTATCTAGGTGTTTACAAGTTCCCAACCTGCTTCCCTCAGCATACAGCCCCTTTAGAAATATAACTCAAGCACAAAGCCAGCCTTGACAGCCAGCCAGACAGACAGAGAGAGAGAGAGAGAGAGAGAGAGACAGAGAGATGGATGCAAGCTCTTGAACTTCCAAACACAAAACATGTGCAGTGTAGCCAAAGCAGATTTCAGAAGATGGAAGCAAAGCACAAACATGAAGAAACAATTTAAGAAGGCTGTTACTCTTGTACTGCTATGGTAATATGCGGGGGACTGGTATACTTCTAGGTTTGAAAGTATTATAATGGGAAGACAGGAAGATCATCCAGGTTCTCTAAAGAACTGACACCAGCTGCTTGTGAAATAACTAAATGCTGGGAAAACTAGGAGTGCAGGAACCTTTTCATGGATTCCCATCCCCACTGTGATCACTGGGGAGGGAGAGAAACTGGCAGAGATCCCAGTTGCATCAAAAAAGAGAGTTATTTCAAAAACAACACCTCTTATTTATTGAACTTCAAACCCAAAATGTAAAGCCTTCCAAACATATAAGAATCTAGTATGCAGCATACAAAATTGACTCATAATTCTTAATTCAATACTTATAATTCAATGTACAGTGTACACCCAGACAAATAAAGAAAACATTCCAGTGACAGTATCAAGGCCTTGGTGTTGATGAGCAACCCCGACCCTTAGTGAATTAGAGTTATATATCTTTCTTGGACCTATCGCTGCTAACATACCTACTGACGTACCTGTCATGTAGGACTACTATGGATGTGATGCAGGCCCAACTAGAACTGACTAGAACTGGCCCAATATACAGACCCAAATCCCTCCCTGTCTCTCTATCTCAGGAAGCTCACAGAAAGTAAAGGAGAGTCAAGGAAGCTAGATTCTGATACCCTATTTTAATTCTGATAGTGACACACCAACTCCTGGAATGTATAAACATCTAGTAAGGCCAAAATCATATACTGGGTTATTGGTTCCAGAAGACCACAGCACCAGTGGAGTCCTGAAACCTCCAGGGAAACAGAACCAAAGATTCAACTATAGAGGCTATTTACTATAGGGGGACTGAGGCTCAATCCAGGCCCTAATTTTGTGACACTAAACCAGTTTTAAATATAATTCAATTAAAACAGCCAACTTTAAGAGCAACAGCTTTGCTTTTCTTCTCAGACACCATCAGGAGGCAGATGGCCTCTTGTCTGACTTGACTCTTTACCACAGAAAACTTATCATTCATGGAGGCCAACAGCAGATAAACTCTTAAATGTTTCAAGGCAAGGTCTTCAGCTCTGCAGGGGACTGTATAATTAGCAATATTTAAGATCAATGATACAGAAAGTTTTCATTATAGCTCAGAATATTTATGGTAAGAATGCTGTCATAGTTTAGAATAATAGGACCACCACCACCACCCCTGATTTAGAATCAGTAAATGCCTGTGTGTCACAGAGAGCAATAATAAACCAGTCTGTTCAGAAGTAAGTCCCATTTTATTCAGTGATGATTTCACCCAGGAGAGAACTGCAGCCACAGTGACTTAAATATGGGAGGCTGGCCTGACAACACCTTCCAAGTTGAAAATGCTTGTTTTGCATGTCTTTGGAATTTCCAGTGTGAGCTCAGAAGAAAGGGAAAAAGCTGTTTTTTAATTAAGTGTACATGTCAGGGGAAATTTGTGTTTTGGGGGTTTCAGTCTTCCAGACAAATAATGTAAATAAATAAATGTAAATAGATATTTACAGTAAAATAGGTTTTTACAATCTGTGAGTTAATCATGCAAACAGCTGGGTAAACGGTATCTCCTATATTCCAAAATATCTTGTCTCAAAATGACTTCAGCATTGTCGAAGCAGCTCCGAGGTATTAACGAGCACAATAGACACAGATTGTTTTTGTCTAGAGCAACTTTCATGCAATGCAGCCACCCCACCCGACCTCAGCCATCTCATTCTAAACTGCAATGCTCTCTCACAGACCCAGCTACAAACACATCCATAGGCTACTGTTCTGAGACCACACTTCTACCAGCAAATTGCCGGTTCAGGAAATATCCAGACCCATTTCAGGAACATGAAGGTTCTTTTGCGAGTTTCTCAGATTCTAATTAGGCTGTTGAAACACTTAAGGCTAACCCACAGCATACTCCCATTCACAGAATGGCCAGACTCACAACTCTTACACCTTCAAACATAAGAAAGACGCTGCCATCATTTATACAACATTTTGGATCTCAGGGTATATTTTTAATATTGTATGCCATGCATCATGAAACAATGAGAACATCATTCTAACAGGACAACTAAAAAGCACAATGTATTCATCTTGTCTTAACCGCCAGGCAATTTGTGTGCAAGGGAAGCCAAGGTTCTTGGTGCCAACATTCCCCAAGTCTGTGCTCTACAGTAGCCCAAGTGGGCGCAGCACCAGATGAATCACGCGGAGACACCTGCTTCTTCTGGCAGCAACTTGGCTCTCAGCCTCCTTCCTTGGCTTCTCTCTGACATGCAAAAGAGACTTGTCAGGTACGTATATTAATCTTCACTGCTCAGGCAAGTTAATTACACTAAGTACATGAGCTCTAGAAGAAGTAAGCACTCATAGAGAAATATGCATGCATTTGGTCAAATGTTGTCATTTTATGCAACCAGGCCTGTGAAACAATTTCAGGAGAACAATTTTTTTGATTTGTAGAGTCCTTAGAAAGCAAGAATGAATGTTTCAAATAACGCAACCTATGCCTTTTAAAAATATGTAAAGGGGAAATATATAAATTCAGTGCTGAGGTCTGCATAAGTACAATGCATGATTGAATTCTGAAGAATTCCATATACAATTCTGTGTCCCATCAGCTAGATAATCTCTCTTTCTCCCGCCCCCTTCCTCTTCCCTCCCTCAAGCTCTTCTTCAAGAATCATTGCTTCATACCTCCCCTGCATCACTCTGGTCTCATTTACTTGCTCATCACTTTCCACCTCACTCACTGTGTTCTTCTCACTTGTCAGGTCTAGAATTTCTTGAAAGCATATTCATACAGTCTTATCTGTCTAAAGAAGATGGGTCAGGATCTGCAGATAGATTATGGAGTCCTGCCAGCTGGATTGTTGGCCCTATGTAGAGGGAGGGTTTTTTTGGCTCCTTTGTGGAAGGAGCAAGGAAACCCATGCCTCTTGCCTATTCTGTGACATGTTATCCCTCCTCCAAAGAAGCTCTCCCTTACCTTTTATCACTCTTCTCCCAGCCTGCCATGTCTATTTCCTGCTCCCCTCAGTTGAGCCTCCAATGCTCTTGGTGCATTTGCTGTGCAGAACCCCCTCCCCACCAATGAGATTATAACTCTGGCTTCACTTCCTGTCACATGACTCAGATGTCCCATAACTTCCTATAATGTGTTTGTGGGTCCCAGATCCAGAAAAAGTTTAAGACTATTTGTCTAAAGGACATTTGGCCAGAGACCATGTCAATTCTTTTTCAGCACAATATTGTGGATGCTAAATTAATAATAAATAGCAGTAACATCGTTTTTCTCAATGGCTCCTTTAATGTACCAGTGGGGGGAAAAGGTCTCTGGATTAACATTTTAAAAATATTTACATCAAGGGACCATGAGAGCCTCAGAATTTTCATTTTCCACACGATGGCCCTGGATTCCAAACAGTCACTCAGAGGCCTATATCAACATAAACCCAGAGGCATATGCTTTCAACCAGCATCCAGTCTGAAGGGAAACAATGCCCCAATTCCTGGAGAGGAAGAGGAACCGATAGCTGGCCAACACATAAGCTCCTCTGCCCCTTCTCCTCGGCAGAGACAGAAAGTGGTATGCATTGCAGCAAGGGATGTTGCAGTTCTGCCTGCTAAGAGCTTTTGCCTGTTTAATTGTGTGGAGCCATCAACAGCAGACAGTATCCCTCTCTGTCTTGTTTCTCATGCTGACCCAGTCTCTCCACCTCTTACCCTGAGCCCCAGTAGCAGAATTTTTTTTTCAGCTCTATGTATTCTTATCAGCCCTATATGCCTTGTAGAGTATCATGGCAAATGCATGACAATTGTCTAAATCCTGGAAATGCAGGATTAAATTTGGACCTTAGATTTACTATCTGATTTTAAAAGCAAAAAATAAATGAACTAGCATCTGCATTGTATCTCTCTCTCTCTCTCTCTCTCTCTCACACACACACACACACACACACACAGAAGTATGCTTACTTACCAACTTCTGGTGTTTGAAATATATGAAAACTGTCACAAGCAAGATCATCCAGAACTAGGCTTGACATTTGTACATCCACTTCAAAGCAAGCTCTAAAGCACAGCTGTATGGCTATTCTTCATTTAGATTTGTAACAGCATTCTGTTGATAACCATGGCTAGTAAAACGTTGGGTTACTGTGCAAGGAATTTCATTTCCTAGACAGCGAGATGGAGAAGTTAAATGACAATAGAAACCCCAGAGGCCACAAGAACAAAACTATAAGTCTCCAGCCACCCTACTGAAAGTTCAGTTAATGCCCTTTTCCCATCCTGTGGGAAGCAGCTGAAATGCTGTACTGCACAGGATAAGTGGTGTGAGTTTTTTTTTCCTGAAACGAAACAACAATCTATTTGGGTCCAGAATACTTCCACTCCTTGAAAAGCATACATTATTTACAATCCACTAAATTTAAGGCTTTTAATGAATACATTAGCTATGCTTGTATCTTCAGAATTCATTAGCAACAGAAGTTACTTGCAGTCAGATGCTCTGCCGTACATACAACACCGGCTGCGCCCTCCCAGTTTGCGGCATTTCTTTGATTCTAAAGGGGTAGTGCTTTAAGACATTGACTCTGCATCCAATTCCCTTTTCACAGAAAAGGATGACCCAGTTAACTAAATGATGAAAGCTTCTGGGGGAGAAAAAAAATTACCTCTCAAGCTAGATTTGCAGTCTTAAGAACTTTTAAGTGTTGAGAGTTGAGTTATAGAAAGGAAAAAAAAAACCCTTATAAGGAGTAGGCCTTCCTAGCAGTTAAGATCTTCAGCAAAAGTTCTGCTCTGTGTGTGCCCTTTTTGGAGGAAAGATACAAGGTCTTTTCAGTGGTGATGCCTCAAGTTTGAAATGTATCCCCAAAGCAGTTTACCTGGCACCATGCTTGTTATATTTTAAGTGCCAGGTAACGAGCTTGCTGATTTCTTAGACTAGAGAAGAGTGTGCTTTTTAAAAAGTTTGTGATTTCTGCAAAACGCCATCTTTCTTTTTATTCTGGTTTTAATTACTTTTTAAGGTAACTGGTATGCATAGATATTTCTGCTCTGTGTTGCTGTTATTATTATTTAGAATACTTGATTGCATTTATTCCTGTTTCTCCTTAAATCCATTGCCCCTTTTTATCAGTTTTTCGATTGTAATGTCTTTTAACGTGAAAGTCTGGCATTTCACAGAGAGGCAGGATATAAATATTTCAAATAAATAAATTAAAATTACTGGCTCTTCTAGGGAATAAAGATATTGATTTGGCAGAGATTGGTGCCTGTTAATTTGCTGGAGTGAGCATCAGTGGGATTTATTGGCAAGAAGTATGAGTTAAGGGAGGTTTAGGCTGTGGGTGACAGATGGAACGTATGGTGGCAAAGAGAATCTTGCTGAGTTGGAGTGATACAACTGTGTTTTCACAAAAGCAACTGTAATGCACAAAATAGGCCCAAGGAGATATCTATATAGGAGCTTTTTATGACTCTGACAGGATTCCTTGGTGCAGAAACTCAAGTACAGGAAGCAGTCCCATTAATAGTATTTATTTATTTAGAGTCAGGTGGTGTGGTCAGTGTGGTATAGTGGTTAGGGAGAAGCTCACCAGGCGACCTTGGGCCAGTCACACACTCACAACAACAGAGTTGTTGTGAGGGCAAAATGATGGTGAGAATGACGTAAGATACTTTGGGTCCCCACTGAGGAGATAAACAGGGTGTAAATGAAGTAAAGAAATAAACAATTTCATTTACAGTAGATCAGATCTAATGGTCATTCTTCACCAAAGTAAGGCATTTGCACCAGCAGAAGACAGGGAGTGATTTTCTCCAGTTTCACCCAGCTGTTGCTCCTTGAATGCCCTGAAATGATGCTATTGGGGGCAGGGGACCATCAGTACCAGCACGGGATAGAACCAGTGGGGTGAAATGGCTAGATCCTTGAAACCAAAAAAAGTGTAGTATTAATTGGAATCAGAATAAAGAAGGAAAACTTTGTTACTGGCTGATGTGTGCTTTACTCATAAGAGAAGTGTCTGGTCTGCCTGAGCAATCTCTTACATAATAATTGAATTCCCTTTGTGTGCTTTTGCTCCTCAACTATTTCAATCCAAGGAGGGGATCCACCCCAAACAGAGACATAGTATTATTGCAGATATAAAGTTCCCTCTAAATTGGGGCATGGTGGATATCCTAAATTTAGTAAGCTGCTCTTACTGTTATGCAAACAAAGTCTCAACAATCTGCTAGTGAACTGATAATGCTGCTATGGAAACAACCCTAATTACTACAGAATGAGTAATAAAACCCTCAGCAGAATGATCTTTACAAGATATTTTCACTTTTTAAAGTTTTGAGGTTTCTTTCCACCCACCCTTAAATAGGGATGTGAGGCCTCCCAGCATCCTGTCCCATTGCCTGCTGGCTCCCCAGGCATCACCTGGAGCAAATGGGGGAAAAGTAGGTGGAGGCCGGGTGGAGGCCAGGTCTCCCAACACCAAGGCTTGCTCCCAATCAGCTGGCTGGTGAGAGAGACTTAGCTAAAGAAAGGGAAAGGGCTAGGCCTCATTGCCAACATAGCACAGGAAATGACATCATCACACCAGCAATGTCCAGGCAACACTCTGGTATTTGGGCATAAACTCTATGTAGAGCCCGGTTTTACCATAGAGTTTTTGCCCAAATACCAGAGCATTGCCTGGATGTCACTGGTGTGATGATATCCTGTGTGATGCTGGCAACAAGGCCTGGGCTTCTTTCACTCTCCATTTAAGTCCCCCCTTCCCCCACCGGTTGCCAGGAGGATAGGGTTGCCAAGTCCTACCACAGCTGCAGCGCGGGGATACCTGGCCATCTCCGGCAGTTGCCTGGAAGTGACGTCATCGCACTGGGCTTGTTGGGGGCGGGACCACTATCATTCAAGGGGAAAACATAGAGTTTTCCCTCAAATGAAAGAGCGTCCCCCCGCAATGTACCCAACGTGATGACATCACCTCCAGGTGACATCATCACACCAGGCACGTCTCTGCGATCCCAGAAATTTGGGGGGTGGGGTTCTCCTGGCAGCCCAATCCGGGCCGGCGGGTAATGGATCCATTGAGCGGGGGTTTCCCCGCCCCCCTGGGGAACCTGTCAACCCTACAGGAGGGACCTGGCAACTCTAGGGGGAAAGTATGCATGCTGGTTTCATGCCAGAGTACTTATATTACTTTCAGTAAATAAACCAGAAGTGACATGGTAGACACTCTAGCATTTTGCAAAAAAAAAAACCCTTTATGATACATGACTGTGGTTAAACATGAACCTCAGTCTCAGGTGGGCTTTCAGCCGAACACAGCATTCTTTAGGCAATTTTAGATATTGCAATAGGACATACAGGACGAAGAGCGTAGGGGAGAACGTTGCAAAAGCTTTTGCTTAAGGTTCAAATCCAGCACCAAAATTATTGGGGGAATTATGATTCCTCATAATTCATACTGTGTGTTTTTAGACCTGTAGGCCAGTGTTTAACACAGGAGCCCTGTTCACATGTTACACCAAACACTTATACATCCTGCATGTACATGCGTAAATCTGTTTGTAAGAAAGGGCCAATGTGTGTACATTTTACAAATGAAACTGGAGATCAATACCTGGATAAATGGGGGGTTTCAGTCACATGTTCAGCCACCCATGTATTGAATGTAAGAAGAGAATTTAGATTTGCCAGGTCCCTACCTTTTGCCGGCGGTCCCTATCTTTTGCCAAGCAGGATTTTTACCTAAAAGACAACTTAGAATGAATGTTAGAACCATATTAAATGTACTTGAACACTTAGAAGCCCATCCAGAGAAGCAGATGGCTTTAGTCTTTCTGAATGCTGAGAAGGCCTTTGACAATCTTAATTGGAATTTTATGCTTGAAAAACTATTGGTTTCACTATATGGCCTTAATTTCTTTACAATGGTTAAGGCAATTTATTCATCACAACAAGCGAGAATTTTGCTTAACAGTGAGCTAACAAGAAATATTGTTATACAAAAGGGAACCAGACAAGGATGCTCACTCTCACCTTTACTATTTATTTTTACACTTGAAACATTAAATGATTTAATTAGAAATGATACCAGCATTAAAGGCCTCAGAATTAAAGGAGAAGAGTATAAATTACAGGCCTTTGCAGATGAGCTACTATTTATATTGGAAAACCCGATGGAATCTATTGCTTACCTCTTAAATTCCCTTCAGGAATATGGCCAAGTTGCTGGCTTATTGACATTTGTCAATAAAACCAAAATATTAACAAAAAACATGACACCAGAACAGAACCTACAATTGCAGCAGCTATCAGGTCTGGAAATTAAGAAAAAAACCTAAAATATCTTGGAATAAACATAACTAATAGATGTAGTTCTTTGATTGAAAACAACCACAATCAACTCATCTCTGAAATTAAAAAAGATCTCAAAAAATGGCAAAATCTACAAATATTCTTTATTGGCAGAATTGCAACAATTAAAATGAATGTCCTTCCTAGACTGCTTTTTTTTTTGTTTCAAACAATTCCAGTCCTTCAAAACCAGAAATTCTTTACAGAATTAGATATCTTGATCAAAAGATTTATATGGCAAGGGAAAAAACCAAGAATAAGACTGAAAACTTTACAAAATGCAAGAGAAAGAGCAGGATTTACTCCTCCAGACTGGAATCTTTACTTTAAAGCAGCAGCTATGACATGGCTAAAAAACTGCATTACTCTAGAAAATACTAGAATACTGGCACTGGAGGGCCATGACTTATTGTTGGGCTGGCACGCTTTTATTTGGTATGGGAAAGCTGAAAATCATAAATATTTCAAACAACATTTAGTTAGAAGGTATGGGAAGATGTTAAAAGATCCTTTTATCCTAAAATTCCAAAATGGGTTGTACCCCTGGACACTTTTACTAATCCAAACGTGATTTCCAAAATATATTTACTGAAATATGAGGACCTTTTGAATAACAAAAATGAGCTAAAAACAACTGAAGCTATAAAAAACATAAACTCTGAGATTAGCTGTTGGGAATTGTTACAAATACAATCTAGATATACCAAAGATAAAGTTTTAGGATTTTGTTCTAAAATGTTTGAAATTGATAAGATACTGATAAGATAAGAAATTGATAAGATATTGTTTTATTCTGAAGGAAAGTTGATTTAAAAATTGTATGTACTTTTGTTAGAACATAAGACACAGGATGAAGCAGTGAAGAATTCTGTGGTTAAATGGGCACAGAATGTGGGCCATAGTATTCCTTTTGACCAATGGGCTCAGATATGCAAAACAAATATAAAAATTACAAAAGCAGTTGTGTATAAGGAAAACATCTATAAAAGGTTTTATAGATGGCATATAACGCCAGACATGTTAGCAGAATTTTACCCCAATTTGTCAAGTGACTGTTGGAAATACAAAAAATCTGTTGGGTCATTTTATCATATGTGGTGGACGTGTGATAGAGTTAAGCAATATTAGACCTGAATTCATGGAATTTTACAAAGAATGTTGAAATTTACCATACCCTTTACCCCTGAACTATTTTTATTGAATATGAGACCTGAGAACTATATTTTTATTTGATTTTTATTTGAGTATTCATGTATTAACAACTGCTAGAATATTGTATGTGAAATACTGGAGAAAAGATGAAGTACCTACTAAAGAAGAACTTATAAGTAAAATACTGGAAACTTCTGAAATGGACAAATTAACTTTATTTTTGAAAGGATTACAGGAAGAGAAATTTAACATGGTCCAGATTCTATATATGGCTCACAAATTACATGAACTGAACTGAACTGAATTTTTACACTCTGTCTACAACCAGAGTCACTCTACTATTTAAATAACAATTGTAGATCATCTATATTATTTTATTATTATTATTATTTTTAGGTCATCTATTTTACTTACTTTTACCTATTCATGAAATTGATAACTAGATAATATAAGAGATGATTTGGTATACCTCTTTAGATATCTTGTCCTCCACAGATTTTATGTATCTTTTTTGTGTATGTATGTTTTGTATGTCTGTTTGTTAGAAATAAAAGAACTCTACTGAAAAAAATACCTGGATAAATGGGGGTTTTCAGTCACATGTTCAGCCACCCATGTATTGAATGTAAGAAGAGAATTTAGAGTTGCCAGGTCCCTATCTTTTGCCAGGCTGCTCTCCTGGATTTTCTTGCTCTCACAGAAGTGACATCATCACACTAGGCACATCGCAGGAGGACACTCTAGCATTTGGACAAAAACTCTATGGTGATCATAGAGTTTTTAGCCAAATGCTAGAGCATCCCTCAATGATGTGCCTGGCATGATGATGTCACCTTCGGGTGACGTCATCACACTGGGCACATCAGACACAGTGGGGCTCTTTGGGGGTCGGGCTTCCCTGCTGACCAATTAGCCACTGGCAGAGTTGGGGCTCGAAATTGGGAAAAAACCCACCCCCATCAGGGGGATGGCAACGCTAAGAGAATTACTCAGTGGACATATAAAGAAAAATCAAGCATACCCTGTACTCAAATTGTACATGCATTCACCGTAACTTGTAAACAGAGCTAGAAAGTGCAACATAAAAACTACTTGGGACATTGGGGCATTTTTCTCCTGCCAGCTAATTGATTAATACAAAATATGCTCTGTTCAGACACAGAAATGCACTGATCAGGTTTAGAAGCAAGAAGTTAGAAAAGGACATTCAGAGTGCGAAGACACAATGTGGGTTTATTCAGGTAGCAACAAATCCCTCACCAGCTACGAAACTGACGGGCTGCAAATGCACATATATGCACGTACCCACTGGAGCAAAACAAATGGCTTAAGCAAAATTAACAACTTCCAATTCTGCACGGAAAATACAGGCATAACCTCCAGCTAGTCTCGCACTCTTTCCTTTTATTTATTTGCCAAAGGCAGTGCGCGAAGCTGAGCACAGGAGACAATTAAATTCCAAATGACTGATGTGAAAACATTTGAGTTTTACCACAGCCTACACTTTTCAATTGCACCAGATTTGAGGGCCAAACAGACCATTCTTCTGGCATGATGAAATGTTTTGTCTCTGAGGGCTCATGCTAGAGTATCGCTAGATGAATTTGTTCTGCACTTGATACAGAAATTACTTCATCAATTCCTGGTGATTGTCTGCTTCAATCAAGTCATAGCAGTTCTGCTGGCATAGAAGCGAAATGGTCACACCATGTCCACAAAAAGACCTCAGCCATTAGCAAACATGGGGACAATTAAGTCACACCCAATATTCATTAACTGTACCACGATTGTTATCCTAACATAGGCCAGGCATTCAGGCCCAAGTGCTGGAAAGCATCCAAGACCATGGAGGCACAGGAGAATTGCCTGCTGGCCTCCTCAACAACACAGCCCAAAGTAAGGGAGTGCAACATATCCGGTAACCCAAGAGGAGGCACTGGCAAAGGCATCTTGGGCATCACCTGATTTTAGAGATCTAGATGATGCTAGGGCCTCATTTTGAATTGCACAGGGAGCAGAGGATGCTGGACCTGCAAAGCTTCTGATCCAGTCCTTGATTTTCATAATTCCGTCAGTGCTGAGTCAGCAGCCCAAATAGCCCACTTAGCCTGGGCTTGTTAGAGCTTGGAAGTTAAGCAGGGTTGGCCACAGTTAGTGCTTGGATGAGAGAACGCCAAGGAAGACTGGGATTGTTCTACAGAGAAAGGTAACACAGACAGTAATTAAAATGTGGAATTTGCTGCCAGAGGATTAGACAGATTCATGGGAGGATAGTTCTGTCAGTGGCTACCAGCCAAGGTGACTGAGGACTTCCATGTTCAGAGGCAGTCAGCCTCTGAATCGCAGTACCAGGAGGCAACATCCAGGGAAGATCTCAGCCTCTGTGCCCTATTGTTGACCCTCCAGAGGAACTGGATGTCCACTGTGTGAGACTGGATGCTGGACTAGATGGACCACTGGTCTGATCCAGCAGGGCTCTTCTAATGTTCTTAACCATCTGTACTCTTCTCTTGCTTGGAACACCCCATGGATTGGGTCACCATGAGTCAGTTGCAGCTCAAAAGCATGTTCCTTCTTCCTTAACTGTGTTAAGCAGTGCACAAAGTTTCCTTGTTTGGTACATTTATATCCCTTCCTTCCTCCAAGGACCTCAGAATTGTACACACTGTTCTCCTATTCGGCATGTTATCTTCACAACTACTTAGTAAGGTAGGTTAGGCTAAGAGAGAGTGGCTGGCCCCAGATCACCCAGCAAGCTTCATAGCAGAGCAAGGATTTGAGTCTCCCAGATCCTACACTACACTGATACAGCTCACAGTACATAAAGGGGCTGAAGTGCTGGATTTTTAAATGGTTGAAATTCCTCCCCCTTAGATTTCAATGTACAGTGAGTCATTCTAGTACATAGTTAGTAGCCCTGTGGTCACAGTGACCAAACGAGGAGGAGAAGAAGGAGGAGGAGGAGATTGAATTTATACCCTGCCCTTCACTCGGAGTCTCAGAGCAGCTTACAAACTCCTTTCCCTTCCCCTCCCCACAACAGACACCCTTGTGAGGTAGGTGGGGCTGAGAGAGCTCTTTCCAGAACTGCCCTTTCAAGGACAGCTCTGAGAGAACTATGGCTTGCCCAAGGTCATCCAGCAGCTGCAAGTGGAGGAGTGGGGAATCAAACCTGGTTCTCCCAGATTAGAGCCTGCGCTCTTAACCACTATACCAAACTGGCTCTCTTTGCCAGGCACAAAGGGGAAAAAATCCAGCAAACAGAATAATATTTAGCTTTCTGAATTTGGACAGCAATATTATGGGTATTGCTGATGTCCTTGGATATCCTGTGTGACCCTGGCAAGAAGTTGTTCATAAACAAAATACCATATTACTGGTGCATATAAGTCAGATTTATGTTACCAGTAAAAGATCTGTCTAAATGTTGGTCAGATGGGAAGCAGAGCTCACCCATTCTCTAAGGCTCTGTAGCCTCTGCTACAGCCAGAATGCCTTTTCTGCAGCATAACCAGAACACACTTTTGTCTCAACTAAATGGGAAGGGAATGACTGCAAATGATAAGCAGGTTCTCCTTTTCTGGCTTGAATGTGTCAGCCTCAGCTGACCTGCTAGGGCATAGCCTTGCCAGTCTCCCTGCTTTTTCCTAATTGTGAGAACAAGTAGCTTGGCTCTTCTGAAGTAGATTCTGACCAGTACTCAAATAAAGTTCAGATTGATGATATTTTCTCTAATCATAGTTCTCCCAGAACTCTTTCAGCCCCAACTACTACCTCACAAGGTGACTGTTGTGGGGACAGGAAGGGAAGGTGATTGTAAGCTGCTTTGAGACTTCTTAGGGTAGAGAAAAGTGGGGTATAAAAACCAACTCTTCTTCTACCTGGAGGCCAATCTGGAATGGTGCTACTAACTGACATTTATGTAACAATCAATTTACATTTAATCACCATATGAATTGCTACCCCGCACCAGCAGCCTCACCAAGGGGCGCTGCACTCCAGAGACGCAGCCATGCGCTCCAGCACAGCCCGGCCCAGCGGAGCCTCACCACTGCTGCCACTGGATGGAGCGCTGCAAGCGGGCGGAGAGAGTGATAGGGACTGACCTGGCAGCACCAGTGGCTGTTGCTCCTACTCCGGCTGCTGCCTGGCTCGGCTCCAGCACCGGCCACCCAGGAGAGCTGGTGAGGCAAGGGAGAGGAGGGCTGGTGGGGCAGCAGGCAGGCCAGCCCGGCTGGTGTCCCTCTTCAGCTGGCGCCCCTGGCGAGCACCTAACCCCACCTCTATGGACGCACCGGCCCTGAGGAGAAGAAGGAAGGAGACCAAGCTGCTGCACTGCCTGGTTGGGCAGGTCCTTCCACTACTGGCTGTTCCCTTGTCATATTTTGTCCATTTTAACCCTACTTGAAAACAATCCATAGATGCTTGAAACACTTATGGATAGTGTTTTCAACAGATTTAAGAGCTAGGCTTTCATCCTCTGGAGATTTCCGTAGAGGAAGAGATTACCATCTGTGGGGTAGGACTTCTATGTGTGCCCCTCTTGCTGCAGCCCCAAATGTGTGTGCTAAGTAGCTTCCAACTTGTGGCAACTCTATGAATTAATGACTACCAAAATGTCCTATCATTAACAGCTTTGCTTAGGTCTTGCAAATTGACGGTTGTGGCTTCCATCATTGAGTCAATCCATCTCATGTTGGGTCTTCAGTACTTTCAAGCTGGGGAGAAAGGAGACACCAGGAAGAGCTGGGGAGACCCTTTAGTTCTACATTGGGAGAATGGAAATTAGCAACGATCACCCCCTTTTCCATATGTGGAAATTCAAGCCAATCGCTAGATACTATCCAAAATTTTAACAAAAGAAATCATGTTAGCATAGTTGTTTTTTTTAAAAAAGGATGTTCAGGGCTGCATTTCTTTGAAATGCCATCAGTAGCAGATCCACCCCCCCTACATTCAGTAAAAAGAAGCAGCTGTTCAGTCAGCACTTCCAGGAAATGCTAATTCTGTCTGAAACCCCATTTTTATACTCAAATGCTCTCATAATCCTAACATCATATTTTTAAAGGCCTACAAGAAAAATTAGAATGGTACAGTGGCTGTTAGCATCCTATCAGCCTTAAGAATTTTCTCTATTCATACCTCACTGGTTGATAATGATAAGAGACATTTGCAAGGTGGAATCATTCCCTCTCCTATGAAAGATGTATGCACTTCTTTAAAAGTTTCAGGTGGTCAAATACTGATATGTTCATGTTTGGGCCAGAAATAAACCCCAGCAATCAAACAGTGGCAAAGATGCAAGTTACGGATGATCGGTGAGTTGTGGTCTTCCAATCATCAGAAAGGCTGGTACGCCGAAAGGGACACACGGCAGCAAAACCAATTTAATAGCAAGGATGAACAGTCAACGAGCATACATGCCATAAGATCTATTTAGAGCAGGAACAAGGGAATTGCAAAGCTGTGAGCTGGCACGTGCCACTTGAGAGTACACAATTTAACACACAAAGTCAGTGTGACTCTTTGAGGATGCAAATCTCAAGGTTAGCATGAACATCCTGTGCTCCCCTGGTTTTTGTCTTTGTGTGTGTGTGTGCCAATGTAATTTGTTTGGCAAGCCCACCACGTTTTCAGGCTCAACATAGGCAGTGACAGTCCAAAATAACAAAATAGGATGTATGAATGTATATGCTGGCAAGTCACAACCAACTTATGGTGATCCCAGCAAGGGGTTTTCAAGTGAGAAGCAGAGTTGGTTTCCCAGTGCCTTCCTCTGCAGAGTCTTCCTCGGTGGTGCCCCATCAAACTGCCAACCCTGTGTAGCTTCTGAGATCTGACGAGATCAAGCTATACCATACCACTCCATAACAAAATAGCACAAATACATAAATTAAGGCACTAAACGTAACTCTACCCACTGCCTACATTCAGTTGTCCTGCATGTGTATAGCCCCTTCATCCTACCCATAAGGGCTTCTCCAGCCAGGTCTGTTTTTGCATGCAAAAGTATTTGGGTGTACAGAGTTCTCTCTCTGGGGATGTTTGGAACCAAAGGGTGAAAGAACAAAACAGGAAAAGAAAATATCATTTATTCCAAACTTCTTTGAGTTCTCTCTTTTTCAACGTCTGTGTCTCAGAGCCCATTCTGTTTCATCTGACCACCATTTTGGAAAAAGGGTTAAGAAGACCTATTGGTTTTATTTCATAGGCCTCTCAACAAAAGAAGTATTCTTTTGCTCATGAATACTGAGTAGGTGACTTTGCTCTCTTGTAAAGACAACTTCCCTTAGGAAAGAAAGAGTCCAAATTGAAACACATTGGAAACAATGAATACCTGCCTTTGCCTTTGTCAGTGCCCACCCCCCCATATGTTGGTTGCAGCTGTTTTGATCCTTTTCTTGTTTTCATAAGGTGGCAAAAAGCAGAAGCGTACCACAGTGCATGTAACAGCACTGCAACAGCTCCAGCCATTATTCTGCTGAATTTCCGTATGCCTGTATCAAATCCACAAGACAGGAGCAGCTAGTAAAGCTACCAACAGTACCATTTTAGCCACAGGAATGGCAGTCGGTTAGGGATGTGAGGAACTTGTCCCTTTAATTCCCACAACTTTCCATTTTACCTTTTCCATGCTGCAGGATATCTGCAGAATGTTCAGGGACTGTTCTGGATACTCTTGCTTTCCCAAACAACCGCTGTGCATGCAGGGTTATTGCTTATTTCCCCTGAAACAGCATTACAGCAATTCAGCAAGGTGGCAGTAAATAGGCCCATGCATGTTGACATTTTACATACACAAAGGCATAGTTTCCAGACACTTCCAGATCTGGAACCTGCCCTTGAATCCCTTCGTGTCCTATCCAGTCCTCCTACTAGTCCTCCTCTTCTTCCTTTGATCTTCCTTCTCTTAAAAAGCTGAACATTAAGAAAAAGGAGGAGCAGGAGGCAGTGATACCACTGGTGGAACTATCTAAATTTAGAGTATAACCCACTACCTGGATCAAAGCACAAAGCTAGCTACACCACAATTCTATTCTATTCTGCCGTGTGTTCTTGATCTATGAGTACATGTACAATTATGGAAGGAAAGAACAATGCTGGTTCTTCAGGCACCAGGACATCTGGGAAAATGCTGGCTATAAGCTCAAAAATACTGGGCGGAAAAAAAAAATACTGGGCTGGATCCAGCCTAAACTGTCCTCTAATCCCCCTTTCCTGCTGCAGACGCCTCCCCCCCTTTGTGACATTACTTCGAGTCCCCTGTCCTCACAGGAGCTGCATTTCATGGAGATGAGAGGGCTACAGGGGAAGAGAGGCGGCACGAAAATCATTGGAAAATAGGAGTTTGGGTTCAACCTATTGTTTGGTTTGTATATGCTGCAGATCAATTACCGCCCCCCCGATACTTGTCCAAGTCCAGACAAATGTTGTTTACTAGTTGCTCTATTTTATTTTAATGTCTTGCTTTATTTAAACATTTATATCCAGCAGTCTCAATCAATTGTTCCCAGGCTGGCTTAAAGCTCTCCACAAATACAATAGTAGTTCCTATAAAACCAATAAAACATTGCAACAAAGCCTTAAACAGTATCAACCAATAATATCATTTTAGGTATGAGATTGGGCCTTTCTTATTGGCTTGCGCTGAAGTGGTGCGGCTGGGTGGAATTAGACCCTCTGTCAAAAGAATGGTGATAGTTTCTCAATGGGCACCGTTACTAGGAACTGGTCATCTGGCAGTTCTGTTGAAGCAAACATAAGAGCTTGGAGTAGGTTCAGTTGCTGCAGGGGGTCAGGGATGACCCATAAGTGCCCAGCTGCGGAGCAGCCAATCATTTACAGACTTGGACTAGTCAGTAGCTGAAGTGCGAGAAGCTTTGTGTGCCCTGAACTTGCCTATAGTTGTAAGAATAAAAAAGTGGAGGGAGCAGTCCCTTGGCTGAGGAAAGTGCTGGAAAAAGAATGCAGAAGCTGGGGGGGAGGCATGCAGAAAGTGGGTGCCATAGAAATGGATGACCTGCAATCATGAAATAAGAGCTTCTTAAGAGACTTCATCATCCCATGTGTGCTCATGGAAAAAATGTGCAAGAGGAAATGATGGCGGTGTGAGAGCCAGAAGGAGATCAGCCTCATCCTGAAGTTATGGGTATGGAAACGACAATTACAGACTTCTTTACCTGATGTGTTCCATGGGGAATGGGAGCCCAATCTCATCAAATCTTGGAAGCTAAGGAGGGTCACTACTCAGAAGGGAGACACCAAAGAAGACTCTGCAGATGAAGGTAGTAGCATCCCACCTCTGCTTCTCACTTGCCTTGAAAGCCCCTTGCTGGGGTTGCCAAAACTTGGCTGTGACTTGATGGCACTTTACACACACCATGGAAAGGCCTAAGTGGGTGGGATCAGGTTTCTGCACCAGATGCACACCAGAGATAGGCTTTTCCAGAAACCTAGGAATCTTAGAAGCAAAAGAGATGAGACAATCTGTTTGCCTTGTCTGATATCACATTTTGCATAAATGAGCGGGATGATGGACAGGCAGAGACGGCTTATGGCTTGAATAGGTCACTCCTCTCACATTTTATTTCAGGAGGGTAACTGTGTTGGTCTGCAGTAGAAAAGCTAGATTCGAGTCCTATAGCACCTTAGAGAGCAACAAGATTTGGGGGGGTATGAGCTTTCGAGAGTCAAAGTTCCCTTTGTCAGATACAAGTAGGAATGGAGATCCCTGAGCCTGCTTGTATCTGAGAAGGGGAGCTTTGACTCTTGAACATTCATTCTGTGAACATTTCATTGGTCTCTAAGGTGCTTTTGGACTCAACTCTAGTTCACATTTTACTGTAACTTTCATTTGCTCTTTATGGAAAGGCGCCTGTACAACCTTTTGCAAGATTTGCAAATGGGGAGGAGTTTGGGGCCTGCTGTTTTATCTTTGATTTTAGCTGGGAATGTTTTAACTATTATTGTAATCTAATTTGAACCAAGAGGAAAGGCAGGATATAAATGTTTTTGTTAATTAAAAAAATAAATAAGATTCAGGGATCTCTCCAACCATGGAATTCCACCCAGTATGAGGGCAAAGAAAAAGCACAGCGCATCAGGGAAACTATATGCATTGGAAGGGTGGAGGGGGTGCATTTGGGATGCTTTGATAAGAGCTGAAGTGGTGTTGCAGTTAGAGTGTCAGATTAGGATCCAGGAGACCCAGGTTCAAATTTCCACTCTGTCACAGAATCTTTCTGGGTGACTGTGGGCCAGTCACATGCTCGCAGCCTAATCTGCTTCACAGGGTTGTTGTGAGGATAACAGAGAAGATGGGAAAATGGTGTAAAATCACTTTAGGTTCCCCACTGGGGAGAAAGGAAGGTATAAATGAAGTAAATAAATAACTTCCCTTCAGTGAGCAGGCTTTTGGGAGAACTGGAGATAAATAATTTTGTAATTGCTAAGATTTGGGGGGGTTTCTATTTTGTTTTCCTGCATTCGAGATGGCAGGAAAACACTGCTTGCTCAAATATGCTGCAGTACTAAAAAGTTGTGACTGTCTGTACTTTTAAAAGCTTAGAAGTGATGTACAAACAGATAGAGGACTGTGAAGGGTTAATTCTCCACAGAAACCAGAGCCTTGAGTGACAGGCTGCTCCAAGCAATCTGACTGATTAGCATCAGCTGAGCAGAGAGAGACTTGAGAGTTGCATGCTGATGAGAGAGTCAGATTTCTGTTTTGACTGAGCTGAGTCTGATTTCAGCCTTAGCTGAGAGCAGTTTAACACAGGCGGATACTTGAGAGAAAGTTGGCAAGGAAGTTTGGGAAGTAGGCAAACACTCCTTTTTGGGTCAAGGGAAGGTGATAGATCTTCTAGAGAGAGAAGAATTTTCCCTCCCCAGTTAAAACAGGGAGTTAGCTCTGAAGAGTGCAGAAATCCCTGGTCTGGTGTGGTTAGAAACGGCCTTTAGAGACCTTAAGAGTCAGTTAAAAACTCAAGACGAGTACTGTAGTTTCAAAAGAAGGTGTTTTGGTACTGGAAAGAGTGTACCAGCCTTCTGGAAACCAAAAGGGTCAGAGAACGCTCTAAGAAAGTGTACTGAAGTGTTTGCGGAAAACACTGGGGCAAAAGGCAAAAAAAATTAAGTCACTGTGAAAAATTTAAGAAACTCTAATTAACCCAAAACATAAAGTCTGTGCATGTAGTGGTTTTACCTCAGAAATTTCAACCCCATGTTTCACCTGACCTTTCCCCTCTATGCTGAATAAAATATTTTGTTAATTTGGAAATGTTTCAAGTGCCATTAAAGTTAAAGGGGGCTCCCAGTCATTCTCTCAGATTCCTGGACTGAGAAAACAGCCAAAATATTATACTTTGACAGGGACAGACAGAGTTCTTCAAGAAAGAAGAAAACACATTACTAGGCTAGTTCAGTCAGACAGGAAAAGAAAAATGGAGGGGAAATCTTGCCTCTGAGGGAAGGAAGTTGGATGGGAGCATCATAAAAGCATTTGAAAAAGTTAGGTGGTACAGAAAGCAAACGTGAATGAAGTTAAATACTGATGGGTAACTAGCTTATCATTTTCTGGAATGCAGTTGTTTCAGTTTCCAGTAGGAATTCATTAAGCTTGTCTTTTGAGCATGTAAAAAATCTCAGGGTTTATGAAAGCTGGTCAAAAAAATCAGGGCTTCAAGCATTCTGCCTTAAGTTGTGAGCAGCAAGAGAGAACGCTGGGGCAATGGAGTAATTATTTTCATGCATTTAAGAATCTACCTGAGGATGGGATGATGGCTTTAGGCCAAGAAGTGAACATTCTCTTTGTGGGGCTAATTGGTGATGGGAAATGTCAATGCAATATGGGATTAGTGGTTAATCATCTTGTCTTTTTTTAAAAATTAATCTTGTTAACCTGTTCATTTATTCTCTTTTCCATGAAAGAGGGCCTGATCTGTAGTGTTCAGATAATGAACACAACTTTTAATAGAGGAAGTAACAATAAGTTACAGTAGGAAAAAAACTTTTAACAGGGGAAGCAACACTAAATTGGAATAGAAATTAAAGTCACTCCATTTTACCACTGAGCCAAACCTGGTTCTTGGTGCATTAAATTAATAGCAGGGCTATTTTGGGGCAGGAACACACAGGAATGGAGTTCCGGGTGGCTTTTGAGTTGGCCAGGCCCACAGCCTCCCCCCCCCGGTTCTCCAGGCACCTTGCAAGCCGTGGGGTGCCTGGGGAAGCCAATCCTGGGAGGGAGCTGTTCTGTCTGGGGGTGTGGCCTAGTATGCTAATGAGTTTCTGCTGTTGGGTGTGGCCTGTTTTGCTAATGAGTTCCTGCTGGGCTTTTTCTACAAAAAAAGCCCTGATTAATGGTATATTCTCATGCACAGGTAGGTACCTGGGCATAAGTCCCAGGAAATTCAATAGGACAACTTTCCAAGTAAGCAGGATGATTGGGATAAACAACCCCCCCCTCCCGATATATCATAGGATGTGTTCAGATATAACACAAAACCATGGCTAAGTTAACTGATAGTCCAAACCCATGCCAAAACTCTAAGGTCCCTCAAACCAGGATCCGGAGCTGGTTTATTAACCACAGAACAAAGTTTGAGTCCCATGGCACCTTTAAGACCAACAAAGTTTTATTCTGGGTATAATCTTCCATGTGCATGCACACTTCAGATGCATGCACACGGAAGTTTACACCCAAAATAAAGTTTGTTGGTCTTAAAGGTGCCATGGGACTCAAATGTTTGTTCAGCTGCTCCAGACCAACATGGCTACCCACCTGAATTTATTAACCACAGTTAGCCTTAACCATGTTTTTTTTGCTATCAAGTCACAGCTGACTTATGGTGACCTCACAGAGTTTTCAAGGCAAGAGATGTTCAGAGGTGGTTTGCCATCTCCTGGCTCTGTGCAGCAACCTTGTGACTTCCTTGGTGGTCTCCCATCCAATTATCGGCCAGGGCTGACCCTGCTTAGCTTCTGAGATCTGATGAGATCAGGCTAGCCTGGACTATCCAGGTCAGGGCTTTGTGTTATGTAGGCATGCGGTTTTCCAGTTTATTCTAGGATTTTCCCACTGTTGTTCTGTACCTGCTCCACCTAATCACCTGGCAGGAAAGGTTCAAAAATGAAGCCATGCTTGCCCTTTGCCAGTTCTTACTAGCAGGCTGCTTGGCAACACCCTCCTCTCTCCACTACCACCCTCTAAAAGAGGCAGCAGTGGTGTGTGCTCCTTCCATGCAACCCTAAGGGGGAGGGGAAGCAACTCCAGTAGGGCCCTCGTTATCTTAATATCCTGAAACCAGGAAGAAAGAGATCTGAACAAACATCCTTGCTCCCACTCCATCCTGAGGACCACTGATCCCACAGCCCAGTTTTCCACATTATTTAGGACATTTTATGCCACCCCTCCAGGAACTTGCATGAAGTGACTTACAAAATAAAAATGATTTTAAAAAAAATTTAAAGCTATTGATTAAAGGCTAGCATTAAAAAAAACCCCAGCCCACTGAAAAAATATCGACCATAAAACAGATCACGGACAGCTTAGAATAAGTTTCCAGGTAAAACGGTGTTAAAAGATCAACACCTTAACTGATCTCTTAGCCCATCCAAGCCCATGCTTGCTAGTAAAGTTTATTTAATACAACCTACTTTTGTTATCAGTGGTTGAGAGTGCAAATTGCTGGGGGAGTGAAGATTCTCTCAAAGGCTTTGATGGAGGTTAGGAATGTGTGTGAGCATTATAAGAAGATGGTTTCCTGGCATTCTTTGTGGGGAAACAGAAGCCCAGCTGGGCATAGTAGTAATGGGCTAGGCATGCACAGTGGGACAAACACAGTTTCTGCTGCAAGCGTACTGCACAGCTCAGAGCAGAGATCGGGTACTTGGGAGGGTCCTTGCTTTATTTTGAGTGAGGGGCACTAGAATCAGAAGCATGGCACTGTTTTCTAGTATGGACAGGTTACTGTAACAGGTTAGGCTTGGGTTCAGTCTTAGTGATTCTGGGGCCATGGGCAAAAGTCCAGGGTGTGGCCCCATGTGAGATGGGTGAGAGCCTTTGCCAGAAGCCAGCTGGCCAATCCTGGGACAGGGTTGGGACAAACAGCTGCCATTGAGCTGACTGTCCAAGCCCTGGATGGGACAGCCACAATTGGCTGCTGCTGCAAACAGATGGTCTAAGCTCCAGACAGGATGGGTGTGAGTGCAGCAGTGGTAGGAACCTGCTCTTTTTCTTCTTTGGTGTAGTGGTTAAGAACAGCAGCCTCTAATCTGGAGAGCTGGGTTTGATTCCCCACTCCTCCACAGGAAGCCAGCTGGGTGACCTTGGGTCAGTCACAGTTCTCTCAGAGCTCTCTCAGCCCCACCTACCTCATAGGGTGTCTGTTTTGGGGAGAGGAAGAGCAGGTGATTGTAGGTGAAGGGTGACTCCTTTGGGTAGTGAAGGGTGGGGTATAAAACCAACTCTTCTTCTTCTTTCCCCCCATTTGGTGGGTGGGTCCATGGGTAGTCATGCCCTCATGGGGGCCAGGGCAGCTGCCCCTTTGCCCACTGGCTAAGACCACCCTGGCTAGGCCTCTCTTGCTAGTTGGCTCAATGGCGCTGCTACCCCACCCTTGCATTCCCACAAGGCAATGGCAATTGAATTTATGACAAAGCAAGGCTTTGCCATGTGTTGGCACCACGGAGCAAGCTGGTATAGCAGTGGGGTTGCTGGCAGGGAGGCAGTAAAAAGAGCAATGGTGCGTAAACCAGGAAACGATGGTTGTCTGTGGGTAGGTTTGCCAACAGACTGGAGACAAAATGAATTGCTATCTTAATAGAGCCTTAATGTGTGGGAACAGGCAGCTGAAGCTTTTGATGGAACTTGGGTAAATAACACCCCATGAGGGCTCTGTGAAAGAGGGCAGGACATTTTTTCCCTTCAGGCTGTTGGCAACCTTGCTGTGGCCAATTCCTGGGTTTACAAACTAACCCTGGTTAAAATAAGTTATGGTTTCACATTAGGTCTGAACCACCCTGTAAGGTTCTGTACTCAACATCTTCTTGTTATGCTGCTGTCTGAAATTAAATAAGAAAAACGTTTCTCTCTGAATCACTCCATTTTTCATAATTCCTGAAGTCTGTCAGTTTAAACCAGGGCTAGTGAACTTCTGTATTCTCAGGGGCGCATTTTGTTTTGTAGGCAGTGGTCCATGGCCGATCTTTCGCTACATAAATCAGCTTTCTTACGGTTTGTCAGGGCATGTGCTAAAGTCTCAAGTAGCTGTCAGCTGGATCCTTCTCTCCAAAACTCAAAGAGCTGTGATCTCTTCCGTGCACCACTTTTACAGCAATGAAATGCAGAGCAAAATTTTCACCATGCATTGATTAAGATTTAGTAGTGCTCCAGACAGCCAGATAAGAACTTTTTGCCAGACCACAGCCTGGCTCTAGTCTGCAGTTTCAAATGAGCACCATCCTCATTTTGCTACAGGAGGCAAACATACACTTTCAGGGGGATGATGAAACAGTTAAAATGCAGGCACATTGAAATGCTGCAGTTGGGATGGCTGGCATAGGGAATGGGAGCTGGTTTTGCTGAGGCTCTTAGGCGATTAAGCCCTTCACAAACTAGGGAGGGCAGCCATGAAGGACCTAGAAAAGATCCTTAAGTGTAAGAATGTGTCACTGGTGACCAATTCATGCCCAGTACCAGGGCTATTTTTGGGCAGGAATGCACAGGAACGGAGTTCCAGCTGGCTTCCAAGTTGGCCATGCCTACTACCTCCCCCCCCCCCCCCCGGCTTCCCCAGGTGCCTTGGGGAAGCCAATCCGATCCAGGGAGGGAAGGCAATTTAAACTGCCTCCCCTCCTTGGGTTCCCCAGGCACCCCACAGCTGCAGGGCGCCTGGGGAAGCCAATCCAGAAACTGCCTTCCTTCCCTCGGGTTCCCCATGTGCCCTGCAAGCTGCGGGGCACTTGGGGAAGCCAATCCTGGGAGGGAGCTGTGCTGTTGGGCATGTGGCCTAATATGCTAATGAGTCCCTACTGTCAGGTGTGGCCTATTGTGCTAATGAGTTCCTGCTGGGCTTTTTCTACAAAAAAAGCCCTGCCCAGTACTATGTATGGGTGTGAAAGTTGGGCGATGAAGAAAGCTGACAGAAAGAAAGTAGATTCCTTTGAAATGTGGTGTTGGAGACCGCCAAAAAGACCACCACAGACCGCCAAAAAGACAAGTAAGTGGGCCCTAGACCAAATCAAGCCTGAACTCTCCCTAGAAGCTAAAATGGCTAAATTGAGGTTATCGTACTTTGATCACATTATGAGAAGACAAGAGTCTCAGGAAAAGACAATAACACTAGGAAAAGTTGAAGGCAGCAGGAAAAGAGGAAGATGCAATATGAGATTGGATTGACTCAATAAAAGACACCACGGCTCTCAGTTTGCAAGACTTAGAATGGCTGCTAAAGAAAGGATGTTCTGGAGAATGTTAATACATTGGATCGTCATGAATCAGGCCGAGGACAGACTAGCAATGTAAAGCGGGGCAAGCATGCTTCGCAAACGGAGGAAAGGAGCACGTTCAGACATGCGCATCTGTCCGTCGGCTCCGTTGCATACTTACCCGTCTCCCAGTCGCTTTCCTTTCGCTTTAACAGGACACCGGTTTTTCCCGGTGTTTAGGGGCCTTCCTCCGCATGGCTCCCGCTTCCAAACAGTGTGAACTGGAAGAAGCGGGAGGCATCCGGAGGAAGTGTGAACGCACCGGCAAAAAGTTATGCGCACATGTGCGCACATGCGAAAAACATCAAAAAAACCAAAAAAAGTGCAGCGGCGCGCACGAGCCGCGCGCGCTGGCTACACAGCAGTTTGAACGCTCCGTGGCAGTCTGAACGCTCCGTATCGCCGCTGATCCGCATTGCTCTGGCCAGTGTGAACGGCCAGCTCCGTGGGTTTTTCCCCCCGCTCCAGTTCCCTCCGCTTTGCCTCCGCTTTAGATTGCCAGTCTGTCCTCAGCCTCAGAAGCGACTTGACAGAGAAGGGTGTGATGCTTCTCATTAGACTATGTTCTTGAAAGTCTTCACTCTCAAAAGCCTTCCAGCATTGACAGAGCTTCACAGGCATTCCACATCTGCTCTCATATCAAAGCTTTCTTATCATTATGCAGTAGAACAGCATAAGCAACAAACAAATAAAATAAAGTGGTGGGTGATGCGTAAACATACCATTAAACCTTCTTCTGCCAAGTCTTCTTGCTTAACAATTCATTCCTAAAGTGAAGGAATGTAAACCTGTTTTGTTCCCCCCCCCCCCCTTACCGTGACTGAAGCTATCACAACAACTATCAATTTTCTACTGAGGCACAAAATTATCCATTACAGAATCCTATTCTCCAAAATGCCACTCCACTCCATAGAACCCAGTTAATCTCTATTTCATGGATGTACTTTTCCATCCCTGATAATCCCGGTTTTGTATATCTACTTGGAAGTTAAACTAAGATATTAAACTGAGAGCTTTCAGAAGAGACATACACAGTCAAAGCACCATGAAAGCTGAAAGCATAACTCCATATATGCCAACTGTTTTTGTACTTAAATATGTATATTAGGTACCTTTAAATTAATTAATGTACTAGGCAAATAAACAGTGATCATTAGAATTCCTAGAAAGACAATACGCATAAAAGTAAAGCCCTTCTCAGAGTTATTTTTCTGGTGCTCTTATCTCCTGTACTGCACTCTCCTGGTACATGTAATTATCATTTTGTATGAAATAGGCAATATTGTTGCCCTGCAAGGTGCTTATGCGCTCTTATAGATGCAAAGTTTATAAGCATTAACAATGGACGGTGTTGATAAATGTGTAAGAGGGACTGAGATGTAGGGTGACCAGATTGTGATGCCAGCTGTACACACATGCGAGCCGAAGCCTGAGATGATATGTCAGTGATTCCTGAGGTCACCAGCTCCCAGAGACATCCCTTAACCCAGAAACCCACACAGAAACAGCCACTCACCATTGTGGTTCAATCATGTGCTTCTAGATGCCATTAGGGAAGCCCTTCTTCATCACGCAGGCAACCCCCTCCCCAACCTTCTCTGCTACGAAGGCACAAAGGACTCTTTCCTGCCTTCCGTGAACAATGGACTTGACCAACTAGAAAACTGGTTCTGCAGCCCTGAGTCAATAAGACTAATCAAGAAAACAAGGGTTTAGCCAATGAGTCACATTGGCCCTCCAGGTGTCTCTGTCACAGTTCAGGTAGAGTTTAATATTGCCTAACTCCTTAAGCCCCCTCCCCATTGTGGACGTGACTTTTTGGAGTGGACCACCAAGGGGTGGTCTCAATGGAGGTGGCCAGCAAAGCCCTCCCCCAAAGCCCCCCTAATAAAAAGAGCTACTCAGCCATGTGGTGGCTCTCTCTCTCTCCTTGCCCTTAGACTAATCCTGCCCTATCTCGCAGACTCTAGCGTAGCTAACCAAGAGTCTTTCCACGTGTTCTGCTGGTTCAGTTCACAATCCCCAATTCCCTGTAAACTCTATTATTTTTCCAGCTGGGATCGCATCATCTCTCCGGACAGGTAACTATAGCCCTTCGACGGATACCAACAACCTTCTGCTCATGCAACTGTGCTATCCCCTTCTATCTAATTTCCTAGGAACTGAATAACTGTGTGTGTGATTGTGCATGGTTTGTTTGCGACAATTTCCTAAGTAGAAGAAACCATTTCAACCTGAAACTGGTCTCTGCATCCATTTCTGGTACTCTTGGAAGAAGTGGGACCCCTGTATATAAAGGTGATTGTTCCCTATTGCCATATCTATAATATCTCAATTCCCCTATATTAATAATAACTCAAGGCAATCAGGCTAACAATATACATACTGTCCAGCCACAGTACATGTTCTAGATTTGCTAGAACACTTTTGCATGCACCAAAGCTGCAAATATGCACATTGCCCTTTTCACACAAAATGGCAGTTGAACATACCAAGAGAATCACAAGTAGCACGCTCTCCCAGTGTGTGAAATGGAAGCACCAGAAACATTACACCAAAGAAGGCCTTATGAAACACTCCTCTGTCCCCACACAAGCATACTTTTTAGAAAGACAAAATGGCATGAAGTGTCTGCTGAGCACTGTGGTGTGTACTACAAGCTTGGTTATCCTAGTCTGATACACCTCAGATGCTCTTTTGTTTAGATCTGATTAAAAGGATTTAGAAAGGTAAGAAAGAAGATTAGTTTTGTTTTCGCTTTGGCTTAGCATTTGCAAGTTGATGTCACTGAGTTAGCTGTAATTACCTGAAGTGCAAGGAGCATTTCCCTTCCTTCTCAACATCTCTTGGTAACACTCCATGAGAAAGTGACTGGCTAGCTCAATAGTGTTCCATATCATCATCTATACATTCTGCAACATAGTGAATGATGAATAGATACAATTGCCAACTCTGGGATGGGAAATACCTGGAGATTTGGGGAGTGGTGCCTGGGGAAGGTAGGACTTAGGGAAGGGAAGGACCTCCGCAGGGCGTAATGCCAGAGTCCACCCTCCAAAGCAGCCATTTTCTCCAAGGGAACTGATCTCCAAGTTGGCAACCCTATGAATACATACAAGAAGTCCACCAGATGTTGGGAAGGGTGGGGTTTGGGGAGGGGAAGGACCTCATCAGGGTATTGATGCCATGGAGTCCACCCACCTAGGCAGCCATTTTCTCCTAGGGAACTGATCTTGGTCATCTGGAGATCAATTGTAATAGCGGGAGATCTCCAGGTGCCACTTGGAGGCTGGCAACTCTATGGCTGGACTCAGGCTTTCTCAGAGGTCCTGAGAAGTTTGGGCTAGCTTTTGAGGCCTCCAGCCATAATAAAAACAGAAAACCATAGTATAAACTCAAAATGATGACACACAAAAATGAGGTACTAAAAAAAGAGAGTGAGATATTATTTGATTGGTTTGTTGTTGTTTATTAAATGCCTTTCTAGCCTATTTCTGAGGCCCACTTTCAGCTCTCAGGCCCAGGTATGGGTACCAACTAGGGTTGTGCAAAAAAACCCCAGTATTTTTCAGGTTATAGTCAATGGTCCCCATAGGGTATAATGGAGAATTGTACTGGGGATATCTGGGGCTCTGTGGGAGCTGTTTTTTTAGGCAGAGGCACAAAATTTGCAGAGCTGCTGGTGCCTCTCCCCCCCCCCATGTTTTAAGAAGATTGAGCCAGTGGGTCCTATTCTATGGGCCCCATCTTCCATGGTTTCCCAAGGAGGGGAAAAGGCATTTAAAGGGAATGCAGTCCCTTTAAATGCCTTTTGCAAGCCACGGCTGAACTCTGAAGACATTTAAAGGGTTTGCTGTGCCCTTAAATGCCTTCTCCAAGCCACAGCTTCACCAGGAAGGTGTTTAAAGGGACTGCAATTCCTTTAAACATCCTTTAATGCCAGCTATCTGGCAGCCCCCCAAAAAATCCCAAATATTTTCAGGATTTTTCATGCTCAGCCATACTGGATAACCAGATAAATACCTCAAATGCACACTCCTAGTACCAGCCTCATGGTAGGGCCTAGATTTCTCTTGGAATTATAAGTGATCTCCAAATGACAGAGTTCAGTTCCCTAGAGGAAATGGTAACTTCAGAGGGTGGACTCTACGGAGCAAAATTCACATTTATAAGCAATGGAAACCTGTCCTGAATATAGCAACAAGTTTCCAAACAGTTATTACAGAAGAAACATTTAAAAAATACTACTTTGTGCATGATATTGAGCAAGGAAGATTTCAGTACAAAATGGATGCTGATGCAAAACAGCTGGGACTGCTGATAAAACCGCCCAGCATCCTGTAAACCAGATAGCATCATGAACAGAAGATAAATATATCTAATGTATATTTTTATATAGATATGCTAGTTCTTCTTCACTGTATGTGAGGAACTAGATAAGCAACAGCACAACATGCTGTATAATAGCACATAGGTCACAAGAAACAGCACAGGGCTACCCGTGGACACCCAAATCAGAAAAACTTGAATTAAACTAATCTATATACCTTCAAATAGCAAAAAAATGTGCAAGAATGTTGAGATCCAAATTGACACAAGAAGTTGATATCACATAACAGAAATCCTACAATCATAAAAACTGCAGATAAATGCCCTGAATATCTGCTGCAATAACAGGGGAGCCTTTGTGTATCCCTGCCCATGAGTAGCTTTGCCATTTTTTCTCCTGAATTGCGACTGTACAGCTTATTAGTTGATTTTCCATGCATCAGAATACTAATAAAGGTGCAGGAACAAGGTCAGGAAAACAGATGGCAACCCTGCCCATGAAATCTGGCCTGCCAAGAGCCTTCCATTGGCACACATATCACTATTCTGCCATCAAGTCTGAGAGGGAAAAGTTCTAAGGAAAAACTATCTTGGGGGCAGCATGAACCCTGCAGTTTGGACACTGTCTTCTTTTGGAAGAGAAGAAGATTCTACTGAGTATTTGACTCTTAAAATACTATAGCAAATAATACAGAAGGCTATATATATGTTTTTAAACGATAAGGAAACAAAATAGCATTTGAAACTATATAGAGCTCTTCTGCATTCTGATTTTCATCACTTGTGTGTTCCTATTACTTCAGGGTCCCCCCCCCCCCATGTGTTTCGCTCTCTCTAGTAGTCCCATAGGGAGCAAAACACATGTGGAAGAGGGTGGGGAACCCAAAGCAATAGCTCTGCATTTAAAGTTTGTAAACAAACTTCTGTTTCCAGGGGGGCCATACCACCTGCCATTCTAACAATATTCCAGCTTGAACTGAAAAGTAAAGAGAGACTTGTTTTTAAAAAAAATTACACTACATGTAAGGTTTTATCATATCGTATCTTGTTCCCTTATTCAAACAAAGATCCAAATACTTGCCTTAAATAAACCACTGGCAAAATCTGGTGTAGTCGTTTTATATCCATTTGCACAGTGACTATCCTAACTGCTACAAAGATATGGCTTAAAAAATGCAGCCATGTAAACCCTCAAAAGCAACATTGTGCTTCTTTGGTCAGTCCACAACATGTAAGAGCCCTCTTTAATATCTCCATGAAGAAAATGCCATATTGTTTTGCAGTAACTTGGGCCAACACTCACGGATGTTGACAGTGTTTTCTTCAAGTCAAAAAAGGAAGAGAAGATAAGTCCTGGTACCACAGATTCCGCTGGCCTCATCTGTTTAATAAACTAAATGCAAATTCGGTGCCAAAATGTCTTGGAAGCCAGAAGCCATCTCCTTGCTAACAGAGCATCCCATCTACCTAGGGAGGCACAGAGTGGCCTTGATCATCAAAAAGTAAACATTGTTTCCATTTCACTAGGTAATGTTCTCTGCTCTGAGCTCAGACCTGTACAATTAGTTTAAAGATCCAAACAAGTGAATGTTGGTGACAATGAAAACAAGCTATTTATACTTAGCAACTATAGCTTGCTAAAGCTGGCGTTTACACTGGTGGCAAATCAAATGTTTTGTTCTCTGATCTGCTTGCAGTGGGAGCCGATTAGTTCATCTGGCAATGCACTCTCAAGAGACTAGCAATTACAAAGACCTTCCGCAGCTGAGCTTTTCAGGCCGTCACTCTGGAGCATCCCCTTTTCCCGCACAATGTCACTATGGGGAAAACCTGATGTTTCTTCTCAACATTGCCTGTTTTCCTACTGTGGTTGATTCAACTGGATTGTGTGTGTGTGTGCGCGCTGAATTATAATTATGATATATGATATAAAAATATATGAATGAGCCTATCCTTCATAAAAGCCTGCAGCTGCAAATAATTTTTTTTTACATGGTGGTTATTAAAAAAAAAAACCCTTTCAGTCTTCATTTTGGAGCACACAGTAGAGGCTTGATGCTCTGTTAATTTGCACAGCCAAGTATAGATTAGTTTTCAGATGTACTTCCTCTGGAATCATAATGCAATCCTCTACAGCTCCAGGGGAGTTTTAAATGGTATATCAAGTTTCTGTCTTGCTAGTCAATCTTAATACTTCTTAAGGAATGTGCAGTCTTAAATCTGTTCTGAGTTTCTACAGTAGCATCATGTTAACTAGCATTAGATCACCACTACCCCCAAATTAGACCAATCGATATGTCTGTTCAGGTCTGCTGAAGTCTATTTTTCCTCCAGAAGAAGATGTCGCTTAGCGGCAGTCAACTCATGGCAACCCTTTCCAGGAGAGCCAGTTTGGTGTAGTGGATAAGTGCGTGGACTCTAATCTGGGAGAACCGGGTTTGATTCCTCACTTCTCCACATGCAGCTGCTGGATGACCTTGGACAAGCCATAGTTGTGATAAGAGCTGTCCTTGAAAAAGAGCAGTTCTCTCAGAGCTCTCTCAACCCCACCTACCTCACAGGGTGTCTGTTGTGGTGAGGGGAAGGGAAAGGAGATTGGAGGCCACTCTGAGTGAAGGGCAGGATATAAATCCAATCTCCTCCTCCTCTTCCTCCTCCTCCGTCTTCTTCTTCTTCCTCCTTCCCCATGGGGCTTTCCATGCATGAGACAAACAAAGGTGGTTTGCCATTGCTTTCCTCCATGTACCAACACCAGTCTTTCCTGGATTTCTCCAGTCCAAGTACTGACCATGGCCAACCTTGCTTTGCTTCCAAGCCCTGACAACTGGGCTAAGAAGGTAAATCACTCCTGGAAGCAAAAGCTCTTGGAAAATAATAAGACACTAGACACAGAAGTACACACACTCATTGCTTTTTTTAAAGCATAGTCCTTAATTAAGATTAACCACATAGGGAGGCTGAACCCTTTTGAACATGAACAAGGAATGGGGACAATCCCCATCAGTTTACATTTTCTTGCACTTCTTTGCCCTCTCTGCCTCTTCCTAAAATTGCTTCGACCAAGGATGCTGAGAGCTTAGAGGTAGACATGACTGCCAGCCAAACTTACCTCCATTGAACTCCTTGCTTACACGTGAGTTGAACCCCCTTGCCAGATTGCCTTCATGTTGTTAACTCAGACATGCTGTGGACAGGGCCGGCGTCAGCTTACCCTGAGGTGGGGCACCAGCCCGGGCTCAGGTCTCCTGGGGGGGCACAGCTGCTGACCTCCTCCCACACACCTCTCCTGCCACTTGTCTGCATGCCCTTCCCCTTCTGCTTGCTTGAAATGTTCTGCCGCCCATACTCATAGCTCCCTAGAGTCATTGGGGAAAGGCACGTAGAACGCAGAGACAACACTGCTGGCAGCCATGACAGCAGCACTCCCAGCTGCACACACCAGCCACTGCTGTCAGGGAAATGGTGCACAGGTGGCACAGGAAACTGAGCATGGACTTACAAGTGGGAGAAGGTGGGAGCACACAGGGGGGGTGGGAAGAGAGGCAGATAGTGGGCAGATGGGTAGTCTCTGGGCACTATCTGCCCAGGGCCCCTCAACACCTGGAACTGGCCTCCCTGTGGACCTGCACAAAAAGCTACAGGACACAATTTGGTCATGGCTTGGAAAACAAGTTTTCTTTACTTCTGTATTGCACCTTGTGGCTGCTTGTGTGCCTGCACAGTTACCAAACTCAGTCTTCTTGATTGCCAGAGAAGAGAATATGCATCCCATAAAGTCATGGCTGTATGACTGAAATGAACTAATGTGCAAGCACAGATCATTCAGTTGGCCTCTTTGTGCCTGTGCAGCAGGACACATCATTTAAATGCCCTACAGGCGATACAGCGCCTGCTTTTTTTGTGCCTGCTCTGTTGGCAGCCTCTACTGTGACCACAAGAACCGACTGTAAGATTAGTCAGCCAGGCCATACAACTTTCATGAAGAACTTTCCTAAGCAGCCTGAAAAGTTACCCTGAGGTGCACACAAACACCAAATAAATAAGTCACACATGAAGTCAGACCACTTGTCTGTTAACGTCAATACTGTCTATTTTGACCGGCAGCAGGTCTCCAAGATCCCAGGCTGAGGTCTTTCATATCACATACTGGACTTTTAAAACTAGAGATTTCAGGGATTGAACCTGGGACCTTCTGCATGCAGTATGATGGTCTTCCACTGAGCCTCAGTCCCACCCAAACAAACAAGTTCATTTAAAAAAAAACAACAATGTATCTAAGTTAGAGGCAGTGCCATCACCAGATACCATGGAGGAACAGTAATGGTGAGGAAATATGCATTCTACATGTGCAGTAGATCTTTTCCCTACAATGGGACACTTTCAAATCATTTCAATGTATATGAACAGTCTGCTGAATGTTTGGTTCCCATGACCACTAAAGTAGCTGGCAAATATAAAAAGGGATCTCTGTTGGCATATAGATGTTGAATGAGGTGTATATATGTACGTATGAAGCAGCCTTATACTGAATCAGACCTTTTGTCCATCAAGGTCCGTACAGTGCCTACTCAGACTGGTAGCAGCTCTCCAGGGACTCAGGTGGTTCCAGAGTAGCATACTGATCAACAAGACTAATTCTGAAATGAACCCTGTGATGTCTGCTGTCTTCACCCTGACTCACCATGATTAATGGGGCATTTTTAAAGTAATGGTAACAGGATACACAAGTGTGGGAGAGGAATCAGAGCAAAGGAAGGATGCTCTTATTGAAATATGTCCCCCAGCTGTGAAGAAACCACTTTTTTTACTGGGAACACACCGAATCCTGACAGCCTGTCAGAAATGATGTATGGTCCTTTTAAATGGGAGGACCAGCCTTGTAGTGGGCAGGACTAAGCTGGTCAGGAGTGGAATTTTCAGCAGTTGTAATATTTTTATCTAGCTATCTATTTTCTGTAGTTTGGTTTTAAAGCATCACTATCGGCCCTAGGCATTCAAGAAGGTAGTACAGAATTTTAAATAAATGTAAGCAGAGCAACTCTAAAAAATGAACGCATTAGAAATCACAGTTTGGATAAAGAGTTGCTCTAGTTTCTTTTATACTTGCCACCTTTTCTTTTTGTTTCCCCCATGAAAAAGCATTTTTCACAATGCAAGTATAATATTACACCTACACTCCACCTAAGCTGTTCTCTGCATGGCAGAACAGAATGTACTGTTGGGTGCTTACAGAAAAGCCCCATTTACATGAAAGCCTCACTCTGTTCCTTCAACACAAATACATCCATTGAAAAGATACTTGCCTTACTAATGTTCAAAGGAGGCCTTCTGATTTAGTATCATCTGTACATTTAATTAACCTGCTCTTCAGTAGCACAGGTCATTAATTGCAGCCACATCTAGCACCATCTCCTGGCAACACCCTCTGAAGCACACCCCCAATTTGATGATGATAGTTCTCATTCATTCTCTTTGTTCACCACCTTCTATGATTATTCCTGTATGCACTGCAATACACACATTCAAGACAATTTAGCTTAATACGTTTTTTTCAAATATGAACCACCAGAAATGTACATTTACAAGGAAGTTCCTATAGCTGTCCACTATTACTTCCAAGTCATTCAATAACAAACAAACAACAATAAACATGTGTACAGTGGATAGCCATGTTGGTTGGTCTGCAGTAGAAGAGCTGGATTCAAGACCAGTAGCGCCCTAGAAACTAACAAGGGTTTTGGGGTATAACCTTTTGGGAGCCAAAGCTCTCTTCATCAGATATAGTCGAAGGGAGCTTTGACTCCCAAAAGCTTATACCCCCAAAAAACTTGTTGGTCTACAGGTGTGCAGTGAATCTTTTTTTTTTACAAGGTGACTGAATTACTATTTTATCTGAGGTCTAGACATAAAGTCTACCAGGGAACAATTGTATCAGATCCCACCTAACATTTCCATGGATGGAAAGATTTCTGCCCTGGAAGCATGACATTCCCTCCTACCCTGCCCACCCAGCTACAGGACAAATGACCCCCCCCCCATTCTGCTTCTAGGGGGTAGTAAACCTTAGAAATACATGGGGGGAGTCAGGGGTCTGTCACAAGAAGTAGGGAATTGGCAAAAATCCTCCACCTTGCACATGGGTTTTGTGTTTCTGAACATTAATATCTTCCTTTCTAACTCTGTTACCCTACTAGGGAAGGGGGAATTATCCCCTATTTATTCCACAGCATTCAATTGGCAAAGTGAGTATTTTAAAATGGGCTTTATAGTGCTTCATATACTGGAAAGGTCAAACAGAGTTCCCTTAACATTTCTGGCCTGTACACAGATTTTTTTGTTAATTTATCATCATCACAGTATAAGTTTAGAAATCTGTTATGAAGAAAAATAATGCCTCTAGGGAGAGTACCAGGAATGTTCTTTTAAAAATATTTCTACAATCATTCTTCCCTCTCCTTTTGTATCTCTAAATGAACATTTTAGAATTCTGTTTATACACAAAAACTCATCTATTAGGGTATATCTACAATGGCAGAGTTCCAAAGGAAACAGATGCAGACAAGTGCAGAGCTAAGCAAGATTCCTTAGGTTTAGAAATCTTATTTTATCATCTATGAAGAAATGATTCAGTGACTTCATATCCTGGTGTACTTCCACGGAATTAGAGAGACTATACCAGATTCACACTCACTATACGTATCTGCTCCACCTTTCAAGCATCTTCACAGACAGATTAATTCTGCTGGCCAGCTCCCTTACTGGACGCTATCCATAGATTCCTGGTGCTGAATTACTAGGCTGTGAGACAGAAACATGGAATCACAAAGTTGGAAGGGGACATACAGGCCATCTAGTCCAACCTCCAGCTCAGTGCAGGATCAGCCTAAAGCATCCAGCTGCTGCTTGAAGACTGCTTGTGAAGGGGAGCTCACCGCCTCCCTAGGCAGCTAATTCTGCTGCTGAACTACTGTTAATGTAAAAAAAAATTCCTAATATCCAGCTAGTAACTTTCTGTTCATAATTTAAACCCATTATTATGAGCCTTGTCCTCTGCTGACAACAGGAACACTTCTGTGCCCTCCTCTAAGTGACAGCCCTTCAAATACTTCAAGAGAGCAATCATGTCCCCCCTCAACCTTCTCTTCTCCATCCTGAACATTCCCAGGTACCTCAGCCTTTCCTCATAGGGCTTGGTCTCCAGGCCCCTGATCATCCTCATCACTCTCCTCTGAAACCACTGCATTCTGTCCACATCCTTTTTGAAGTGAGGCCTCCACGCCAATGAAGCCTATACTCTCAGTCTCTTCTCTCTTGGTCCACCGGTTTTCATTTCACTGCTCTCTTGTTAAAAATGGTCAGGTTGATACTTACTAGATTCAGCTAGTAATTGGTTCAGATCTCACCTCTAACACAAACTCTTTAGGACATCTTACTCAAACTAATCTCTCTCAGCCTCAGGCCCGTGTCTCAGATAAAGGATAATGATACCTACGTTACTGGGCTACGTAAAGATCGCTGCAAGTTTTCAGGGGAGAACTTTCCATCAAGAAATGTTTTTCTACCTGCTCTGTCCCACTCCCCAGACTGGTGTTGTTGTTGTTGTTTTAATTGTGGTATTGTGATTTTCAGGTTGCTTGAGCAAACTGGGATAAAAATATTTATTTATTTCTTTTTTCATATCTATTTAAGTTTATTAATGAAAGACAAAAATAACAAAACAAAACAGATACAGGAGTATTTCCCCATAATTTTACATTGTACTTTAAAAGTTATGTATTTACCCTTTTTTTGCACCTAAATCAATTTTCTTATAAAAAATATTTCAATAGATTAATTAATAAAGATAATGCATGTGAAGTGCACTGAATAGCAAAAGCACTACATAGATGCAAAGTCTGACTGTTATTGCCATGAACTCATCTTCCTCGGTCTTTTGTTAACCATGTTCAAAACAGGACAGACAGGGAAGACTCTGCAATCAGCTGACAGTAATCAAGAATTCACTCACTAATTAAGCTGGAGCAGTCCCCAAATTAATGTATCACATTTGTAAATACATTAAATTCCAAGTTTTCAAAACAGTTGCTACACTGCATGGTGCTCTACAGAGCAGAGTATTTTTATACAATATTCTCTTATCCCAAAATTCACTAAAGCAGTCTGCTCTCCTGTGATAAATTTAGCTTCTTGGCATACGTAGAGTGTGAGTTATAAGCTCTGGTATATGTTTCTGCAGGACGGGTCTCTTGGTATTTGTCTGTTTTGTTAACACAGAATCAGATTCCATGGCTGGCTGTAACAAGAATCCTGCCTGCAAAGCTATTATAAGATTAGTTTGCTAATGCTTATATTGGCTGCTGTTAGAAGTAATGACATAAACAAGACTGAAATAACATAAGAGAGCTTACACTATACATATTCACAGGCCCAGAAAGAATGGCAGACCCTGGACGGTCATACCATGGGGAATGCCATGGCATAACTCATAGCATGGGATAAATGCTCACTTTAGGCACATGGCCAAATAAAGCCTACATGATTTTAACCACATGAGAACAGGAGAGTTCAGAAAGGAGTTGCAGGCTTAGTTTTTAGGGATGGGTTTTCTCATTTGCTCCAAGATACATTTCTTTACAAGAGCAGTAACCTTCAGAGGGAAGTATTCTGTGCATTGCCCTGACATCTGTGCTAACATCTGTGCAGGGAGCAGAAAACAACAGCAGCAGCACCCACAGCAGGTGACCAGCAGGAGCTGTGGGGGGCAGGGGGCAGGGGCCTAGAGCCAAGCTCTTCAGTTTTGGAATGAGAGTGAAGGTGCCATTCTGAGAGGAATATCCATTTCCAGCTCATCAGCCATAGAGGAATAGTCTCTCTGTCCCATTGTCAAAGGACCTCTTAACTCTAAAAGAAAAATGGTGCTATCCGATCAGCTGGGCAAAGATCTGCGATCAGTTTCAATGACAACCAAACCTGAGGACTGTTTGGGGGTTTTCTTGCACTGTTTCTCATTTTTGTAATCCTAATCTTATTGCATTTGATTGTATTGTTTTACATTGTATAATCAGCCCCAAGTCTCAGCAAGCAAGGCAGGCTATAAATAAAGTAAATATATGTGCAAGCTTAGCAATATCATTTTAGACTCCACGGTATTTGTTTTATGTTCTTATGACCTGGCTTGTTTTTAATGGTCCATTTGGTTCTGTTTTATTGTTCTAGGTGTTAACAGCGAGTCTCTGGAAAGGCAGCAAATGCATTTTCTAAATGAACGTCATTTTCTGAATTGCATATTAGTATAGATTTTAATTATATGCCACTTTATAACCCAATCTGGCACAAAACTAGAGCATTAATTCACACTTTCCTCTCTGTGTATTCTTAGAGGAACCCTAGAAGCAGAATTCTGAAAAACAATTTTGTAACTGCTACTTTTAGATATTCACAAGAGGGGACCCGTAACAAAATGTTGCATAATGTGTTATGGCCCTACCGTAGTCTTTGTTGCAGGCAGTCCTCGCAAGGAACTTGTGGGGAGGGGGCATTCCCCTACCTTTTTTCCCCTCTCTCCCCCTTTATTGCCAAAGTACCCTCCTCTTTCTTTCTGCATGCACCCCTTATTTACTAATCTTCCCTCATGCCCCCTTCTCCTCTCACCCCTTCTATGTCAGCTTTCCTTCCTTTTTTACCCCCCATTTCTCCTCTTGCCCCTTATATGTCTCACTCCCTCTTACCCCAGCCCTTCTCAATGTCCTTCCCCCACCTCCTCAGTCTGCCCTTCTTTCTCTCCACTATTTCTCTACCCCCAAGATCCCCTTCCTCTTTTTCTCCCCTCCCTCAATCTCCCATTCTTTTCTTTCTCTCCCCCCAACTGACAATCTCCCATTCTTTCTTTGTCTCTCTCTCCCCTCTCACAGAACCCCACTTCTTTCTTTTTCTCTCCTTTTGCAGCTGCAGGCCAGCAAACATCACCAATCTGGTTGCAGGAGGGAGGGGGGCCAACGATGCAGGCTTTGCCTCTTCGTGCTGCAACTGACAGCTGCAGGGCCAGCTTGGGCAGCAGCAGCATCAGAGGGCAGGCTGGCTGGCTCCCAGAGAGGCGCCATGGCCCCTTTGGCTCCCTTGGCCAACTGGCTGTCCTCTCTCCCCCACTGCCTTTTCTCAGCAGTCCAGTGCCTAAACCTGCTGGTTGAAGCTATAGTCTTTGTTGTCGGTGGTCCTGGTGGGGGCTGTCCCAGTGGTGGAGCGCACAGCTTACGTGGTGGTGACTTCCCTTGTGGCTCCAATGGTTTTTCCCGTGCCTCAGTAAGTCCATTCTCTGTGCTTGCTCAGAGTAAGCAGTTTTACTTTTGAAGGGATTTAAGAATCCCTGTATACTTTTAAAAACATTTTAGATTTTTCTGCAAACATGGGGACTGCCCTAACTTTGCTAGAAGATCTGTTTACCCTCCACATGACCCAGATCCATGGAAATAAGTATCCGCATGCAGAGGGGACCTTGACTATTAGATATATAGATGTATGCCTTCAAAAAATACCAGAAAAGATAGTCACAAACTTTTCCAACACTGGTACATTTCTTTGAGTTTATAACTCACAGAAGACTCCCGGCTTCCTTCAGTGAAGGCTGGACATAATAAGGCAGGAGTGAAGTCTGAGAGCAACAGCACACCTTCAGCTCCAGTGTTACAGAGCAAGTATGTATATAGGTCCCCAGGCCAAGATCCTGGGCATGCCCAGTAGGATTTTTTATTTTCTCCCCCTGGAACATCCGATACTCTGCTGTATTACAAATAACTTTGGAAAATCTTTTCAGTTACAAAAGAAGCTCACTAACAAGTGTCCATAAGAGGGTTTGCAGCACTATGGATAGGGGAATTAAGTGCAATGAGTCCAAATTCTGGCTCCATCCTAACCTTATCGTTTTCTAACTTTTGACATCCAAGTTCCTGAAACTGGCCCATCAACTCCAATCTTCAATTTCTACCACAATTTGACATCCATGTTGGCCCACTGTCTCTTCATCCTGTCCTCAACTACAGTTATGGTCAGTGTTCCCTCTAAATTGAGTTAGTGCAAGCCAGCTCACAGTTCTTTTAGCCTTGGCTCACACATTTTTGTCTCAGCTCAGGAAGGGTGGCTCCAGAGCAAACTAATTTATGCTGTAGTCGAATCACTCTCTCACAGCTTTAATGCCAGGAGCTCACAAAGTAGAATTTTTGCTCACAAAACCCCACAGCTTAGAGGGAGCATTGATTATGGTAGATAATATTTCTCAGCTGTGAGGCAAGGAGGAGGAGGAGGGTTGGTTGGTTTTTATACCCTGCTTTTCTCTGCCCTAAGGAGTCTCAGAGTGGCTTACAACTGCCTTCCTTTCTTCTGCCCACAACAAGCACCTTGGTATGTAGGGCTGAGATAGTTCTGAGAGAACCATGAGTAGCCCAAGGTCATCCAGCAAGCTTCATGTGGAGGAGTGGGGAATTAAACCCAGATCTCCAGATTAGAATCCACCACTCTTAAATAAGACATCATGCTGGCTCTCTTTTGTCCTTCTTTTGCACAAAAAGATCTTTTTCCTTTTCATATACCCCTTTAACAAAGATGGATTATCCGTATTAATCCAGTACCGCACCATTCAACATCTTGCATTTGAATACATGTCTTTGGCTTGCATTCAGATACCATGAACACCCCAGAGTTGTGATGGCAAGTACCTTTTTTGTTTGTTTTTTCTTTTAGTATTTTTCATGTGTGCGCACCTGGAAGTCATGGCAGCCTCTGGTGACTGACCCCTACTGGGGGCCTGGAGGACATTCAGAGAGGTGGCTGAATAAAGTCTGCTCCCACCTCCCAACTGCCGTGGAAATAAATATTCCAAGGAAGTCTCCCATCCAAGTACTTGGTAGAGGCAACCCTGATTAGCTTCCAACATCTGACGAGATCGGGCTTGCCTATGCTATCCAAGTCAGGGCATGATGGCATGAATCGTGCTAAGGGTTGGGCTTTCTTCTTCCTCCAACAAACTGAGGTTTGCTTCTTTCCTAGCAGCTGGAAATTTCCACTAAACAAAGTTTGAGAACCTCATCCAATGCAAGAGCCTAAGTTGATGAAAGCCTATGGTAGAAAACCACCCATTCAATTCAAAGTATGTCTGAACATTACAAGGTGGACAAATTTATACACTGTGCTCCAGACCCCCCCCCCAAGTTTTCTGTTGTCACAGTTTCTATATCTTTCTTTTGCCTCTGGAACGGTGACTAAGGTGCCATAACTGGCTCTATGGCTGAGGACAGACTGGCAAAATGAAGTGCAAAGGAAGCAGGGCAAAAAGACCTGGGCCGAGTTGTTGTTGTGCTTTCCATTCGCACTGTGTAGACTGATGCGGGACCACACTGGGGAGGAGGCGGAATGGAGCATTCAAACTGTGGGGTGGCCCCTGGCGGGGCCGCCACAGTGGCATGCAGCTTTGGTCCATTTTGCTGACCTGCACATGGGTGCATAGGTGCAGCAGCCGGATCAGCAGGTTCACATTACCGGTGCCATTTGATGTACGGCTTATTTGCGTCCATACTGCCAGGAAGCGGGAAGAATGCACACCCAGATGGCTTGACACCGGTTTCACCAGGTACCTTTTTAAAGCGTGATGAAAGCGCTTCAGGACAGGGTGAGTGCAGCATGGCAATACCAGGCAGCTGTGGCTGTGTGAACGGGCTCTCTTAATCCGCTTGCAAAGTGGGCCTATATCGGGCCAAACTGCCAGTCTGAACTCAGCCGAAGTTGCAAAACAGTCTTTAGGATGTTCTCTGGATGATTTGAAGACACAATTGGTTCCTTTTCCAGTGGTGATAAAACGTAAGCATACAGAGAAACACCCAATATTCATTTCAGGGCCTTTTCAAAGACAACACTGTGTCAGCACTAGTTTTCCTCTGGGAAGAAGCTGAGATCTCTACTGTAAAAATTACAAACAATCCCCAAGAGTTGAGCCAGCAGCAACACAGCAGAAATGTACCAAGCCTGTTTTAACCAAGGCCACAAAGAAAGATGTCAGAAGGAAACAGCTGGGCTCACAATCAGACACAACAGGAGCAATACGTCTCCAACCATCTGCATGAGAACAAATATACAGAGAGTGCCAGAAATGAAATTGAACATGCTTTTATCGCATGGCAGGGATTGTCAGGCATCCGAGTTCAGAGCTCTGCAAAATAAACTCTAAACTTTGAAAATGTCTGAATCACAGCATGGGTGAAAATAGCATGGATTTTCTTTCTAGAAGGAGATGTTTCAACCCAACAGCCACACTCTTGTCTTCCACTGAAGAGAAACAAGAATGTCAGCTCCCTGACTGTAATGTCACTGCTAACGTCTGAAGTGTAGATCCTCGAGAAGCAACAGACACTCATCTTGTTTGACATACACAATTTTCCTTTGAAAATGAGAGCTGTGATACATGCTGATAAAGTGGAAAAGAAACCCCTGTTATCAATAATGAGTTTGTAAGAGTCCATACTAGGATACAAATGTACGAGGTATACAAGTTGCCACTTGGTAGATGATAGAAGCATTTATTAAAAGAGCAGGCAGGATAGATAAGCCAGTGAGATTTTAAAGGTTTCCATTCCTCAAACTGACAGTACCCCTTGAGACACCGTAATGCCTACCTGGCCCTTACAACCCCTCCCCTTATCCTACCATTGAACCTAGGATTGCCAACCTCCAGGTAGTGACTGGAGACCTCCTGGGATTACAACTGATCTCCAGGCTTCAAAGATCGGTTCACCTGGATAAAACTGCCACTTTGGAAGGTGGGCTCTATGGCATTAAAGACTTTCCCCTCCCCAAACCCTGCCTTCCTCAGGCTCCAGCCCCCAAATCTCCAGGTATTTTTCAGCCTGGAGCTGGTAACCTTAATTGGACCTGATGGTATCATCAATCTTGCCAGCATATATCTGGGCCACTGCCATGCACCGTGTACAGTTATCCATCCCCCCCACCCAAGCAACCTCCCCCAATAGTTATATGGAAAGAAACTGATGGCACCCTTTAGCTTTAAACAGAAGCAACAGTGCAGTAATGTTCGAGATGTTCTGGGGGAAACAACAGAGATCAACCACTGTTGGGATGAAAGGCTGCAGGTGGTTCTAAACCTGAGTATGTGTGTACACGTGTGGCTGAGTCATTCCATGCATTGCTGCTAAGTCCTGTTCAAAAGAAGACGTTGCAAGAAAATGAAACAAACTGGTGAGTCATCCAAACCCCAGATAGGCTACAGAAGGTCATATGATAAGTACTGTTTATTTGAAAAATATGTATGCCACCCTCTCCAATAAAACAAAACCATTAAAGCACAGTCGTTCAAAACAAAACAAAGCCATTACAGCACGCTGTTCAAAACAAGCTGAAGCCATTTGGAACAAGGAGGAGGAGGAGAGTTGGATTTATATCCCGCCCTTCACTTGGGGTCTCAGAGCAGCTTACAATCTCCTTCCCTTCTTCTCCCCACAACAGACACCCTGTGAAGTAGGTGGGGCTGAGAGAGCTCTGAGAGAACTGTGGCTGACCCAAGGTCACCCAGCTGGCTGCATGTGGAGGAGTGGGGAATCAAACTCAGTTCTCCAGATTACCATCTGCTGTTCTTAACCACTACACCAAACAGCATAACACAAACACCCAGCAGCCTATAATAATACTGATAAATAGGTTTGCCAAGTCTGGGTTGGAAAATACCTGCAGACTTTGGGGGTGGATCCAGGAGAGGGCGGGGTTTGGGGGAGGGATAGGGGCCTCAGCATGGTACAATGCCACAGAGACCACCCTCCAAAGCAACCGTTTTCTCCAGGGAACTGATCTCTGTCAGCTGGAGATCAGTTGCAAAAGTGGGAGAACTCCAGGCCCCACCTGGAGGCTGGCAACCCTACTGATAAAACAGTCCTTTGGGAAGAAGCAGAGCATGAATCACTGAAAAGATATGATTTCCTTATTATGAATTTGCAACTCTGTCCTCTTGGCATGAGCAATAGAAGTTGCAATCGTTATTATTTATTTATTGAAATTCATGTACTGCCATTCCAGAGCCCTGCTTGACCTTGATCAGGGAGTGATTGCCACTGGACTTGCCTGCAATCCTGAACATGCTTACCTGGGCGTAAATCCTACTATGCCACTGGAACTTTGGTACAGTGAGCAAGCCTTTATTTATTTTACTTATACCCTGCCTTTCTTGCTGAGACTCAAGAGGAATTACAGAATATAAGACAATGCAATCAGACACCATATGACAATCAATGAATAGGAGTAGTATTACAGGTTAAACAATCCACTGACAAAAAAAAATGGCTAAGGCAAGGGATGTTGTAAACAGTGCCCAGAATTGAAATGCCCTTTATTAGCTTTGCCCGGCTGGGAGCTCAGTATCGACCAAACAAACAAACAAACGCAGAAAGGGGAGTAGGGGTAGGAGTGGGGGCATAATAGAAAAGCTCAACATTTGCCAATTTAGAGGCTTTTTGAAATCAGAAGGTGGAGCAGATTTAAGTAGATTAGATTATGTTGAGTGCAAAGAAAATGTCACGATCCACCAGGAGCTAACAGGATAGGAAAGCAACAAGTGACCATGCTGTCTTTGAAAATAAAAAAATTCCAACTGTTAATCTAATCCTCACCCCAGCACTAATCACAACACAAAAGTCCCTTGCTAGAGCAGAGATCGGGGAGGGAAGTGTTGACTGCCTGAGAATCCAAACCTCTCCAAATCCGTGGAGGACGCCGTTCACCAAAAGCTACTTCAGCACTAGGAAGCATGAATGCAGCTGCAAAATCTCCTTGGGAAGTGATCAACAGGAGAAGAGGCCTGTCTGGGTAAGAAGAGCTAGAAGGAGTATTTTTAAAAAAATATCAGTGTTGTGTTCTGAGCTGTTCCTGCTGGTTTCATTCCAAGATTTAAGTCAGATGGATACCAAATTTATCCATGCTGTACCCACAGAAGTTGCTACAAAAGTGTTCCTGAATCCTGAAACGTGATTTTCTTCACCCCACAAAACTGCTTGAAGCTCAGTTCTCAGCAAATTAAAGACTCCCCCTGACATCCCAGGCAAGGTTAGGCTGCTCAGGCTGTCCCATCCTAAAATAAATGATGCTTAATCCATCCACTGCAGTATACTTTGCTTTGACGTGTTTGAAGCTGAGAAGCTTTTTCCCTTTTGGGATGTCTTCTAGATCTCTACAATCTGGTGTGTTTGTGTGTGTGGGGGGGAGGAGGTGGAGTCTGCTTTTGAGGTCTTGACAGCAAAGCAAGAAGGATATAAAAAGGAATAAATGGGATGGGGCTTAATTCTCCTGTGCACAACATGAAGCAGCAGTTTGTTGTTAGTGTGGGGTTTTATATTCCTTTTGTACAGGTCTCTCTGTCTATATGAAGTGCAAAGAAGAGAAGACTGGTGGCTTCAGAGTAATAGTCTCACAATTCATGCCCCCTGCCAGAAGTAGAGAATCATATATGGACTGCATTGTGTCTAAACTCAAAGGGGAAGCTACAAACTCAATGAGGAAGCTGAAAAAAGGACCACAGGTGGACCCAGCAGGCTGTAGGATGGGGAACTGCAAATATCCAGGTCTCTGGAGCATGGTGGACTTCTGAGGCCCATGTGCTGTTTTACTGGACTTCTCTGAGAAACTGTACTTAGTCTGCAGGTGATGAAAAATAAACATGGATGCCAGATGAAAGGCCATATGACCCACTGTCTATCCTACTTGTAGCTGGATCAAGAGTATATATTATGGTGCAAACAGAGCCATCTTATAAAGTGCAAATCCATCTCAGAACAGGAAAATCACAGAAGCTGCTGCTCAGGCTGGTGAGATAATTGGCAAGGAGAACAGAAGGGCAATTTTGATAATCACCTGCTTAAAGACAGCACCAAGCACCCAAGGAAGGATTAAAAAACAATCACAAGTTGGGGCAAATGCAGATTCCACTTGCATTACCTTAAGCCACCTGCACTTTCTCAGCTGTGGTGCAAAACTTTGCTTATGATGCAACATTTTACCTGACAGTGAACTAAGCACAAGGATGGAACAAGAGCCTGGGAGAGGCATGGGCACAGTACAAGTGGCGTATATGTTTAACAGTCAGGGCTTTGCACAGGAGGGACGGACGATGGGATGGCAGACTAGCATGGGCAGGCACTAGTTTTAGATTTGAGGAGCTGATGACAATACACAGCAGAGATCCAGAAGCATCAAAAACCTTTAAGAATTCTGGGAATTCTTTTCTAACCCCGTCTTTCAACATGGTTCCCTGGTTTAGCTTCAGAGTGACAAACCGATTCACAAAACAGAACAGATTCGCAAAATGAAACAGACTATTGTACTTTTACGTGTTGTAAAATAACTACTATCAAAAACCATTCAATGTCTACAAAGCATAGGGTTTTTCCCCCCAAGGATAAAATAGCAGTTACTCCATGTTTTGTTAGTAATTTTGCACAGTATTGGAAAATCAAGATATAAATCAACCTGCCATTATTTTGGAACACATATATTTTCCAAAGCAAGCCTGGCATATATATTGTTCAGCATCTCAAATGGGGGGTTGTTTCACTTTTGACTTTATTTTGTCATTGTCCCAAGTTCATGATCAAGGCCATATTCCCTCTGTCATATTAGTATTATTGCTGGTGATGTTAATAATATTAGTACTTGGCTTTTCAGTCAAGATTAGTTCCCAAAACAGTAAGAATATTTTTTAAAGCACGTAGTGTTTTTGACTGGAATGACTGCTTTGCTCACTTTTACTGAAATGGTTGGCTGCAGACCAGTGTTCCCTCTAAGCTTAACTAGTGTGAGCTAGCTCACAGTTTGTAGCCTCCAACTCACACATTTTTGTCTTAGCTCAGGAAGGATGACTGCAGAGCAAACTAATTTATGCAGTAACAAAATCACTGGCTCGCCACTTTAATGCCAGTAGCTCACAAAGTAGAATTTTTGCTCACAAGACCCCACAGCTTAGAGGGAGCATTGCTGCAGACCACAGCGTGCACTAGTGAAAGGACTACATAGGGGATAAAACTACTGTTAGGCTACTATTCATGCACTTTTCCATGAAATGCTGCTGATTGCACTATACAGTTCCATTTGAATGTGTTAAAAAGTAACTTAACCACACAGGCTTGAACAACTAACAGCATCTATAAAAACTGGCATCTTACTCACATCTGGCAAGCAGAACATGAGCCAAACTGGTGGGCACGTGAGCTCCCCCACTTCTGTGCTCTTGCAGTCCACACTCTCACAGTTAAGGGGCTGATCTTTTAAAACTATTTCAGTCTTAGGGTTGTCAACTCTGGGCTGGGAAATACCTGGAGATTTGATGTCCTTCCATATCTGGTACTGGGTGGCCTCTCTCCAACTGAGAGCTCAAAATAGTGTCTAAATAAGGATAACATGAAGATGTATTGTACATTTCTCAAAGTCCTTGTGTAAATTAATACAAGCCCTCCCTCCCTTCCCCCACACTTCCTGTCACAACAGCAGGCATTTTGCTAGTATATTATAATGCTGAGTGGCACCTGACTGCCAACTACACTCTCTCAGAGCTACAAATTGCATAGCAATTGCCTAGTTACATTTCAGCTTTGTTACGTTCCCCAAAAAAACCCTTTTCCGTTCATTATTTTTATAGCAAAAACATGCAAAACATGAATTTCCATATAGCCTTGCTGTAGCTTCTCTGCATATGTTTCTTATTTCAGATGTGCCCTGTCATTTAATTCCCATTCAGATTTTCAACTGGAGTTCCTGTGAGTCAAACCCAGAATGAATCATTTTGCACAATTGTGTCACATTCTCCTGAACAGAGGCACAGATTTCCCAGGAATTACCAGTTTAGAGAGACTAACAGTCTGCTATTAGCCATTTTTGTGCTATGGGGAGAATGGGAGTCAAAGCACTAAGTGTGTGTCCCAGTGGAGGGTCAAGAGATGCGCCTCTGCGTTTATTCATTCTGAAGCCTGCCTAACGATCAAAGCCCCCTCTCTGGAAGTATAAAAAGGCATGATCGATAGCCTTGTCTCTTGTGTCTCAGAACTGGCCAGCCCCACAGTGATTCTGGTTGCACAAGTTCTCAAATGATGGGAAACAGCGAGGATCAGATCCAGTGTGATTGAGACTTTCTCAGAATAATTTACCAAACGGTAAGCACCTTAGAATCTTCTTTAGATGCAAAAGGGTTGAAGATTCTGCAGTACAAATTGACTTAACCTGTTATCTTTTTTTTCAAGGGAGGGCTGTGTATATTCCACAAAACAATTGTGAAACATTAAATCCTGTCCTTTCTTGTGTGTGCAAAAGAATGGGGTGTGCAGACCTTTTTTGAGACCTGCATAGGTGTCAGTATCCAATAGCTAGCTCCGTATTTTTCAGTGAATCCACTTAAAGGAAGATTAATGCATAGCTTGATTCCCTCTCCAAGGCACATTTCTCCAGCCAAGCCTTTAGGAACCCACCATCCTTGCTTATCTGACCTGTGCTCCCTTGCCATGCGACCCTCCCCATATCACTTTCCCATTAACCACTGCCAGTTCTTAATTCCCCCTTGGTCACTTCATCTTACACTAGCTGTAAATCTTCTGGGCATGGACTACGAGTGCTGGAGACATAAATAAATCAAATCTATGCTCATACCCTGGTTTCCCTCAGTTTTTCTGCAAGAAGCTCCCCTCACCATCAACAGGGGAGGGGGGGAAGAGATGGTGCCAGTTTTTCCTTCTATGGCCAACAACCGTGAGAAGAGGAGGAGAGCGCAATCGCCTAGCAAAATCATGCTGAGGTTTGCGAGGTCCTCTGTGTACCATGGCCCCAATCCAAAATAGCTGTTACCCCTTTAAAATACACAGGGAAGACTCAATCATAGAGCTACTTACATCAGGTATGTTTTGACTTAAAGTTCAAACTCCCTACAAGTTGAAAAAATAGCATAGGGCATGAGGAGCTTAAACTGATTCTAGCCAAGCATGATCAGTATCCTCCTGTTTGGTATAGTGGTTAGGAGCACGGATGCTAATCTGGGAGAACTGGGTTTGATTCCCCACTCCTCCACATGCAGCTGCTGGTGTGACCTTGGGTCAGTCACAAGTTCTCTCAGAGCTATTCTCACAAGAGCAGTCCTCGAAAGAGCTCTCTCAGCCGCACCTACCTCACAGGGTGTCTGCTGTGCAGAGGGGAAGGGAAAGGATATTGTAAGCCACTCTGAGATGCCTTCGGGTAGTGAAGGGCAGGGTATAAATCCAATCTCCCCCCTCCCCCCCAAAAAATGCAGCTGTCTATTCCTAGCTCTTGTCCTGCAGAGTTCACTTTTTAAAAGAAACCACTTACCCAGTTAGGGTTGCCAGACTCCATCTGGGGTCTGGAGTTCTCCAATAATTGCAACTGATCTCCAGACTACAGAGATTAGTTCCCCTTGAGGAAATGGCAGCTTTGGAGGGGTGGAATCTATTGGACTATACCCCGCTGAGGTCCTTCCTCTGCCCACACCCCAGTCTCCCCAGGCACCACCACTAAATCTCCAGGAATTTGCCAAGACAGAATTGGCCACCCTCCAGCCACCAATTTCCCAGTGGTTTAAAAGCCCTAGATTTTTCTGTTGTGGGAGAGCTCATTTGTTTGTGAGTCACAGCAGCCTTGGGAGTTCTCTCGGCCAAACCCTCAGAATCAACAAGAACACAAATATCTGCTTGGAGGTCGGAAGCAGGAAACAGGCCTCTCTTTCCAGGTTCTGGCCTTTCCCACCTAAAGCAGCTTCTCCACCAATGCATGCCTAAAAGACACCACTGACATTTGTCAGCAAGGCAACAAAAAAGTTGTGCCGCTCAAGGACCTGTCTTTCATTCTCTAATACTGAATCTAGAAAACATGTTTTGCCCTTGGTCTAGGTCAAAGTTTGCTGCATCTGTATTTTAAAAAGGTTCGCATTAAGTGTTATCTTTTTACACGACAAGCAAACTTATTAAAAATCTAAATCACAGAGTGGATAACGGATATGTTGCATAAAGAATGTAAAATATTTTTAGAACAGAAAAAAAAATGTGCCAGGAGGTGTTTTGATTGTTATCAGAGACAGCTTGTGCAGAAGTAAGGTGTAAATAATAACCTGGTGACTGTCCTGCACAGTGTGTGTGTGTGTGTGTGTGTGTGTGTGTGTGTAAAGCTGCCACAGTGCGTGCGCACGCACGTGTGTGTGTAAAGCTGCCTTTAAAGTTTTTGATTGTTCAACAACTTGGAGGTCCTAAACTGGGTGGAAAGGTGGCAAAAATGTTTTAAATAAATAAAAAAAACAACCTACATTTGTGGTGTAGGAACCACTGAAGTACAATTCTCTCCCACATTTTGAAGATACAGTTAGAAGTCATAGGCTACGTGAGAAGAGCCCATGCTCATAGCTTGGCTTTTCATGTTCTGTCCTAGTCTGCCACAGGATCAGGGCTGACATGGAGTGTAGCCATAGCCCAAGGTTCTCCCATCTGTCCCAAGGCTTTGACTTGCTGTCACTCTATGTGAAGAACTAACTCTATGAGGAACAAAGGAATTTACTCTCATACTTCATTTCTAGCCTTTCTCATAGAGATTGCAAAAATTAAAAACAATGCAACAAAAACAGCACATGATAAAAACTAACATGTTATAAGCAGGAAATAGCTTGACGACATACCACACCCCCCCCCCCAATTATTTATGGGATTTACTCCGAAAAGATGTGACAGTAATATTCATGGAGACTGCTTGAACCTGCAGATTGTGTATTTCTTGCTAATAAACGATGAGAAGGCACATCACGGAGCAGCCCATGGCCTTCACTCCCTGCTTATGACCTCACAGAGCTTATGGAACCAGATGGACCTTGGCTTGATTTTGCAAGGTGATTATTATGTTCTTACATTAAATGGGCCCTATGTTGTAGACATTGCTTAAGTGGGCTCTGGGTCTAAAAATATTAAGGCTCCCTGAAATAATGCATACCGGTTAACATTACCTATACATACTAGGTTTCCTTCGGCTTCTTCAAAACTGAAAAACTCCTGAAACTGCACTGCCAGACAATGTACTGGCTTAAGAAAGCCTTGCATCTGAGGAACATTCCTTACAGCTTAGGAGAAAATCACAATGGGATACCACTGCATGTGGGTCCCATCCTTTTATATAGCTAAATTCAGGTTAACTTTGAAGATTATAGGTGAATAAGAGCACAATACACGCATTGTCAGTTTCAAAGGGCTAAGGTAACCTATCTGCTCTTAAGGAGTTTTCAAAATATTATTCACCACTTTTTGGCAGGAGAAAGAAAAACCCATTAAGAGAAAAGCATTTATGATAATAGAACTGGCAGCAGCTTAACTTGCCAATATTAACTTCATTAAACAAGTTAATTATCAGTATACATCATCCTCATTTAATTTTCTGTAGTCACTTCTTATAAGTCGAATGGCCCAGAAATAAAAGCCTCCTTAAACAAAGAGCTTTTCAGGATCCAGAGCATCACATTCATAGTTTGTAAAAAAAACAAACAAACAGACAAACAAAAAAGATCTGCAATGGAAGCAAAATCATGTTGCTGATAACAGAAGGAATCATAAATCGCAGCATCTTCCAAAATAATTGCCTTGAATAGATTAACATAGGGCTGGATTCATATGATCTACTCATGGAATGGATTTTTCCTGCCCTGCTGGTGCAAGTACAGTTTAGGTCCAACCCATAGTCTCTCAGAAAACTAGATAAAGTAATAGAATAGAGGTGGGCAGAAGGTCACTCAGGAGAGGGCTGTGGCTCAGTGACAGAGCATGTGCTTGGCACACAGAAGGTCCCAGGTTCAATCCCTGGCATATCTAATTTAAAAGATCTGGCAGTAGGCAATGTGAAAAACCTCTGCCTGAGACCCTGAAGAGATGCTGCCAGTCTGAATAGACAATCCTGATTTTGATGGACCAGTGATCTGATTCAGTGTAAGGCAGCTTCACGAGTGACCAGTTCCTCTCCAAGCAATTAATGGAGCATGCTGTTAATTATTTGCCCCCTGCATCAGAGCTACTACTTGCCTCTTCTAGGAAAAACACAGAAATAACTATATTTTTTCCCTACACGGCAAATTATAAATGGGGTGTTTTTAAAAAAAAATTAGAGGAAACTTTTTCCCACAGGAGCACTGCAGACCAGATCTGAAATGCTATCATTTTGTTGAAGCTGCCAGTTTGTGACTGGCTCCACCCACCAAGCCACTATTTTGTGACTGGTAGCTCACAAGGTTCTTGAGGTTGCTCCCCAAGACAAGAAGTCTGCCCTGTCCTGCAATTTGAGTGGGGGTGCTCAAGGGGACCCATGAATGCATGAAGCTGCCTTATACTGCCCTTGGTCCATCAAAGTCAGAATTATCCACTTAGACTGGCAGCAGCCCTCCGGGGCCTCAAGCAGAGGTCTTTCCCATCACCAACCTCTTAATCCTTTTACCTGGAGATGCTAGGGATTGAACCTGGGACCTACTGCATGCCAAACAGATGCTCTTGCACTAAGCCATGGCCCCTTCCCAAGGGAAAAGCTGATGTGACCAGAAATCTCTTGAAATAAATATGGATCATCAGCGAGACATTGATGGGGTCTGAACTGGCGGTAATAGACCAGGAGAGAGAACTTAGAATCATGGTATATAACTCCCTGAAGATGTGTGTGACTGCAGTTTTAAAAAGGCAATGCTATGCTGGGGATTATTAGGAAGGGGACTGAAAACAAATCAGCCAGTATCATAATGCCCCTGTATAAATCTATGGTGCAGCCTCCTTTGGAATACTGTTTACAGTTCGGGCCACCACACCTCAAAAAAGATATTATAGCATTGGAAAAGATGCAGAAAAGGGCAACTCAAATTAGTAAGGGGGTGGAACTCCTTCGCTATGAAGAAAGGTGAAAGAGGTCAGGGCTCTTTAGCAGGGAGAAATGATGATGGAAAGGTGACATGATAGAAGTTAACAAAATTATGCTTGGGATAGAGAAGGTATTTGTATTTCTCACAATACAAGAACTCATAGGCCCTCAATGAAATTAATGAGCAGTAGGCTTAGAACAGAAAAAAAGGAAGTACTTCTTCACCCAAAGAGTAATTAACATGTGGAATTCACTGCCTCAGGAAGTGGTGGCAGCTATAAGCATAGACAGCTTCAAGAGGGGATTGGATAAACATATGGAGAAGAGGTCCATCAGTGGCTATTAGCCATAAGGTATAGATGGAACACTGTGTTTGGGGCAGTGATGCTCTGTAGTCTTGGTGCTTAGGGGGCAACAGTGGGAGTGCTTCTGGAGTTCTGGCCCTGCTGGTGGACCTCCTGATGGCACCTGGATTTTGGCCACTGTATGACATAGAGTGTTGGACTGGATGGGCCATTGGCCTGATCCAAAAAGGTTTCTCTTATGTTCTTAACAGAAACTTGCTTTCCTTTATACGCATATCATTCAACAAAGCAGATGAAATATCGGAGCAGGGTTTTTTGTTTTTAAAGAAAGTGAAACAAATCATGCCAACAACTTGAAGGCAACATACTTGCCAACAAATGCATCCTGACATCTTATATTCCTTCTTTCTACCATGAAATTGACTTATCCATGATTAATTGTCAAAAATAGAGTCTACATGCTTTCATGCATAATGCATAATCCCAACCAAGGTCAAGTGTTGCTTTTTAATCCAGGAAACTAAAATAGATTGTTTTGGTAAGTAATTTCACATCACTTAATCTTGGCAGCAAATGGGGACCCTTAACTGTATCTGCAGTATTGGTTCTGTTGCAGGTAGGAATGCTTAAATACCCACCACATCATCTCATGTCTTGTTTGCTGACTGCATGCAAGGAACCAGTTTTTGATAACTGGTTCTACTGTTCATCAACCTGTTTGTGGCTGTTCAACAGGCCGCTTCACTAACGGTGCAGTATAGTACAATTGCTTTTTCCTGCAGCCATAGCCCTCATTTTCCCTCCTGTACCACCAGAAGGAGTTTAGAGGGTTTTTTTTAAGGAAATTGCTATTGCACTCTTGCAATCTACTTTTCTTGAATTTTTATTAATTAATTAATTAAATTTTCAACTACCCATATAGTGAAATAAACATATGATAAATCAACAATTAACAATCGTTTTAAAAAAAAAACCCTGTCATTTACAAACATAAATATTACTGCTTATTACATTGTTCCATTAGGAAACAAAACTTCAAGTCATGTTTGATCAATAATTTGTATGTCTTCTTCCTTTTGAAATACAGGACAAGAATATAATAGTCATTAACCTTGTCTTAACTAAAACCAGCATCTCTATGACTTTAAGGCTTTTTGTGGCCAATTTTAATATTGCTAATTATATTTGGGTTTTTAAAATCATCCTATTTTTTTAACTTTATGATCCACCTTGAGCACAGGCAGAATAAATAAATAAATAAGATTTCTATGTCCTAACTGGAGATATTCTGTATGGCTCCCTTAGTAACTAACTCTCTAAGCCACAATTCCTTGCCTCCTTGCCTCCAAAGGTCTCTCTCTGACTTAACTTAAAATATAAACAACCTTACAATCCTTAAATCTTCCTACCACCCATGATTGGAGTTCAGCAACCCAACCCATAGGCGTCAACTTCAGGGGGGCTGGGGAGCTGGAGCCCCCCCTGAACTTTTCCAGGACATGCTGAGCCTCCCTGGGAGACAATGGCCTGTAATGTCTCTGGTCCAGCCCCAGCCCCTCCCCCCAAAAATTGGAAAGTCTACACCTTTGACCCAACCCATCACAGGCAAACGGGGGGGAGGGGTAGCAATTCTGAGGCTCTGGGGAAAACTTGAGGATGGAGCCAGGGGTCCGTTGGAGCGGGAGCGCACAGGAGTGCAGCTCCAGGAGTGAGAAGCCCAGGGGGCAGGCACATGACCAAGCCCCACCCCCTCCTCGGGTTCCCCGAGCAGTGTAGAGGTGCAGCGCCCCGGGGAAAGCCCTGCTCGGGTCTTTATTATTTTTAATGTTTTGTTTTAATATTGATAATTTTATCATTGTTCCTTTTATGACTGTGTGCTGCTTTTCCAGAGACTTGCTCAAGGTGACATATAAATTTTCTAAGTATACCATTTTTTATCTGGGCACATGGCACATAAGTACTGGAGAAATTTCACCAACCCTTCAGTAGCTTCCACCTTATCAGTTTTGTGTAGTGGTCAGGAGTTGGACTCTAATCTGGGAGAACCGAGTTTGATTCCCCACTCCTCCACATGCAGCTGCTGGTGTGACCTTGGGCCAGTCACAAGTTCTCTCAGAGCTGTTGTGTCTTGTTTTGGGGAGGGGAAGGGAAAGGGATGGGTGGTGCACATGTCCTGAGTATCTCAAGTCTACTTGAAACCTGGTAGTTTCAAGGGAGCAGGAAGAGAATGAGGGTGTGTTCTTTACGCTTATTTTTGTTGCACAAAGTATTGGATGGGGAAGGGAATGGAGGAAGAGCAGGTCAGTTTCACTCACCTGTGGAGTGGAGCCTGAGGGGTGGGTGTTGCCTTCTGACACACTTCCGGTATGTTAGGGGGTGTGGTATATGCAAATGAGTTATGCAAATAAGTTATGCTAATGAGCTCCTGCACCTCTTTTTCTACGAAATGACCCCTAGATGGAGCAGACAGAGGCCATCAGCTGTAGGTTCAGTTGCCAGGTCCCTCCTGACAACCGCCGGGAGATGGGGGGGTTGTTGAAAGTCAAGGACTGTAAACGCTTTCTCTTGCCTCAGGTTGCAGAGGAAGACTGCAATAGAGTTAGAAAGATAGAGGCCAGGACATAGACTGTCCTCTCTTCTCTGCTCTGATACTTCCCCCTTTGATGTGTAGACTGATACTCTTTAGGGAAAGTTTCCACACAATGCTATGTTTCTCCATCTTGGCATTTTAACAGGATGTTCTCCTGTAGCTCAGACCCCCTAGTTAGTTAGATCAGATCAGAGAATCTATCTCTCCTATCTAGAAATGGAGTTCATAGAATAAACTCCTATACTAGTTTTCAAATATAAAGAGGCTCCATGTAACTTTGGTATTTTCATGCCTGCACACACACTGTGACCATATGAACTGTGCTGCATTAAAGCCATGGGCACTCTGCTAACTATAAATCCTAACAGACTTACATGGTGTCACACAGAAAGTGACATCATCACACCAGCAATGTCCAAGTGATGCTCTAGTATTTTACCAAAAACTCTATGATAAAACTGGCTTCTACCATATAGAGTTTTTGACCAAATACCAGAGCGTCACCTGGACATTACTGGTGTGATGACTTCACTTCCTGTGCAACACCAAAGATGAGGCCTGGGCCTTTCTCTTTCTCCAGGTAAATCCCCCACCAGCCAACTTATCAGCGGCTGAGAGGCAGGGCATGTGAGCAGGGGACCCCTAGCTGTTGGGCGGTAAATCCCCACCACCTTACAGCTGATTGCCACCCTCTCCCATAAATCTAAGTAGAATGGGGGATTAGAGTGACTGTGGTTATGGAGGCTTCAGGGCAGCAGCTAGGGCAGGTGACTACAGAACAGGGCAGATTCCCAGCTTCCCCAGGTAACTCATCACTAAGGCTGTCCTGGCAGGCAAGTGAAATAATAACCAATCCCTTCCAATAGTTAAGAGCAAGAGCCCAGTAGTACCCTAAAGACTAACCAAATTTATGTCAAGGTATGAGCTTTTGTGAGTCACTGCTGAAGAAGTGAGCAGTGACTCACCAAAGCTCATCCTCTGCCACAAATTTTGTTAGTCTTTAAGGTGCTACTGGACTCTTGCTCTTTTCTACTACTACAGACTAACACAGCTACCCATCTTGATCAGCCCCTTCTAAGTTCCATACCTGCTTCAGTTTATACAAAAATATTTGTTCTAGATCCTTTCCAGTTCTTGAAGCTCTCTTCCTCAACTATGCTTTTTTTGGTGTTATCTTTAAAGTGTGAAACTTGAACCAAAACCTCCTTTTGCCACAGGGTATATATCTATTTTTCTCAATACAAATAGTTTTCCTTAGTACAAATAGTTCACAAATGAGTAGCCACATAGTAGGATTGGCCATCTCCAGGTGGTGGCTGGAGATCTGCTGCAATTACAACTGGTCTCCAGGCTGCTTTGGAAGGTAGACTCTATGACATTATATTCCCAATAGGAATAAGGTCTGTTGTGGAAATAAATACAACGGGCTCTAGAAAGAGGCTTTGGGGAGAGTGCCAAGGCCATGGACACTCAGTGTCAATTTGCTGTGGCAACCTCAGCAGGGTATAATGACACAGAGTCCACCACATTCTCCAGAGGAACTGATCTCTGCTACCTGAAAAGCAGTTGTAATTCTACGTGATCTCTAGCCCCCACCTGGAGATTGGCAACAATGGTTCCCAGGGAGGAAATGGATGGTTTGGAGGGTGAAGTCTATGGCATTGTACCTGTCTGAGGTCCCACCCCTCCTCACACCCTCTCCAGGCTCCATCCCTCAAATCTCCAGGAATTTCCCACCCGGAGTTGGCAACCCTACCTCCTTCCCAGCCAAGCATCAACTTTATTTCCCCCTCACTGTTCAGCTTTCCATCTGCCCCTCCCTGCACCTGCAGACACTACCGTGCTCTGAAGCCCTGACTGCCACATCACTTTAGCTGATGAGCTCCCTGACCTCCCAAAACCTGCTCTCCCCAGGCGCCACCCATAAAATCTCCAGGAATTTCACAATCCAGAGCTGGTAACACTACCACAGACTCTGGTGGCACATATATACTGAGATCTTGGCCAGTTGACTCAATACTGCCTAGTCCTGCACAGGAGATGCAAGCAGTGACGAACATCACTACTTTCCAGTGGGAAATGAAGCTGTGCTCCAGAGCTGGCATCAGAATTCTAAGCAGGCTATTTTTCATTGGAAAAATTTATATCTATGACCACATAACACCTACTAACCTAAAACAGCTTGCATTCGATCACATGCTTGATGATTCCTAAATCTATTCTTTGTTTGCTTGGTACATCTTTATTCCACCTTTCCCCCAAAGAGCTCAAGGCAATATGCACTGTTCTCCCCTCTCCCATTTTATACTCACAGGAATCGTGAGGTGGATTAAACTTCAAGAGTGACCAGGCCAAGATCACCCAGCAAACATCATGGATCTGGGCCAGATCTTAGTCTGAAACTCTAACCACTTCATTCCACTGGTTCTAGCCACTTAACAGATTGGTTCTCAAACTGTAGGAGAAGCAGTCCTTGACAGCACAGAATACCTGGACAGGTGAGCAGGAAAATGGCAGGGTTACCTGAACAGCATGCAATGCCAGAGAAGAGTACATCCTGGAAACATGTAAAACCTTTCCTATTCCTCCATCAGCCCTGTGTCAAACGAATAGCCCAAGGATCCACACAGACCCACAGTGGAAAGATGGCTGCATCCCCACTCAGCGTCTTATATGAGAGGGAAGCAAGCTCAAGAACAGCACTCCTTTGTTCTAGTGAAAATTCCCTGTATGTGCACTTTGATGAATGATGCGTGTGTTGCCTTTGATTCCTCTGCTAACACCAGTGTTAGACAAGGACATCTTCTCCATGGAATCTCACCAGCCACTGAAACTGGATGCGGCAAACAACAGTGCATGAGACTATCCATGGCCAAAGATCTTGTCTCCCAACAGTTCTACCTTCATGCTAGTAAAAGCCATACAGATTGCACTCTGCAGACTCTGCAGCTTTCCGAATAGCTGGCAGTGGCAACCTTAGGATTTAATTCCAGGGAAAGTTATTGAGCTATCTATAAAAAGGTTGACATTTTCAGCACAGTCTGAACGAGCATCCCTGGTTTCAGAGGGAAAAAGGGCAAGCAAGGCCTATTTTTAAGCAGCTAACAATATTAGTAACACTTTAAAACCATGACCCAGACCTTCTTATTTCTTTTTGGTATTTCATGCATGATTTTCATCACGATTAATTTGTGAGACATAATGTGAGCATCATAAGTATGTCAATAGAGTTTCCATTGCAATCCAGCAATAATTAACTGGCTTGACTATTACCGTGTTATCACATGGCTCTTTGTAGTTTCTGTCCTCAGCTACAACTGCAGCAAAAAGCCATTAATCTTTGAGTCATTTTTACCAGCTAATTACACAAAGATATGGAAGTAGTACTAAACTCTTGACCCAAATCCTTGCATGCCCAGACTACAGTGACCTAGAGCATAAACACGACTCTGGTATACTCCAGTCATATTTCTTCGCTGATGATGTGGCAGGCCAGCTCTAATTATGTGTAGCAGCACTAGTCTCTTGCTGCACAACAGCAGTGGCCTCCATGGGAACAGCATTCACTGAACAGTTTGCTTATAAACTCGGGTGCACAGCAGATCTTTGTGCAAATGTATAGTGACATAAATAAAACAAGAAGAACTCTCCATAACCTGTTAAAGCTGATGACAGTAATATTGGCCTGACACATTCACCACTGGGGAATCTACCTTATCTTGAAACCTCTAGGAGATCGAGAAGGTAACTTCCTAACAGATAAGCCAATTATTCTGCCTTTTCAACAAGCAATTGTATTTGGAATGGACATCTCTCTCTATATAATAATTCTTTGATGGTGGTGGCACTCTCTAGAACATTTCACATGCCACCCCAGCCTTTGGTCCCCTGGCCAGTCAATCAGAAGCTGTCCCTATCCACTGGCTGTAAATACTCGGATGCCATTGGCTGGGTTTGCTCCTCTTCCCCGCCCAGTCCTTCACCCTCTGTGCCCTGTCAGAATTCCTGGCAGACGGTTTTTTGCTCTTGACGAAGACACTTCTCCAGCTTCTTTCCTGTGGGGAGATTAACTGTTACCTCAGCGGCTGTTGGTAGGTGAAACGAAATGACAGTTACCTGTATTTATAAGATGGCTGCTGCCTGTGGTTTATTTAAAAATGTTCCCCCATAAGGTTCAACTGTTACCTCAGTGGCTGTTAGTAGGTGAAACGAAATGGCAGTTACCTGTGTTTATAAGAGGGGCTTCAGTGCAAGGTAGGTTGATGCTTGGCTGGGAAGGAGATGAGGTTGCCAACTCCAGGTGGGGAATTCCTGAAGATTTGAGGGGTAGAGCCTGGCGAGGGTGAGGTTTGAGGAGGGGTGGGGCCTCAGACAGGTACAATGCCATAGACTCTGCCCTCCAAACCACCTATTCCCTCTTGGGGAACCACTGCTGCCAATCTCCAGGTGAGGGCAGGAGATCACTCAGAATTACAACTGCTCTTCAGGTAGCAGAGATCAGTTTCCCTGGAGAAAATGATGGACTCTGTGTCATTTTACCCTGCTGAGGCTGCCACAGCAAATTAATGCTGAGTGCCCAAGGCCTTGACACTCTCCAAGAGCCTCTTTCTAGAGCCTGTTGTATTTATTCCCACAACGGGCCTTATTCCTAGTACTATATATAAGCCCCATATGCATGATCCTTCCATGTGTTCTGTCAATGCATGTAAAGGGAGAGTGGGTGTGTATATCCTGGCCTTGTTTCTATACAATCACCAGTTTGTAAGCATGGTGCCTACTACCTATGGAGGAAGTGCACACACATATGTGTGAGAGTCCTACAGAGTCTGTCAACAACAAGTGTCCTAGGGAAGGAAGTCTTTATTGAGAAAGGTCTGTTGTGGTCATCTGCGCTTCTTGTGTTAGTAATGGCTGACGCAGCCCCAAGCAGGACAATTATAACAGAATTCAAAAAGGGGTTTGGTAAGGAATTGTAAGCAATCATCAAGCTAAAGAAAAGGCACTCAAAATACTGGTTTACTGTTCCCAGGGACGAAGTGGGAAGAATTAGAGTCAGACAGGAAAAGAGATACATGGGCAGGCACCAGCAGTCTTCCAAGGTCAGATCAGCTCAAAGAGCGATAAGCACACCATGAGAAATATAACATAACATTCCACAGAACCGATGTCCAGGGTTCACTTATCCCACCTCCCGGGCAGGAGATGGCAGCATTAGCTGACAATATGCTTCCTTCCCCTTCCTTTCCACATGTTCCAGTCACGGGAAGGGAATGCATTAAGAGGGGGCTGGGAGAGCAGCCAACATGGACCTGTGAAACCATTAGGTCAAGGGAAGCAAGTAGCCTGGAGAGGAGACAACTGAGAGGTGATATGATGACCATATTCAAGTACTTGAAGGGCTGTCATATAGAGGATGGAGCGGAGTTGTTCTCTGTTGCCCCAGAAGGTCAGACTAGAACCAATGGATTGAAATTAAATCAAAAGAGTTTTCGGCTAAACATTAGGAAGAATTTCTCAACAGTTAGAGTGGTTCCTCAGTGGAACAGGCTTCCTCGGAAGGTGGTGGGCTCTCCTTCTTTGGAGGTTTTCAAACAAAGACTGGATGGCCATCTGACAGCAATGCTGATTCTGTGACCTTAGGCAGATCACGAGAAGGGAGGACAGGAAGGATTGCATTAGTGCTTAGTTGTCATGGCCCTTTCTTACACACCCAGGAAAATGCTGATCGCCCCTTTGGGTTCAGGAAGCAAGGTTTGGCCAGGGATCCTGAAAGGTTGGGGTTTTTTTGCCCTCTTCTGGGCATAGAGCAAGGGTCACTGGGTGTGTGTAGGGGGGAGGTATTTGTGAATTTCCTGCATTGTGCAGGGGGTTGGACTAGATGACCCTGGAGGTTCCTTCCAACTCTATGATTCTATGATAGGCATAGAAAAGGAGAATCAGGATAGGACAAAGTACACAGGAATAAGAGGAGGGTGAAACTACAGGAGCAGGAAATTTGAATAGCTGGAGATGAGAGGTATAACAAGGTGCCAGGAGCTGCAAAGTAGGGATGTGCACACCCATTAACCAACGCTCCTCTAAAAGCTTTAATATAACTACCTGTTTGCTTATAAAATAACATTTGGTAATCTTAAAAAATGTCTGTCAATTATCATTATTCTGGCATTTCACCGTCTGCTTTTCACAGTTGCACAAGATGAGGGACAGGAGAGGCAGCCAGGGAACTCCGCCGATAACCTAAGTGACAGGAGCATCTTCTGAACAGAAAACCTGCAGTTTTAGCGTCTTGCAATTTAAAATATGAATGTGGAAAAGAAGAGATATGAGTAACGAACAACAGAAACACTGAGCTGCTTTTCCACTTGGGACACGAGGGTAAAGCAAAAGGTTTTGTAAGGAAAATGGTTGCTGAGGAGTTCTTGCCGGAAATAGGCAAGCTGGATGCAGGGAAACAGCTGTCTCAGGGCCAAGCTGCACCAGACGCAGGAGACCAGTGTGTGGATCTACTAACATCATGATTTTATTTAGAAGCAGCCAGGGTGAGAGAAGGGAAACAGACTCCAATTTTGATCAGAACAACTGTGTTATAGTGTTGATAGCCAGAGGGCATGGCAAGGAGGTGGAGGGTATGCTCCCCCTAAGACCTCTGGTAACAGGCTGAGGGTATCCTCCTGCTGAACGGTTTCCTCTTCAGCTCCCAGTATCAAAGGCAACCCCATCCAGCTTTCTTTTTTAGGTATAGAAGTAGATAGAACAACAGTAATGACTGAATGAACAGGAAAGAAGTTAGAAGAATAAGTAATAATTTACTGGAAGATCTAAAGGATGTATTAAGGGATATAATGTGATTTAGAGGGAGTTGTGTGGTGCTTTCATATGTGGGTTGGATAAGGGAACAGAAAAAGAAGAGGTTACAAACTGGACTGGGATTAAGTTTAATTTGTTAGTTATATAGACAGAATGTAACTTCATTTTTGCTTCCCCCCCTGTTTAATTCATGAAAAGGAGTATAATATACAAGGACATGAATTATGTTTATGAAATATGAATATATACTCAATAAAAATATTTTTTTTAAAAAAGAAGAAGAAAAGAATAACTGTGCTTGAAAGGAAGGGGGTTAAACCTTAAAACATGCACATACCCATTTCTCCAGACTTAAGAAGCCATGAAATCAGCTTTTGAGTCAGTTCAGAAAAACCTTCTTCTCTGCTTCAGAAGTCTTAAGGCCACATGAGACTTGTATGGGTGTCAAAGTCTCAGTGATGGGGTGCATAATTCCCTGAATCCGTGTGCTTATTTATACCCCAGTGGGGATCCTATGTGGCTTACAACACTGTTCTCCTTTCTTCCACCTTATTCTCTCAAGAACAACCCTTGAGGTAAGTTAGGCTTAGTGAGGATGACAGGCCAGGCCACCCAGTGAACTTCCATGGCAGAGCAGGATTCGTACTTCTTCCCCCCAGGTCCTAATCTAAGGTTGCCAAACTTCCAGGTAGGGTCTGAAGAGTTTCTGGAACTACAACTAATCTGTAGACTACAGCGATCAGTTCCTCTGGAGGAAATGGCTGCTCTGGAGGGTGAATATGGCATTACACCTTGCTGAGGTCCCTCCCCAAACCTCGCCCTCATAGGCTCCACCCCTAAAGATCCAGGAATTTCCCATCTTGGAGTTGGCAACCCTCTCCTCAGCAGAAACTCTAGCTGCTACACCATACTGGCCCCACCACTGCCAGGAGCAAAGCTGATCAACCAATGGCTGAAATAAGCCACAGCGCCATCAAGCAAGTGGTCACTCATGGAACTTCAGCCTGGGCCAGAGGGATGTGAGTGAGGGAGCCATGAGCAGAAATTTGTTGTTGTTGTTCAGTTGCACAGTCGAGTCTGACTCTTCGTGACCCCATGGACCACATCACACCAGGCCGTCCTGTCTTCCATCGTGCTCCGGAGTTTGGTCAACTTCATGATCATTGCATCGATAACACTGTCTAACTATCTCATCCTTTGTCATCCCCTTCTTCTTTTACCTTCAATCTTTCCCAGCATCAGGGTCTTCTCCAGTGAGTGCTCCCTTCTCATTTGGTGACTAAAGTATTCGAGCTTCAGCTTCAGTACCTGGCCTTCCAGGGAACAGTCAGGGTTGATTTCTTTTAGGATTGACTGATTTGATCTCCTTGCAGTCCAAAGGATTCTCAAGAATCTTCTCCAGCACCATAATTCAAAAGCATCTATTCTTCAGAGCTTGGCCTTCCTTATAGTCCAACTCTCGCAACCATACATTGCTACATAATCTCTTCCTCTATCCTTGCTCTTTGTCACATACAAAATTGCACCTCGGGTCCTTGTCACAAGGCTGATCAGACCATGGGGAAGGACTCTGGACCTGTGGTTTCCTGATCCAGCAGTGTACAGACAAAGAGTCCCAGGCAAGGAGACTTTAAACATAATAAACCTTTACTGAATATATTTATGCATCCTAAACTTGTATTATTCACACTTTTAATTCACTAAAATGCACTAGAAACAGAGATTTTTCTGTAGTGATGCTCAAGTTGTGGAAGTTCACCCAGCTCCAAATTTGCCAGCTTTAGGTACCAGGAAAAAAACCTGTATTTTGCACAGACTTTTGAGAATGTTTACCTTTTCACATTTCTATCTTAAAATTCTGTTCTGTTTGGGATGTTATTGAATTCCCTCTTTTCTGTTTCCTGTAATAGTTTTATGAATTTTTTTTTTAATCTTCTGGATTTTTTTTTACCATTACCCAACATAAAATTTTATCTCCTGCTAAGTATGCATTAATTTATTTCGTATCTAGTCTTAGCTCTGGGTTCATTGGTTTTATTGCCTGTTTTCGTGTTCTTCCTCTGTGGTTTGGAATTTTGTTTTTACACCATTTACCAATGGGATTATTTTGCCAGTCTTTCAGTTGTCTAAGTTTTATTATTGTGTAACTCTGTTTAAGACTAAAGTTTGAGTCCAGTGGCACCTTTAAGACCAGCATAGTTTAACTCAAGGTATAAGCTTTTGTGTGCAAGCACACTTTTTCAGATACTTGCACACAAAAGCTTATATCTTGAATCAAACTTTGTTAGTCTTAAAGGTGCCACTGGACTCAAACTTTGTTCTGCTGCTTCAGACCAACATGGCTACCCCACCTGACTATATCTGTTTAAGACTGCAGATTTTGCAAGGTTTCTGGTTGGATTCAGATATCCCCGTTTCAATTTCATTTCTGCCTTTTCTAAAGGAAACTCTTGAGTAGCAAGTTTACACCATTTTCAGCTTCCTTGCACTACATTATTCCCATCAAAATATATACATTTTTCAGAGCTATTTGTCAGTTGCATAGAAACAGGATCAAAATGGCATTTTTTAAAATGCCAGTGGGGTGTGGCTGAGCGTGGGACTAGGACAGGGAAGACCCAGGTTCAAATCCCTACCCTGCCATCAAAGTTTGTTGGGTAACCTGGGGCCAGTCACATCGCCTCAGCTTAACCTCTCTCACACAGGGCTGCTGTGATGTCAGTTAACTGCCATGAATTCTTTTCAATAACTGTATGACTGTTACCCAGGTGTAATTACATGGTCTCTGAAAAGGTCACAGGCTTACATATATTTTTCTCCGCAGTTTGGTGACGGGTCCCACCCAGGAGTTCGCAACGGGGCCATGACTCCCTCCTCTGGAATGCGTGCTCCGCTCGCTTGTCTGCTTGCTTGCTAGACTTGCTTGCTTGCTCGCGCATGCCCTGACTCAATTGCTTGCTTCCCTGGTGTTATCTCTTGTGTCCCATCCTTGAACAGGAGTGCCTCCTGTTTTTGTGCAAGCCAAACTCACAGGTGTTATGTATTCCTTTTCTTTATGTCTTGGGAACTTAGCTTTTAGAAATGTTCAACATCATTATTTTCTGAGAACTCCTTTTCCCGCGTTTTCTATGGGAACTTCAGGCCAGTATATTTGAGCGCCTAAAATCCTGTCTAGTGATTGGTAGACAGCTCTTAAGCCATATTTCATATCCAGTATATCAATACATGTAATCCCTAAGCACAGCATTACTAACAGGAAAAGTGTTTGACTGCAATGATCTTTTCTACAAATAAAGGACTTACTGCTTAAGGAGGCCTGTTGTGGACTATATCTATTGGGACATTCTCACATGTGAGTGTAAAATGAAGGCATGAAGAACAGCATAGGCAGCTTTGAGCTCCCACTGGGGAGAAAGGCAGAATATAAATGAAATCAATAAAAAAATAAATATGAAAACAGGGTGAAAAATGGCACATAAGTAAAAAGTATACACCATAAAAAGATGCCATAACAAGAATGGGAATATTGGCTCATGCACAACTTATGAGTCCTTAATAGTAGCCATGCCACACAACCTTTGTCTCATGCTTTGGAAGCTATGGGCTACCCTGCAGCTACACTAGAACACATACACATCTTTCAAGGGAACAGTTCAGAAAGCTGCCCTCAACATTCCATCATCCCATGGCTTCCATCCCAATGGAATGTATGTACAAACCCCCAAGCATTAAAGAAGCCACAACAGGCAATAAAAGTCCTGTTTCACCCCATTCCCCCAGAGCCCACCTAGCCCAGTCCTCCTGTAGAGACCACCTGCTGAGTCTGCATCTGAAGTTCTCCCCGTGAACCCCCACCCCCTCCCTGATGCAGCCGGCCTTCTCGAGCTGGACTCTCTCCCACTGTTCCTGGCTGCCCCAGGAGAGGGGATGGTGGTGAGAGGAAATGCTTTGATTCATTTTATAAGAAGCATTTGTCTCAGGGCTTGCCTAAAATTCTAAACTGCAAGGGTTACTGCATAATAGGTTCAGACAAACAAATGTGTGTTTGCTGTGATGTTGATGGGAAAGGTTTGGGGGGGGGGAGCAAATGCTGAGCTCTCAAAAGTTGCCATTCCTAGACTTGTCAAGAATCTTGCATTATAACCAGTCAGGCGGAAAGCAGAATTTAAAACCTGCTCTAATTTATACTGCAAATGACCCAGCTTTGGGCCAGCCTTACCGCTCAAGAGATTCATAAAGAAGGCTCAAAAGCACCTTTGCCCTCCCCAAGGCTTTGCACCGAGAATCCGTCTCAGAGATACTTAAGAAGAGAGACCCTCCGGCTTCTGTTTCTTCAGCATCATGTTCCCCTTCCTGACTTCAAAGGAAACTCCTTCCACGAGGACTGTAGCTTTGCTGCCCTGCAATTAGTAATCTGCGCGCTTGCACTGCTCCAATTTGATATGCTGCCACTTTGATCAACGCAAGATCTAAGATCCAGCTTTGCAACATTTTCTCTGTTAATTTTTTTCCCTCTGTTACATTACAAAAATCACAACAACTTTGTCCTGCCAACTTGTCAATCTTCCGGGTGTATGTGCATGCACAGATAACATATGTCAGTGGAAATCTCTGCAATTTAAAAACCTCCATAAGGAAATGCTAAAATCAAGTTGGGTTCAGAATGAGAGAAGTAACCATCTAACCTAGGAGCTGTTCCCTGGATGCTTGGGGGCAGAATGCTTTCCCATTAAGCACTGATGAAGAAATGCTATTTGTTATCATAGGCAGTATTCCAGGACTGCAAAGAGGTTAAGCCCTGATGAACTGCAGCTCAGAGACCCACATTATGGGAGTGGTCTGAATCATCCAGAAGGAAATCAGTGAGGAAATTTCAGCTGGTTTCTATCAATTTAGGATCAGAATCAGAGACAACTGTTAACAAGGAAGACCAATTTGAGGCTGACAGCTGCAGAGTTTCTTTCAACATGTTTCCCATTGACTCATAAGAGTCAGAATTTAATTGCAGAAATCATAAAAACGACACTTGAACCTGCATGAGGTACAAACAAGGAGACTTTCAGTGCCTTTTCTGTGCTAGTAATACTGTATTATTTTTTACCGAGATGTACGTCACAAAACTAGTAGGAATACCAGTTCAAACAACCAGTTTTAGTGGGTTTCCTCACTGGATTCCTCATAAACAATGCTCATAGAACTTGCTTTTTTGAAAAAGAAGTAAGAATCATTATTTCATTTGGAAGTTACCTGTTTGGACTCTGGACTCTCTAACTTGAATAAAACGTATTATCTCTCTGTGAGATATTCTAGATTCTGATTAGCCCACTGTTAACATCCAGCACCCTCAGTCATTTTCAGAGCCTGGCTCTGAGTATTTTGACAGCTGTAGACAGATACTGGAAAAGATCACGGTCTTCTCGAGCAAGTTCTATGAGCAATATTGATGAGGGATCCAGTAATAAACAGCCTAATAAGAACCCCAGCTGCCATACAATGGGGTGGGGACATTGGTGGGGCTCAGCACCACCTGGAACCATTCTGTTCAGAAAATAAAGAAGGGTCCAGGGAAAAATATTGCTCTTGACACTTTCGTTTGCTAGATGATAAGAACATAAGAAGATTCCTGCTGGATCAGACCAGTGGGCCATCTAGTCCACCTCCTGTTTGACAAAGTGGCCAGCCAGTTCCTTTGGAGGGCCAACAATAGGACTTAGAAGCTGAGGCCTTTACCTGATGTGGCCTCCCGGCTCTGGGATCCAGAGGTTTAGTGCCTCTGAATGTGGAGGTTCCCCTCAGTCACCATGGCTAGTAGCACCTGACAGACCTATCCTCCATGAGTCTATCTAATACCCTTTTAAAGCTGTTTATTCTTGCGGCCATCACTACATCCTCTGGTAGTGAATTCCACATTTTAATCACTCTCTCAGTGTAAAGAAGTATTTTCTTGTGTCCGTCCTGAATCTACCGCCATGAAGACTAGGATAATTTCTTCAGTTACCAAAAGGGGGGGGGGGGAGATCCCTGTCTCCCCACAAGCTGAGGATTCTAAATTTCAATTAAATTGCAGGTTACTGGTAAGGAGTTATTCAAAACCCATAATTTGCCTGTGATACTTGCATTTGGATGTCACAGCATATTAGAGCTTTCTCAAACTGGGAAGTCTGTAAAGGGCAGAGTGGAACAGAGTGAAATCCCACCTTCCCCAGCATCGTGGTCCTGGTTTAGATCTCCTGCCCCACTACAGTGGTTGGGCCAAACATCCCATCTGGAGCTCTATGTATGAGCTCCAGCATCATTGCAGGCTCTCTCAGAGAGAGCTGGCAGGCAAACTGGCACCCAGCATGACTGTCACGGAGAGGTTTTTCTCTCAACTGGAGTCCAAACTGGAGTGGGTTTGGGGTTTTTTTTTAAGCATCCACATGGTGTTATCTCCAATAGTCAATTTTCTGGGTTTTCCTCACACTTAGCTGTAATCTTTCCCAAGATTGCTTTGGTACATTTTTCTATAAAACAAAAATCCAGGAATTCAGAGAACCTAGCAGATAGGTTATTATAAAGCTGCAGAATATGTCAACTGCTAGCCTTTGTGAAAGCTGTCCAGTGGAACAGCGGGGGGGGGGGGGGGGGGGGAACGGCAGCTGCAGCAGACCAAACAAAACAAAAATGTCGGAAAAACTGCTGTGTGGCTGATTCAGCCTCTGCACTCACAGAGAATTGTCCCCAGGTGGAAGCAGCTCAGGTAATTCAGTTCCTTACTAAATATTGGCAGTGCCTTCCCATCCTTCATTAAGTTTTGTGTTTTTCTTGCTGCTGGGGAGGGCATCAAGATGGGAGGTCAGGGTGGGATAGATATATCTAGTTAACTGGGGGTAGTTAGGTTTCTTTAGTATAGTAGAAGGGGTTTGTTTTTATACAGTTAGCAAGTTTAGCTATATAGGCTTGAGATCAGAGAGCGCTGCCGCTTGGTCCGTCATCCTTATTGTGTCCCAAATTGCCATCGACCTGCATGGTTGGCCTGGGACACTGGTTTCAGTGCGGAGGCCACCACAAATGGGGGAAATGGGTCAGAGGATGTCAGTGCTTCTGGGGAGGGGAAGGTATAGCGGTGGGACCAAGGCACATGCTAAAGGGAAGGGGGCAGAGAAACAGGGAAGCTTGGCCCCCTTCCAGGCTGTGTCCCATCCCGAGGGTGGCAGACAGTGGGGCTGGGATTGTCCCCCCTCCGACATTGGTGTTGTGCAATGCCAGATCCATAAATAACAGGACCTCTACCCTGCGAGACTTTATATTCGAGCAGGGAGCAGATCTGGCATGCGTGACTGAGACCTGGGTACAAGAGGGGGAGACAGTGGCTCTCTCCCAATTGGCTCTGCCCGGGTTCTCGGTCCTTCACCAATCATGGACTGAGGGGCGGGGGGGTGGAGTGGCGCTTTTCATTCGGGAGGCTTACTCCTTCAGAGCGCTCCCGCCGCTTAAACTTGCAGACATAGAATGTGCTGGCCTGGTGTAGGAAGCCAGGGAGAGTTTGGCTATTTGGGTGGTGTACCGACCACCCAATGCACCACCCACTAGCCTGCCATCTCTGGCTGAGGCCATGGCAGGCTGGGTATTGGAGCACCCTCAACTTATAGTCCTGGGTGACTTCAACATCCATGCCGTCGTTGCGGCCTCAGGTCCAGCAATGGACCTTGTGTCAGTCATGGCGACCCTAGGACTCACCCAACATGTAATGGTGCCCACACACCAGGCCGGGCATATGCTCGACTTGATTTTTGCGGCAGGGGTTTCCATGGTCATGCTTTGGCAGTACCATGGTCAGACCACCATGCACTGAAGGCCCGGCTGAATGTTCCACTCAGACCCCGTGTGGGCGGCGAGCGTATTTTGACTCGCCCGCAGAGCCAAATGGACCCACAGCAGTTCCTGATGGCTTTGTAGGATCCCATGCCCCCTAATGGCTCGTTGGATGAGCTGGTCGAGGACTGGCAAGGCTGGCTCTCGGCGGCCATCAATGAGATCACCCCCAGGCACCCTCTGCACCCTCATTCTAAGCGGGCTCCCTGGTATACCAGGGAGCTGCGGCAGATGAAACGAGGGCTCAGACAACTAGAGAGACGGTGGTGGCGTGCCTGCAATGAAGCATCAAGAGCATCTTATAGGATGTTTATGAGGTCCTATGAAGTGGCAGTCAAGGCTGCGAAGAGACAGTTCTACGTGGCTACAATTGCGTCTGCAAGCTCAGGCATGGCACAATTATTTAGAACTATTCAGTCACTAACAGAACTGCCACATAGCAATCTAAATAATAGGGAATTGGATATTGGCTGTGAGGCTTTTGCGAGCTACTTTGCAGATAAAATCCTGTTGCTCCGCCATGACCTCCCAGCCACAGTTGAAACAGTGAGTGAACTTGAGGCTCCTTGCTCGTCTTCTAGTTCCATTCTGGATTATTTCAGTCCACTCAGCCTTGAGGAAGTCGACAGTTTACTCTCAACTGTACGTCCAACCTCATGCAGCCTTGACCTGTGCCCTTCATGGCTGATAAAAGCTGGCTGTGAGGGGCTACGAGGTGCCCTCAGGGAGATTGTCAACAAGTCCTTCGAAGAGGGACTTTTCCCGGGGGCACTCAAGGAAGCGATGGTTCGCCCTCTCCTGAAAAAGCCATCATTGGATCCGGCCGAATTGGCCAACTATCGGCCGGTGTCCAACTTGCCCTATTTGGGCAAGATCTTGGAGAGGGTGGCGGCGATTCAGTTGCAGAGTTTCCTGAATGACACTTCTGTGCTAGACCCATTTCAGTCCGGCTTCCGGCCAGGTCATGGGATGGAAACGGCTCTGGTTACCCTCACAGTTGACCTCCAACTGCATCTGGATCGGGGCAGTACGGCAGTGCTGTTGTTGTTAGATCTGTTGGCTGCGTTTGACACGGTCGACCACCAGCTACTGATTCACTGCCTTGCCAACATGGGAGTTCAGGGGCTTGCCCTGCAGTGGCTTGTCTCCTTTCTCCAAGGTCGGGGACAGAGAGTGGCACTGGTGGAGCAGATGTTCCAGAGGCACCCGCGGTGTTATCCCCAATGTTGCTTAACATCTATATGCGCCCTCTCGCCCAGATTGCCCGGAGGCACAGGCTGGGCTGTCACCAGTATGCTGATGACACCCAGCTATATCTGTTGTTGGGCAACCGGACTGGAGCCACCCCAGATGACCTGGCGCAGGCTAGCTTAGGCTGGCTAGCTTAGGCTCAGCCGATTGAAATTGAATCCAATGAAGACAGAGGTCCTGTGCCTGTATTAGAGTGGACCGGGGGTAGGGATCCCACTACCGGCCTTCGGGGGGTGCCATTGGTGCCAGCGCCGAGGGTCCGGAGTTTGGGAGTGCTCCTGGATGCCTCCTTAACTATGGAGGCCCAGTAGCAGCCACTGCCAAGGCAGCCTTTTTTCATTTTCGGCTGATTAGGCAGTTGGTTCCCTTCCTCGAACGCAATGATCTGGCGACAGTGATCCACGCAATGGTCACCTCGAGGTTAGACTACTGTAACGCCCTCTACATGGGGCTGCCCTTGTCTCAGCTCCGGAGGCTGCAGCTAGTGCAGAATGCCATGGCCAAGTTTTTAATGGGTCTCTCGGTGAGGGACCAAGTTTAGCCTGTGCTGATGGCCCTGCACTGGCTGCCTATAGCGTACCGGATCCGGTTCAAGGTGCTGGTTTTAACCTTTAAAGCCCTATATGGTCAGGGGCCTGCCTACCTAAGGGACCGCCTTTCCCTGTATACATCCCAGAGAGCACTGCGGTCAGGCACTCAACACCGCCTGACCCTCCCTGGCCCTAGGAAGGCTAGGTTGGCAACCACCAGGAATAGGGCCTTCTCAGTGGCGGAACCCTACTGGTGGAATGAGCTCCCGGAGAACATCAGGGCCCTGCGGGACCTTTTGCAGTTCCGTAGGGCCTGCAAAGTGGAGATCTTCCACCAGGCTTTTGGAGCCCCCACTGGGGGAAGGGCCACTAGTATGGCCTGGCACATCTGGCTGGCCTGATATAACCTGGTGGGAACCTACTAGCCGGGAATATCTTGGATGCCACCCCTAGCGCTGGATTTTGCTCTGTTGTCAATTTTTTGCTGCCGTCTTCTTAGTCTTTTATTGTTTTGTGATATATATTGATGTGATTTTATAGTTGTACGTTCTGTTTCCATGTATTGTTAGCCGCCTAGAGCTGGCAAATGCTGGCTAGACAGGATATAAATCTAAATAAATAAATAAATTAAGAATGTCCAGTTACAGCTTTAAGCACCTGGCAATTCTTTGGGATCCTGAATTGGGGCAGAAAGGCAGCATAAAAATAAAGTTTAATTCATGCACATTTAAATAAATTCACTGGCAAGACAGCATGGCTCTTCTCTTTACCGCTGGCAGCAAAAAAGCACCCCTATCCCAAACCCTTTAAAAGGAACGGATGGGCAGCACGCTACCAGTGCCGGAAAATTGGATGGAGTGCTGAGTTTGGACAGGGAGAATGATCAGGTTTTAGTCTGTGGGCTCAACCGGCCTTGGAGAGACAGCAGCAGCCTAAACAAACATACCCGGTTACACTGGAAGGGCAATGAGGCAAGGATGCATTTGCAAATTGAATTAGGCTACAGCAGACAAAAGAGTCTAAATAAATTGCAGTTTTGTGGCCAGCGGGTGAAGGCCAGTGTGAGGCAGAGCACCCTAATTTCTCTCAAGGGTTATTAAAGTATTAGAAGGTCTAGTCTGTTCTCAGGTGTTTGTGATTTGAACCTTTCTGCCACTGCCATCCTTATCTCCTTCAAGGCCAAATGCAGGAATGTAGCAATTAGGTCCAGTTGTGAGAACCTGTGCTCCGTTGTGTAACTGGGTGGGAGGAGGGAATGAGGAGCAGGTGCCAATAGCCTCTGGAAAGTTCCTCAGAAGAAGATCCCTGATTAGACCAGAGAGACTACCTGATGCCATAGGGTAGAAAGCTACAATAAGGGTATAGGCCAGAGAGAGAGTCATGCTAATGCCATGCTAGTAGGCTTCGATCTGTTATGCTTCGTCATGATGGACTGCAGTGAATAGGATGCTTTTATGCTGCTGCTATGATTTTATGCTGCAAGAAGGTTTGCCCTCTAATACTCAGGTATTCAATGTATTAGAAAAGTTAGCTTCTTTGTTTTCTTGTTGCTAAGCTATAGAGATTGTACTGCCTAGTGAATTCTTTTGATGATTTCATAAACCTTTATACATTTTCACAAGGTCTGGTTTTCTTGTGTGCATTCCCACAGGTCTGGGAAGTTGTTCAGGGGTTCCACACAGGGGACCAGGAAGGGGGGGGGTGTCTCTGACAGCCAGTTTGTACATTCTGGACTCCATACAGAGGCTGGCTGACATCAGCACCATGTGGCATCTGTCCCTACTCAGTATGTGGTTTGTATCCAGTGGTTTTTCTCCATGCCATCCCAGGCGGATACTCTTTTGGAGTGTCATGAAAAGGGGGGCGGGGCACCACCTGCAGTATAAACAAAAGGCTAATAGCCTGGAGCACTGGACAGCAGACTCCAAGTGGTGACCTTGCATCCTGCACCAGCCGTAAGTGGTAGTTTATCCAGCTGCAGCACTTCAAAGTCTGCATGCCATGTGCCACAGCTGCACAGTGTTATTCAGCAAAGTGCAAGGGAGTCGGGAGATTGAAAAACCAAGAGAGACAGGGAGCTTGGTTGGCGAGAAACCATGGCAGAAAGCAATGTCTTATCGAAGACCTAGAAATTATATTGAAAAGCAACTCTTACAATAAACTTTATGAGAAGACAAGAGTCTGTGGAAAAGACAATGCTAGGAAAAGTTGAAAGCAGCAGAAAAAGAAGACGACCCAACAGTTAGGAGGAGTGATTCAATCAAGGAAGCCACAGTCCTCAGTTTGCGAGATATGAGTGAGGCTTTTAACAATAGTATGTTTTGGAGGACATTAATTCACCGAATTGGAAGTAACTTGACAGCACTTAACACACACATGATAAATGTCATTTTAATATATAAAGAAACTTCTTCTACCACGAGTCCACCTGAACCTTCCATCAGTCTCCAGACTCTCCAACAACAGGCTGACACCAGACAAATGCATTAGGCTGTAGCTTATTGATGCTTTCCCAAATAGCCACGGTCCCAGGTTCAAATACCTGATTCCAGCCTGGAGATCTACCAATCTCCTTATCTTCTCCACCTGTTGACTTCAAAACTCTGCTTGTACTCCCAGGCCTGGATTCCAGTTTAGGATTCGTTTAGGATGCCTCTAGCCCCACACCCTCACTTCAGGATCAGGTCTCAAGGACATCTGGCCTCCAGAAAGCAGCCTGCTGCTCTCCTGGTCAGGAACCCCACTTCCCTGATGCCTCCTGAACTCCTAGGCTTTTTCAGCTGTCTTCCTGCCTTCTGCAGCTAACTCCCCTCCCCCTTTCATTCGCCTTCCTCCTGCCACCCCTACTCCTGGCTTTGTTGACCTACACCTAAGTAGGCTTTTACTACCCAGAAGATCTCTATTCCTAAGACAGCCTTTACTCCTGAGGAGGCCAGTCCTGACAATCTTTGTTCCACCAGCTCTTGAGGTGCCCTCAGCATGCAGTCCTGCCTTTCCCTCCTCCTTTCAGCCAACGTGTAGCCTCTCTTGGGGCTGCTCCCCCACTTCATACTCCACCCAGGGACCTCCTGGAGTGTGGCATTCATCTATATTGTATTTGCATCCCAGGCTTCCTCCAGTGAGATAAACGCCAAGATTTTGTAGTTGTGGAGCAAAAATTTGTCTGGGTGGGCTGCCATTATTTTTATGTCGGCTCCAATTTGCCCCCAGCCTGACAGCTGGTGGCCACCCCCTCTCCCTCCCCTCCTGCAAGATTTAAAAGGCCCCCCAGCTGATCGGCAGGGAATACGTAGTCCACTGATCAGCTGGAAGGCCCTTTAAGTCTTGCAGGAGGGGAGGGAGAGGGGTGTGCACCATCCCCTGCTTCTTCTCAAAAGCATTTAAATGATCCCTTTAAATGCTTTTGAGAAGAAGGGTGGCATGCACACAAACCCCCCCCCCCATCTTCTAAAAATAATTTCTTCTAAAAAAACTCTCATGGGGCTGGCCTCTTGAGGAAGGGGGCGGAGCCCCCCAGTAACCCCACTGTAGCTGCAAGCCAGCCAAGCATGTGGAGGTTTCCCACTTTACATTCATAACAGTTTGGAGTTTACTAGACTAAGACGTGAGCACACAGACCCAGCAAATGGGAGTCAAGCATGTAAGCAGCCTTTTGGATGCATTGCCGGTGCAGATTTCGAGAGACATCCCCATCTGCTCACTTACTGGACAGTCTGGGTGCATCTTTCCAATTAAATGGGAGATGGTTGTGTGTCACTAGCTGCTCACAAATACATCTGGATTGGGGTGAGTTTCTAGCAGTGAGCCTTCTAGCTAAGCAGTAATGTAAACTCAGGTTTCTCGGCCCAAAACATTATTTTTGTACAAACTGGCTCTTCTCCAAAATATACATTAATTAACTATAAGAAAGTTTTACTGCTACTTTGTAGTTATCTGCCTAGAATGTTTTAAAAGGTGGGAGGGATATAAATTATGGGAATAAAATTAAATAGGATAATTTTTATAATTGGTTGTCTTTTAAAAAAAAATTGATTACCCATCATTAGACTTTAGGGATGGGCACAGACTGGGAAACTCTGGTTTGGTTTGGGGCTTGTGAGCTGGATGGCCCCGAACCGAGCCTCAAATCGAACCCCCAAGCAAAAAACCTGAACTGAGCTGGTTTTGGTGGCATTGGGCCTGGAAGCAACACGAGTGTGTCACTCCCAATACGCTTGCGTCATTTCCGGGTGGCATCAGGCCCTGCCACTGGTGCACTCTCATCACCCGGAAGTGACATGAGCATGTCAGGCAGCGTCCTTGTGTCACTTCTGGGTCATGTGGGTGCATGTGGGGCAAGAGCCCAACACCACCCGAAAGTGATACCAGCGCATCAGGGAGCCAAACCCAAAACCAAACCAAGCAGAAGCTCAGAGAGTGTTCAGGGGAAGGTGCTGTTGGCGAACCAAGGTTCACAAGCCCAAACTGGGCAAAGTCCAGCCCAGACTTTGGCTCGGATTCGGGTCTGCGCCCGTCCTTATTAAACTTCAATAAAGTGTACTAAACACAATCATTGCTTAAACACAAAAAGCCCTTAAGCGTGGTGTTTATACATAAAGAGGAAAGCATTGGAAGGAAAGTACCTTTTCAGAAAATATCACAACCCATTAAACATATAAACAAAGCAGAGATGCATTACATGGACTTTTTGGCGGTGCAAAGTCCATGTATAACTAAAAACACCCCATACAAATACTGAAAGTTTGCTCTGTATGGAGACAGAATCTCTGACATCTCAAGGGCTGTATTCACACATCCATGTTCACTCTTCGATGAGCACAGTATTCATTAATGACGTGCATGTCTGGATGGGTCATCAGATATAAGGCTGTGAATGCAACTTCCATATCAGACCAAACACAATGCTACTCAGTGGAGAGCATTCACACATTCAGTTATCAGAATACTCAAGTGAAGCACATTCATGCGTAAATGAGCCTCTAGATGCTACCCTGCCAAAATTCAATAGGTTTCTGCCCATGTGACCAGAGAGGTTTATGCCCCTGAATGCAACTCTAGAAAAGAAAACTAATCTGGATTTTTATGGCGCCTATTTAATGTTACTGCTCTAAATCAAGTGTGGAGGTGAGTGCAGGTCTTGCTTCAGCTGTCAGCATTACTCAGACTCATTATTCCTCATCTGTAAAATGGGAATTACTTTCAGGATTAGATGAACAACAACATGGCACTACAAAAGTGGTGTGATATAGCTGGCCTTGGATCTGAATTCAAGTCCCACCCTCTTCTGGGCCTTCCAGGCTTCCTCACACAGAGCTTTTCTGCATGAAGACACACACTGTACAGGAGCTGTACACACCAAGGGCTCAAATGCAGTACAAGATTTCCCCCCCATGAATAAATGGGAGTGGGTAGCTGGCGTACACAGCAGCTGCCTAATCTGGGTGCCAGAATATGGGAAATAGTTGCAGAAGTCCCCCGCTCCAGCATTTTAAATTTTCCCCAAATACTTAAAATAACATTAGCTAGCTTTTTGGCAAGGTACAAAGTACTCCACACATGTTATTTCAGTTATCATTATAATAACCCTGTAAGGTAGGCCAGGACATACTGTTCCCATATGGCAGATGGGAAGCTGCAGCTGAGAGGGAGAGGCTGAGTACTTAATGTATTTATGGTGGGGACAATATTGAAATGGGGAGTGGTCTTCCTAGTGCAGATTCTAAATCTGTCATCCTAAGGACACTTTTCTAGGAGTCTGCCCCACTGAAGAACGCGGGGCTCACTTCTGAGTAGGCTTGCTTCCCTAAGCCCCTGGCCTCAGCTCAGCAAAAAATGAAAAATAAATACATGTCAGGTTGAAAGCATGCTTTGGTTAGGTATTCTTAATCCCAGGACCCTGTCTTCTATCAATATGCATACAATTGGAACCCATTGTTTTCATTCACAGGCTGTGCTAAACATCACAGGCTGGTCTGTGAGTGAACTGTGATGCGAACCATACTACAGAGATATTTACCCATCAGGCCGTCAAGTTTAGCATCCTCTGTAGACAATGCTCCCAGCCGAGGCATAGCTTGTTCCCACCTCCTCCCAGCCCAGGCCGCCTATTGTGTCCCAGTCAGGTCCTGCAGACCAGCCTCAGAGAGAAAGTAAAAGCAGTGGCCCTGTGATGGATCTGGCATGGGAAAGAGACCTTTCCGCTTAACCCCAGTTATTTTGGGCAGGGGTGTAACAGCATGGGGGGGGGGGGGGGTTTCAGAACAGTGGCTTTGGGCTTGGGGACAGTCCCAGTTGCCCCCCTCCCCCGCCCGAGAAGGAGGCAGATGACACCCTGGCGTCAAAACAAGCAACCCCATATTCCCTGCCCCGTCAAAACAGATGGGAGAGGAAGGGGGTGGGCGATTACGGCAAGAAACAATCTGCCCGCAGGAACCAGCAGCGAGCTTGTTGTTGGTGCGCTCCTTGTTATGTCTGGCTGGCTCAGTCGGGGCTGGGCTGCCCCGGGGAGCATCGGTGTTGGGGGGTGGGAGCCGCGGGAGAAATGGGCGCCCCCGTCCCGCCCCGAGAAGCGGCCTTTCCCGCTGCCGAAGTCCTGAAAACACCTCCTCGTGTCAGACGCAGGTGACTGGGGGTGAGCGGAAAACAAGCCAGCAGGCTGAAAAACTTGCGCAGAGAGAAATGACGGGACGGGATGGATTCGCGGCGGAGAGTGACTCTGGTCCAGCCACTCACCCCCCGCCACCCTGTCCCTTCCCGAAGCGGGCACGCACGGGAGTAGCCCGGTCCTTCCTCCCAGCCCAGCGCGGCTGCTGAGCCTCCTGCGGGCGTCGAGGATGCTGCGGCAAGGATCCCTCGCGGGTTGGTACCCAAGTGAGGCGCGCCCGCTGGGGAGGGGAGGGTGACGAAGGTCCTTACCTGGAACAGCGACGGAGGTGCCCCCTCTTCGTCCCCAGGCAGGACAAAGGAGGCCGCCCCCTTCTCCCCAGTCCTCGCACTCCGAGCCGCGGCCGCCTGGCAGCTTTACGTCGCCCGGACTGAGGACAGCGCCAGCGAGAAAGGGATGGAGAGCTGGCGAGCTATATACACCGAGCGGGGAGCGGCCACCCAGCGGCGCCCGCTACCTCCTCTCAGCCTGCACGGCTTATCCTGCTGCGGCGGCCAAACAGCGAGGCGCGGCGCCCTCTGCCGACCCAAAGGAGCATTTGCAGCCAGTCCGCCGCCGTGCCTCGAACTCGGAGGCGGATTCGGTTAATGAACGGGATGCTCCAGGAGGAGCCGGGGTCGGCTGGCTTGGCGCGCGCAAAGGCTCGGGCTGCAGCCCGGCGAGCCAATGAGATCGAAGGCGGCCTCCGGAGTGAGGCGAGAATGGCTGCCGGGTGAGACCCCAGGAGACAGCCAGATGGGCCTCCAAAGCTGGTTTAAGGGAGGTGGTCTGCTAGCCAGGGTTTTGTTGCCATAGTAGCAAGCGTGCGTTGGAGTTTCACAGAGGATGACATGAAAAAGAGAAGAGTGAGTGCCTGCCTGCCTGCCTGGAAAATCTGATACCCAGTAGCCTTGAACCATTTGCCTGGCAGGCATCCTACCAAACTCAGTGGAAATGAATCCCCCAGCCATGGACCAGGCCTTCCAGTTCCCTGGTAGGAAAAGGCCACATAAATGCTAGTATCAGGGTTGCCAGCAGACCTGGAGGAAAATGCCCTGTCCCTTTAATATTTTCATGGCATTGTGGTAAATAATAGGTTCTTGTTAAATAACAGTCCTTTATGCCCCTGCGAAAGGGACATGACACTTTTCCTCCAGGCAGTTGGCAACCCTCATTAGAGCCAGTGTTGTGTAGTGTTTAGCATGTCAGACAAGATCCAGAAAAGCTGAGTTCAAAACCCCACTCTTCATTAAGGCTTTCTGGGTGACCTTGGGCCAGTGTCTCAACTAGCCTACCTTCCAGAGTTGTTATGAATATAAAGTGAAGGGGGAACAATTCATCTTGTCCCGAGATCTTTGGAAGAAACAGCAGGTTTTAAAAAAATAATAATAATTAAAATATGCTATTATTAACAATTACAAAAGTCCTAGCTAGGGAGCAGTCCTAAGCAGGTCTACTCAGAAATAAGTCCTATTTTATTCAATGGAACTTACTGCTAGAAAGGTGTTTTTAAGATTAGCCTTAAAACATGATTTAAACCAAGTCTGGCCTAACTGCTGTTCATAGGGCCTGGATGATGAAGAAGAAGAGAGACTGGATTTATACCCCACCCTTCACTATCTGAAGGAGTCTCAAAGCAACTTACGAACTCCTTTCCCTTCCCCCCCCCCAACAGACACCCTGTGAGCAATGCTCCCTCTAAGCTGTGGAGTCTTGTGAGCAAAACTTCTACTTTGTGAGCTACTGGCATTAAAGTTGTGAGCAATTGTGATTTGTGATTTGGCTACTGCATACATTCTGCTCTGGAGCCATCCTTCCTGAGCTAAGACAACGATGTGTGAGCTGGAGGCTAAAAAACTATGAGCTAGCTCACACTAACTCAGCTTAGAGGGAACACTGCCTGTGAGGTAGGTGGGGCTGAGAGAGCTCTGGCAGAAACTGCTCTTATTCAAGAGCAGCTGTGCTGAACTATGGCCTGCCCAAGGTCATCCAGCAGGTGCAAGAGGAGGAGTGGGGAATCAAACCCAGTTCTCCTAGATTAGAGTCCATGCACTTAACCACTACACCAAACTGGATAAAATGGGTCTGAACAAAAATGCCCTCTCTTTAAGAGAGGCTTGATAGGCTGTTATTTACCCCAATGCCATAAAAAGCTTCAGTGTTCCATTTCCACATATTAAGCCTCTATTAAAGGGACAGCAGCACAGGACATTTTTTTTTGAGGCTAGTTGGCAACCCTATTTAACAGGCTGAAATGCTGCTAGAACCCCAGGCAGAATAGATAAGGTTTCTCCATTCTCCAGAAGCTGAGAAGCGTTAAGGTTAAATGGATCTCCTGCGGAAGGACATTCCATAATTAATGGGGTAACAACTGAAAATGGCTCTTTTGCCCTTCCTGAATGCCAGTGTTGCATCTCTGAATGACAGTACTCTGAATCACCTCTCAACTGAACCTCCTAAAATGCTGGGGAGAAGGTGCCTTCCCTGATGCCAAAAAAACCTGTGATTTGACCATATCCAGGAACAAATCCTCCCAGACTTTTTAAAGGGCAACAGCCATGGTGCAGGGGAGAAGGGGGGGGGGGGATTCCAGAATAATCTCTATTTTCCTTTCCCAGTGATAACAAAAGTGGACAGTTAATTTATATCAGCAAAACCACACTGGGAAGGCTTACCTCTGCTCTCCCTTGTCCCACCGATGCCGTCTGAAGCAGCGTGCTGCATGGCTGCTGCTGCCCATTACTGTGCTGGGAAGAGCTGTTTATGATGCTACCAATATCACATCTGTGTTGGCTATAACATTCTGCGGATTCAAACCACTTTGGGAGTTTTAAGGTCAAAATGATCACTTTGAGCAGAGTGCAGAAAAATAGGGAGCAAGCCTAAACTGGCCTGCTCAAAAGTAAGTTCTCTGTTCAATGGGGCTTATTCCCAAGAAGGGTTTCTTAGGATACTAGGGGTCATATGGTCACATTACTTTTTGTGGGCAGTGTGGCACTTTAAACTAATTGCATCCAAACTGCTGAATATAATCCATCAATTGTTGTCCAGGTGATTTCCACAGGCATAGAAAGGTTATATTTTATTGAGCCTATGGGCATTTATCCCATGCTACTAGATAGTATCCACCAGATCCATAACATCTCTTCCTGAAACCACTTTAACATCCTGACATAGATATCATATAGAATGTAAATATTAATTATTTAAACAGAGCCCTATTAAATCACAGGGTCTCTACTATAAATGCAAGATCACAAACTGAATGCCTCTACATTTAAGAACATGGCCTACAAGTATTTAAAACCAATGAAACTGGCTCAAGTGTTCAGATTGCCTGGGGGGAAATGACATGTCCCTTTAATAGAGGTTTAATGTGTGAAAGTGGGCATTTGAAACTTTTTGTGGCATGCAGGTAAATAACACCACATTAAACCTTCATTAAGGAAGGTGACCTTTTTCTGCAGGCCAGCTGGCAACCCTACTGGCAAATTCAGTGTGTTTGTGTTTGGCTTAATTTGTAAATTTATTATATTTCGATTCTGATCTGTTTTGCATTTTGTGTGTGTGTGTGCCCGTACCTGGAAGTCATGGTGACTTCTGGTGACTCCTACTGGGGCATGGAGGACATTCAGAGAAGTGGCTAGATAGCTTGCCTCTTGGCCCTGGTGTTCTTTGGGGTTCCCCCGTCCAAATACTTGCCAGGGCTGGCCATGCTTAGTTTCTGAGATTTGATGAAACTGGGCTTGCCTGATCCAGTTCAGGGCTAGATTCTGATCTGGTGGTGGTGGTAGAGTCATGCTGTGGAGACTGTGCTTTGTATCAAGTTGTACATGGCTTGTGGTGGGGTCATGTCTTGGACCAAAGGCCAAGATCCAACAAAAAGAGTGAGAAAAATAATGAAAAACAGGTCTGTGTTATATAAATGTAAACCCCTCTTATATACATTAAAAACAAATGTACTATCACCTAAAAGACATTCAGCATACTCATTGCTAGAATTTTCCTCACAATGAATTTATTAGTTGGTGCTCTCAGCTGCATGGCAAAAATAGGGGGAGGGGTTAGGAGTTTTAATGGAACAACAACGCAGTTAGCACAACAAAATACAAACATGCTTGAAAACATTAAACAATTCAATCAAAATGCCAGCAAAAAATCAGTCCCTGACAAATAATTAGCTACATGTATATGTCACCATTCCTCAGAAGTACTGTGGGTGTTTTACAAAATTTAAAATATTATAAACAAGATACAGTATTAAAAACAGTAGAATACTAGTAAGTAGTAACAATCTAGAACTGTAACACTTCAACCATATATTACACCATCAAAAGACAGTAATAGACAAAAATCAACAATCTACCGATCAAGTAGATGGGTAGAAAGTTCAGGACAGACAAAAGGAAATACTACTTTTCACAGAGAGTTATTAAAATATGGAATTCGCTGCCAGAGGAAGTAGTGACGGCCGCAGGAATAAACAGCTTTAAAAGGCAATTAGACAGATTCACGGACAGGCCTGTAGCCAGGATTTTGTGGTTTGTGCAGCAAATTTTTTTCTGGTGGGGCTACCATTATTTGCCATAATGGGGTGGGGTGGCACATGCCCCTCCCTTCCTGCAAGATTTAAAGGGCCCTTCAGCTGGTCAGCGGGGAGCATGTGGGCCCTTTAAATCTTGCAGGAGGGAGGGAGAGGACACACGCCACCCCCCACTTCTCAAAAGCATTTAAAAGATCCCTTCAAATGTTTTTGGGAAGAAGCAGGGGGCCTTTAAGAAATGGTGGGTCCTCTAAGGAAGGGGGCAGAACCCCCAATAGGCCCACTGTAGCTATGGGCCAATTCATGGAGGAAAAGTCTATCAATGGCTACTAGCCATGGTGACTGAGGGGAACCTCCACGTTCAGAGGCATTAAGCCTCCAAATCCCAGAGCCAGGAGGCAACATCAGCGGAAGGCCTCGGCCTCTGTGCCCTGTGGTTGGCTCTCAGGAGGAACTGGTTGGCCACTGTGTAAGACAGGATGCTGGGCTAGATGGACCACTGATCTGAGCCAACAGGGCTCTTATATAGCTTTTGGTAAAATCCTATAATGGAGCAGATTTGAGAACAGCGGAAATTTAAAAGCCCCACAATCATAATTGCCCTACATTAAAAGCATTGGTTCATCCCCCTTCAGAGGCCACCTGGATTATCAGTCTTCGCCATTCTCTGGAAGTTCAATAATGAGGGGGCTGCCCAGACCTCTTGGGTATGCCAGTTCCAAAGACTGGGTCTGTAGCTGAAAATGCCCACTTCTGTATGCCTGGCCCACCCATCAGCTAAGGCAGGAGCATGGAGAAGGGCAGCACCAGTTATACTGCAGGTGGGTTCATGTGGATGAAGGTATTCCTCAGCAGCCTGGTCCACATGGCCCATTTAGGGCTTGACAGGCCAATTCAGGGGAGGGCCATGGCTCCATGGTAGAGCATCTGTTTTGCATGCCAAAGATCTGAGGTTCAGTCTCTAGCACCTCCAGCAAAAAGCATCAGAAAACAGGCAACGTAGAAGACCTCGACCTGACCTTGGAAAGACTCTGCCAGTCAGAGTAGACAATGCGGGCCTTGAGAGGCCCATGGACTATTAGGCAGTTTCATGTTTGTGTTCAGGATCAACATCAGTACTTTGAACTGGGAGCACAAACAGAGTGGCAGCCAGTGCAACTGGTGGGAAATTGTGACTTGATCTCCATGTCTCCACCCACATTAACGTTTGGGGCATGTGCAGTGAAGGCAATGGAAGGAGACCTTGCTGTGCCAAACCAAGATGGTGCATGGGTTCAGGGAGGAGTCTGCATAACTGATGCTGGCTTTGCTGGGAAGGAACTCTGCAAGACTGAACCTGAACCCAGGAAAATGTCTTGCTGGGCTCACCTTCTGAAATTTAAGCAGGCATGGTCCACCCACACATGTTCACACATCTCTCTGTGGCTGTAATGGGTTGACATTTCTTTCTGGGTTGTTGGGTTTTTTAAAGCCCAGATTCTAAAGAAGCTGTGCCTGTACCACATTCCTTAGAAACCTCTCTGGAGTCCATAGCGTGAGAACAGCCCTGACTACCAGGAGGTTCTCATTATCTTTGAAGGAAGCGTTTTCCAAAATCCTGCACTTCTTTGCCATTTCTTTGACTTCTGGTACATTCAGAAATTCTTGCCAATCAGATTTCAGGGCATCGGAGGCCCTGGCCTTGTGATTCCTATCCAAAGAAATGATTTCTTGGGCACGTGTCCTCATAAGGCCCACTGATGAGTTTGTGAGAAGCCGTTTCACCTTTGCTGAAATCCTGACACTTGCAGGGTGAGCTCTGTGCATGGTGTGGGGGGGGGGAGTCTCAGGACTTGCCTCAGCTCTCTATATTCAGCCTTGGCAGAGCTGTGTCTCCCCCCCCCCCCCGCCCAGTTGGGGGTATTGCCTTGGTAACAAAAGCAATGGTTTCTGCCATCCTGCATGCAAGTCATTAATCTTTTGCCTGTGGCAGGAGCACCACTCACCCCTGAAAGCGTCGCTGAATCTTTAATGATGAAGCATTCCAGGGAAAGCAAACCCTTCACACAGCTTTATCTCGCAAAGGATCCTTATCAGATTCCCTTGCTTTGCTATGTTCTAGCAGAAAGAAAGCCTAGTTGTTGTCAGAGTACTGCCAAAATACCACCAAGTCACCCAAACCCAGCATTTTCTGGAAGGCAACCCAGTTCTCAGGCCTTTGACTGTCAACACAGCCGTTCAGCGGCTGGTTATCAGCGACAACATTAAGGCTTTTGATCACCTCGTGTTCCCTTTTCACTCCGGAGGGCAATTAGCACTCTCATCACACCTAATCAAACGGAATGTAAATGAAGAAAAGGCGGCTTTTTGTTCCTTGGTTTTTGTAAGGCTGCAACAAACCCAAAAATAAGTGCTTAAGAAAATTCAGACAGAGGCTTCCTCCTTGGGGGTCAAAAAGATGCACTGTGGAGACTGCGCAGGTTGTGCGTCTCTGTGTTGGGGGGGAGTAGCACCTTTGTGGGGCTGAAGGCGAGCAGAAAAGATGATAAATGACAGTCGTTTCTCTATGGATGATGTTTACTCTCTTGTTCCTCGTCCACCCCCACCCCCCACTACCCTGCCACACAGTAAAGAAAACCTACAGGGGAGTAAAGCCCTGACAGGAGTCCTCGGAACCAGAACTACTTGAACCACACTTTTCAAATCTAATTCCAGAGCATAATGTGCCTCTGAATAACCCTAAGTGAAGATGCGGATGTTTCAGATAGGGTTGCCAAGTCTTCAAAACTCACCAGCGGGGGGGAGTCTTCCTCTGGCCGGGAGTTTCTCCTGGTGTGCGCGCAAAGTGTGCGCGCCCAGCGACGTCACCGGAAGTGAGGTCAGCACGTTGGGGGCGTTGTCAGGGCGACGCTCTGGCAATCGCCCCAAAACTCTATGATACCATAGAGTTTTGGGGCGATTGCCAGAGCGTCGCCCTGGCAACACCCCCAACGTGCTGATGTCACTTCCGGTGACATCATTACGTCGTCCTCGCTGGACGATGTCGGGGGTGGGGTTCCCCCCGCCGGCCGAATGCTTGCCCGGCAGATCGGGAACCCCTTTAGCGGGGGATCCCCCGCCCCCCGGGCTGACTTGGCAGCCCTAGTTTCAGATAGTATGGGTGAAGTAATTTGAGGGTGGGAAATGAAGTTTTTATCGGTATTGTGGAGCCAGTGCAGTATAGGGATTTGGGCAAAAAATTCAGTTCAAATGCTTGGGGATGGGTTTGTTTGTTTTCAGCCTCACACAGATGCATTAAAAATGAGAACATAAGAAGAGCCCTGTTGAATCAGACCAGTGATCCACCTGTCCTAGCATCCAGTTTCATGCAGTCTCCGACCAGTTGCTCCAACAAACAGAGCAGAAGGGACATAGCTTTCTGACTTTTTAAAAACAAATTTATATCTGGTTTTTCTCCCTAATCAAGGAGAAAGTGGCTTTTTACTTAATTCCTCCCTCTTCCAGTCAATCCTCACAACAGCAACCTTGTGAAAGTAGGTTAGGCTGAGAGGTTGTGAGAGGCCAAAGGTCACCTGGTGGGCTTCCATTGCTGAGTGGGGGATTTGAACCTGGTTATCCCAGGTCCTAGTCTGATACTCTAACCCCTATGTCACACCATCCTTCCTAGCACTGGTATTCAGAGATTTACTGCCTTTGAAGATGGAGGTTCCCTTTATTAACCAGCGCTAATAACCAATGATGGACTTATCCTTCATGAATATGTCTAGAAAGAGCCAGCATGGTTAAGAGAGGTGGACTCTAATCTGGGAGAACCAGGTTTGATTCCCCACTCCTCCACATGAAGCCCACTGAGTGACCTTGGGCCAGTCACAGTTCTGTCAGAACTCTCTCAGCCCCACCTACCTCACAAGGTGACTGCTGTGAGGACAGCAAGTGAATGTGATTGTAAGCCACTCTGAGACTCCTTAAGGTAGAGAAAAGCAGCGTATAAAAACTTCTTCTTCTAACCACCCTTTTGAAGCCATCTATGCTAATGGCCATCACTATGTCTATGCCCATGAACTACATTGCGTACCCCCTGAGTTCTGGTACTATGAGAGAGGCAGTAAAAGTTCACCAGGAAAGTCCAGGATCTCAGACAGGCAATGGCAAACCACCTCTGAAGTCTCTTGCCTTGAAAACTGTATGAGGTCACAATAAGTCAGCTGTGACTTGACCAATGCTCCCTCTAAGCTGTGGAGTCTTGTGAGCAAAGATTCTACTTTGTGAGCTGCTGGCATTAAAGTTGCGAGTGAGCGATTTGGCTGCTGCATAAATTAGTTTGCTCTGGAGCCATCCTTCCTGAGCTAAGACAGAAATCTGTGAGCCGGAGGCTAACACCTGTGAGCTAGCTCACACTAACTCAGCTTAGAGGGAAACTGGACTTGACTGCATTTCCTCCACCACCATCACCACCCTTTCTCCACCCCATACATAATTTTATAAACCTTGTTCATGTCTCCCCACCCTCGCCATTTTTATCTAAGCCTCAGACTCTTTAGCCTATCTTCATAAGAATATCTGACCATCACAGTATTGCCTTGACTTTTCTAGCAGAAGATGTTTTTGGTGGCTAGGGCAACCTGTCAGCTAATAGGTATGACAGCTAAGACATATTTACACATGCAGAAATTGCAGGGGTCATTTCGTAGAAAAAGAGGTGCAGGAGCTCATTAGCATAACTCATTAGCATAACTTATTTGCATATGCCACACCCCCTGATACCACTGGAAGTGTGTCAGAAGGCCAGAAAGAAAGGGGAGAGAGAGAGAAAGAAAGAAAGAGCTGGCAGAGAGGGGACAGCTACTAATCCAAGCCTCAGAAATACCACTAATCTTGGGAGGATAGCTTCAGTGGTGGCTGAAGCCTTCAGAAGGCTGGTCGGAGGAACAAGGACCTTTGCAGGGGACGGGGTCATTTTGCTGCAGCCATGACACAAGCAGGCATCCCCCTGGGGGGGGGGCTGGCACCAACTCCCGGAGCTGCGCTCCCCCGAGCTCCTGCTCGAAATGACCCCTGAGAAATTGTATTATCCAGATGCTGACAACAGAAGATTCCATATGCTACCTAGCAGGGACAGAAGAAAGAAGGCAGGGGAATCATGAGAATAAACTCTCTTTGCCATAAGCATAAGGGATCATATGGGAATGGGTGGGTGGATAGGGTGAGACTACAAAGGTTGCCACCTTGTCCTATATGCAAACACTTTTTTAGGTTTAAGTTGATATTGTTGGAAGAGATATGACTTTGCTGTGAGAAATGTTTAATATGTGAAGTAACCCTTGGATTCATTCATGAACACATAAGTAATGCTTTTGGTCCAGTGTGACACCTGTAACCTCTTTCTACAGCCACATTAGAATATCAGGTGGGCCTTATTTTCAACTGGTTCTATGTTATATTCCCCTGTTAATTCTATACTACAATGGGGGTTCCATTTTTAATTTTTATCATGTGTATGTAAAGTGCTGTCAAGTCACAGCTGACATATGGCAACCCTGTAGAGTCTTCAAGGCAAAGGATGATCAGAGGTGGTTTGCCATTGCCTGCCTCTGCATGGCAACCCTGGACTTCCTTGGTAGTCTCCCATCCAAGTACTAACCAGGACTGACCTTGCTTAACTTGTGAGATCTTTTGAAGTCGGCTAGCCTGGGCCATCCAAGACACGGCACTTTTTTATCATACAGGTTCATTTTTCTTCTTCTCCTATTTCATCTCTGTCTCTCCACTCCCTCCCCCTTCCTTCTCTCTCCTGCTGAGGCCTTAATTTGGGAAATTGCTCATCAGCACCCAGCTCTGATATCTTTTTCTGGGCTGGTAATCCTATGAAGAACAGCTAAAGGTGCATCTGAGTAGGTGCGGAGTCCATTTACTTTTATGACCTAACTACAGAGGATCTTTACATATCTGGCACTGGGGAAATAGCTTCAAGAATAGATGGTGGTGTTTCAAGAGGGACTTGAGCGGCAGAGTCTCTTCTACTGGATGTTTAAGCGGTGCTTTCTCTGTAAAGAAATCCTGAACAGCAACACAAAATAAAATGTACCTTTGCCTCTGATGCTATCCCATTGTAGGTTGAGAGCCAGCAATAGAAGACCAGCACTCTAGAGAAAGCCAGTGTCTCTGTAAAGTCTGTTTCTAGCAGCTACTGAAGAATCACCTGGGTCCTTTCCTCTGCATACGATAATTGGCTGGCATAATGAGAAAGAATAGAGCCAGAACTGATTTACAAATGCATGTGAGGCCAGGATCTTCTGGGAGACACTAGCCCGGAAAGTGTGAGTGTCATTTATCAGGCAGACTGCAGTTGGAGTGGAGCTATAAGAAACCTCTTGTATGCTTATGGGAATGTAACTGATAAACACATTAAATAACATGACTTTATTAAGCAAAGCTGCCTGGCGGGCCAGCTTGTTTGCAATCAGGTGCTCTCAGCTATGAGAATGACGGCAGTTTGTTCTATTGTTTTGTCTTTAAAAAGGGATTTTTTTTGAAGTTTGGGGTTGTTCTTTCTTTTTTAAAAAAACTCCCTTAATCTAGAGACATCTTTGATCACTGCAGCTGCATTCATGAGTTTGTAACTTGTTTGCCTGATATTCGGTGTGCTTTTCTAAACCACGTCTGGATTCTGACAGCTAACAAGGCTGTTTGGGGCAAGGCGTCTGCACGAGCACTGCTGAAAATGCTCATTCTATTGGGCGTGGGGGATTCTGACCTTCCCGAAGTGCTGCCACAGCGACTTGCATGCTTATGTACAAAGGGCAGCTCACTCACCAGATTGGCATTTGGTTGTACTTGCTACTTTTGCATGAGCCTAAATAGGACTGTTCATGTGAATAATTAAATAATTACTACCCACCACGGGCTGGGGGATGCAGCAGCAGCAGGCCCTGTAATCAACCAAGATAAAATGCTAATGCTCCCCCCCTCCCCCCGCTAGAAGGAGAGGACCGGATACTGTTCTGGGTGACTGTATCAGACTTGAGGTGGTTGTTTTTAATCTTTCAGTTCTGACTCTTGATGATCATTGAACTGGAGAATACAGGCTTGCCGTGCAAATGGAAACTTAATGGCCCAGTCTTAAAACTTGCTCGGCCAGCAAACAAGTGCTTACTTGGAGGGAATATACTGCTCGCAACATCAGCACAGTGTCATAACATGTATCACACTGCAGTTATGCGGTAGAAACATCATGCCAGAATTGCAAGCAGATAGAGGCATATCAGGCAAATAAGCCCCAGGATGGAGCTGCTGCCATTAGACTGTAGACAACCGTAACCGTCCCTGGTAAGAGCTTCACTCATGATCATCTGGCAGCCAGGTTTTTGTACTCCTAAGCCTGGTGGTGGTGGAGGAGGTGGAGGAGGAGGAAAGGGCCATCAGGTTGCACCTGACTTATGGTGACCCCGTAGGGTTTTCAAGGGAAGAAACAAAAAGAGGTGGTTTAGCCATTCCCTTCCTCTGCACAATGACCCTGGACTTCCTTGGTGGTCTCCCATCCAAGTACTAACCAGGACTGATCCTGCTTAGCTTCTGAGAGTTGGGCCTGGGCCATCCAGGGCCTTCTAAGGCCTATTTCTCCCCAACAGAAGCTCAGACGGTTACTTTAGTCCTGGACTTTGCCAAAATGCACTGGGGGTGCAGACAAGATAGAATGCTCCTAAATAAATAAATACATCCACCCATCTCTGAACACAGAAATGCTCTGGCATTTGGGCAAAAACGCTGTAATTGAAGCCATTTTTTAATCACAGTTTTTTTGCCCAAAAAACAGAATGTCACCACAACGTCATGGCATGATGTCACTTCCCGTACATGCTGGAAGTCACGTCACATTGCCAGTGATGTCACCTGGGCCTCCCTCCCTCTCCTGGTAAGTCCCCCCCATCCCCTGCTAGTTGCCAGGAGGGACCTGGCAATCCTATCTCCAACTACTAACCAGGACTAACCCTTCTTAGCTTCTAAGATCTGACCAGATCAAGCTAGCCTGGGCCATCCAGCTTTTGGCTAGCTTATCTGTATTGCATTCCAAAGTCCCAGCTTGGACAACCAGCAGCAGAGTTTGCAAAACCTCTCATTCTAAGCAGTGTGCCTGATTTCCTTTGTGTAATCCATTCTGCCACGCCCAGTGGGGGGGGCTGTCATAAATTTTCCCTGACCAGCCTCTCTAGGCAATGCATATATAATATTTCCTCTCTGCCCTCATGTTTTAGTTCAGTCTGCATTCACATGAGGAATGGAAACTTAGATGGAGGCTCTAAAATATGCATGGTGGTTTCATTTTAGAAAGCCTGTGACATTACCAGAAGAGCGTCTCTTCCACTAGTGTTGGAGAGGTGGTGATGCTGAAATGAGCTTCTTAATTTAATCTTGCTGGCATCTCAGTTTATTCTGGGCAGAACTGGATGGCCACATTAAAAGGAATCCCAACTGGCCCCTAAAGGAGTGCATTGCTACTGCATTTACAGATGAGCTGCCAAAAGAAGTCGAATGCTGAGAAATGTTGAGAAAATATTCAGCCTTGGCCAAGTTAATAATGAAGAAAAGCAATAAGATAAGGTTTTTATACCCTGCTTTCCTCTACCTTAAAGAGTCTCAGTGGCTTACATTTGCCTTCCCTTCCTCTCCCCACAACAGTCACTTTGTGAGGTAGGTGGGGCTGAGAGAGTTCTGAGAAAACTGCTTTTGAGAGAACAGCTCTGAGAGAACTATGACTGGCCCAAGGTCACCCAGCTGGCTGCATGTGGAGGACTGGGGAATCAAAGCCGATTCTCCAGATTAGAGTCTGCCACTCTTAACCACTACACAGTGCTGGCATGAGTGGAAAGAAAGAACTGACTTTGTACCTTATGAAAGCAGCCAAATGTAAATACTCTTTAGCAAGGGATAGATTCAAGATAACATCCTGAAAACTGAGTAAGAGTGTCGAGGATTTCCTTCCAAATCTTTTGAAGTAAATCCAAATATTTTCTTTGATGAGCAAAATGCAATCACAAACAGCAGAGATCTTTGCTCCTGTGCTTTTAAGGAATACTTGACGACTGACTAGAAATGTTACCTTCTTGTTTCTGTAGTTCAAGCTGTTGCTAAGTGCAGAAGAGCAGGCCAATCTTGGGGGGGAGCGGAATCAATTGGCAACCCTAGCTCAAAACAACAAATTCCAGAAACACCAGTTTGTACAGAACACTCAAGCCAAGGGTTTTTTTTTTCTTTTACAATTTGTTTGCCAGGGCTGTGTGTAAACAGCTCTAACCTTTCATACCCCAAAAAAGAACATTTGCAGATGCTCTAACAACATTGACTTTCCCTGTCATTCCTACAGAAGAAATTACAGAGGAGTTAGGGGGAGGTGGGGCTAGCAGCAGGATGCTTTTTTTTGGTCTGCTTCAACACAGCCAGGTTGCCAGCTCCACATTCATGACTAATTTTCCATTTCTATCGCTAGCTGTTTTGTGCGCATTTGATAAGGCTGCCACTGTCACCTTGGTTAGCTGCCATTCATAATCCCTTTCCTTGGATACTGGAAAGTTTGGCCGATATACAGCAGTCATCTTCTGCCAAGGTTAATTATGATGACATCAAGTCATCCTTCTGCACTGCTGGGGAACCAGGTGGTGCAAGCAAGGATGACCTAAGGAGGAGGATTGGACTAGAATGTCCAGAGGGCCTTCTGGGGTTAGGTTCTGTATATTCCCACCCATAGATGGCAGAAGAAGTGGGCCTTCCATGCCCAGTCCAAAGGAATGGTTAAAACCCGCTTGCGGGGAGGGCGGGATATAAATGTGAAATAATAAATAAATAAATAAAACAACAGAGAATCTTGTGGTGTAAGCAAGTTCTTTAATTTATATTTATACCTCACTTTTCTTTCAACTGGGGACCCTAAGTGGTATACATCATCATTCTTCTTCCATTTTATCCCCACAGCAACTACCCTGTGATGTAGGTTTGGCTGAATTTGTATGACTGGCCCAAGGCCACCCAGTGACCTTCCATGACAGAGTGGGGATTTTAACCTGGGTCTCCCAGATTCTAGTCTTTTTTTTTTTTGTAAAGAAATTTTTATTTTTCAAAAAAAAAAAAAACATTGAAAATAATACATTTAACCTTATACAAATCCCTTTTTCCATATTAAATAACATTTTGTTCTATTTGTACATTCTATTTTTATCTTGTTTTAGTGGTTTCCCACCACCTCTGAAGCATAACACATTTTCCATTTTATTCAAAATAGTAATACTTATATCTATGTTTCGTTTCTGGTAACGGTTATATAGCTTTAAAATACTTATACACCAATTCTTATTTTCTATACTCTTATGTATTTCTAAATAAAAACAGTTTCATTGTCTAATTTTAACTAAAACATTCATATAATATATTTCTATTCTTTTATGCTATTATAACCATGTATAGATATAGTTTTTCATATCCCAATATTTTTCAACATATTCTTTCAAATCTTTCCAGTCTTCCAGAAAGGTCTCTGAGTAAAGATTATTCAATTTTCTAGTCCATTTATCCATTTCAGCCATATATAACAGTTTTTTCAACCATTCCCACACCTCTGGTATTTTTTCATTTTTCCAGTTTTGTGCATACACCATTCTTGCTGTTGAAATCATATACCATATTATTGTCCTTTTCTTTACATTTATCTCTTCTAGTTTAAGTCCTAGCAATAACATTTCAGGCAACTTCTTAAATGTACATTTCAAGATTTTTTCCATTTCTGCATGTATTTTTGACCAATAAGTCTTTGCTTTATCACAAGTCCACCACATATGATAAAAAGAACTTTCTTTCTTTTTACACTTCCAACATTTGTTAGACATATTTTGACCAATATTTGCAAATTTTTTTGGTGTCATATACCATCTATACATCATTTTAAAACAATTTTCTTTTAAGTTATAACACGTAGATATACTCATAGCATTTTTCCATAAAAATTCCCAAGATTCCATTTCAATGTCTTTGTTAAAGTTTATCGCCCATTTTACCATTTGTTCTTTTACCATTTCATCAGCATTAAACCATTTTAGCAAGACTTTATACATTTTAGAAATCATTTTTTTCCCACCTTCCTCCCAAACTTGTTCTATTTCATTATATTTTTCCCTGAAACCGTGTTTATCACTTCTATACAAGTCATATATTTGTCTATATCTTAACCAACCATAATCAAAGTCAATCTGATGCTGCTCCTTCAGTTTGAAATCCTTGCCATGTCTTATTAATAAGTCTCTATACTTCAGCCAATCTTGTCCTTTATTATCTTGATGTTGGATGTAAGACTTCTGCGGGTACAATCCACATGGGTATCTCTTCTGAAAAAAAGTTTTTATATCTTGTCCACGTATCCATTAGTGTTCTTCTCAAATAATGATGTTTAAACATATTGTCCATTTTTGTTTTGCCATAATACAAATATGCATGCCACCCAAATCTACAATCATGACCTTCCAGGGACAATAACATTCTATCTTGTAACATAGTCCATGTCCCTACCCAGGTCAAACATATTGCATCATGGTATAACCTTAGATTTGGTAGTTGAAACCCTCCTCTTTCTTTGGCATCACACATTATTTTCATCTTAATTCTTGGTTTTTTCCCTCCCCACACAAATTTAGACAGCTCCTTCTGCCAACATTTGAATGTTTTTACATCTTTCACAATTGGAATAGTTTGAAACAAAAACATTAATCGTGGTAACACATTCATCTTGACCACCGCAATTCTACCCAGCAATGACAAATTCAATACATTCCACTTTTTAATATCCTGCATAATTTGCAACCATAATTTTTCATAATTATTTTTATAAAGATCAATATTTTTCATAGTTAGGTTTACACCCAGATATTTTGTCTTTTTCACCACCTCACATTCTGTAAGTTTTTGTAACTCGTTTTGTTTCTTATTTGACATATTTTTGCACATTACTTTCGATTTGTTTTTATTTACATAAAATCCTGCTAAGTCACCAAACTCTTTTACTCTCTGTAACAAATGTGGTAATGTGGATAAGGGGTCTTCCACTATAAACATCACATCATCTGCAAAGGCCCTATATTTGAAAGAAAAACCTTTAGTTGTTAAGCCTTTAATATCTTTGTCTTCCTTCACATTTAACAGTAGAACTTCTAAAATCCAAATAAATAGCAGCGGCGAAAGCGGGCATCCTTGTCTTGTTCCTTTTTCAACTTTAAAATCGTCTGTCTTTTCGGTATTAATTATTATTGAGGATTTCTGTTCTTTATATATTGCTTTAATGAAGTTAAGCATATATTCACCGATCTCAAGATGTTCTAAAACTTCAAACATAAAATCCCAGTTTAAATTATCAAACGCTTTCTCCGCATCTAAAAAGAAAAAGCCCACTTCCTTTTCAGGATGTTTATCGTAGTATTCTATAGCGTCCACTACTACTCTTAGATTGTCCCTTATTTGTCGATTAGGTAAGAACCCTGCTTGTTCTGTTTGTATAGTCTCTTTAAGGTGCTCTTTTAGTCTATCCGCTATAATCTTAGCAAAAATCTTATAATCATTATTCAGTAAAGAGATCGGTCTATAATTCTTAACATTTGTCAAATCCTGATTTTCTTTCGGGATCAGTGAGATGGATGCATCTTTCCAGGTTTCTGGTACCTCTCCAGTAACTCTTATATCGTTCATCAATAGCAGTAACACCGGTGAAACTGACTCCTGTAACGTTTTGTAGAACTTCGCTGTAAATCCATCCGGTCCAGGTGCTTTACCTAATTTTGAGTCATTTATTGCATTTTTGATCTCTTGTAATGATACTGGATTATTAAATAGTTCTTTAATTTTCTCTGTTGGTTTTGGTAACTTTAATGTTTGCAGGTATTCTTTAATCTTTCTTCTGTCTTTGTTTTCCTTCTTAAAAAGTTTTGCGTAGTATTTAAAAAATTCTCTTTTTATTCCTTTGTTATCTATTATCTCAATATTATCTCTTATCACTTTAGTGATAAATTTATTTTCACGTTTTTTCTTTAATTGCCATGCTAAGTATTTTCCGGGTTTATTTGCACCTTCAAATGCTTTTTTGTTGAAGTTTTTTTTAAGTTCCAGTACATCTCTTGGTTCAAAATGGCTTTTGCTTGGTCTTGTAGCATCCAAATTTCCTTTTGCAGTTTCTTTTTCCCTGGTTTCTTCTTCAGTTCTTCTTCCTTTGTTTTAATGGCTTGTAAAATATTTTCATATTGCTCTTTTTTCTTTTTATTATCTTTAGCATTTAACGATATCAATAGTCCTCTCATCACTGCTTTATATGCATCCCATACGGTTTGAATTTTAACTTCTTTCTGCATGTTTACTTGGAAGTATAGGTCTGTTTCTTCAAGTAATTTTTTAATTATTTCTTGATTATCTAATAAGTCCTCGTTTATTCTCCATCTCTTTTGTTTTTTAATCTGCCCAGCTGTCCATAAACACGGATTGTGATCTGAGATTATTCTGGGTAAAATTTCTACTTTTCTTGTCTTGAAGGTTAGGTTAGTAGTCATCCAAATCATGTCAATTCTTGAATGTGAGTCATGTCTGTTAGAGTAAAAGGTAAAATCTTTTCCTTGTGGGTTAGCTTTCCTCCAAATATCTTCCAACTTTTCTTGTTTTATCAGTTCAAAAAAGTTTTTTGGAAGCTTCCCTAACGTCTCATCCTTTCTTTTAGAGCGCCTGTCTAGTTTATTATCTACAGTTCCGTTGAAGTCTCCTAACATCATAATTTGATCATAGTTTACATTGTCCAATTCCATTTGAAGTTCTTTAAAAAAAATTTCTTTAGCTCCATTCGGAGCATAAATGTTCACAATCAAAGTTTTCACTCCTTGCAGTAAAATTTCAATAGCTAAATATCTTCCATCTTTGTCTTTGAATATTACTTTGGGTTCCAAATCTTTTTTGACATATGTTACAACACCATTTTTTTTGTTGCTTGCTAAAGAATAAAATTCTTCTCCCAATTTTTTCCTTATTAAATATTTATGGTCTTGGTTTTTAAGATGAGCTTCTTGCAAGCAAATTATATTACATTTTTGTTTTTCCAACCAATGACCTACCATTCTACGTTTTTGGGGTGAATTTAGTCCATTTACATTCCATGTAAGTATTTTGTAATCCATTTTGATATATTCTTAAATGTCTCCAAAATCATCTTTATTCTCTTCCAGGAATGCATACATTTCTTCTGTGCTTTTAATCACTACTCTGGAGTTGCCATAATAAAAACTTAGTCCTTGAGGTATTTCCCAACGAAATCTGATTTTTTTCTCCTTCAGTTTATCCGTCAGACGCTTGAATTTTTTCCTTTCTTGCAGTATTGCTCTAGGCAATTCTTTCATTACTATGATTTTCTTTCCATCTATTACAAAGGGGTCAGTAAAGCACTTCCTGTAGATTTGTTCTTTTGTTCTTTTCATTGTAAATTGGACAACCACGTCTCTTGGTATGTTTTTGTCTCTTGCATATGTAGAGTTAACTCTATAAACAAGATCCATGTGTTCTTTAACAACTTCTTCCTGTTCTTGTAAAAAATCTGCTATTGCTTCTTGCATTCTTGTAAAAATGTCCTCATTCAATTTTTCCTCAATCCCTCGAAATCTCAAATGGTTTTGCATATCTTTATAATGCATCATCTTTTCCATCCTCTCGTTCTCTCTCATTGTCTTATGGGTGTTTTCTTCCAGTTCTTTTACTTTAGTTTCTATATCTTGTGTTCTTGTGGATAATTTTTGAAATTCTGCTTTTAATTCCATGAAATTTTTATCTGCTTGAGCCGCTATATTATTCATTTTCACATTTACCTCTCCTATAGCGTCTAACATTTTCTTTTCCATTGCTTCCATAACGGCTAGTAGCTCTTTTTCTTTTTTTGCTGCCATTGTAGGAGAGGACCATGTAGCTGCTCTCAATCTTAGTCCGCGGTCCGTTTTGCCTCTTTAAAAAGATCGATTTTATCTTGTCTTCCAAATCAAACACCAATTAGTGCATTCAAACAAGCTAATCTTGCCAAGTCAAATTATGTTGGTTTCAGCCTTCTACGTTATATAATCTTTGAGATATTGCAGTTTAAAAATTTTATAAATCCAAAATGGTGGGCGCGACTTCTCTATGGTTAATGTCAAAGGTTATAGTCTTTTTACCTTGCTTCTGGCTTGCCGTAGTTTCCTTTTGTCCCTTCCTTTTCTTTACTTGTCTGCTCTCTGCACGTCACTTCCTGTTATGGTCTTTCTGGTCCGGCAGTATTTAGAGTCCCCTTTCTGGTCCAGCAGTATTTAGAGTCCCCTTTCTGGTCCGGCAGTATTTAGAGTCCCCTTTACCTTCTTCCGGTTCTTCTCCTTTTTCCTTCTTGTCTGCTCTTCTAGCCGTCACTTCCTGATTCAGTCCTCACGTCTTAGTCTCGCGATGCTTGGTTCCCTTCTCCCTCTTTGTCTCGCGATGCTTGGCTTCCCCTCCCGACTCCTCTTAACCGCAGGAATGTTAAACAACTTGTTTTTTTGGCTTTTTAAGTTCAAATTCGGTTTTTTAGCACTTCAAAACTGCTCTCATCCAATCAACATCAGTCTATTGCTTCACCCGATCTGTTTTTCGTCTTTCAAAACGCAGCGATGGTAAGGCAAAAAACTTTTTTCCGTTACCTTTTGTTGTTACTTCGCTTCAGATGTGGTCCCAACGTTTAAACTTTGTCTTCTTTGTTAAGGAATCAGGGGAATTGGAGGTTTTATGCTGAATTTTCAGCTCAGCTCGGCTCCTTAGAGATACTCGCAAGAATCCTCTTCGGCTGCAGTGCTCAAGGTGTCGGAAAAGTCTCCTCCGAGACTTTCCCTTCACCGAGGTTGCTCAAACCTGGATTATATTGCTTGCTGGTCCTCACACTACCTGTGTGAGGTTGCGTCGGGTGCATTAACCCACCCAAGCTGTCAGGAAGAGCCGCTGTCCGCCTTGCGCATTTGCAAAGCGTGTCAGACCTCCATTCTCCCAACCGGAAACCTCCCAGATTCTAGTCTTGACAGTCGAGGCGCTACACAAGACTAGGGTCCAACACTGGGTTATAGAACCATTTTTTAAGTGATCTTGTGAGAGAATGCAAGAGAAAATATCATACTAGAATTGATCATGCGTGTGATTTTTGCCCACATCCTGGATTCTTATCAGGTCCTATGCATGAACTTAAGCATGTGCTCCCAACATCAGATTGTATGTTAACATCAGATTGTACGCCATCAAATAGTATTGAGCACTTTAATATTTGTATTGTGTAATAATGTCAATAATGACTCATAATGTTTTAACTGTTTTTAACTGTTTTATTGTGAACGTGGTTCACCTAATTGTGTAAGCCGCTCTGAGCCTGCTGTGCGGAAAGAGCGGCCTAGAAGTCGAATTAAATAAATAAATAAATAAATAAAGTTCAGCCACTTCTGACAAGCTTTTCGTAGGCCCTAAACGGTGACCTTGTGAGCAAATATGACATCAGGATTTTAATAGGCACATCTATAGTCATATAGCACTCTAACAGTGCTGCCCTATGCATCTGATGAAATGAGCCCTGATTCACAACATTGTTGCTGGTCTTTAAGGTGCCACTGGATTTATACAGAATGACTTCACTCTAAGCTCAGTGACTGCAGTGGGCTTAAAGTGGAGTGACTCTGCATAGGATTGCACTGCAAATACTTGGAGCCTTTGGCATGCATAACTCCAGGCACCTTGGTGTACTTATTTACTGTATTTTTACTCTGTTTTCCAGCCGAACATAGCTTCCAAAGTTACTTTACAGCAATTAAAAACCAATCCAACTATCAATTAAAATATAATTTAAGAAGGGTTCCAGAAAGGGTCTCTCAGACATAATTCCTCTTCTCCCTCTGGCCTCACTGATGGCACATGGCAACTGAGCAGAATGAGCGGTCAGCTGAAGCTGGATCCAGGCATGATAAAGGGGTGCCTATTGGCTGTGTTTTCCCTCTCTGGCCTCAGTGGACGAATACACCTCCACGGGTAAGGGTAAGTTTCCCCATTGGGGCAAACAATAGCTTCCCAGAGCCATTTCAGGTCAAGAAAACAGCCCAAGGTGTGAAGGCTGAAGCCCCCTCTCCTCATGCAACAAGGTCCTGATCTGAAGTTGGCCTCTGTGTGCCTGGGAACTGAATTCTCAGCTTAGGAATTTGTAAGACTTGTCTGTTTGAATGTCCTATTTGGAAGTCCAGGGAGGATGAAAGCATAATGTAATACCTAGTAACCCTGACCTGGATAGCCCAGGCTAGCCCAATCTCGTCAGGTCTTGGAAACTAAGAAGTGTTGGCTGTGGCGACTATTTGGATGGGAGAACACCAAAGAATACCAGCACTGCCACACAGAGCCAGGCAGTGGCAAACTACGGCCGAGGACAGACTGGCAATCTAAAGCGGAGGGAAAGCGGAGGGAACTGGTGCGGGGGAAAAACCCCATGGAGCTGGCCTTTCACACTGGCCAGAGCAATGCGGATCAGCGGCGATACGGAGCGTTCAGACTGCCACGGAGCCAGCACGCGCGTTCACACTGCCGCCTCCGGATGCCTCCCGCTTCCTCCAGTTCACACTGTTTGGAAGCGGGAGGCATGCGGAGGACGGCCCCTGAACACCGGTTTTACCCGGTGTCCTGCTAAAGCGGAAGGAAAGCGACTGGGAGACGGGTAAGTACGAAACGGAGCCGACGGACAGATGCGCATGTCTGAACGTGCTCCTTTCTTCCGTCTCCGCAGCGTGCCTGCCCCGCTTTAGATTGCCAGTCTGTCCTTGGCCTACCTCTGAACGTCTCTTTCTTGAAAACCCTATGGGATTGTCATGAGTCAGCTGTGACTTGACAGCAACAGCAACAAAACGTCCAGTAAGGCCCTTTAGTTTTTTTCCATCTAGAAGATATGGGGAAAATAAAAATTGAAAATACAAAACACAAATGTGGGCAGAGACCATCTTATTTTGTCATTAAGAAGTTCGCGGCATATTGAGAGAGAGAGAGAGATGGATGGTGCTACGGTATTGCCACTCTTCCTCTCTCCCTCCCCCTTCACTATCCATTAACACTCTGCCCAGTCTACTCCGCTTAGTACTAGTCATCGTTGACAGCAGCTTCCAGAATTCCAGACAGGGGCAACCACCTCTCCTCCTTGCTAGAGAGAGCTATTAAATGGAGATGGTAGGTATTGAATCTGAGATCTTATACGGGACATAAAGCGAGGCTTGTGGTTACTTCCTTAGCAGATATATATATATACACACACACACACAATTAGTGCTCTTCATTATTCCATTAAAAAACTCCTGAAAGGCCTTTCTAGCTTCAGGAGTGAGAGTGAAATAACTACATGCAGGAAAACTCATGCAAGAATGATGTATAAAAATGATGAAAATTTCAGATGGGAAGGCGTGTTGGTCTGAAGCAGCAGAACAAAGTTTGAGTCCAGTGGCACCTTTAAGACCAACAGAGTTTTATTCAAAGATTTGCAAAGATGTCAGCATTGGTAGGGCTAAATCCCATTATTCAGCTGGTGTGTGTGTGTGTGTGTGTGTGTGTGTGTGTGTGTGTGTGTGTGTAAAGTGCTGTCAAGTCGCTTCATGGCTCATGGCAACCCTATGAATTAACGTACTCCAAAGCATTCTGTTGTTAGCACCATTCTCAGGTCTTGCAAACTTCAACTTTTTCTAGCATTATTGTCTTTTCTAGTGAGTCTTGTCTTCTCATAATGTGACCAAAGTATGATAGCCTCAGTTTATTTATTTATTTATTTATTTCGATTTATACCCCGCCCTCCCCGCGAACGGGCTCAGGACGGCTTACATGGGCTCATAGGCCAAAAATAGTACATTAAAATCAGTTTAGTCATATTAACTTCTAGGGAGAGTTCAGGCTTGATTTTATTTATTTATTTATCAAATTTATATCCCGCTGCCTCTTCCCCGAACAGGACTCAGGGCGGCTAACAGCGTTTAAAATACACCAGTAACACCAATACAAAGATACAATAAAGAAACGGTTAAAAATCTATCCCTATTAAAATCTATCCACTATCAATCAGCATAGGCTGTGTGGATCACAATCAACCAAAGGCTGCCTGAAAAAGAACAGCCTTGCATGCCCTGCAGAACTTAGAGAGGCCCCGCAAGGCACAAAACCTCTTCAGGCAGCTGGTTCCACAGGACAGGGGTCACTACTGAGAAGGCCCTCGCCCTTGTTGACAAAAGGTGGACCGTTTGTGGACCAGGGACCTTCAATAAATTCCAAGAAGATCGGAGAAGATGGGGAAGATCATGCTGGGAGAGGTGGTCCCAAAGGTATGAGGGTCCCAGGCCATTTAGGGCTTTAAAGGTAAGTACGAACACTTTGAATTGGCACCAGAACCTAACTGGCAGCCAGTGCAGCTGCTGTAGTATAGGTGTTCTATGTGCTGACCAGGACACTCCTGTCAGTAATTTGGCAGCTGTGTTCTGTATCATTTATAGCTCCCAAAGTGTCTTAAAATGTAACCCTGCATAGAGCACATTGCAGTAGTCCAGTCTCAAGGTGACTGTTGAGTCAATTACTGTGGCAAGGTCCACCTGAGACAGCCAGCCAGTTGGCAGGCCTGGTGTAAATGTTAAAACACAGTCTTTGTCACTGAGTACACGTTTGTCCAAGAAGAGCAAAGAATCGAGCCATACTCCCAAAGTACTGACCAAGCTGACTGTAGAAAGATGGACTTCTTTAAGGTAGAAGTGGCCACCCCAGTTGTCTGGGCTTCCCCAGCCGCATAATCTCTGTCTTAGATGGATTTAGCTTCAACCAACTCTCACCTAGCTATTCCACCACTGCATCCAGTCAGGAGACCAAGACTGGATTTCCGGCTACTGGATACACCTTAAATAAGAGGTAGAGCTGGGTGTCACCTGCATACTGATGGCACCCCGCTCCAAACCTCCTTACAATCTCTGTCAGAGGGCACATATAGATGTCTAATAACATTGGGGAGAGAATAGATCCCTATGGAAGTCCCCAGGTTAGGGCCCGTGGTGATGACCTCTCTGCACCCACGATTATCCTCTGGGACCAGCCCTGGAGGAATGAGGAGACCCAGCTCAAGGCCTCACACCCAGGGAGTATAGGCAGCTGACCACGACCAAATGGTCTACTGTGTCAAAGGCAGCTGACAGATCCAACAGGATCAGTAGCGCCATCCTGCCTGCATCAGTGTGTAACCAGAGATCGTCAACCAGAGCTATCTCAGCCCCGACCTGGCCAGATTGGAAGGGATCTATAGGACCCAATGATACGTCTTTTTGTCAGTCTACGGTATCTGTAAAACTCTCCTCCAACACCACATTTCAAATGAATCCATTTTCTTCCTGTCAGCTTTCTTCATTGTCTGACTTTCACACCCACACATAGTAATGGGGAATACTACGGCATGAATTAACTTGATCTCGGTCGCCAGCGAGAGGGGGATAATAATGCCTGTCATTCTCACTGGACTAACGGGGGTTTCTCACTCTGTCTCTATACAAAATTAAGAGAGAAAAGGAACTGAAAGTAAGCTCCCATTTTTCTTTTTTCTAACTTTGATTCTACCTGTGAGCAGCCCTATTATCGGTCTAGGTAAAGCATCCCACCCTGCGTGATGGATTCTGAGCACCCCTTGACAAGCAGCAAACTCTCAAACGTTTGTCTTATTATTATATTATTACCACGGGGGGAGGGGGAGTAGGCAGCCTTTGGATTTTCTGTGTCAAGCGCTAACATGTATCAGGCTTTCTCTGGATGCAAGACAGGAGGTTTCAGATCTGCTGGAAGCGAGAGCCACATCAGATATCCTCTGGAGGGTTTAAGAAATCTCGAAGCAATAAATAATAAAAGACACTCTTCTGCACTAGGTTATATTAGCCAGGAATGCACTTCACAATTAGTGGCACCTGCTCCAGACGTGAGAAGTGATTGCTGGTAATAACTCAGCCCTGGAGGCTTTACTGTGCAGATGTAACGATACATGATTGTCCCTCTTCATCTAATTAGTCATATTCAGACAAGGAGCTATTCTATCCTGAATATTAATTTTTGGCAGAGAGTAATATAAAGATTTCACTTTGATGTGAGCTTTTCCTAACAAAATAGGAAATACAATGCACATTCAACATATACACCCCTTTCCTCTTCCCCTCCCTTTTTTTTTTTTTGCCATCTTATGGTCACCCCAGATGGTTTTCAAGGCAAAAGATGTCCAGGGGCAGTTTGCCATTGCCTGCCTCTAAATGACAACCATGGGATTCCCATCCAAATACTAACCAGGGCTGACCCTGCTTGGTTTCTGAGATTTGACAGGTTTGGGCTTGCCTGGGCTATCCAGGTCAGGACTTGCCTCCCTTTAGTAAAGGATAATTAACACCACATACAGTGTGTCTGTATCTGTGATTGATTACTAAGGCATTTTATGGGCATGAAGCTGCAGTTCTTTGGGTTTCCATCTCCTCTACAACTGAAGAGACTGGTCCTCAGCTCAACATTCTACACAAAAATATAGCTCTGATCTATATCAAATTTTTCATTAGCTGAATTGAACTTTTCTGCCTCCCCTGTCCCACTGATCCATGAAACAGAGGAATGACACCTACGAGGCTGTGGCAGAAAGGGGGAGTCAGTAGAGGTCCCTGGCCCGGAGGATGCCCGTCTTGCCTCAACTTGGTGGAACAGGCTCCCTATTGAGACCAGGGCCCTGCGGGATCTTCTTCGATTCCGCAGGGCCTGCAAGACGGAGCTGTTCCGCCAGGCCTTTGGTTGAGGCAGCAGGTGTCTATATATATGGCCTCCCCAAGGTTGCTGTCACCTGTCTGTCACCTGTCTACTGACCACCGACAGCTGGCCTTTATCAGGCCAGAACTTTATAGCCAACTGACACTGTTTCAAGCTGTACCCATTGTTTTAATTGTTATAATGTTTTATCGTGTTTTAATGTTTAATGTTTTAAATTGAAATTGTTATTTATTCAAATGATGTTACCCGCCCTGAGCCCACCCACAGGATGGGCAGGATATTAATGCAAATAATAAATAAATAAATAAATAAATAAATAAATTGCCCCACCCCCTTCCTTTTGCAGAAAATTTATTTTGGATCCAACCCTAGATGTTTTATAGCTCAACACCCATAAACAATATAGTATAGCTGCATCCATACATTGCTGGATGTTGTGATATAGTAAGGATTTACAACTGAATCTTCCTTTGTGGAAAAGACAGGACAGGAAGAAAGTATTATTTTGTACCATCCAAGGATGTGTGGATGTAACCCTCAGTGAGCCACACCCATTCACCTGGTGGGGGGAGGGGTTGCATGGCTGAATTGCCCCCACAGGGAAAGAAATCACTGCGTATAGCAGGCTGGCTAGTCTTCTCCCAGGCATTTAGCTATGTGCAGGGAGATTTATTTTAAATGGAGGGGTACTTAACCACCTGCAGTGTGAAGTGGTGCCAAGCTGCAACAGTGTTCCCGATTCTGAAGGCTGACTCTGAACGGATCATGTTCCAGCCTAGCTGTGCTCGTTAGACTGCTATCAACCAGCTCAGACTGTTATGCATGGTGGAATCTGTTGCCTCCAACAAGAATTTCTGTCACTCAGATATGGAGGTGAGGGAATAGCTTTTTAAGAAGCTTTAATATTAGTCATCATGTAAATCCGGATTCATCAGCTATTCAGTATGGAGTTTATATTTTATTAGTTCTTAGCTTGCCTCATGAGAGTGTGCATGCTTTATTTTTTAAAAGGATTTCCTAATAAGGTACATTGTTTACTGCTGTGAAGAGTATTTTTCAAATACAGATGAAAGGACTAACCATTCAAGAAAAGGCGAAAGCCCTTGCCTACTGTGCCACACCACGTTTTTTATTACCAAGATGAAAAATGGGTCACTGACATACTTAAAGAGAGTGAAGTTGCACTAACATTTAGTTTTCAAAAGATGGCGCTTAACAGCAAGAAACTATAACCTAAGTGTATGAGGCCACAGGAACTCGCAGCAGACCCTAGCTATTCTGGGTTAGATAATTCAGTGGATTATCAATTTATGTGAGAGAATCATCCAGACTGGACTGGATTGTCTAAAGATTTTCTAAAGCCTTATTTTAATCAGCATGCACCTGAAAAGATGAATCCAATAAGTGCACAGTTATCACACATTCACACTCAACATTCATATCTAAAAGATATCACTGTGGTTTTTTTTAATGACATGCATATATCCCTCAGTTTTTGCCCTCTATTTAGTACTTAACCTTGGTAGGCTTAGTATGTCCATTCTTCCTTTCTTGTGCTTTAGGGTAGGGGTGGCCAATGTTTTCTTCATGAAAAAAACAGATAGTAGTTCAAGGCCTGGAATGTCAGAAATATATTTTGACAAGCCATCAGATCAGATAGTATCACATTTGAAATTATCTATCACATTTTTATTCCCACACATAAAGTCCTTCCTCCAGTTTTATTGTCCCAATGGACCTGTGAGGTAAATTAAGCTGAGATGTGACCACTGGTCACCCAGTGAGCATTTGACTGTCTAGAGATTTGAATCTAGGTAAGTCCAGCAGTCTAACAACTATACCATGTTGGAAGTAAATTCTTTACAAATACATGCTCACAGGGTATGTACCAAGGGGTCCTAAAGCAGATTACAAAATTGACAATCAACCTAACATAAGAACATAAGAAGATCCCTGCTTTATCAGACCAAAAGTCCATCTAGTCCAGCATCCTATCTCACACAGTGGCCAACCAGTTCCTCTGGACAGCCAACAACAGGGCCTAGGGATCAAGGCCTTTCCCTGATGTGCCTCCTGGCTCTGGGATTCAAAGAATTAGTGCCTGTGAATGTAGAGGTTCCACTCAGCCACCAGGGTTAGTAGCCATTGATAGACATATCCTCCATGAATCTATCTAATCCCCTTTAAAAGCTGTTTATTCCTGTGGCCATCACTATATCCTCTGGCAGCGAATTCCACATTTTAATCACTCTCTGTGTAAAGTAGTATTTCCCAGGGCTTTTTTTGTAGAAAAAGCCCAGCAGAAACTCATTAGCATAATAGGCCACACCCCCTGATAGCACAGCTCGCTCCCAGTATCGGCTTGGCCTTAAACTGCCTTCCCTCCCTGGATCAGCTTGGCTTCCCCAGGCACCCCATAGCTTGCGAGGTGCCTGGGGAACCCAAGGGGGGGGGAGGCTGTAGGCATGGCCAACTCGGAAGCCAGCTGGAACTCCTTTCCTGTGCGTTCCTGCCCAAAAATAGCCCTGGTATTTCCTTTTGTCTGTCCTAGACATACTGTCCATCAGCTTCATTGGATGCCCTTGAGTTCTAGTATTTTGAGAGAAGAACATTTCTCTGTCAACTCTCTCTACCTCATGCATAATTTTATAAACCTCTATTGTGTCCCCCCCCCCCTTGGTTGTCTCTTTTCTAAAGTGAAAAGTCCCAGACTCTGCAGTCTTTCTTCATAGAGAAGGTGCTCCAACCCTCGAATCATCTTGGTTGCCCTCCTCTGTACTTTTTCCAGCTCTGCAATGTCCTTTTGGAGATACGGTGTCCAGAACTGTATACAGTATTCCAAATGAGGCCACACCATAGATCTATATAGGGGCATTACAATACCCACCATTTTATTCTCAATCCCTTTCCTAATAATCCCTAGCACAGAGTTTTGCCTTTTTTTACTACTGCAGCACACTGGGTTCGCACTTTCATTGAACTATCCACAATGACCCCAAGACCTTTCCCCCTCTCAGTCTCAGTCTCAACAAGCTCAGACCCCATTAGCCAAAACTGAAGGTGGAATTGTTTTTGTCCCAATGTGCATCACCTTTAAAAAGCCCCACGAAAACAAAATTAAAATGCAACAAGCAGTAATACTAGTATACAGAATAACCAGGAAACTAACCCTGCTACCATTAACCATGCATCCTGTAACCCTAGCAGTCAGCTTTCCCAGGTCAAAGGGACTGTGAGGGGAGGGGAGGGGAGGAGAAAATCCATGATCCTTCTTCCCCTTGGAGAGCTCATTCCACAAAGTTGTAGAAAAGGCCAAGACTGACATTGTTCTCTTCACTCTATGAGAAGGAAAACAAGAAAATGGTGAGCAGGAGAATAACAGGCACATGGTTCCCACAGGGGCAGAAGGTGTTTTACAAGATGTTTCTGTACCTCTCAAGGACATTTCTAGCTTCTGCCTGAAGATGTTTTTATTGCTGGCCTTACTCAGAATTAGGATGGACCCAGAGGAGAGGTAACATGGATGAATCAACATGACTGTGACATCTCAAAGGCCAAGAGTCCATTGATCTTGTTATGTATTGACCATGCGGTCGCCATGTGCTCCAGTAATGGCGACCGCCATGTGGCCAGAGCACATGGGCAAGAAACTACCTGAGCTTCAGCCAGGTAGAACAAAGGCCAGGTGGATTCAAACCGGCCACCAATCATGTACCTAGCTTTCTTCCCAGGAACCTATGAGATGTAAATAGACTTATAATAGCCTATCAGGCCAGTTGGGTGAGGTCAGGGGATTGTCCCTGACCAGCATAAAAGGAGGGCTTCGAGCCCTGGGTTGTATGCTTCATCCAGACCAGCAATAAAGATCTAGCTGTTTCACTATCCCATGGACTCCCGACTCCAATACTTATCAGATCTCTAATGTGGGTTCCAACACCGAGCAAAATGAACATGTGTTTATTTGCTCAAGAACAGAGCCTGTCTTTGAATGACATATTAAAAAATATTTCAGTGATGGAAACCACATGAGTGGGTGAGTGGGGAAAATGAAATTATAATTTGCCTGGGAGCTCTGGGTCGATTGCGAAAAGAGTTTGCCAACAGTTTGGTGGCTGGGTAACGCTGAGTTTAATTTCAGAGGCCCGCTTTCATAATCAGCCTTGAGCTCCCAAGCAAACCGTTGTTTTACCTGTCCTACCTACAAAGTTCCCACCACAGTCCACCTCAGGACAGTGCTTTCAAGGCATGCTTTGTTAAGCAACATCCTTGCTGAAGCCAACCACATATGGCTCTACCAGTGCCTGGAAGGGAAGCTCCTTTGCATGCAGACTTGCATTCTATAGGAGAGACATGAGACCTAAATATAATAAAGCAACAAAACAAAATATAATAAAACAACAACAACAACAAAATAAAACCAGCCAGTTCTATTGACTCAGCTTTTACAGAAGCCTATGACAGAAGGGAGTTCTAGAGCAATTTAAGCTAGGGGTGCCAGCCTCCAGGTGGGACCTGGGGATCCCCCAGAATTACAGCTCATCTGCAGACTACAGAGATCAGTTCCCCCGGAGAAAATGGATGCTTTGGAGGGTGGGCTTGTTGGCCTGACTGCTCTTTTATTTATTAATATTTGGGGGAATATTAGCTCTTAACAATATTCAGTCGGCTTTACGGGATCTTGCCTATGTATACAGAGGCAGCGCTTCACCGAGGCTTCTCAGGGACTGACAAAGACTCAAGTTAAAGTATAAAAGATAAATTGTTTACTAAAAATGTAATAAAAGATTTATAAACAATGTTACACTATCATTCACACAGGTATACAGAACTAGGAAATTAGATAGAAATACAGAGACGTTTGCATGAGCAGGATATTTGATGGTTTCCGTCGAGGGTGAGATTTACCTCTATATGAATCAGTGGAATCCGTCTGGAAAATGAAGGGAAGAAGTCTTCGGGAAGAGGACATAGGATCATGGTTCTGAACCAGCAGAAAGCCACGTGGCAGACCCCAGTGGTGTACCCAAGGGTCCGTGAGGAAGGATGGGAGACAAGCAAGGAAGGAGGGGAAAGCTAGACTGGAACTGGTACTGGAACTAACGTGATTCTTGGGGAGCAGCTTTTATTGGGAGATGGTACCTGGGAGGATGGCATGATATGATGCCATCTCAAGAGAGCCTATAGATGGTCCATTCTCTATCTCTAGCCACTAAGGGGGTGCTATAGGAGTGGTCAATATTCAGATCTACCTGATGGTCAGGACAGGATGTTGACGTCAGCTGCATCTGCCATCTATCTTCAGGATGACAGGAGTGCTGGGCATGGGAACCGATTCTCAGGAAGCACCCTGCTGTCTTCACACCCAGGTGTGAAGTCCTTTGATGCAGCAAATGGAAATGAAGTCTTGTAGGAGGGGGCATAAGCCTGTATACGTGCCTGGAGTGTATGCCTTCATGGAGTTGCTGATATAAGCCTGTAGCCTCATGGCTTTGTGTGTGAGAGAGTGTCTTTGTTCTCTGAGTTAACCTCCCGCCTGGAGGTGGCAACCTCAGAAAAAGGTACTCTGACCCTATAGTGTAGGCATCTGTTCCCATCTTCCCACTGGTTACCTAGTGCACTTTCATGTCTCACATAACTGGCATCATAGTTCATTCACTGTTCTCATAAATCATCAGAAAAGTTCATAAGAATGCTGGGCAGGCTTACAGGCTCCAGGGCATTGTACTCCACTGAGGTCCCTGTCCTCCCCAGGCTCCATCCCCAAATCTCCAGGAACTCCCCAACCTCAGTCTGGCAACCCTACCCTCTCTTCCCCTGCCAGTGGTCAGGGAGGACCTTGCAACCCTAACTCAAGACTCTACTGTCCTTAAAAGCCAAAATGACTAAACTGAGGCTATGAGACTTTGGTCACATTATGAGAAGACAAGAGTCCCTGGGAAAGACAATGACAGAAAAAGCTGAAGGCAGCAGGAAAAGAGGAAGACCCAACACAAGATGTATTGAGTCAATCAAGGAAGCCCCAGGCCTCAGTTTGCAAGACCTGAACAAGACTGTTAATGATAGGAAGTTCTGGAGGCCATTAACTCATAATCAGTGTTCCCTCTAAGCTGAATTAGTGTAAGCTAGCTCACAGATTCTTAGCCTCCGGCTCACACATTTTTTGTCTTAGCTCAGGAAGGATGGCTCCAGAGCAAACTAATTTATGCAGCAGACAAATCACTCACTCACAACTTTAATGCCAGTGGCTCACAAAGTAGAATGTTTGCTCCCAAGACTCCGCAGCTTAGAGGGAGCATTGCGTGGGGTCGCTATAAGTTGGAAGTGACTTGACTGCATTTTACACACTGCACTTTACACACAATACCGCAACTATCTATGAAGGATCTGCTTGAAAAAGGAAGCTGTTTAGCAGTATCTTGTGTGACTTGTGACTCTACAGCAAGGTTAAGATCATGAAAATACCGCTTTCCACAATAGGAATACTTCTTTACAAGAAAAATCTTCTTTATACAACCAGTGATTAAAATGTGGAACTTGCTGCCAGAGGATGTAGGGATGGCCACAGGCATAGACAGCTTCAAAAGGGAATTTGACAGATCCATGGAGGACAGGCCTACAAGTGGCTACCACCCATGGCGATAAAGGGAACTTCCAAATTGGCTGCAATCACACACACAATTAGCCCTGACATAGGCACGAATGCCAGGTGGATTTAAAGTTCGTGATCAGACACAAACATCTGGGAAGCGTCCTGCAGCCGGCAGCAACCCGGGTTGCTCCGCTGCCGAAGCAGAGTAAACAGGCACTGGGGAAAGTCCGGTAGCAAATGGGTTGCTACAGGCCATGGGTGGACTTTCCCCTGTCTGATCACTCCAGTGCGCTCTCATGGCATCGGGATGGTCTGATCAGGCTCTCTCAACTCGGTGCCGTTGTTTTTTCCCCTTCTCAGTATGTGCCTCATCGCACACTCCATAGGGAGCCCTCAGGGCTGAGGTGCGAATCGTCAATCTTTCGTTTAAGTGTTCATTTCCCTCTTGAGAATTTTGGTATCTCTTAAAAAAAAAAGCCCTGCCCTTAAATATGTTTTGAAATGCTGTATTTACTTGATTTGTATGCCAAAGGTGGGCTTGCCTCACAGCCTCCAAAATGCAGGCTATGCCACAGATACTGACTGGCCACTTTGGACTACAGGGGCACAATACTAGGCACAGTTACACCTTTCCAGGTCCATTAAAGCACTGCAATGGAAATCAATTTTGTTTTCTTGAAAAACTGCTTTGCTTTTTTTGTGGTTCAATCCAGCAAAGACTGAGAAGCTGATTCTCTCAGGTACCAAGTCAGGATGGCCTTCTGTTGTGAAGCCAATACTGCTTTTTGTTTTGTAGTGTTTTTTCCTTTTGAAATAATAAACATTGTCTTGGCTGGGCCAAAGCATCCTGTGCTTGTACACGCAAGGATACGTGCTGTCCACCACTATGACTGTGTTACTGTAGGTGCGAGCGGACAGAGAAGTCAAGCCCTACCTAAATCAAGAGGAACGTCAGAGAGGAACCCAGCAGTGTTCTGCTGCCCTTAGCCAGGAGGAAGGACATCCTATATTCTCTTTCCTCCAGCACAGCATGCACGTAACATGCACCACGGCAGGTAGTCCCTCTCAGCTGGTATGTACCATACCATATATAACATTTAAAAAGGCACGTGCTTTATCCACCCAATTCTGGAATAGATGCAAATCAGAAATAAGCTGTTCCTTTGTATGGGAAGGGAAGAAAATATAAGGATTGGGGTTTATAAAATATCATGGGAGGGGAAAAGGCATAGCAGTCATAAATCTCATTTTGTCTCAGCATTTGTTTGTTGAGCAGCTTTTCAGAGACAGACTTGGAGACTTTTCAGAAATGTATTTCTGGGTGTTGCACAGTTGACTGCCAACAAAAACAATGTGTCCCACTGACTCAAAGAAAGAGCATCATCAAAGGAAGTCAGTGCACAAGGGATTTAATCATGATTGCCACGAGAAATTCACTTGGAAATTCAGAGGAAAATTAGAAAGTCCTCAGGAAAGATTGGTCACGCTGTAAAAGTTCAGGTCCTAGTGCTACGCCACAAAGGACGGCAGAGGAAATGTGCTGACAGAAAGCAGCTTGATCCTTTCCACTCACCATAGTCCTGGTCAGAGATGAAAACCCTGCATACAAGGAGCACATGAACCTTGTTCCCACATTACAGTGAACATACATCTGTTTGTAAGAGAACTTGTAAGAAAGCTTGTTCACTTGAAACGAAACCAGGGACCAGCGCCAGGGGGTTTTAAATTACATGTTCATCAGTGCATGCATTGAACGTCACATGAGAATTAATCAGTGCACACATTGAGTGTACAGTGCCTGTATATGCATTCAATGTAACCCGTGAACTGGGCTCACAGAAGGGGAAGAGCAAGAATATAGAGGTGGACCCCAGCTCCAACAAAGTGTGCTGCTCAGAGGAAGGGCAGGAAAAATAACAAATTTGATGATGGTGGTGGTCGATTTTAACCCTCTCAGGAAGAAAATAAGGCTGCACCAATAAGTAGGGGTGAGAAAAAGAGCAAGGTGCATGGCAGAGCAGTTTATTTGACATTTTAGATCCCAATGTGTTTTGCGATAGGCTTTGTCAGGGGATCTGAAGCAGAAACTTCTGTGGCTCCCACCTTGGACAAGTGGTGGGAGCCAGAGAAGTTTCTGCTTAAGATCTTCTGACGAAGCTTATTGAGAAACTCTTTGGGATCTAGGAGGTCAAATAAACCGCTCTCCCTTGCACCATGCTCTTCTTTTTTTCTCCTAATTTTAACCCAGACAGGACAAATCCTACTTTCCCAATGCATTTATTTCTGCTTAAGATCTTCTGACGAAGCTTATTGAGAAACTCTTTGGGATCTAGGAGGTCAAATAAACCGCTCTCCCTTGCACCATGCTCTTCTTTTTTTCTCCTAATTTTAACCCAGACAGGACAAATCCTACTTTCCCAATGCATTTATTTTGTAATAAAATGTTGGGTGGTTGAGCAAATGATGAACTTCAGGCAGAGCCCATCTGTTCACAAGCGACATACAGAGGTATACAGAAGCTGAAATATGACTGTCAGCTTGTCTTTGTACACCATTCTTAATCAGTTCAAAAACTGGATTCTTGTGAATTCAGTACTGCACTGCTGCTATTGCACAGGTACGTAGAGAGGCTGAAAGGTGCTTGTGCAGCATTACCTACAGCAGATTTACACAGAAGTAAAACCTGAGCTCAGGGGCACTTACTCCCAAATAAGAGTTATGTATCCTTAATGAGTAAGCTCTCTTGACTGATATCAGAGTGACTTACTTCTGACTAAACATGCATAGGCAAAAGGACTTTCAGTGTAAAGAGAAGGAGGCTGAAGTTGCTTTGGAAAGTGGAAGGAACCCTGTGAAAATGGGAAGAAAATGGGAAGGAAAGGCCTGTGGTTCAGTGGTAAAGTGCTGGTTTTGCATGCAGAAGGTGCCAGGTTCTAATCCCTGATGTCTCCTGTTAAGGATCTTAGGAGTTGGGAAAGAACTTATTTATTTATTTATCTGACTTATATCTCACCCTCACTGCCGAGGCAGGCTCAGGGCAACTTACATAAAATACATAGAACAACACATAAAACATCTTAATTTATCGTACAGTTATAACAGACATAAAGCGCAAGGTGCTAGAGCTAGAATAGATGTTAATGATAACATTATAAAATTGTATAGCAGTCACAGCAAGACATGTTGGTTAACCAAAAGGGAATGGTCAGAGTTGGAATTCAGCTTATCTTTTCTAATTTCGCTGGTGGGCACAGGCTGCTAAAGGAAAATCCAGGAGGAGGGCCTAACTCAGTGCAGTTGTTATGTGCAGCTCCTAATTAAAAGCCTGGTGGAAGAGCTCCGTCTTGCAGGCCCTGCGGAACTGTAAGAGGTCCCACAGGGCCCTAATGTCATCTGGGAACTTGAAGAGCTGCTGCTCCTCAGTATAGACAATCTGGAGGTAGATGCTTTGATTTTCTGCAAGGCACTGATATATTGGGAAGGGGCTGAGGCTCAGCAGTAGATGGCAAGCTTTATGTATCAAAGGGGCCAGGCTCAATCACTAGTTAATGGACTCTCCAATATGACCTTCCTTGGCCTGGAAAGCAGCCGCCCATCTGAATAGACAGTAGAGCTTGATGAACCTAACTCAGTTTTGTATTTTCACAAAACCTAAATAAGGCAGTTTTGTATCTTCACAAAACCATAACAGTAGCAAAAAGGAGGGGGCGGGATCTGGGCATTTGCCATCAACAATTCATCTTTATGTGGAGCAAACAATCCAGGCCAACCCGGTTTGAAAGGAGTGCATCCATGTGTTGCAACAAAACATAGTGCGCAAACAGTTCCATAGGTGATGCCGCTGGGCCAAAAAGAAGACATTCTGTGAGAATGGTTGTGCAGGATACGAGAACTAGAAAAAGTACTTTCCTGGCAGCATTGGACTATTGAGGACAGGTTGTTCTGACAGAACAAACTCAGGATAGGAGGTAGGGTGAAGTAATCACACCAACGTGACTGGTCAAAAGCAGTTATATTTGGGGTAAGTGTTGCTTTTCTGTACAGGTTCAATCATGTATTAAAACCTTCGTTCTTTAAAGCAGGAGATATTTAATTGAAGCAGGAGTACAAAGTATGTATACTTTTCCTGCACTTTCAGAACAGCCATGCATCATGTTGAAAACTCCAGCATGCCAGGCAAATGTTTGTTCTCCCACTCCATTCATTTCAGTCAATGAAGTGGGGCATAATCAGAGGTTTTTAAACAATTCTCTGTTAATTGTTCGACATGAACCTGCATAACTCCACTGCTAAACTAAGGCATGGAGAGAGCAGATTTTTTTTGCAACATAGCAGATGATGGATAGATGGTCCAAGGGACTTAGGAAAGAATAGATCAGAAAGTATTCTCACTGCATACACATGGTTAATTTGGTGGGCCTAGGTATACCTGTTGCCCCAACTACTGAAACTGAGTAATGGCTTTTGGAGGTTTCGGGCATTTTCTAAACTTACTTACACACAACCTTCTTTATGATCTCCAGATACCAGCCTCAAGATGGAGCATGGAGTTCTCCCAGAATTGCAACTGATCTCCAGACTACAGAGATCAGTTCCTCTGGAGAAAATGGCAGCTTTGGAGGGTGGACTCTACGGAATCACATACCCACTGACCTCCCTCCCCAAACTCCACTTTTCTCAGGTACCGCGTCCCAATCCCCTGAAATTTCCTAAGCTGGAATTGGCGACCCTGTCTTAAATAGGGATGGGCATTAACCAGTTCATAAACTAAAGTTCTAGATAAATTTTGGCCACTTTGTACTTCATGAAGTCAAGTTCGTGGCAGGTCACCCATCATGAACTTTCCACAAACTTTCAAGCTGTTTGTAGAAGTTCGGGCTGGTTCGTGAGCAGAGATATTTCCAGATAGACTGTCTCTGCTCAATCAAAATGTTTACCTGACTTCAAAGCAACGACTTGGAGGGCATGTAGAGGAGCATCCAGGGAATGACTGCTTGTCATTTCCCCAGAAAGCATTTCCCTGGGGGCATCTTCTTTGGGGGAAGCTGTAACTTGGACCCCATAAATCCAACCCTCGCCACACTTGGAGGACAGATACAGGAGAGTCAGCTGGAGATCCCCAGTGAGTTTGGTGTCTCTAGCACACTGGGGAACATTCTACTGTCTCACGACCCATACCGGTTCATGAGGTAGCTAAAAGTTTGTGATGGTTCATGGCTAGTGAACAGGTTATGCCACAAACCATGAACCGGATCACATTGTTCTGGTTCATGCCCATCCCTAATCTTGAAAAAAAGTCATTTCACTTCTATTGCAATACCTCATGATTTGCAAGCTGAAGTTTTATATTTCAGTTTCCCAAGCAACCACTTCTTGTTTTTACTGCACCAACTACCTTTTCAAAAAAAAAAAAAAAACCCAAAACACACACACTTATCTGCCCAGTCTTGTTTTACTGTCTTGGTGGTGTTGTTTTTAAAGGTAATGTAATAAAATGAAACCTGGAAAGTCCTGGAATTTTTTTGGCTGAATAAATGCTTCTGAACAAAGCTGCTGCTGCTTCTTTTCTTCTTCTTTTTTTGCAGTGAAACCAGAGTTAAATAAGCCACTATCAGTTTCCTACAGATCCTCTGAAAGTCATTCTCACTCATTAGGAAACCCAAATTATGGAAGCAATCTTTGTAAGGGCCACTTCCCTAGCCGTAGCACCCGCTGTGCTGTGATTCATGTCTTTTGTGTTTTACATGGTATCTGAGGGTTGTTGACAAAGAACTGTTCTAAATGTGGCTAGCAATACCATGTTTTCCACCAGAATCTGGGTTCAGGAAGAAACGAGAGTTGCGTCACATAAGACATGAGCTCATTTCCATTCTCACTGACATCCGGCACTGTTTCCACCACACAAGCACGGATGCTCAAAGAATGTAGGCTAAGCTGACACCACAGAGAACACATTTTACAATACAGTTGTTAATGGCCATTCGGCACACAATACCAATTTTCTCCAGTGGAATCTATGCAAATGTGAATGCAAATGGCCCGAAGTGGAACAATAAAATGTTTATGAAGCAGCCAAGGATTGGTGTCCATGAATAATTTACACATTTTCCAGGGCAACTGTTATTAGTGATCCTGCTAAATAATTCTGCATGATGAAGCATTCCATGAAACTCAGAAGTCTGCATAATCATCCCTTAAAAAAAATTAAAATAGAACAATAAAAATCAACAGAACGATCCATTGCCTTAAAACCCAGGTCAATCATATCAGGCTTGAAATGTTTTGGTGAAGAGGGAAGCTATTGTTTTCTGGCACAATACAGCAAGAGTCAGAGAATGAAGAGTCACACTTGGGAGGGCCACTAAGGTTGCCAGCAGCCTGAGGGAAATGTCCTGTCCTGTTAATAGAGTAATATCCCCATTGGTAAGTAACAGGGCTCTTTTTGGGCCAGAACGCACCAGAACAGTGTTCCGGCTGGCGTCCAAGCCCCCCCCCCCCCCCGCCCACCTACCGGCCGGCAGGAAAGGCCTCCTGGCTCTCTGCACTCAAAGGGAGCTTTTCCTTTAAGAGCAAAGAGCTGTGGGGAAGGGGTCGGCTGTTGCAGCTCTCTCCATCAGGCTTGTTACCACGCCTACACTCTCCCTGCTGCCCCTAAGTGCCTCCTCTTCTCTCTCTCTCTCCTTTTCATTCTTCCTCTCCCTTCCTTTCTCTTTCTGTTTCTTTTCCCCCTCCCTCCCCTTTCTTTCTCTTTTTCTTTTCTCTCTCTCTTCCTTTCTTCCTCTCCCTTCCTTTCTGTTTCTTTTCCCCCCTCCCTCCCTCCTTCCCTCCCTCCTTGTTATGTATTGACCATGCGGTCGCCATGTGCTCTCTTCATTGCGACCGCATGGCCAGAGCACATGGCCAGAGCATGGCCAGAGCACATGGCCAAGAAACTACCTGAGCTTCAGCCAGGTAGAACAAAGGCCAGGTGGATTCAAACCGGCCACCAATCCTGTACCTAGGTTTCTCCCAGGGAACCTATGAAATGTAAATAGACTTCTAATAGCCTATCAGGCCAGTTGGGTGAGGTCAGGGGATTGTCCCTGACCAGCATAAAAGGAGGGCTTGGAGCCCTGGGTTGTATGCTTCATCCGGACCAGCAATAAAGATCTAGCTGTTTCACTATTCCATGGACTCCCGACTCCAATACTTATCAGTGGCGACGAGGATGGGATCCCGATGAGCGACTCTCCAGCAGACCACAGCAGCACAGCGAGCTCCGTCCTGCCGGCCGCAGGCATCTCCGAGCTCCAGCGCTCCAACGCCTC